>CM032663.1:31362792-31415447 GCA_019095985.1 Streblospio benedicti | reverse complement strand
TAAAACACATCATAATTTCATCAAAAGTAGGCCAAAGTACACTAAAATCTAATCAGCTCTGGAGAGAGTAGTACAATGAAGCTAGATATGAAGTTTGGTGACCATAGGTCAAATACTTCTCCCTGTATACAGTGGTAATAATGTTTATGACATAACGCTCATAAATTCGTAAAAAGTAGGCCAAAGTACACTAATGTCAATTCACTGTGGAGACTAGTATAGTGAACTTAACTGTAAAGTTTAATGACCATAGGTGAAATACTTATCCCAGTGCAGTGATAACAAAAGTTTTACTCGAATATTAAAAAAAAAATCAAAAGTAGGCTTAAGTTCACCAGTATCATAAACTGTTCCCAGGAGACAGATAAACACAATTACGTAATAATTTGTTTTTAAAAACACATCGTAACTTCATCAAAAGTAGGCCAAAGTATACCAAAATTTAATCAGCTCTGGAGAGTAGTACAAGGAAACTAAATATGAAGTTTGATGACCATAGGTCAAATACTTCTCCCTGTATAGTGTTAACAAGGTTTATTATGTAACACTCGTAAGTTTGTCAAAAGTAGGCCAAAGTAAAAACAAAAATTTTTGAGAGGTACTTTTTTCTTCAAACAAGACATATTCAATTTGTAAATCAATAGCTCAAGTAGTCTTCGAGTTATCAGCCTGTTTATTTCGGTCGCACGGACGGACAGAAGCAAAGCAAGAAATCGCCCTTCGGACTTCGTGCGGGGAGATTTAAAAATCCTCCTTCGGAATTCGTCCGGGGAGATTTAATAACGAGGGGGCCCACCAGCTCTCGCGAGTGTATGACCCACTTCTCAGCGGCGGCGGAGATGATTGACTGCCTGTCATGCACAGTCGAGCATTTTGAAGATGTCAGTTGCAGCTGACGAAACTGTCAATAATATATTTGTAAGTTTAAATGTGTTGTGATTAAAGAAATACTGTATATAAACATTACCAACACAATGAACACGTTCAAAGAACCCACAGCTCTATATTACATAACAAGGTTTATCTTTGGTTTCACAGAGTTATTATTCACATTGACTAAAAAAGTCCATGTTCATAAATATCAGTCAATCCTTCATGATAACACTATGCTTATACCTGCACTTAGCAAATGCATGCACTTCAAATAATCCATATGTACTTTACTTTTTAACTCGTGACTGAAGTACAAGTTTGTGGTTACTGTTGCACATACCCTATATGATTCTAATCCATTAAGCCGAATCACTCCTGGTCAATATCCAAGGTTAACCAAATACATTCGGGAATAAGAAAATACAGCTAAAATTCGCTAACATTGTTCAAATGCTACGAGTTTGTGGCTAGACTAGGACTAAGAATATTAGTCCTAGAGCTGGACAAGACATATTTGATTGGCACGTGACTTGGGAAGTAAAAGTGAAACTGAAACAAACAGTTTGGAAATGGTCTAGGGTTTAACCTGTAAACGGATATCACATATCAAAGCTTACCTTCAGGTCTGAGGAGCATATGTTACCTTCATGGATCGCTATGTTGACATTAATATCAGCACTTTGTATTTATATAAAAAAAAAGAAATCTTCAGAAAAAAAAAAAACACGCACAACTCAACTACGAGGTGTCGCAACATCCATAACGCAATCAGTGAATCCGCTAGTTCACGGTTTCACGCACCACGAGAAATGACAAAAATATAAATCTGAATTATACATATTGTGGAAAAGGGTTTTTGATAATTTTAAAAATAGATGTTGTTGATAGATTGCAACTATAATGAGTCTACGGAGAGTAATATGGGAAAATAATTTTAAATGAGACATAACAGACGACTCTCGTGGTACACAATGCAAACATGAGGAGAATGAATGCTTGAAGACATGCGTCGTTATAAAAAAAAAAAAAAGGTAATTTTTATTTTAAAAAGTGTACATTTATGCTTTACAAAATAGCGTCATGAAACCTTAAAATCGGCTGTGTATCGCAAGAGACCACAGTCTAGTCCAAATCAGAGCTAGGACTTTCTGGAAGCGGGTATCTGTTTCTTTAATCCCTGGGGATTGGTCTACGCATTCTCACCAACCGCACTCCCGCTTTCATGAGAAAACCCTTCTCATCCCCTCTCCCTCAGAAGTCTCATAATCCCTTTCTCATGAGATAACTTTGGTACCTGTTAAAACCCGGGAAAATTCAAACGTGAAATAATAGAAATAAAAAAATAAAATAAACAAAGAATGGAATAACCATTAAATTTTCACTGTAAAATTTTTTTTTGTAGTGTCCAACTTTGGAGCATTAAAAGTTAAGTTCTATTATTATGTTCACAGAAAAGTGGCCTACTATAACCATCTATATATCATCAAACCCAAAGTCAAAGTCTATCATTTTTCTAAAAAACAACAACTGAACTATAATCACTTTCTCATTAAATGTTATCAAATCCGGGACTAGAGCCGGGACTAGATCTGGGACGGGACTAATACGGGACCTAATCCGGGACCAAACACTTGTTAAATCAGCCCAAAGTCTATCATATTTCCTAGAAATATGAACTAAAATTACCATCACAATATATATATATATATAATCAAATCTGGGACTAGATCCGGGACTAATCTGGGACTAATCCGAGACCTAATGCGGGACCAAGCATTGGTTAAATCAGCTCAATACCTCACAGTACCTCTCTTGTCTGTCGAGCACATAACTGCACCAATTATCTTGTAATAATTATATGTTATTGAAAAAAGAGAACATACCATCCAAACAAATGCTGTGACACTCCAAAGACCATACCATACAAAACATTGATATTTTATAGCTCAAGTCCCGGTTTGGTCACGTTTTGTCTCGTGTTTTAGTAGATATGGTTAATTTTTTAACATAGGCCATTCTAGCTGTATGATATACAGCGTATGTTCGTTCCTAGCCGTCTCTGAGGTATACAGGGTATTAACTGAGCTCTACATGGTAGGGCTAGGGCCATACATGTGCTAAACCATCATGAAATTAAAATAAATTATTTGAAAGTAGAAAACTGCAAAATATTGATCATCATGGTAAAATGATCAATTGATATGCTGCTTCCTTTTGATTAATTCACACATAAGTCGACATGCTGACTCCGTGAATGTTATCTGTGGGCATTTTGGGCATTTTCAGTTTCATATTTATAATAAACCAATAATTAGAATGTAGGGTTAATTTCAAACGATTCTATAATCAATTTGTTTTAAGCAAACTATTGATCCTACATTGAAAGCTTTTTCGTCAGTTTCCTTAAGATGAAGATCTGGAAAGGATTAAAAGCTTTCGAGGTAGGATTCAATAAAAGCTCAATAGATCGTTTTGATAATCTATAAAATTTAACCAGACGAGCATCCAACATAGAGTTCTCAAACTATTCTGTATTGTTGTATAATTTTGTCAGTTTATATAATGCTTTTGCAATAAATGGGAAAAGTACTCATGTAAGATCTCTATCAACAGGACATTCTTGTGTTTTTTTCTTCATTTAGTGTGTTGGGGTGTTTTCATCAGTAAAGAAACGTCTGTTCTCAATATTTTTGTCTTTTCTACCTTTTGCAGGCATACTGGTAAATGTTATTCCTGCTTTTGTCAAAGCAGTGATTTCAACATCTCCATGTGTGTGCTAGGATGTAGTAAAGTTGAAAACAATAACTATGACATATTTCAAAGTGAATTAGGAACTTTATTTTTAGCAGGAATATTTGTGGTGACAATAAGGTAGCAACTCATACATAAGACACAAAGTAAAAGCATAATCATTAATACAATCTAAGGTGCCTTTCATTTCCATTTATAGTCTGTGAATGAAACCTTTGAATTTTGTAAGATATTTGAATAAAAAAAAATCTGCAAGGACACAGGAGAAGTTAAAAGCTGACTATATGGAATACAAGAAAGTGTTTTGTATCTTATTTTTACAGTGGGTACTGTAGTTTAGATTGTTGAACGTCACATTGATGAATTATGGTTAGTTTAGTAGGTTTGACTGAAAGTCATTAAGTAAATGGCTAATCACGGTTTGTACACAACCACAGCGCTCACTGCGTGATACATTTCTGTACAGAAGTAAGTCCTAATTGTGGTTGCTCAGTCCACGCATGTTGCTGCTGACAGGGTGGGGGGCGAAGCATGAGTAGTGCTCACTTGCTCCTCTCGCCATATATGTATTGGTGAGCTGCTGCCCCCCCTGGTGTGAGCATACATGGACTGTTCCGGGTAGGGTATATTGTTGGACTGTGGGGAGATCGTCTGCTGCTGTACAAACAGTGTACTTCACCCTCCTGTATGTAAAGATTTACTCAAGTACCGTATTTTGTGCATTTCTCTTCGGATCTTCAATTAATGGCCTGGGTTACGAGTGTGAATCATCAAAAAGAAATGTGTTCTGCGACATAGTATAGAAATATACTCGTAAACTTGGATACAAAACCTGTTATTCTAAGAAAAAAACATATCAGAGATTTATGTGTATGTAATTTGTGGATGTGTATGGAATGCTGTAAAGAGTATTGAAATGTCCAAGTACAGTTGTGTCACTTATTGAGAAATCCAGGGTTTGTATTGTTTCTGCAGTAAAGTACAGCTGCAGGGATCCACTGACAACAATTCCTGGCTTGTCACTGTATTGATTATGTAAAAAAGTAACACAGGTGAAAACAAAAGTGCTCCATTCTTGGATAGTTTATATCTTTGCTGGTTAATGTCAAGCAGTGGTACAGATTCTCTCTACTAATGGAAATCTTTTAGGCCCATGTTTGGATACTACTGAAGACGAAACATGGTGTCTGAATTAGAGCAGTATGTTTAAAGTATGGTAGTTACGCTTTGTTTTTGGATAGGAACTGCATGTGGAGTATGATTTTGAGAGGATTACAAAGAAAACAGGAGAAAACTATGGGGGGACAGGTGTTTGGGCAAACGTTGAACCTTCCACGATGCACGACAATTGTGGCAGTATTTGTACTACTCTCAATGTTAGGAGGAAGTGTGCAACCGTCAATGAATCTGCCCATCATGGCGTAAGTGTTAAATTATTCAGCGTGAAGCGCTCTACATATGGGTTGTGGATATAATGCGGGGCACAGCAATTGCCTAATTCAGGTCTCTTACTACTTAGGTGATGAGCTTACTATATTTAGATAATATAGTAGATACATCTACCTTTTTACATGTTCCACTTACCAATTTCAGCTAATTACGTTTGTGCTGCTATTTTCATCAGCCTATTCCAATGCAGTACCAACTTATCACATGTTCAGGTTTGATGCCTGCGAAACATCTTCTTGTTGGCACTGTTCATATAATTGCCATAATATAAGATTTCTCCCTTCACACACACAACCTTTGCTTGTTAATTAAAGTAGTGCAGTACCTTCAGGCTACTTTTATACAAATAAAACCTATTCTATGATTTTCGTGAGTATCAATAAGAGAAATTGGACAGTGATGTGATTCAAATGTCAACTTTTATAGATTTACAGCACTTTTTTTTCAATATTTCATGATGCATTTAAATTTCTATTTTTTTTTACGTTTCTAGCTACCATTTCAGTGGTCTTTACTAATGTAACATTCATCCATATCATCTTGCTTGGCTTGAAGTTGTGTATGAAAAGTCTTCTAATTTTTCAATGGAAAAGACCTAGTGGTCAAGTCTTACAAATACATACTCCTTATGTGGTTGTGGTAATCTTAGATGTTTCCTGTGATTTAACATTATCAGAGTGGTATGGAAGTATTCACATGGACTAGTATATTAGGTTTCATGAAGCAGATTCTTCAGGAAAAAATACCAAGTCCATGAATTGAAAATTCAGCCCACATACTAATTATTTTGTATTGTTTTACATGTGTTTGTTTTCATTAGTTTTTATGTGACTGGACTAGTCTCACACCTACTATTATTACTGGAGGATGGTAATCTGCATTAAAAATGAATGAAACTTGTGATATAGTCATGAAAGAATGTGACGAAGTAAACAATGATAAACCCTTTTCAGGACTCAATTCTGAATTTGAAACTGACTCATATAAAGTGCACACATGAAACAATATTATGAGGCTTTACCATTTACCATTACCATTGGCAAACTCATGTGCTTGCTGGACAAGTGAACTTATAGACAGCTTGCCTGACCTGACTAGTTGCTCGATAATATCCAATTTATCACCTTAAATTATGGTTTTTAATGAATATAGATTATACAAATCATTCTAATGTTTACTTGTACTGTAGCTAATGAGACTAAGCGTAGACGCCTGAATATAAAGCTTGATTAATCAGGTTAAACATTATAAATAGAACTTGGTGAAAGACACTGTCAAATATACAGTCAATTATATTTATTTCAGAATTGACACATGGGCTACCAAGTTTGGAGAAAGCATCGATGCTATTGCAACGAAGGCTACAGCACTCCGGGATCTACAGCAGGTAAGTTCAGCTTTTCAGGTACCATTCTCAATTGCAAATGTTAATAATTGTTCTATCAAATTTCATGTTTGAACATTCCAACATCTGACCATAATTAGGGATGGGATTTTGATAAGTGGGATATGGAAAAAGGCTACAAAAGAGAACTGATAAACGCTGTTTTGGATGGCTTTCATTTTTTTACGGCAATATCTTGAAAACATGTTATATTTGTTGATTGACCAAGTTAGTTCAACACTGATGCACGTGTGTTAATTTCTGATAGTACATGCACAGAACTCCTGATATTGAGACTTTATTCTCTTTTCTATAAACAATGAGTCAATGACATGCAACTACAATACCAATTACAGCAGACGTAAGAACGCTGTGTAAATCTATGATTCAGTGTCGCCTTTTGACAATACCTTCACACTGGGCAGCCTGACGTTGCTTCTGACTCGTCACAACAGGCGGCGCTGTTAAGTCAATAGTTACATTACGTCTGCCAATATTCACATGGATAGAGACAGTCACCGCAAAGACGCTGCTGCTGCCGTGTGTAACTTCATTAATAATCAGTCACCCGAGCATCAATGTCATCAATGCTCAGTATTATCATTAAGGCCCATGGGGATAGGTGGCCGCTGTTGCTGCAACATGGCTCCACTGATAGGGTTATTATTTGCCTGGTAAAGTCAGTCACAGATACAGGGGGTGTAGCGCCCCCCTTCCGACGTAAATTTTTGTGATATTTTTACCAAGTCCTGAATCCATTGGTTTTTGAAGTGCATGTATGTAACACAAAGTCATTCAATGCGAGAGCCCCCCTTCTAAAAAATCCTGGACAAGCCTTGTATGTATTATAATTATGATCATCGTTAGAGGCAAAGGCGGGCTCCTGTCATACTCACGTTTGTGAAATCCATTAGGACTTGTACTCTGATCAGTCCAGTCCAGGATTGTTTCATGTAGGCTGATTGAAAAATATCATAGGCGATATCAGTTGTTGCTCCCTTACCAATGGTGTTTTCATATCCTCAAATCATGAAGAAATAGTGCGAACAACACCAATGGATATAGTTACCAAAATACAGCATCAAATAAAATTGTATCATGAATCATAATGGTGATGATGAGAAGCAAGCGAAGGAGACTATTGATGGCAACAGAAACCGGTTTTCTGATTTCTGATGACTAGTATTAGTATACTAATCACCATAAAGATATCAACACTGACACTATATATACATGGTCAAAATACATGATAGCAAATCCATTTTCTTGACAAAGTCATATGCGATATTATACGTAAATGATCTTAGTGTGATATGTATGATATGAATATAAGAGTGCACAGTAATTTGCCATCAGAAGGTTCTAAATGATTCCAATTTAGGTTGAAGTTTTCTTTTGCAGAAATATTTCTAAGGCTCACTGTATGAAGATGCTATATAATGTATAGAGCTGTAGTGCTGTAAATTGAGTGTGTTGAATTAAAGCAAAAGGGTAGCTGATTTTAATTTTTTGAAAATTTGAGAAAGTATTAAAAAAATCATAAGATACTTTTTTGGTAGCTACTAGAACTGATTTGATTCTGGTGTACTTAGGCCAACTTTTGAGGAATTTGCAGTTTTTATGCAGTTATATTAACTTGAAGTTTGTGAACAAAGTTGAGCAAAAAATATTTAGTCAGTCATTACCAAACCTCAGATTAGTCATCAATGGTTAATTGTGTATGTCCAGACCTGATTAGATTTTGGTGTTCTTTGGTCCACTTTTTAGGACGTTGTGGTTGTTTTTATACTAATCTTTTTGCAATATTAAATTCTGAGAAGAAATTTGAGCATAGATTATCGAACCAATCAAAAACATTCAGATTACTCGTAGACGGGTATATGTCAAGACCTAATAAGATTTCGGTGTATTTGGGTCGACTTATGATATATAGATTTGATCAAATTTGGCTCGTAAACAAAGTTGTGTAAAAACTAATGAAGCCATTAACATCAGAAGTTTGCATTGTTTAAATCATGGTCATTTGGCAATATGCATAATGTTTTTACGTATAAGATCATAATCTATTTGCGGTTATCGTGAGGTTCGGAGGCCTTATTAAAAGGTGTGCCCTGGTAGAGGACAGTCAGCCCTCTGCATGTAAAAAAACTCACCTACTTTGAAAATAATAGCTAGTATGATCCCTCTACCCCCAAGGCTCAGTTGACTACTTAGCCTGCCTCTGGAAGTCCATGTACCAATACCACGTGGCCTCCAAACAAACAGGACCACATTGTAAATAAACAATACTATATGTATGCTTTCATGTGTCTTCCTAAGATTATTAATTCCTGAAAAAAACTAACTAACTATCTTTCAAATTTCTACATCACAGGGGAAACACCTCTTAACTTCTTTTCCATGGTCAGCATTATAAACAAAATTGATTATACTTGTGGAACAAATACTGAGGGCCAATCAGGGATCAAACCTACTACCATGTGGACCTTGCACCTTAACCATATTGACCTCCAAGCATCACGCTCTAGACCACAGCCATTAAAACTCCTTTTATTTCTCCGTTTTATTGTCTCGTAACAATGCAATATAAGGAACTAATGAAACTCAGGGACTACAGAGCTGGTAATTATGAAAACTAGTAGACCCCAACAAAAAGAACTTGGTCAGCTCTTGATTACTTTAAAAATGTTGTCTGCCCATGAACTAAATGGAATCATCGAGCACAGCGCCAGTGAGTAGTCCTTATTATTTTGTAGCCTGCTCTTGACTGTAATAGACGACAATTGATGACTGAGTTGATAAAGATCCGTGTGGATTCATAATACAGGTCGGAACATGAGCAATAATCAATACATGGCCATGATCTGCGGTAACTTGACCGCCCATATTTGATATGTATTGATGCTTTCAAACCCACGCAAACACTCAATCACATTTCAGTGTCAGTCTCTTGCCAAATTTCCAAGATGAATTCTTATTATATGATCTACACATATTCATGCGTTGTTCTGAATATGTTTTATGTCCTCATCTATTCTTTTAAGGATATAAATGGAGCTGACTTATAGTTTTGCTAACTGGTAGTCCATTTTTTCGTTCGTCAGTCACTTCAAACAAAAATGAAATGAATCTAGCATATTCAACTCATGTAAAGTCTGGAATTTATACCAAATAAAAATCTTGATCATTGAAATTCAAGTACCACCAAATAAACATTTATGTAAGACTCCGCAGGCTCCTCATCTTGCCTAAATAGAATATATATTTTCGACATCAAAGTCCATGGGAGTTCAGAAGATTGTATATGGTTTGCTTCTCTTCTATGAGAGCATATATTAGAGTTGACAGTGTTGTATATTCTGTGTATTTATTTACAATTACTGTTGAGATTGATTCATTTGGTGTTCATCTTTCTTGATCCATCATGTATGACTTACCAAGGACATTGCTTATGGTATGATGTATTCATTACAGATGCAAAGACTCAGAGCATATAGAAATATTAAGCTCTTCTCCATTTAAAATGTGAAAAACAAATGACTTCGAATAGGATGGATACCGTAGATCATCAGTTACTCATTCACTGAATGTGTTAATGTATGTAGTCTATTTCCATGTACCGGTACATCATATTCTTTTCATCATAAGTATTGTGTTGCTTCTATGGTTCACTGCATGACAAGAATATCAGTTCAAAGCGGAACAGACTTTTAAAAAGCAATGATCCTAAAAGTTATGTTAGATCATATTCTCAACCCTACCCATGAAAAAGGCACTGTATATTTAGGGGAGAAATATTTGTGTGAGTATCATCGTATATTTACACTAATATGCAGTATGCATGACCATTTTGTGTGCTCTATGAATATACCGTACCGTATGTAGAATTGCCTTGCATTCCATGATATTCTCGTATTTCTATAGGAGGCCCCAGCTGGTACACTCCACATAATCTGCCTACAATCAGCATTATATGCAATTCACATGAATTCTCCATATTTTGCTGTTCTTTTTAACCTTATCAAATGTGTACCACACACATGTGAAGCATTTTTATT
The DNA here is from genome assembly GCA_019095985.1 of Streblospio benedicti. Taxonomy (NCBI): domain Eukaryota; kingdom Metazoa; phylum Annelida; class Polychaeta; order Spionida; family Spionidae; genus Streblospio; species Streblospio benedicti. Next base: position 31,404,932 of record CM032663.1, on the reverse strand, counting down.
GTAATAGGGAATTTTTGTCTGTACTGCATGTTCACAATATGTACATGTTTTGCGAATAAAAGGCAATGATTTCAATATAGAACGATTAGTACATGGATGTGCCTCTTTATGCATAAACGTAACAATTGCAAATGATAAATTATTGCAGAATCAATCTCTTATATGATTATTTAGAGTGCAATTTTTCATACAGTACACGCGGAAGGCGTCCTATTGTTGATGTTGTATTATTGTGGAGCACTGTGATAAATAAACAATATGGCAGCCAGTCACTGTGTCACCTGGTGTGTGCACCTGCCACTATTGATCTGTCATTAACTATCACAATTAGGCTCATTTACAGTGAGTCACTTACAATATATGAGCTTTTACATGATATCATTATCTGCACAGACCATATATATGGTCCCGTTTTTTCATTTATGTTATTCTAAGCAAATTGTAAATGAAGGCACAAATGTTTTACTCTTTTGAACAATATATAGATTCCGTTACAAAGGACTTCCCTACAGTTTACTACTCCTTTGCCAAAATGGTCAATTTTAAGTCTCCATGCTTTTGTTAAATATTTGAAAGAAATAAGTAATTTTTACCTTTCAATGGCTGTACTTGTTGATAAATGACAGCAGGATTTTGATGTTACATCATTTAGAAAAGCTTGTGTATCATTAAAATTTCTCGTGTAGAAAAATCAATTTGTAATTCATACAAATAACAATTTGAACACTCAAGTTTAGATCTGGATTACAAAAATACGCATAAACAAACCTACTAATTGGAATAAAAATTGATGTTATGGCAGCAGTATGACTTACACTATTTGCTATGGTCAGAACATGAGTTAGGAAGCCATTTAAAGTGATAAATGAGCATTTTCTGTCAATTTACAAACAATAAAACTGCCCTTACATGTATATCATTCATATACATGGAGGACACAAAAGATTTGAGAAAAGCTATCTATGTTATAAATTGCCTGAATGTTTCAGACAAACAATACCATATAGATGGTGAAAGAGAATGAGGCAACATGAAAGAGTTTGCTGTGGATAAGAATGATTGGGACTGAACTCATTTTATACATTGATTGATCATTGTAAAGGCAGACTTAATGTGTGAAATTTAGAACGTTAACGTGACAGTCTGCAGTGTCTGCAGTGTATTTTTGTGTTTCATCTAATTTGATAAACTTGAGCTTTTTAAAGAAAATTGACAACAGGTGTACTTATCAATTGAGTGCTTTCGTTAGATATACAAAACGTCATCAAGTGACTTCATCACACGTGTACGTACATACGCCTGACATGAATAAATTGATGTCACAAACTTTATTAGTATATAATAACACAGTATATATATACGCTGAGTATACTGTGGGATTAATCAATGTAAAACGAATGAATTTATGTCTTTTGTTTGGATCTTAGACAAGGGTCATTTTTTATTAAAATGTTTGATTAACAAATAACATATATATGCTAGTAAATTGATGGAAATGTTGTTTTTGTTTGTATTGTAGCATATTCATCAAATTCTCACCCCATTGAATAGCTAATGATTTTTTGGTTGTCTAAAGCTACAATCATACCTTTGTTAACAATCAGGAAGATCAGCTGTTAAATCCAAGCATTCAGCCCGAGAGTGAATGTGAATATTTGCAATAAGCCATGTTCAGAATTGGCTGAAGTAGGATCAGATCTTCAAAATATTGTACATGTAAACATATGTAATTGTAAGTGTTTACCCATAGAAATGTCAGTCAGTGCAGGGAGGAAATTGGTGGGAGGAATATAATGAGATAATAATTACTGTATAGAGGTGGGGGGTGGTTCATGTTAAGGGTGGAGAAGTATCATCATCACGGAGCATCCAGATGATTACATATGTGTCCATGGTTAATAATGAAACAATCCCAATTACAGAGATGGCACGGCATGCTCTATCTCATGCCATGTTTATCATTGAGTATTATTAACAAAATTTGTAACAATATCATTCATCATTGATATGGTGTTAAATTGTTAATAAATTTGAAGAGAAATGTGTATAAAGAGAGTCCTAGACATATGTTCTCAATTTGATTTGATGTTTACGGCCATTGAATCTATTTCTTGTGAGTATGATGTTAAAAAGTATATGCTTAAGTGTTATCGTTACTCATGATAACTAAAGTGAACGTGCATTGTGAAATGACTACAGATTAAAATGACTTTTATACGTTTTTAGACATATCGGTAGTTACAGAATGTAAGCTTCTATTGGGTTCCATTATATAAACATATTAATTATATAGCTACCTATTGGAACCTGTCATTTTGTCTTTGGCAAGACTTTCGCTATTGTTACAAGAGCTTCGTCGGGCCTAATGAAAAGATCCTCTTACTGGGTCACATGACTTCCGTGGATGATACGTTCGTCTTTATGCATGAATGCTTCATCGAGGGGTTCACAGAACACATCAACAGCATTGTCCTTGGGAGAAGGTAGCATTGACTTGATGGTGTTGACCGGCTTGTGTATGTATTGATCCCATGTTCCCAGAAAATGTTACTCAGTTTTTCCGAAAGTCCTCTCAGGTATGGAAGGCACACTGGAATCTTTCCCGTCGCTTCTTTGGAGACGTCTTATGTGGGCGTCTTTTCCTTGGGCTCAAGTTCACGAATGAGCCAGAAGTGGATTTCAAGATTCCGTTCCTTGACACGTGCATCAAGATCAGTGATGATGCCACAACATCAGTCGAGGTATACCGTAAAGCTACCCACACTGATCAATATTTAAATTTAAATTCCAATCACCATCTGGACCACAAGCGATCAGTTGTACGCACCTTGCTCCATCGTACATATAACCTAGTGACCACTCCTGAGGACCAGGCCAGAGAGACCATGTGAAAGCAGTGCTCAAAGATAATGGAGACCAACCATGGATCTTCAGATTACCCAAGCCCAAGGAAAAGACGCCCACAGAAGACGTCTCCAAAGAAGCGATGGGGAAGATTCCAGTGTGCCTTCCATACCTGAGAGGACTTTCGGAAAAACTGAGTAACATTTTCTGGGAACATGGGATCAATACATACACTAGGCGGTCAACACCATCAAGTCAATGCTACCTTCTCCCAAGGACAAGTCTCCAGACAGTGCCAAGTGTGGCATCATCTATGAGGTCAACTGCCCTCAGTGTCAGGATACTTATGTTGGTGAGACAGGCAGGACCTTGAACACCGGAGTCAAGGAACATTTAAACCCGAAACGTGTTCCTACTGCAATTGGGGACCATATCAAAGATACAGGGCACAAGATCAGTCCCAGTGACTTTAAAGTCGTAGCACGCGAGGAAATGGAGCTGCGCAGGAAGATCCGTGAGGCCATCGAAATCCGAGAGCACCGACCCCTGATGAACCGCGACACCGGCTATGACCTGCCCCCCGTGTACACAGCTCTGCTGTCACATGATCGCCAAATCCGTGGCGGTCATGTGACCCAGTAAGAGGATCTTTTCATTAGGCCCGACGAAGCTCTTGCGACAAGAGCGAAAGTCTTGCCAAAGACAAAATGACAGGTTCCAATAGGTATCTATATAATTAATATATCGGTAGTTATTTTAACAACTCCAAGTATAATAATAAAGTATGTAGAAATTGTTTGAGAGTAAAATTACATTGTTTGTGCGCATGTTTTCTATTTGTAATGCAATTTAAATGTTTCAAGCCCGGTTTCAAGTAAGTTTACTCTCAGCATACAAAGCTATTAAAATCATCAGTCTTGAAAGCTAGCATCACACATTCCTGATAATCTATGTCGAATCAGTTCTGGTATTGTTTTTCTTTTATTTATCAAAATAGTGTTGTCACAGAGGTGTTGTTCAGGAGAAGGATCATCTTTTGCACTTACAAATTTCTCATCTCTTGCTATTGCCTGTCGAGGATTAACATTCATGATTGTCAGACTGGGGCTCTAACTGGAAAGAAAATTGCAGTGAGAACTTTGACCAACAGACAAATTGGCTGTATGTTAAAAGTTGCTGCTCCCACCTGGTTTCAAAGACATACATCATCGCAACATGGTGAAAATAATAAATTTTGATAAACTTGTGTTGAGAACAAGATTGCAAAGAATATGATAAAAGGATGACAATTATGTAACTTATGTTATTGGTTCAATAGATTTCAATTATAAACTTATGACATATTGGTAATAATATGTACGAAACTTGGGTTTATGAATTCTACATTTATGCTGTTCTAGAATTCCATTATTATGATCGAATATTGCAAATGTTTTACCTATCTTAACATTTTATTCTTAATATTAATTCTCAAATTGCAGCACACTCAGTACATTGACCAGAAATACTACCATAGAAGATCTAGTAAAACAAATTATGAACCTTTTGTAGGAAACTCAAATGACTCAAATTCTCATTTAATCTACCCCAAGATAACACCTTTTAGATTTACATTGACAGTACAATGTATCTTATAAACTTTGGCCATGTTACTGTTTAACTATATAATGATCCACACACATACAAGAAAACACTAGTCTTGTATTACATTGCAACAAGAAGACTGTTTTGTAGAGGGCAAATATGTCTGCATCAAATATGAAGATATTTACCTCCCTGGAGTACAACAAATGTGCCTTGCTGTCTCTTCATCAAATTGTCCTCTAGAAGCAAATCCTTGGGAGACTCAGGGCTGCACTGACACTCAGACCAAATTCGGTCCACAGCTGACCATGAAAGCAATAGGTGATTGCCAGACACGTGCTTATGTATTTATTTGATTTTTGTGAAATGTTTATAATTCACATACTGCAAGTAGATTATAAAGCCATTTTTTAACAAGGCAATTTTATAGATTAAATCTATTTTTTAGAAAAAAATGGGGGCATGTTTTCAGCTGATATTTTGTCAGCGTTGACAGTTCTTCATTCCAAACTGAACTAAAAACAAGTTTTTTCAATGAAATCAAATCAAAAAGCAAAAAAAAGTCAATTTCAACCATAATTTGACTATCAGTAAACCTTTATCAGAATGTAGCACTATTGATCCATAAATTTCAAACTTTGTGAGGCCATGTTTCAACTCAAATCAATATGGCTGAGAAAACCATCTGCAAACAAGGGTTTTGATTTGTCATGCAGATCGATAAAATGTCACATCCTAGCGATAAATTGTCATGGAAGCCTTTACGTCATTTTGCTACGAGACCATAGGAAATGGATAGTTAGTCTTTCGGAAGGCAAAACTGTTATTATTCACTGGCAGATCCTGTTTTTTTTTAAAGTGGGGGCGCACTAAGGGACCTCATGAGTTTTTGTAAAAGGAATTTATACATGACATGCCTAAAATCCCATGAAAATGAAATACTAAAAAACGTATATTGGTGAATAAAAGGGGTGAGTAGGGGGCAGGGGCGCCCTGTGTCCCCTGCTCTTCCCATGGATCTGCGTAGTTGTTTGAAATAATAGTTACATTTAGACCAGTGATACAGTTTTGGTAAAACTACAATTAAACTGTCATATCACCATATGATTAGAACTGCTGTCTTTTTGTTACAATATTTGTTTACATTCTGACATTAGCACAAAAAGTAAAAAAAGAATTGTATGAAATGCTATTTAAGTGAATAATGGAGCAACATTTTGTCCACCAACCAGTTTATATGCTCCAGCAAAAGGGACATCTCCTTGTCATTCATACTTTATGATCAACTCTTTGTTGCTATCCCCAAGTTGACCGACAAAATATCTGTTGGAAATAAGCCATGAAATATGTACAAAGTGAATGCCTTTTTGATGAAGACAACAGTCCCAGATCTCTGCTGTAAATTTCTTACTAGAATAAAATATCAAGCTTCACATTATATATATATGGAGAAACAAAGCCGGTCTGGAGTGGAGAGCCGCCAGGTGTTTGACGTGACCAGCATCAATGTGGGGACCACGAGAACCCTAGATGGCCAAAGTCGGTGATGGGGCTGCTTTCTGCCATATATTATACCTATACAGATGCTTATTATCTTACAGGCACAAGACATGCACACCATATTAATATATAGTGCCAGATGAACTTTAAATGTGTCTTTAAAAGGCTCACAACACTTATTGCTGGACCCCATTTACAGACTTTTTCTGCGATTTCTTGTGACATGATATTTGTCCAATTCTCATTTGGTTTTTGCATTTATTTACAAACTGAGCCAGGAAAAGGAATGAGTCGTGATGCATGTCTAAAAGGAGTGGGTTTCTAGTTTCCTCATATTATATTTTTCAGCTCTTTTCATGATTATAAGCTGTAGCAATTTATGTGCTTTTTATATGGTGGAGCTTTTTAATCCTAAGATTTATACAAATTGAGATGATTTTGATGTACCATTTTAACTTATTACCACTTATGATTGACAAAAATGGAGAGGATTATGAATTTTTCAAGTTTTTCATGTGTTCTAGTTGAAAGAGGTCAACATAAGTCACAGCATTTCAACTTCTACATGTAGCTCTGCTCCTCAAAATTGCAAGTGAGTAGTTAAAGAACAGTATTTATCTGTTCCAAGTTCCGTCCTCATTTCTGCTCCCACAGCGTACATAATAGGACATTTGAAACAAGTAGGTGCATTCCAAGTCTCCCATAACATGCGTTCACTGAAATCTCTCCATCGCATACTACGGGCACCTGCCAGGGAACCTGCCAGTGAAGAGATATTGGCCCGGCAGCAGACGAGTTTTTGTTGTGACACGGAATCATCTGTATTGCGACGTAGGTCACGTCCATCATGGTCAACTTTGTCGCCAGCTTCATTTGTCGTGTTTATAATGTATTGTTGGAGAACAATCTAGGGGTTGCGGTCCGTTTGCACAAGGGTTATACATTGTAGGCCCTCAGGGTTATAGTTTTGAGGTTCTCATTCTGATTCAAAAGTACCAGCAAATCAATGCAAACACTAATTTTGTGCAAATTACAGTAGAAACTCATTCATTGTCATTTTATTTTCGAGATCTTTTGCAGTGCATCTTTTGACTTGATTGTTAAGTTTTTACTTTCACCACATATTTGTTTTGTTTCTAGTAAGATTAATTGTACTTCCAAAATCTTAACGCCAAATTCCTGATTAAGCATTTTGTCTCATGAACAGGAAATGACAAGTTTAAATAGCAGTGGAATGTTGCACACAACAAAACACGCACATTATCCTATTCAAGCAACAAAAGGAGTGATCAGGAACTCAGCGGTTACAGTAAATTTCTATCAATCTATTCATGTTGACAATAGATCGTCCTCTCTTATTATAAAAAGAAGACGTTTCATCCTGTAATTGAATCAAAGCATCACCTATAAAAGAAGATCACACTACCTTCCTTCCGAGGCAACAGCAGTATCTGCGTAATAAAAGGCTAACTTCGCTACAGATTGCATGGTGGAGAGATTGCATTAAGCGAGGCTAATGCCCGGCGGATGGTACCCCCAGCTGTAGCAGCAGCGACCGAGGTTACATGAAACTGCAATTGCATTAAGTCAATCACCTCTGCCTGCCATGTGATGAGGGGCTCCTCTTGAGGACAGGGTGCTGCTGCCTGGTGTCAGTCAGGTCATATCTCAGGCCTCCGTCTGATGAAGTGGGCATCAAGCGCCAAGTGTCTGGTCGCCTTTGATATCCACCCAGCTGTTGATTGTTTTTCTGGAATTTCTGATCAATTTTGTACTGTCATTAAAAATCCCATTGGATTAGGTTTGCAGAAGTAGTTATATTTTTTTGGCTTTCTTGTGTCAGTATGAGGTCGGGGGTGAGACATACAGACAAATACTAAAGAAATAACTTGATATTGAATATTACTGGTTTATACATTTAGCTATCTAACTGATTTGTCTGATTTATTTTTCTGTTCTTGCCAATGATATTTTGCGGTGTACAGTCCTGTAGTTTGCAAAGAAATTTGAAATTGATGATCATTTAGCATCAACAGATCCATGATTTGCTCGGACGGGAGACAGTCATGTCTAAATGATTGCAGAATAAATGTAGTCCAGCAGATATTAACTAGTGCACAGCATAGTCAAAATGTACTCGGTACCAAGGATGTCCCACTATCTTGTCTGTATTGGTTTTTCAACTTTCAGCGTCATTTTGAAGTCGCTAAGAATTTCAATAATTTTAAACACCTAGTGTTAATTTCTAATTGTTATGTTATCTATTCGACTTTAAATCAATTGGTTCTGACTGCAGTTATAATTTAGTGCTAGACATATTTGATAAGATTTTTCTACATGTAGATCGCACAGCTTTGCAAATTTCAATCCCCTTATTAATAGCAGGTAATGTGTTTCACAGTGACAAAATATGATGAAAACCGAATGTTTCAGAAAAATGGGCTGATGTTCTTGCAATAAAAAGTGTCTTCTGTTTAAAACCATCTTGTGTTAAAAGCTTTTTCAAGAAAAGTCAAGGTGACAGATGGTTGCCATGTATTACAAAACTCGTTTTTTGTGTGTGTTGGCCTAGAAGTATACCTGCTACTGTGTATTCTGAAACATTCTATTTTACTGACGAAAAGATTATTTAAGCTACTAATGAGTTGACATGGTTTGTACCATGCAACGCTCTTCTAAATGTTGAAATCTACAATAGAATTTTTATTATGTATTTTACATTTCGCTACAATATTAATTAAGGTATCCTGTATTAATGAACGATGGAGTCAGATATATGGATCACCATCTTAGTATACTGTACACGTTAATTGTATTTTTAATGACATGTTTAATATAAGGACATATTTTCATAGTTTGTTAAATGGTTCAGAGGTTTACAATTTATCTATGCACTTTTGTGAATTGAAAAACATCAAATGCCAAACATTCTCTCAAATTATTGAATAATTGATCAACATAAGAAAGCTTTCTGAGTGAAAAACAAGCAAACATTTTTTCATGTTTGCAATGCCAAGGTTCGTTCATTTTTGCAATCTATTCCAAAGTAGACAGGTTCATTAAAACTCCATGTATATGAAGCAGGTTTGTTTAAATAGCATCAATCTTGGGTAAAATTTAATATGCTGTCAAGTGTCTATGACACTGTGGTGACATCAGCTTTGAGACTCAATTATTGCATGGAGCTGAATCCGGCACTTTTCGCTAACGGTGTAATGTTCTCTGGTCTGCTTGCTCAGGCAAAGTGATAAGTTTATAGCTGTTGGTTTATAGTTATATTCAAACTGAACAGTCTGTAAATTCACTTTTCAATCCCAGTCATTATAGTACAGACTTCCTTTTTATATAGAAACTCCATGACAAGTGCGTGACAATCATTTCGGTTCTTTGTAATGTGAAAATTTTGAACTGTTCAATTCTGTTAGCAAGAATGGTCATTGTTAAAATGAATCACAAGTTCATAGCAATTAATTTGGATATGCTCGTACATGTATGTGTCTACTCTTTTGTCTTCTCTTTCAAGTGATAAGTGCAAAATCCAGTGATGCCTTCCTTCATGATTTTTTTTTAAATTTTAAACCCCTCAAATCCTCCAAATTCCTCACCTCATGAGCAGGGATTCTGTATCATAACATGACCCATTACCTGTTCCAAGGCTTGTCTTACTTTACGGCCCAGAATTTTAGCTGGAGCCTGAGGCCCTGGACCCCGGTTCTTGCCATCCATCATGCTACATCCCCCACCAAAGCTCCAACCAATGTGATCCATATTACTAATTGCTTCACTACAAGGTGACTGATGCTTTGTTCAGCCTGTGTTCCTACTGGTTTTTGGCAGTTTGGAGGTTAGTGATAAGTTATTCAAGTGTTCAGTGGTGGTAGTCAAGTTTGTTCATTCACAGTGATATTATTACATATAATTATGTCAGTAGTCTAGTTACATGATTTGATATATTCATTAGTCCAAAAAATATCAACATTATTTCTAGTGTGTGGACGGTTCGAGAAAATTGAGACAGGTTAATCGGCTCTATATAACCGAACCGTAACCGATTAACCGTAGTACTATACATCTAGATACATAACACCTAGTTTTTAGTACGATACTGCGACTGGATATATTGATTGGACACCCTGTATCAATTAGCGTTTGAAAAAAAATATCGCAATTTATGCGTTTCGTCCTTTACGTTCACCAGCAAGACAATTTGAACGGCCAAGAATGTTAAATCATGCAAAATTAATGAAATATATGGATATATATAGCTTGGGCATGAAAATAATCATCAAAATCAATAACTGGTGTGTCATTGTAGGGACCGGTTATGCTTAGAAAATCGACCGTAGCCGGTTATTCGGTTAACCGTCCACATACTAGTTATTTCAAAGTCACACTGATATTGTCAGGAGAGACTTTACTGTTTAATCTTAAACCATAAGGCTCCATCCATCCTTCACTTGTACATATATCTTCTGCATTATGAAGTGAATAAGAACCCAAATCAGACCAAATCCCAAGACAAAAGCGACATGAAAATGATGTACACAACTGCGTTCATAAATTCACCAATCACCATCCGCACTACAAACTGACCAGCATGAGACAGTGGCTGTGATTGGTTGATGAGACAGTGCATGTAATTGGTTGATGGCCTTGACCATGATATTGTCACAGTGACTGATGATGATTACAGCTGAGAAGCGAAAAGTCAGCGACCTCATGAAATGCAATGAAATTCATGTTGCCATTTGTCACCAGCTCCGAAACCCAATAGAGATGCTCCTGATTTGTTCTCATCTGCTGACTTGGAACAGCAGTCCTGAGGGATTTTTTTCCACTTTCAAAAATTTTGCAAAAGTTGGTCCTTACATTGTCAATACTAACAGCTTACAAAAAAGAGATGTAGAAACTGGAGTAGTCGTTGCTCTTTATAGGTGATTTTTGAAGGTCTAAGTGCTTTTTAGTCCCTAACATGTGGGTAAATAGTGATCCTACACCGTTTCATTCTGTGTTGAACAACATCAATGTTTTAAGCCCTAAATGTGGCACACGCACACCTGAAACTCCTATCTGCAGTCACAGATCACAAGTATATGTGTTAAAAACAATCATATAGTATCGTCATATTAAAAAGATATACATGTATGTACGATTTTTTTCTGTCAACAAGTCTCTGTTTGGAACATAGCTGCACAGGTCTTCTTGGAGCCCCCATTGTAGATACGTTATATTTTAGTGGGTGCGGGTCTTGTGCTGATCGATGCCGCGTTCCAGCGCTGGCAGGAAACGCACCATCACTCACCTGCAGCTAAATAACAGTCCACGCACTGACCGCAGCAGATTGAAACTGACCAGGCACTATACCAACTGCAATAATTGAAATGTCCATTGGCTTTTTGGGGTTGGAAAAATTCATTTTGAGGGATGAGTGTGTATTTATGCTGGAATTTCAACAATCCAAATTTTAATAGGCTCCAAATGAAAGGATGGGCCTTTACAGGAGCGTGGTATCATGGCTGGATGCTTACTGTACATTTGTGTGTGGACAATATCCAACCCATAAGTGCACATTTTTACGCAATGCATTTACACAAATGCTTTCAGAGCTTATATTGCATTTAGGCTTTTTTTACAAGAGAAACCTCACATGAGAGAGGACTTGGCACGCAGAACTTTGTTGGTGTATGTTTTTGTCTTTGTGTGTCTTGTAGCCACTTGGTCCCATGCTGGCTGTTTATCAACTGGCTTGCTCATTTCATGCATATTCTATACATGAATTTGGCATTTTCTTTTCTCGTACATATGAAAAGTTAATACAGACAGTAGTTTGGCTGTCTGAAGCAATTATTCTCCTTTGGTGACTTTCCTCTATCATTGTGTACATGCATTTGGTGAACTTCGGTCAGGTAATTTGCTAATTACATGATTATACATGATTAAACTTGGAGACCATTGGGTGAGATTCGTCATTGTGGTCATTGGTCAACTAGTCCTATTTCAGCAGACTGGTAAAGTATCCGCAGAAAAGTTAGATGTCTGAGACTGCAAAGTCCTGGTACTCTGTAATTACCACAGACAGATAGTTTCTACTGATCCCACAAGTTCCAAATCCACCCTGTGAGTCATACCCATCCTTCTCTTTCGACATATGTGTACACTTCTGACACTGCAGCACTGAAATATGTTTTTACAGCAATATACACATGCTTTTGAAAGTGCCTGTAAAATATATTGGACTGATGCAATATTTCTCTTAAAGACCTTCAAGGAATACAGCGCAAACGTGGAAATGTTAATCCGGGATTTGTGAGTTTCTTCATGCTCTTTCTCTATGAGAGTAGGAGGCGTATGGGAAGTGAAATGTCACTTGTCATTCGTGCTGCAGAAGCTGATCCCCACTGTGACACAACCAAATGTTAATCGCTAAGATCTACACCTCCAACCACCACCTACATGGTGGACAAGAGACATGACAGTTTGTCACTTTTGGGGGGTGAATTGGGTGGGCGCGACCTGTTAGCTGTAAAGGTTGGACCAGATACAGTTTTTAGATCCTTAATCTGAACCCATTTCGGTTAATTAATACAAAAAGTGATCCTAAATTGTCAAACCATCTGACCGCTATTTAATTGATACATTATAAGCCATTATGAATTGGCACGTTCCAAATTTCTACTGGTGGGCACGAGACAAAAGAACAATTTGACACAATGTTTTTGAAAGTGAAACAAGAAGCTTTATAAATGTCTGTAAAGAGGGCACAGTGACATAGCTCTTATCGTGGAACTCCACGCTGAGAATTTCCACATTTTCTTACCATTGTTTTTAAGAATTTTTGTTTTTGAAAGGAGATAGTTTATAATAAAGTGCCCAGTTAAACATGTATTGGACAAATTATGTATTTTGATTATTGTCAATGAAATTAGAAGCAGTTAGAACCCTTTGAGCAATCAGCTTTTTTTTAATCCAACGCCTGAAGAATGAGAAATGAGAGGAGTGAAAATTGATGTAAATCCGGAACAGAAACAAAATGTATATTGATGACCTGAAGCTTGATAAAGTGCTACGTGCACACTCTTGATTCTCTGCACATATTTTGATTGAGTTTTTCAATGTCATTTTCATCTGATAGCCTATGAGTCAAATTTATAGATAACTTGAGCGATTTGACATTTCCTTCATAATGCAATGAACATAAATGATTTGATTTGCTAATTAAATTATTCTTAACTCATTTCTATTGCATATTTTTTAGATTATTTTGATTTGTCATATTACTTTTATATTATTTGCAAATAAAAGCTTTTCAAACGATAGAAAGTGTATTGAATGAAAAATGGTCTGGCAAGAATGCCACGTATCATATTTGAAAAGGTAAAGGTAAATCTGCAGCAAATATGTGCTCTCTTTCCCTGAATTAGCAACAGTAAGGCCTGGATGGCCTCATCAGGGCAACACAGTCACTGTTATTACACTGAGCAGTATAGAAAAGGTGTGTTGTATTTTTTAACAGCTCAACATTTCCAATGAGGAGGCAGCACGTAGTGATGGTCTGATACTGTGGATTGTAGGAAACAACTGCATTGACAAAATTTGACAAAATGATTACATATCCCATGCATGTATTTTTCAAGACATTTAATTTCTCGCAATGTATATCCTCATAAGTGAGGCTTCAACATGAGTCATCAGTGTCATCCGGCTGATGATATTTGACCGTGGTGTGCTTGTTCTGGGTCCATCTGTCACGACAGGCCTCTACATGGGCTAAACGTTGGATGGCACTACAGCCATCTTTATTGTGTAAAAGTTACTCATTTCATCTATAAGACACTCACATATGGTTCTATGTGGACAGCTTATTAAAAGAGACACGATAATGCTTTGAAGATGCATTAAAATTGACATGCAAAGACAGCATTTATTTGGCATACCCCTTGTATGGCCTCTCAAGGGTTTTCGCATGTCTGTCTCTTGAGCAGTGACGTTGTTTGCACAAAAGAATGCTGTTTGGCGAGTAGGCGCCTAATGGGGCGCAGTCACAGAACCACTCCGCAGCTACTGCTAACGCTGTACTTCTATTTCTGACAAATGTCTACCATGAAATAAAACGTGTAGATCTATGTGTGCTGTGTAAGTGTTTTTGTAACTGGTGTCTTTTTGTGTCTTATGATATGCATCACAGTGAGACTCGAGTGTTCAAGTCATCATGGGATTTGTAGGGCTGAAATTAAAGCTGCAAGCTATTATCATCATTACAGTGATTCCTGACTCAGCTGAGATTGTGTGGGGAAGTGTAACTTGGCAGGCTTTTCATGACCCAGTCCTTACCTGTCTTGGCCAACATGTTTCCTATTTAACCTCTTTAAGTGATAAAAATTTCTATTGATTTCATACAATGTGAAATTTCCCCAGACTAAGTAGTTTTTTTTGTGCCCCGCTACATCCATCTAATGCCTGGTCATGTCTCCTTTTTTCTTGTTCTGTATAATTATGTCAATAATGTGCCTGCTCATTCAAACTGGTCATGGGGTACTAGACATAAAAGAGTATGATTATCATGTAATTAAAGCATGTTTTTTACGCACGGCATGCACCCATGTTTGCAAATCTTAGTTCTTGATTAGCAAAGCATAAAATATCTCTTTGACCTTTTTTGCATATATAGGCACAGTTTATAATAGATGTTAGTATTTACTAAGTCTTGTTTGTAACCTAGCAAAGGGATGTCAAATCATTGAAATGTTATAGAAGGATTTCAAGCTTAAGTTGTGTTTAATATACACACCTGTGGTCCTATATCAATTGTTTGAAAAGTGTTCTTTAAATACAAAGCACATCAACCAAGTAGAACTTCATAATTTAGCCGTGTTAATTATCTGTGCTCAAATGGGGTGTCTGTGCTTGGTCATGAGGCTCATGACACCCCCCATGAGTTGTGACTATAAATCCCTTCATTAACAAAACCTATGGTAACAAATCGCAATATCAAAGCAAGTTACAACAGCCAGGGACCCTCGCTGCATTTCATGGATGCCTTGTACACAAGAGAAGCACATTTATCATTGCGAGGGGCAGTGTACATAAAGCTGCAACCAATTGAGAGAAAATTTGAAGGCAAAAAGCTTGGATATACTAATATACGGTAGTGAATGCAACAATAATTGATATGTTTTTATGTAGTTCTCACTATGAGCTCATCCAACCTTTAACACCACCCCCTACTCTGAACTAAAAGCAGAGTAAGAAATAAGGCCTAATGTACCAAGTGGTCCTGTGGCAGATGATTTCAGACAAGATCACCTCCTGTCAGAGGTTCAGGGACCGATGCGTAGGCTACTTTTTGTAATGTTGGAATTAAACGCTGGCCATTTTTAACTGGGTTGGCTACTTTTCATAGTTGCAAGTAGTGTGTAATCTGAGCAAATGGTGAGTTTCCTACCATGTCAAAAACCCATCCTAAGCTAGTCCTCACATCCTGTGGCTGGTGTAATCATCCCTAACCAGGTGTACACAGCTGTGTGCCACCTACACATGAAATAGGTACAGATCTGGTAGTGTAAATATAAGTGAATGTAATGGTGTAGGGCCGTAACTAACTAGAGCAACAGGCAACTTAAACTCTATGAAAGAACATCACTTAAGTGTGCCACAATTAATCTGATGTAAATGATGGTTGAGCGTACGGATATTTGACTATCGAATATAAATCTAATACACTTACATTGCCATTCTCAGCATGACTGGCCGTGACTCTGTGCTCTGACCCTTGGCCATGACCGCAGGCAGATCATCACCAGTTGCCCATTCGTCTAGCTATGTGGGGCCGGGTCAACTATCAGTCTGAAATTGTAGCGTACACTGGATTAGACATATTGTGAAATGATTCAAACAACGTTGCATGCTGGGGGTACCGATCCCCTTTAGTGTGAAGTGGGAAATTGCTATTTAATTAAGTGTAAAGTGGGAAATTTTGTTTCAAATTATGGGAGAAGTACGAAATATGGGAAATTGCAGAGGGAAACTGGCTAAAATTTTAGTGTGAAGTGGGTGGGAAATCAGCTAAGATTTAAGTCTGAATTGGAAATAGGACCTCCAGTCTAGACCCTTCAAGCTGCATCACAACATGCTGCAAGTTTGCCATTGTGCACCAATGAGGCTGCATTGAGGCATCATTGTAGCCAGCGTTTGAGACCTGTACCCTCCCATCTGCTGTACATGTAGATATTCAACATGGGTCATTGCAATCTTATATGTACTGTAAGTTACTTAATACGGATATGTCTTTGTTTATCTTATAACATTAACGCATGTACAGAGTAGGCAGGTTACTGTTTCTTTTTCGACTTGTATTTTTTGCATAAGAATGAGGGATTGTGATTCACTTTCAATAGCATCAAATTATCAGCTTACCACAGAAGTCTAATAGGATATTAGTTATCATAAACAATCATTGTTGTGTCACTGTGCATGTTATGGTGTGATCGCTACAGCATAATTGTTGCATCAGTCCTCTTTAACATGAGAGGAGTGCCAAGAGCACCAAAGGTGTTCTCTCCTTCAATGGTGCACAAACTGACTTTCATTATTAGTTGGCTTGTTATATGTTTAAAATTCCAGAGGAGTGACACGTCATGAATGATTCCACTGTAACAGCTCACTTCACCTGGCCAACACGCTATGTCACGCTATGATTATTAAAATTTTTAAATTATGATCCTAATCAATTTTTTAGCAGTCTCTTGAACTTTTTATTGAACCTACTAGCTAACATTTACACTAAATGCAATTTAATGTCTTTATATCTCCAAATAGGTGTCAGTCAGCCCACTAACAAATCCTTACAAGCGAGTCTACCCTTATGACAAGATGGTCCCACCACAGCTTGATCATCATTAGCTGGCTCACTATTCCATAAAAGCAAACACTGATTTCACTCAACACGACTTGAGTGTCATGAATGTTCATTACTGAAGACAACCCCTCTCTGCCTGATGGCCCCATTATACCATGATCATCACTAGTCCCCCCATGTCCGTGTGTCAGCTCAGCCTTCTAGTCTCCATGTTGTGGATTATCCGAGATAGATGTGGGGAAGGCGATGGGTTAATCCAACAACAGTTTTCGTCGCCTCGCTGTCAGGTGTGCGCTTGTAGATAGATCCCAATACAGTTTCCAGCTTTTACGATAGGTGGACTTACTATTTGATAGCCAAGAACTTCATGTTTTTTTTTGAATATTTTGTGTTGTCTTATTTAGAAAAAGAGCATTTTTGGTTATTGAAGGAAAGTTAACCACTGAAGATGTCTAATGAAAAATGATTATCTTGATGTTATTTTATAGTAGAGCGATAAGATAATGATTAACATCATAAACGACATGATAATTCATTATGAAAAACACTTATATGGCAGAAAACCTCTCTCAGTCCGAAGATTTGGCATAGTAACATGAAATATTCATGAGGCATCAAATGTATACCATAAAGAATAGAAAATATTGCAGATCTATAGTGACCCGGATAGTAGATAGATGGGTTTTGTTGAGTGCAGCTGGCAAGAGAAGTTATTATGAGACCCACGGTTATGAGAGCAAGTTTTATGAGCTTTCAGACTCAGTATACAATATCTCTGACAATTCTTGTCCATTTGTCATGGAGAACAACAGATTTGTTGATCATAAGATGAATCTGGAACAGAAGGTTACCTATAATTTGTCTCTGAGAAGCTTACTTTAGAGATTGTGTGTCTGTTGCCTCTATCTTGTCTGTATTCAGTGATCACCTTCAACATTTCAAAAGTTGTCACAATGATTGACACCATTGGTAGAGTTACATGTAGATGCAGAATAGCATATCCATACTTGTGTTGAAAATGAATACCATGTCTGTTTGTCCATCTAGGGGTCGAAGGAGTGCACTGTCCTCAATATATATACTCACAGGTGATTGGCTTAATTTGAGATGCGTTTCCATGACACTGTGATGCTGCTGATGACGGCTCCAATGACAAGCTGTCAATTAACAGCAGGGAGCTGTGTACGATGTCACCTGTGATTATGTGCTTGTTCTTCAATATACAATGGATTTGAAAATTGTCCATATGTAACATTCCATTTTAAAAGAATAACATTACATAACCAATCTTAGGCAGGTGAAAATGTTGAAATATTTTTCCGAAACAAATTATATCAAGAACAGTGAGAGTAAAATAAAATTATATCTTATATGGTAGAAAAACAACAACTATAGCTTTTTAGCTTTCAGATAATCAATTCACTTGAGAACCTAGATAAGTACAGGTTTGAGTTCAGAAATGGTAGCAACAGTGTAGCAATCGCTGAATACTGTCCTACACGTAGCTTTTGACGAACATACCAGATCCAGCCTGTAGATTTTCAGACATGCACTTATTGTGAAGTGCACACTCTCACCTGATACATAAGTGATATAAAATCTACGTGTTTGTACATTACTCCATGTGTCACGTCTCTCATCGGACTGACTCCAGGGCAGAACGCAGGACTTGTTATTTACACCATCCATATGTATTTTGTTCAATGGACAAGAAATATGCAAACTTCAAAACTGTTATTAGGTATCACTGTTACATGCACCCATAGCGCAAAAAAAGCATGGTACAAAACTACTACAAATAGCATATAAAATATACTGTATGCAACTATCTAAGGGTCCAATCCTATATTTGGACCGTAGAAAAACCACAACAATTAAAATTCAAATGTAAAGAGGTCCATGTGAAAAATCATCCGTTAAATTTTTTAATCAAAAAGTCCATGGTGATACCCATATATACCACAACGTATGTGACACATCGACAGATTTACCAAGTAATTTGCCAAAAATTAAATACCGATATATTGCTTTAATTCATAAAAAAAGTACAGTGTACTATTTAATGCTGCTTGCTACTCTTGTTTTCAATGCTTACATTCCATGCCCACAAACTACTAGTACCCTACATGTCCTAATACGAACTATCTGTGTAAACAGTTTCTGCTTATTGTGTAGTTTGGCTGTGTAAGTCTGTGGCGCCAGTTGCTGCTGCGGAGAGATGCTATCTGGCCGTCTGTCGAGGCTGCCACAATCCATCCACAATGATTTTGCCAATTGTCGATAAGGCTGTACATGTATATTCAGACTTCAACAATTCAACTACAACCGTATATAGTAGAACCTCTCTATTAAGAGCAATGAATGGATGGCTTTGAAATGGTCTCAATAAGGAGGTGGTCTCTATATAGCTGTTGAAGGTCTTATAGCACTAATTGAAGATCTTTCATGACGCCATTGTCAATCCTCCATGAATTCCATATCGTCTAAAGGCTTTACATGTCCATGCTACAAGTAATGACTTTTGCAACTCAGCTTCAAACAGCTAGATTTCACACCATAAATTCTATATCATGTATCTTATGACATCATGGGAAGATTTTTCATGACCCTTTTTTCAATCCTCTATGATTTCCACATTATATACACAGCAATACATGTATATTTATCTGTGCAAGTTCCCCATGTATGAAGATACAATTTTTCTTGAATGTTGATGTGAGCTTATTTTGTTCAGCATTTTTAAAACTGCGAAGATTTTTGCAATATAAGAAATATTTGTAAGTGATCTAATTGAATTTAAAAGACCCCACTAGCTAGCTATCCATGTGTGAATCAGATGTAATATTTTGATTGTTTCCAAATTTACACGATGTTAAAACCAATTTAAAAAGGGACCATGTCTGTTATTGTTTGCATATTCGTCTGTTAATTTTATACAGCTGTGAACAATTGGCAAGGACTCTGCCTTCAGCTCAACTATCTTCATTACCATAGAAGTGCCAATTTTAGCACAGTAGACATCAAAGTAAATCAGCAGGAGAGAATGTGTTTAGTTTGGTTGAGGGCATCATTGATTCCCTGGTCCCAGGGGACATATCTGTCAGTTGGTCTCAGAGGCTCTACCAGAAAACTCCCACAGCAAAACAACCTTGCTGTAGGTTGGGCTTATATGGACTATAATCAACATACTAACATAACAGTTGCCATCCTGAATCTTGAACGAGTTTTATTACTTTCATGAAAACTGAAATGTACACAAAACCAGGCACTATATGTGAATTCTATATATGCCAAATTCTTTCCATTGTCTCGTAACTTTGACTGCCGGTTTATGGTGTTCTGCTGTAAATAGGAACAGAACATCAGACGTCAAAAGCAATGCAAAGATGGGATAAGCAATGGACTCTTCAATGCGCATGCTTTTATATGTGTTTGGTTTATCGGAAGACTGTCTCACTTTCCAGATGACATTTGAAATGTGTGTCATATTTCATGGAACAAGGGTAAAGTGTTGGTTATCATACAGAAATTCACATAAAAGGCCTTGTTCGTTTTCATTTGAGCTATGATGTAGTGACAAGCCTCTCGTGAGATAGGCGTTCGCATGGACCGTACAACCTGGCCAATTCCCCTTATTCTCAATTGCAAGCTTTTTATTAAAATACAAAAAAAACACCAGCCTAAGTATAGCTGCTTGCCGTTGACTGGGTGCGTTGTTTGAAGCTATAATAACCTGCCTTGAACAGCTTTTCATGTCCAGTTCCTCATGCAGAATAATCTGCGTTTCTATTTGCATGTAGCACTGATCATTCAATAGTGCTGAGCTGCTTTGGGAGGTCACCATAATAACAGGTGCACACCATGACAAATACGCATTTGTTTCCCTGTCATTTGAAATGTAAACCTTTCATACGGGCTTCTGTGCAACTGCTGTTAACCTCTCATTTCATGCTTACTTTATTCTTAGATGCATGAAATGAGCTAATCTTAGAAATTTAGAATTGTGATATACAAGTTTCAGCATCATTTAAAAATAGTTTGAAGAACTGATACTCTGCCTTGTTTGCCTCTACGCTGTGTCTTGATTATAATGACTTGCATCACGATTACCACTCCTTGATAGAGACAATTATCAACTGAAATTAAAGTGACATTTTTTAGTCTGTTATACTTATAATATCATATGTTCATCATTAAAGAAAACTCTGAATAAGAAATACCAAGGACGTATCTTTGTTCTGAAACCCCACTCCGCCCATAGACAATGGTCCATCGCTTGCACATTATCGGGTGTCTGCTGTTTCTGCCGATGGTGATCACAAGAGTGAGCAGACGTCAATACGACGTTGCACCAACACGGGGTCCGAAAACAAGGAGCAGTGTCCACGTGTAAGACTTTTCAAAAGTTAGCATGTCATTCCACAGCTTAAAATCAAGGCTCATCTAGTGGCTTTGGGCCATGAGAAGCTACCGGTAGTTCAGGTTTCTTTTGGTCTGTGCTATCTTTGGGCCACTGACCAAAATTCTATATTGTTTTCAATTTGATATGAACATTTTGTTTCCTCTGAAGCTGAAAGTATTTCAAATCTACTAAAATGTTCTGCAAAAACTTGTCTCCAGGAAATGTTGAAAGTCGACCTAAAATGTAATATTCTGCATATCTGTTTTTCAAGCTCACTATTGCCCTGTGAACTGTGTGCCTGTTACCTTGTGTAGGTCCTGATGGTGTGGAAGGCTCTGAATTGCCACCAGCCGCTAACTTCCCCATAATCAATGGATCCAGACAATCTGGAGTAGGGGCATTTTGTGATAAATAGTACACAGGTATTAACTGATATCTTATTGATTTAAAGAATTTAAGAAGAAAACATATGAAATTGTATTAATGTAATGTGTCCATATAGGAATAGCTCATCCTTCCAGAGGCCCACACTCATGGTGCAAATATCACACAACCTCCTCAACTAACAAATATATCCAAACTATTGAAATATCTGTACTGTATAAATTTCTGTTCTCATTTATATGAAAGCTGACACATTACATTGCCGATTCTCCAAAATAGATGCCCATGTTTGTTTCGTTATACCTGCTTTGAAGGGATTTAATTAAAAAGTTGGAGTTATGCGAAATTTAAAATTATCAGAGATTTATATGATGATGTAAAGCTAAGTTAATGATTTTGAACAGAAATGTTATTATTTCAAATCATCCATACACCTAAGACATCAAATTTGAGATAACCTGATCCAAGTTAATCATTCCAACTTATTCTGTAAACTGTAAACTGTAAACTGAATTTGTGGGAAACCTTTGAAACTCGTCCATTTACGCTCATCCATCTAATCTGATCAGTGGTGAAAGAGGCTTTCTAAACCTTACACACGTAATGAATCATGCTCAAGGAGGATCATAATAATGACTGATGTTCTCATCCGTAATGTTGAAGATAATTCGTGTTCCACATTCTTTGTCTTTCATGGTTTTTAATGTTCTGTTTACAACCTTTTAAAGCCTTTTAAAACCTTGTAAAGGTCAGTGCCGTTGTTCTCTCAACAACATCACTTCTGAATAAGATTTAGATGCAAACAAACATTTCAACATCAAAGAAGTGCTGTCTGTAATTGAAATACATGTAGATAAATAAAACCCAAATAATCCTGGTGACTTTACTGAAAGGAACATGAGTGCTCGCTCCCTATACTTAATTCTGCCTGCCTCACTGCCTACGCCATGACACAGCTCATCATAAAACCAGACAAATGTTGTGTGACAAATTTCCCGCGTCACCATGCATCCTACGGTGCCTATCTGGAGCAAAAGTGGTACAGCAATACAGGCGTTATTCTACCTAGAGCCTCTCCTGTAATTGGACACACAGACAATAGACACAATCCCAAGCAAGTCTCTTTTATATGGATACAAGACAATTAGGAGGATCATTTTAAATGTTTTAAAAGGGGCATTTCATGCCTCGTTTGCTAGTGTGTTATGTATGGGTGAGTGGTGCCGATGCATCCTTTATCACATTCCTGAAGGAAGAAATGTCACCGGGTGCTGCTGCTGAAATATTCATGCTGTATTTCCATGATGCAAACATCAGCTGAAATCCATCGTACTGCAGGCCGCCATTCACTAATAGGGATAAGCCACTACTTTTGGGAGGATTGAAAGGGTCATGGGGCAGGGGGACTTGCTTATGCAGGCCCCATGTGGGGTCTATAAATACTGCATACGACATTAAAAATGGCCATGGGCTTTTAGGGTTTTCAATTCAGTAGTAGGCTTTGACACGTATGTGTATTTACAACAGAGTCTCAATTATCTAGATTCTGATATTCACCAAATTTGAGTTGAGCATTTACATACATGCAGGAGATTGTTGTAAATTGTGAGTGCTTTTGTGCCCTTTGTCCAGTTTAAAAAGATTGACTGTTTAGTGTTTCAATGTGTGTGTACGCCTGAATATGTGTACTGGATATCTAAATGTTCCTTGCCGGCTTCATGATTTTAGGCTGCATATTCCAATTTTAGATACATATACAATTATAAATACATTGTACTCACATGGATCAAAATGTAGCGTTTTTCCTATAGAAGGGACCACCTAAGTCTGTAACCTCAAAGTCTGGCTGTGCACTATGATCATTGACTCATACTGCAAAATCATTACAACATCCATAAGATGCATTTATCTGCATGTTTTGCCCAACTGGCATTATCAAGTGCAATAAACACATAGAGCATTGTGCGTAATTACTCAAGTGCACACAAGTGAGGAAAATGTGGGCGTGATCACTTGTGCTGATGGATGGCAGTAGTGTTGTTTGGCTACTGTGAAGTGTACAGTATTGAAATACCCCACACATTGAAA
The DNA here is from genome assembly GCA_019095985.1 of Streblospio benedicti. Classification (NCBI taxonomy): domain Eukaryota; kingdom Metazoa; phylum Annelida; class Polychaeta; order Spionida; family Spionidae; genus Streblospio; species Streblospio benedicti. The sequence continues at coordinate 31,381,275 of CM032663.1, read as the reverse complement.
CCAGTTTGTGGTAACTAGCCTCTGTTTAAAAAAACACATCAAAGGTAAAATGAGCGTGTGAGTGAAAAGGGTACATACAGTTAGTTTTCATATTCTCACACTAACCATTCCACAGCATAAGAATGTGCATTCAGAAAGTTGGGCCCCGAATGATGAGCTGATCTCCTTTACCTCCATGGAAACATGGACTTATGGGACAGGTAGTCCATTTTGAAATATGATTGCCAAAGGTTTCTACACATAATGCTTTATACGTCTACTGCAAAGTGATTCTGTCCATCTAATCATGTTTTATGTAGAATAATAGCAGTGTGACTGTAAAGTCGATAGTGCACACCATTGGAAGAAGCCTTATTTGTTCCATGTAAGATCGAGACCTATACATTTGGTCAAAATATAAGTGACCTGTACTTGTCTGTCTTTCTAAGGCTTTGATTAATACGGTATGTATATAGAAGAAGTATAAGCATAGCTTTGTGTCCATTATTAAGAAATTGCAAGTGTGTCACTTATCAGTTAAAAGTGGCTCAAAAACAGCTGTATTGCTATTTGACATTTACGCTATGTCGGGCTCTAGATAGATTATTGCAGAGGAAGAGATAAAAATGGGAAGAAACAGAAAGTACCCAGATGTAAATAGGAGTGTCCACTTTAGTATGTTGATGTCATAGCAAAGTTCCACTGTAATAACTCACTACAAGCAACAAATTTGATTATTGCCGGCACTTGATGTAAATTATACACGGTGCATATTTGGCGCGTCTGTGGCCTTGATTTGGCTTATGTAATGAATACTCATCAGTGTGAGCCGTGACTCTAGCCTTGATAAGGCGAGAATCTCGCTGCTAAATCTGACATGAAGCTTGTTGGATGGAGACATTAACTTGTGCAATTTGAAAAGTACACCTGATGCTGAAGATTACACAGAATCAGAAATAAGTTCCTGGTAAACAGGCGAATAGAATTAGATTTATGCATTGCACATTTTCTGCAGAAGTGAGAATTATTTTGTGTATATAATGTACATGACAAAGATCTTTGGGGGAATGGTAACAAGCATTACAACATTACAACATAAAAGTGCTTTATGCACATACTTTTTTAATCATTTAATGTGATATTGGCAAATCAACTTACATAGCCAAGTCAATGAAGAAATGGACTACAGTCAGTTTGATGAGTATTGGGTTCATCGATCGTTTATTATGAAGATCCATAGACAAGAATTTGCGATTCATACATATAACACAGTGCCCAGTTGAAAAGCAACCGCAGCAACATTGTACATTGTACAATACAAAAGTAGTGGATTACTCCCCGACTATGGTATATTGATTTGCACCCGTGCTGACCCATCCCCCAATGAGAATGGATGGTCCAGCCTCTTACATACCGGGTGCCCACAGTGCTTAAAATTGTGTAAGTATTAAATATGAAATTATTCTAAAAATCTCTAACTCTATACCCACAAGAAAGGTTGAATGGTAAAACAAAGGTGTTTTTTTCTACGATAAAGGTCAGCAGTTGTTCCCGTGCACATGCTGATGCTATTTGCCATAATTATTCAAGCGGCCAACTGTCCAAGATCCCGTTCTCCAATATAACAAACATGGTCAGAAATGGGCCTAGAAAGCTTTGCTCATAAAACTGCACGAACCATTATCACTTTACAGGGTTCAGGCGGGTTTTGTTATGTTTTACTGTTTCCTAATGAGTCTTTATTCCAGTGCTTATTTACAATGTGGATTCTATTTTCCCAAAATGCAAATGGTTTTTGCAAGATGTTGTTGTGTTTTCGTTCAAGTTCTGTTTTTTTGTGGGGGCCGATTGTTTCAGTGCATGTTTATTCATTTGCTTTTTTGAGAACTTAGCTTCTATTTTTCTAAGAATATGATTAGTATTTGGATAATACTTTTTTCTGCTTTTGACATTTTTATTTGTTCACATTGTCTTTTTTGAAATATGTATTACATGTATACCTTTTTATAAGGATTTGATACAGAGTTTGTGGTATTGATCCTCAATTAGTGTACTAGTGCAAATTCATCAGTCATTTATTGTAATAGGCAATTGACAATGTGGTGTGAGGTATCCAAATAGTTGCCACTGAATACTCCCCAGAGAGTTTCTTAACCCTCTCGACGCCAGCCGTAAATCCACTATATATACCCTGAGTGCCAGACACGCATTTTGCGTGACGTGTTGTTCACTGTGGGGGTCTTCAATTGTCATAGTTGAAATATGATCCATTGAAGCTCTTACGTTTTTCATCATAACATTTTCACATTTACAGTACATATTCAGGAGACTGTCTAGTTTCTTATTTTCACCATTATAAATAAAGATACATACAGCATCACGTTCGATTTTAACAATTTCGAGTGATCGTCCATTCATTTGACAACTTCCGGGAGCGATTTTAAATGTCGTAATATCAGTAGTAATTTTCATTGTAGCAACGTTTTATCCAGGATACACACAAAACACAATATAAACCACCCATATTTCATAATAATATATTTTTACTCACAATATTACGGACCAAAAACATGTTCAAACCTTGATTTCTGATTCGGCGTGAAGTTTGACAGGCACCATTCGACAACCCGACAAAAACATCATCAATATAATTAAAATATTAACACTATGCTGCTTATTTACTTCTAGAAATGCATCGAAATGTCAAGGTAAAGTTGTTGTTGACACACGGAATTTGGGACTAGAACCACAAGTGTTTATATACGAATATGGCAGACAAACTCAAACTGTTTTTTCTGAAAACTCGGGTGCATATATGCGCCCCGGCACTAAAGGGAAGTATATTCTGGGGTGCATATATGCGCCCCGGCACTAAGAGGGTTAAAGCAAACAAAAATGTTTACTATAACCTGGTGCAAATTATAGCTCTATCTTGACATTCATACCTATACATTAAGCAACTTTCAAAAACTATTTTGCTTCTGCATTTACATTCACTGCAGATGAATTAAAAGCAATGCTACCGTGCAGAAATGAGCAAATCGAGGATGAAAAAGCAAAGTCACAATGATATATGTGTAGTGAGAAAATGACACACATAAATATTGTATGAGTCGCATACAAAGTGAGAGGAAACGTGCCGCCGGTTCACCCATTGTACATATTCGTATGCAGGCCATAGAATGGATTTATCAGAGGCTGCAATGGCTGCAGAATACACCAACGGAAATGGGGCGCGGGTTTTGTTTGCTGGTATATTTTTGTAAAACTGGAAACACTGGCGATTATTGGAAGACTCCAATAGGACTATATACCTTTCGATAGAATCCAAAAGTCCCTGAAGTTTGGTTTTACTTTTACTGTAATATGGAGCTCTTAAAAAGCATTTACTGTACAGAAATGTATGAGCAATGGTGGACATTTTTGCTTTTTATTAGAATAAAAACTAAATATTGGTATCGTGCAATATAGAAAAATGAAGACCTTACGTATATGTTGGTAATATCCTGTTAAATTATGCCAAGCGTTGCAAACTTTGACTAATGATATACATTATTGTTTAATTACTGAATTCAATGTTTTTGCCAAGTAATTGTAAATTTGACTATAAGTATAAGACAGATCAGCTTAAATGTAAAAATGACCGATGTGTTTGCAACAGGAGATCAGTTCCCTTGAGACTGACCACACACATGTCACACCAACCATCTCTAACGTTACTCTGGTCATACATGTGATCCAAAACTGTGGTCCATAACTGTTTGTCCATGTTTTATTATCTTGTTAATACATTAGAAAAGGTTTGTATGGCTATGGATAGGATGAGGATTTCAAACTGTATTGTTTTAGACAGTAAAAATCATAGTTAAAAATCACGTGTAGTGTCCAGCACGAGCCAAAAATTGGAACAGTTGCAGGGTCGGTTTTAGCCATATTAGTATGTGTGGGGAAGTGGGGCGGAGGATCATAAGAATTGACATTTCAATATTTGACATAGGGTTGATACTGTTGGCAGAGAAAGTTATGAAGAATGCTGATACATGCATGAATGCAGTTAAATCTAGAACTTGTATATTAAACAATAGGAAAAACAACGATACAGAATTTATAGTTGGTAAATATTGTGGAATGTAATAAGAATCCTGTGATTCTGTGGCTCTCGATGATTGGAACCGCTGTATCGTCGTAATTGGGGGAATTCTTCTGTATCATCTGGGGAAATAAACCTGCAGTGATTATTGCTCCGTCACTTTCATGCTTGTCAGAGATAGTTACAGCTGGAATTGCTTCGAGAATAAAGTTATTTACAGTGAACTGCAGTGTCTTCGCCTCCAGATAGGCGCCAACATGGGTCCAAAATTTACTGTTGTGTCCTTCTGTGTATGTAGTTAATGATTGACCGCAGGTAGAATGTATTTGGGTGGTCACAAGAAATTGTCATAATATCCACAAACATGCGAGCCTTTTTGAGGCTAATATTCATGGATCTATCATGTATAATGTTGGTTTTATCTGCGAAATACTTTATAAAATGAAGCTTATGACCAGATACGGATAAGAAATTTAAGTCACACAAAACTAACTACAGTGTAATGTTTGAAAAATAATATGTCATGGACAGTTTTTTGGATCAACATGGATGGGACGTAAAATGGCCCTGTACATATTATGTTTTCAAAATCTATCATTGACAATAACCATCTCTGTATTAGTAAATGCTAGAGAGAGATAGTCAAAAGGTTTGAGTCTAATTCTTACCCTAAATGTCAGTCAAAATGCCCTCAATATATATGGCCTGTGTCCCGTAGAGTTTGCATGTGATCAGCAAATGCACAACTTTTTATCCCCCTTGTTATTTTCCTGTCTTTGGGGCTCCTCCAACATTTCAAAGCACCTTGTCAGTCTTTCAGGCAGGTTGTTCAATCGCAGCAGATTTTTTTGTAATTGAACACAGCATTGACGATTAGAAAGTTAGGTATGACATTTTTTCAAAGTACCTTAAAACGCTAAAGTACAAAATTGCTCTTACATAAATAATTAGAGTCAATAATAAGTGGTTGTTCCATCGATACTTTCTTTTATTTGAATAATGAATACTAAAATTTTTATGTTTATTAACCGTTAGGTATGTACATTATACACCTATACTAACAATTCAAGCAAAGACACACATAATGACATTTCACTTCCATGTAGATGCTTGAAGTTTCTCACGTATTACCCATGAGACAGCCTGATTGTGTGAGCGATCGCAAACTCACCTGGTATGCTGAGAATCACCCGAGTAACGATTCTCGAGGGTGGCGTTGACGCAGCAAACACTCACAATAAAGATTAGTCTGTGTCTCCTCCTGTAATGACTCTCGGTGCGTATTGTGTCGTCTTCTCGTGCTGTAATTGTTTCCTTATAACCGGTTTTATTGGTCGTATGTATTCAGGGCAGTCTATATGGCATTAACAAGTGCAGCTTGGCTGTCGTCATGTGCAGGTGGGAGCTCAGTGTATATTCACTTGGACATGCGTGTAGGGTATCAATTTAATTGCATATTTTACTGGCATTTTTTAGCTTCTACCTCCCTTTGGGTGACTGTTTACATACTACTAACTTATGGCCCATCATGACATGTATGGAATGTGCACCTCAGCTAACTCATAACATGGCAACAGTAGTCGCTATTGGAGAACAAGCCCCAGAGGCAAACCGTAACATGTGATTAATGTGCTAGTTTATGAGAATATTATGTATGTGAATGGGTACATTATGAATAGAATTGAGACCTTGAGTTGCCAGTGTGGTATCCTGTTTATTGTTAGTAGAGAATTGTTATTGCAAGTTCGCGATTTGAGGATTTGATACGTACACTAACAAAATGTAAAACCAAAATGCATGCAAGACTTTTGGAGATAATATACAAATTTAGATTATGACTGCACCATGAGAACTGCAGCACTAGGAGGCACAGGTGTTGGTCAGTCACACTTGTTTACGTCCTCAGCCTCATAACTCTGCATCTTAATGAGGCGGTACTTAGTGAAGCAGCAGGTAACAATGATGGATCGAGGCTGCAGCTTAATGAGCTGCTGCACCTATAGGGTGATGTTAGTTAAGCATGTATATTGGCGAAAACAATATACAAAGAAAAGTCATAGGCGTTCTTCTAGAATCTAGAATGAAGTCAAAGCAAGATATTTGTATGTTTTATGTTAGAGACATCTTTTTATGTTTGCATGCTGTTTTCATTAGGCACCAAGTTTTTTGTCTCAATGTAAATGAACTTCCTAGTACTGATTTAGTAAAATTTATTACATCTAAAATTGAGTGCATCTGCATGTGCATCATTAGTGTAGAGAACACCTCAGGTGATTGTAAAACTTCTCTAATGATGGATGCCTTAAACCATGATAGCCAAATCCTAGAGTAGTCACACTGCAAGGACTTGAGTTACATTAAGTGACACAATTATGGTAGAAATGGTAATTGTTTGTTTTGAATAGACAATGTAATAACAGGTGTCCTAGCCAAATGTCAAGGAATTTATAATGACCTTTTTAGTTCTTGGAAATTATAAAACATCGCAATATATAAGAGCAAAGGAACTCTCTACATAGTTAAAGTTATTTTTGAAGCACTGCCCTGCTAGAAGAGCAGTAATCTGCGATTTCATCTTGACAGTCATATATAAAGAAGGTAACGACGTTACGTCTGCACGAACAATAACCCATCCATATAGTGCGGAACTTCACTTTCATCAGTGATACACATTGTCCAATCCATCACCGACAGTGACACCCTCAATAAACAAATGGAGCATACCGTGGCCACTTTTTGAACATAGGATGGTACATGATGAACATTGAGCTGGACATTATGTATAAAGGTTTCGTCAGTAGCTTCTCATCTTGTAGTTTGCATCAAATTTGCATCAACTTCATTCTTAGCTGATTTGCACACTGCTCTGTGACATCTACGTATTGAATAGGTACAGGCAAGGGGGCTACCATTTATCATCTCTAAGTGTGTGTGGGTGGGGTTGGGGGGTGGAGATGAAATATTCTACTTAATATTTTTGTGAGGAGCGTGGGTTTGGAACTTAAAAATCTGGGTTCATATATTTATTTTAAAAATCATACTATAATGGTTTCATTTTTTGTACTTTTTTGCAGGGTAGCCCTTAATTAAGGGGAGTGGCAGCTAGTGGGACTGATTACCAATATTCACTAGTGTAGCAATGTGCTGTATACTCCCCACGGAGTTGAGAAAGATGAGGAGTTGAGAAAGATGATATAGTATGACAAGGGTGGCAATGACTTGGTGTAGATGTAAAGTCTACTGAACATATGAATACATTGTAGTTCTTGATAAATCTCATACATTTACATTAACAAGCACAACCATGGCCTTTAGGGTGGAGTCATGGAGATTGTTTTAAAGGAATTTTTATGATATGTCTGCCAGTGTTTTCTGTTAAAGAGACACGCACAGGTGACTTCCAAGGTATATAATAAATTTATGTCATGTAAATGGTACTTGCTAAGCCAGTTGAATATATACATTTTCAGCTATTTGTATCATTCCATTTCTTCGTAATTAAACCTTTTTTTAACTCTGGGAAGATGTTTTGTCCCCAAACATTGCTGATGTAAATATTATTATTCTATCAGCCTTAATAAACATTGCGTACACGCAAATTTCAGCTTGCGACGCACGAGTGATAAAGGCTACAGTCATATTTTTAGTATGGAACCTTCTAATGTCAATCAACTCGTTTTTTTTCTCTCTGTTTTAATTTATTTATATTTTTCTATCAAACGCGTGTTTATGATTGTAAAATTGGACGTTATTAGGTGCAACATGTCAAGTATATAGAAAAATAAAATTATTAAGTGAAATTGTCTGAGGAGGTGTTTGCTGTTCATGTCCCTTTAAGACGCATCACATTGGCACTGCTGTCAGACAGTAAAACACTGGAAATAGGGACAGCAGTTGCAGAGTAATGTTGACTGGTAGATAAAATGATCATAAATGAGTCAATAAGTTTTGTTACTTTTACAGGCCTGGTTTGACCTGAGTGAATAGGGATTTGGACTTATTACCAAAAGGTCATGGGTTGAAGCCCAATCGACACTGGACTGATAGATGTGGAACAAACCTATCGCTAACCAGTCCCACACTGACCTGTGGCACCTCGTGTAAAATTGGTAGTATGTCAACTTGCTTGTAAAGGTGTGTGACAGAGAGACTGTGCTGTACTGCAGCTGGCTTGGATATCTACAAGGTTCTGTGTAATATGGTAAAATAAAACAAAAAGCCTTACAACCTTGCAGAGATATATTATCTTAGCTGACATTTCATGATAATTATGTATATGTAAGTGCAAGCAATGGTTTATTTCAGTGGGACACATATCATTGTGGGCAATCTTTGTTGGAAGTTTCTAGTGTAGTGCAGGTGTAACTTAATATATCTAACATAATCATCTGAAACCTTTACTGTCAGTTTGTGTAACAGGATGTTCTAAAAATAGAGAAAAGGCATTGAAAAATCCATTTGCTCAATTCAGTTAGTGCTTTCTTAGAATTGACATGTTGGGGGCCGCATTGGCTCATAAAGTGTATTGTATTGCACCCTGAAGCGACATTACATGCAGCATTGTCACCTTGACACTGGCTATTATGACTAGTTGTTGTCCAGTTACTGTAGGTGGTGGTGGAATCCTATTTAATACCATGTGTCATTCAAGGACATGGCTTACAGGCCATTACGCAATGTTGACTCACTTGTACAAAATGTCTTTTCTCTTATACATAGCTGATCTAGGTTGTTTTTGCAGGATAGTTATAGCATGAAAGTGGTTGATGACGGGGTTCGAAAGTTTCAAACAGAATCATGCTGGAATTTATATAGTAAAAGTAGTACATATAGTGTGATGTTACAGATTTTTTTTTAATGAGGCGGGTTGTAACCTGCCAATCTTGCTCTGTATACACTGTACACCACTAATTTTTTACAGCATGAAACCATAGCAATGGAATCTAATATTAATATCTTGCTGGTTTCATGTGAATATATACAGTGATATGATAGTTTACTTGGAAACTCTACTTCAGTTATAACCCTATGTAGGGTGCAAGTGACATTGTCACATGGGAGTTTTCAAGTCTGTGTTGGCTGACAAACTTTCTTTTGAACTTTTACCAGTGAATGCTAGAATTTGTTAGCTATGTATGCGAAGTACTTAAAAGATTTCCTATACATCATTGCAGTTTAAAACATGAAGGTCTATAGCTAGCTGTATTGTTCACAGGTCATGGTTTGTTCAAGGTGTATATAACAATAGCTTACTTATTTTTTAGCATCATGATTCACAACAGAAGTGCGTACACAATGTATTGGAGGATGCATTACAAACTTATAGAACCAATTTAAGGCAGCCCTTCTGTTATAATACACTCAGAGTCTCCAGATGCTTGAAGAACCCACAGCAATGACTAATATTAAAATTGGTAGCAGCATGGCCAGGCTCCAGACTCCCGTGGGGCAGTATTATAAGTAAGGCACAAATAGTTAAGTCTGAGGGGAAATCAGGCCTCAACAGTGCCCAGTCTTGGCATGGGCTAAAACCAACATGATGACATGGTGGGTATTTTTGGCCTGTATTGGCAGGCATACTTGATTTTTACCCTCTAAAACAAGTTTGCAAACAGAATCTTAGGACACACAAAAAAATGTCAAAATGAGGATATTTTCGAAGCGTGACATTGAAGTTTTTTTAAATGTTAAAAAGAGACAAGGACATGGCACTTATTTTGAAACCCCATTTAGGGGCCTGCAACATGTGTTGGGAAGACATATTATGGGAAGTCGTTGGTGCTGCAATTATCTACCAGTGTTTTTATCTATGATGGTGGGATTTTTGTGTCCATGCGTACAATGAGATTTTTTTTTTGTGTTAGGTACATTTGTCTATAAAGGTTTTCATTGAAATGCAAATTCTCTATTACTTTAATTCAATGTATCTAGCATTGAAAGTGAAAAGTTATAAAACAGCTTATTTTATCATTCAGAAGATGTTTTATATACAGCTTCTTTTTGTTACTATGTATGCAATGATAATTATTCTTTTTTGTTACTATAGATGCAATAATTGACACTAACGCACAACACGTGCCATTCACTTTGGTTTTGTAGCTTTGGGACATGTCGGGTTAAGGAGGCTTATATAGCCAATAGAGTGGATACAAACGAAGTGTTTTCCTCTGTTAGTACATGTACATGTTGGGCACGTGTGGCTTCAGGGCTGGAGAGAGAGGTGCTTGGCCCCTATTTGATCTCTGTACTCTTCCTCCATGGCATGGTGATGGTGCACATCATTGGCACTTGTTATGATGAGTAGTATTTGAAAATAAGATTGGAAATATGGCTCTAGTTTTCATGAAACTTTCACAGATATATTTGATTGACCGAGATAATGACAAAAGTTTATGTAAAAAAATACATGCAATACTTTTAGAAATAACAACATACTTCTGGTTATGACTGGATCGTGGAAAAATAGAACATGAGTTTTATTGTCCACTGAAACTGTTATATGATGGGATTTGGGTTTTCGAAAAAAAAAAAAAAAAGACTGACAGCTACTAATATTGTGTTGCTGCAGCTATTACAAACTAAACCAGCCGTCATCTATAAACATCAGAAGCTGGAAACTGCAATAAGAAAAGTCGTAAAGCCACAAAACATATTTCACTTGCTGTTTGCTGGATCCAAGAGTTTTAGCTGATGATGATTGATGAGGAGCTGGTAGGGGAGGCAAACAGAGCCTAAGTCCCAGTCTGACAGTCAAGAAATCTAACGACTGGCAATATGCAGTTCAGTAGAAGAATAGAAAAACTGACAGTCAAACGATGATTTTACACCAAAGGTAATATATCTGTAGAGACCTTTTTGCAAATAATAATGACTATATTACCACGGATGATTTTGGTTTGGTTGTCAGCAATGTCTGACTCTAGCATTCACGTCTGTCCATTTATCTACTAAAGTGATAAATAGCATGTTGTGTGCCCTTGAATGGCTCATTCCTATTTGCTGTCTTTTGAGGTGTTAAAATGAACTGAAAACTCGTCATCCTCATACATAAGTTTTGTTCATTAATGTATGTCAAAAAAGACTAAAAGTTTTAGTTACAATGGACTAATCTTTACAACATATAGGTATGCAATGAACGAATAATATACACAGATTGGCATCAAGTTCAAACTGTGTTCTATAGAATCTGTCCTGTGTGGACACCTTCTTGAGAACCCGCAAGTTTTCAAATAGGTTATGTGTCTGCTAAGTATGATGTCAGGAACTACAATTGATTTTACCCGGTATTAGCAGATCTAGATGGGGTTTTTTTAGTGGTGGGAGGGGGGGGAGTCTAGGATACAACAAGTGCAGTGGATTTCATGTATTTTGTAAATGCAAAAGCTGATAGAAATGAAAAAACGTCAACACATTGCACATTGAACATCTGCCAGTGGCTGTCAGTAATGTGTTTACTTTAAACTTGTGTTTTTTTTAAAAAAAGTGTTATATTATTTTCATCAATCTTCATTCGATTCTGATATAAATCACAGAATATCAATAAATACTGCCAAAAATCAACAGCTGTCAATATTTTCATGACAAAATGTGCAATTTAGAAGGTACATTATGCTTCTTTTAGATCATTCATCACTGTGAATGAAATGAATTTCACAAGCGGTCAATTGCAATAATTAAGTAGCCTGTCCTCGCCAGTGCACCTGTTAAGATCATCTGATCGGAGAACATGCCATGTTAGCAATTGGGCATCATGCAGATCTGTAATTTCTCTGATTTCCTATTGATTTCAGCATATGGTGATGACGATGTCTAATACATCTCAAAGAGATTATCAATAAGAAAGTCTTGTGATACAAGACAGTCAAGTGATGCTATGTGAGCTTGAACATTGAAATATAAGTGCTTTGAATAAAATCAATCTACAACATTCTGAATCGACTATATCCACACAGCACCATTTTCTTGTGTTCAAGTGTACTTACAAACTAATCACATTGCCAGACTCATTGATTTTTACATCTACTTTACAAACTCTTTGCAAATGTTGAAAGCATATTTTATTGAGTACAGCTTAAGTAGCAGGAGGAAATGTACATGTACATAGAAAGTAGGGGGCCCACGGGTAGTGATTTTACTACTCAAGTACTCGCCCACCTGTACTCGCCTCGTACTCAAGTACTCAGTCATATGGATGAGAGAGGGGCTGGGGGTGGTCAAATGTAGAATCATGAATGGCTATGGACGATAATAGAAGATATCCACGAAATACCTTGTAGAACAATATCTTCCATCACTTTGGGTAGAAGTTGTTTATTGTAAACCATTATTCCTATTATAATAATTAGAAAGATCATCATATGATATCTTTTGTACAAATAATAAAGCTATTTTTGCAATAATTTTAACATCAAAATACATGCTTTTTTACTGACGCACGTGATAAAACAAAGTCAAGTCAGTCTCGATCAACCCGTCCCTGTGCTGGTGTGCGCGCACAAAATACAGCGCTCTTTTATCAAGGCTACACTGTATGTACAGAGGGTGTTGATTTGGCACTAGCCACTCGCCCCTGGCTAGTGTAAATTTCTGTAGGCTAGTGTAAATTCAAAGTCACTCACCACAGTCGGCGAGTATGATTACTTAATTCCAACACTTTAATAACTAAGGATGGCTAATTTGGATTGGAACATTGCGAGTGTAAATTGAGAGTCACTCGCCACAGAAGGCGAGTGTTCTTCTGAACGAGTCACATTCCCTGTGTATAGAAAGAGGGTTCAGGCAGTCAGTCAGTCACGAGTCCAAGTTCGAGAACATACTCGATCTTCCTTGCACAAGTCCGAAAAATGTGAATATAGCAAAGCATCTTCGAGTACTCGAGTACTCAAGTAATGGACATATTCTACTCGAGGACGAGTACTCGAGGTACCCGTGGGGACCCTAATTGAAAGGTGTGGCATTCGCTGACTCTCATTCTTTATCGAATCAATGTTTTTGGAAGGTGTTCCTCATAAAAGGATTTGTAATACAAATCATAGACAATAAAAATCTGTTTCATCAAGAGATTTGAACTAGGGTCACATACAATATATATGCTTACTGCAAGTCGGGCCATTATCAATTTGATACTGATACTCTGATAGTGTAAGATAGATTATTCAATTAATATTGTAACTTGTTTTTAATTACTTGGAATTTTTTTCATTTGTATGCATGTGTTTCACTAACATCTCCAGGTTTTTGAAAAAGGGAATAGTGGTGCAACCTGGGGACAGTGTAAGAATTCAATGAGAATTTTTTTTGATGAAAACATGAGGCTTTCACCAAAACAATCCATCAAGATATAAATGTGGAAGCTGGCAATGTTTTGCATATAGGACTAACTGTGCCTCTGTAATCTAAGTGATGACCAGTTGACACATGGTCAGTGTCTCCTACAGTAAATACACAACTGTTATGTGTAGCCCGAGTCATAAGGGAGTGTGCCGTAAACACAGCCAATTCACGCTACATTTGCATACATATGACATGTGTAACTTCATTTGTGTTATTTACATATAAATGCTGTGTTCGTGGTCTAGCATAGGGTTTGTTACCGAGCATGGCAAACATGTAGACTAAGAGAAAAATTGTGATATTAATCATGAAAGACCTATGGTAGTCAGGGATAGATCTAGAGCAGCTGTGGTTTCACCTTGTAGGGTTTTGTTAGGAAAAATTATCCAGGATTTGGGTAGGTTACATCGGCAAAGTCAAACCATCTTCAGCCAATTTCAGGTGGGGCAATTGAGTGTGATTTAGTAATTCAAATAATGAAGATGATTAAATGATAACGTATTGTTACTTTATTTTTACACATACATCGAAATACCATTTGTTACATGAGTTAAAATAGGCTGATCAATGTCACTACAAGAATAAACCATAATTATGACAAGGTACCTTTCCTTGAGTGTTTCATGAAACCATGGTATTTCCAGGCGTACTTGCTGATGGAACCGCGTGTGCGTCCCATCAGCGGATCTCGGATGCTGCGAACCATGAAGATGAACATGGAGAACATGCTCAGCAAGAAGGTCAAGGCCATACGTGTAAGTATGGTCTTAAGCTTATACACTTGGACCTGCTTAACTCAAATTTGAAGGGAGTAGATACAAATATAGCATTTGCCGATGTTAAACATTTTCAGAATTATATGTATAATATAACATGATTGCAAGTGGTTATTTGCTTGAGGTATTTTTTCACATATATCAGAAATTGAGATAAACAGGTCCAACTGTAAACTGAAATATATACATTGTAGTGTAAATTAAAAGCGTGTGTTTTTTGTGGCCTATTATTTCTTTATATATCACAAATTATTATCATTTTAATTTGAATTCCATTTCGCTTCAACCAGCTTACAGAAAACTGCTAGGATTCTTTGTTGAATATCAGTGCCAGATCCAGGTTTGCGAAAAACAGCCATGGGTGCAACCAGTAGATTTCAAAGGATTCATACATTAGAAAGCAATCTAAGATACAAAAAGCCCTTATGAAATATCATTTTTTAAAGAAAAAGTACTGGGTCTGGTCTCCATCCAATGCATCTACTCGTGAATATCACTCCTGTTGCATAATTTCACACACACCCAGTTCGAGTCAGTTTTCATTGCAGCTCAATAACTTTTCAAATGCTCATGGTTTCATCCTAAAGCTGTTTGATTGAAATCATCTGTAAATCTGTATTAGTTGAAGTAGACAAACTCCATGTCAAAACCAACTGGCTCGCTTGAGTTTTTCACAAACTCCTCCCCTACTTGAACTCCAAGAAAAATGTGTGACTTTTCCAAATACAGCAAAACTGCTGCCCAAGGCTGCTCCATCTGAAACACTTGACCAATTGGGAAATTTCATGATACGCAAGTTTTTCCAGATCCATGTTTGCTGTATTGTAACATTGGGAAGACTATTTCACTGATCAGAAACCTCTTTAATTGAGGCACTTTCCCTGGTGTACCTAACATTGAGGTTCTACTGGAAGTGATGTGTAAATCTGTATGAACTTGACAAGCGCCTGGACCAATTCTCCTTGAAGTCAAACTCAGACTCTGTCCATGATGAGTGAACTGTTCAATTGAAATCATTGTGCTCTTGTGTGCTTGTCCTAGTGACAAAGGACCGTATGACGTGTCACTTATGCAGGATGAGTGAACACGCATGAAAAGGTTGTATTGAATATCCAAATTTTGTAATTCCTAGACGTATCTTAATATATTATAGTTTGGATGTTTTAAGCCAAGCATTTTACCAAAATTACAGCATGCAAGTGCATTTATTTTACTTCATAAGTGTTTTCATCAAAGGAAATATAAACATGTGTGAAAATAAGAAAAAAAAATAATTATGAACAATGAAAAAGAAAAAGACTACTTCAAGCAAAATAAAACTTTTTAACAGCTATTATTTTACCGCAATACAAAATAGGACCTTAAGGATCCGCGAACACCATGCTACATTATATATTAAATGTCGTCCAAGCCGTAATTTCCATTGTGCGTACTACACGCGTGTTGGCCCAGCGGCCGAGCCAGCAGCAGACGGATTTAATCTCCGCGGAAATGGAGTTTAGATGATGTCTTTACAAAGCGTGGAAATGAAATTTGGGCAACAGCAGATCAGGTGATGTTTAGTGGACGAGAAGTGCTGAACAGGAGGAACATGCCTCATTTAATTCAGCATGGACTGATATCACAGCAGTTTAAAAATTGAACTTGCAATATAAACAAAAACGTTCATATCAAAGTCATAAAACAGTTTAATTTTGCATTGGATTGTGCAAAAAATTTTGCAATGTTGAGAAAACTTTAATTAGACAAGACACCAGTTTATATCTGGTTATAAAAAAATATCAGTCTATTTAATAGTTTTGGAATTTTTTTACTATAATGTGAGAATCAATAATGCAAAAAATGGGTGCAAACAGTTGAATAAATGGTCAGTCGTCAGCTCTCTCCAGTATCTTTGTTAACGCCATATTGTCTTTTATATAAGGTATAAGGTATATAAGGTATATAATTAAATATTTAGGGTGGTATTTATGATATTATTTGAAAATCTAGATTTTAGCCAATATCTTTAGTGATTGAAATCAAAGCATCAATACAAGGATTCACAAAATTCATTTGTCTTCCATCCAAAATGGAAATTTCGTATATGTCTGTTACCTTGGGATTGCCAAATGATGACAACAAATTAGCGTAATATTTTATGTGAATTGCTTTTTTTCTTCTTCATATTGTAATGTATCCTTTCCATTATTGATTGAACTACTCCACATGTTTAAAACTTCCGGAAATAGGGACAATCTTCAGAACGTTATATGTAAAACAGCACTTGCATGAAAATTGTCAATACATGACGTAATGTGTGTATGCGCAAGCTTCTGCTCATTGTGTGTTATTGCCCGTTCTCTCCTGTCATAACTGTGACGATCGTAGGGCATAAGTGGTCCGCAGTGAATTATTCATGGAATCGGGGACAATATGACCGCCCAGCCGTAGTTAATTGACTTTCAGCAGTCCCCAATTGTGGATGTTGAGTGTGTAAATTGTCATCACAATACCCTACATTCTGTGAATGGAAATAACATTTTAATCATTCTGTTACATTAGCAGTGTAACTGGTTTTTACGACTTTTCTGCATAGAAGTCATATCTATTGAAATCTAGGGAGCTTGCAGTTAGAAGAGGGAGATTGCATATTCCTGGTGTAGGAGTTGTTTTTGAGACAGATTAACTCACTATTATTATAGCACCTTGATTATTACCTCAGCAATTTGAATGTAGCTCAAAGTCCATGAAGTCTGTAGATCTATGTTGTGCTGAAGATGTGGAGAAAGAATCCTTTGTCAATACTGACACTCAAGGGCCAAGTCGATTAAAATACAATGTATCTATTTATAATCTGAATGTGAATGTTATTTAATATTTTATTGGTACAAAGTGTGAAATCAAACGAATAAAGAAAAAATATCTGAATAACGATAACAAATAGAACAAGCGTTTCTGACCAGGGTAGAAAGCTTGTGTTTATCTCACTTGCGATTTGCTTTGGGTTTTCCTGTAACCAAGTTTATATGCTCTGTGATAGCATAGCCATTAGGTCCAAATAAAGTGTGCGAGCCCAAATGACTCAATGGTAATGCATGAGATATCCACAGCACTCGTAGAATTTCAATTGAGCCAGAGAAAAGGTTCCTTATCGTTGTATCATGATATTGTTGTGGCATGAAGGATTGATCACCGGAGACACGGAAAGGCAATGAAAAGCCTGCTTTGCATTCATATGCTACCAGCCACTAGATCCACTCAAAATCCGGATGGTGTATTATGGGTAAAGATGAATGGGGTCTGATGGCTGCATTATGCTGCAATAAAAACAGATGGAATTTGTTTTGTGTGTGCCTCCTCCTCGCGAATTAGTGAACAATCACGGAAACTTCTACGAACATTCCCGTCCTGATGAAACTTGATCCATGAGTGGCTACATAAAGGCACGAAACTTGTCGCGAGCAATCTTGTGTTTAACTCATGATAGATGTAGTCATTCGTGATAGAAAAGCTTGAAAGAAGCTTCTTAGGAAGTAAGGACCAAAAGCAGGATACAATCTGAAGTCAACAAGGGTTGTAGTGTATAGTGGATTCTTATGTTGACAAGAAATAGATAGCATTGCAGGCATGGCAAAAGGTATTTTTAAGCAGATGAGAACTGTTTGTTATGTAAATACACTTTTATTTCAAAGTAGAAGGTAACAACATTGGCTGGGAAAAAATAAAGCCCTCATCCCTATGCTTACACAAGTATGGAAAGTGGAGATGTGTGTGGGACATCCATTTATACAATAACATACATTTACAGTGAAACCTCCAATTGAGATAACCTCTGTAAGGAGACCACTTTTCACAGTCCCGAACATTCATAAAGCTACCAAAATGAGCCTCTGTATAGAGACCACCAAACACTGGTCCCAAAGGTGGTCCTAATAGAGAGGTTCTACTGTACTACTTTAGTGACTTTCTTTGCAGTTCTTAGTTTTACTCTTGAATAGCAATACAGAAGGCAGCAGCATTCATTTGCAAAACTTGGATATATATAGAATATATAGTTAATAAGAATGCACAGTTTCAGAGCATTATGTGAGAATAGAAATACTACTACTTCATGATGGATTGAAATCATAAGATTTACATTGTGAGCACTGAGCAGTCTGTTCCTTTAAACATCTCGTTTGGTGGTCGAAAACTTTAACTGGCCCCTTGGGGGATCTGATTTACGGGGAAACTCAATCATTCGCTTGCCTTTAAAACTATTTTTTGGGTGGTTAGATAGCTAAAAAGCGGAAAGTTCTGTCATTGTACGTTTTATTAACATTC
>CM032663.1:31261550-31362692 GCA_019095985.1 Streblospio benedicti | reverse complement strand
TCAACCTCCACTTAGGCAAACGCCTGGCTGGAAGAAAAAATTCTTTGGCTGCTAGATATAACTCCTTTAAGTTCAGTATTGCGCTCAACTAAGATTGCATTGGTCTCTTCCAGTGCCCTAATCCTTTCTAGTGCAGCCGCCAACTCCTCTGCCATCTTGCGTTTCTCCGCCTCCAACTCGGCCACCCGGCCGTCCAGCGAGCTCTCCTTGATTCTCCATTTGAGCATGGACTTCCGGGCGGCCTTATTGTTACGCGCCCGCTTGGCCGCGTGGTCGGCCTCCTCGCCGGGAATTCTTGCGCATTTCTTACGCCCGTTCGGACCGGGCACGGATGAGGAGGAGGAGGAGGAGGAGGAGGAGGAGGGGGCTGTTGGTACCGAGGTGCTGCTGCTGCTGCCGCCGGGCACCACGGCGGGGTTGGGGGCGGCTGATGTCATATAGATGGGGTAGAGAGGGAGCTGTGAGTTGTAGCTCTGTGAGAGAGGGAGCTGTGGGTTGCGCTGTGCTGTAGGGGGGTTGAAGGGATGGGCGTCTAGCAGGCCCACGCTGGTGGTGGGGTTACCATCCAGGCCCTTTGGGGGGGAGGACGTCTAGGGCCACGGAGACGTAGGCGGAAGTGGTGTCGTATGACGCAAAGGTCCACTGATTTACGTGGTCGTTTCCTACAAGAAAGGATAGAGAATGTTACTCTTTGTTGTGCCTTAGAGAATTCGCTTATAGTTAGCAAAAACAACAACAAAACTGGGGCGCCAACAATGACAGATCCAGGGGTTTTAAGGGGGGGCGCACCTAAGCGATCTCATGCGTTTCATACGCACTATCGATGGCGAACATTCCGAAAAGCCAATGAAAACGACGTATTTAGTGGGGAAGTAGGGGGTGGGTGGGTGGGGGCGACCTTCTGCACACATCCTGCAACCTGTGGGTCTGCCTATGGCCAAAGCCCTTACCAGGTTCTGCAACCCGGCAGAAGCAAGAGCTGTGACCGTTTACTGTCAACTTCTACCACGCAGAAGTAGCCTTAAAGTAGTCTGTCGTAGTAGTCTTTTTAATCAAAGATAAATACTTTGTTATACAAATTTTGTGATGTTCTAATGCCAAAACACTTGGTCTTGACTTAAGCACACAACTATATTCTTTAAGCACCTTGGATTTAAACAATACTCATAATGAGAATATTAAATCACTGAATCCAAATTTCCTGTACTATCAAAACTGTTTATAACATCATATTTTGTTCAAATATAAAAGTGACCTAAACATAATTAGTTATATAAATTTAGTAGTAGCTTGATATTCTAATATTTCTAAAAGAAAAAGAAAATTTTAAATGAATTACCTATTGTGTTATCCATGTTCCAATAAATACACAATATAACAACTTTTGTACTACAACAATCGCAACTGCACAGGAACCAGATAAGGTGTGTTCTGTTGGGTGCTTACTTCCAAAGTGAAGATAAAAAATGATAGATTATGGGTGTCTCTGTGCTCTCCTGATGTAAGATATCAAACACATTTGATTGGCCGACCGTAACTGCCGCTTTCATTGTGAGCCCTAACTTGCGGAAAAACAGCCTTTGATTGGCCCCTCGTATTCCCCCTAGTCAGCTGTCCCCACCTACTGACCTCGACTACCCACGTGGCCGGCCCCTTGTATAACATTAAATGTTGTGTTAAGCTGTAATAATCATGACTATTATTTAAGGTAAGTGGTGGAATACTCTAGGGATTATTTGTCTCACACATAAATAAATGTTTTTGTACGCTATGCTTTAACTATCAAATTATAGAATAAAAAAACTGTTTATATAGTTTTATTTTAAAATCCAAACAATCTAATCTTAGTATCTACTCTAAAATCCCTCATTTTGTTGTCTCACCCTAATATAATCCCTCACCTCCCTCATTGTTTCCATGAACTCTGCTGTGTAGGAATTGAAAGTTCAATAAGATGGAGCCATTGTTCTTGCGCCTCGCGTGTTACCTCGTACTCCGGCCTCCTGTTTGCTGCTGCTGTGGGAGGTGGAATGTTCTGACCACCAATATTAACTCTGGCTTGATTCAGGACTCGCTCTCTTCGCTGCCTTCCCCCAACCACACCGCCCTGTTGACCAACCCCTGTCCTACCTGTCCTGCCCCTGTCCCAATTGTCCAACTGCCTGTCCCGCCCTCTGTCCCAACTGTCCCGCCCCCTGTCCCAACTGTCCTGCACCTGTCATGCCCCCTCCTTTGTTGAACTATTCTGTAAAAGAATCGACTTCATATGACATTTTAGGTATGATAGGAACAATGTAACATATGTGATATATAATAATTGAATTAGATTTTCTTTGGTGTCTGAATATGTATGCAACCCATTCATGATTATGTTCTTAAATGTATAACAACAGTGGGATGTTCTTGTCACTAGTTTTGCTTAGTTAAGATATTAGTTAAGATATTGTACAATGGTCAACATAAATTATCACTAAACCTTGTTACATTAACAAATAAACAGAAACACGATCATCAGCTTTATGATGCCGTTTTGTGAAAACAAACTTAACTAGACAAAAACTTTAAACTACATAAATGAAACTGACATTGTAGGCCTATAAAATATATATAAGCATGTGTACATTAACTTTGAATGTAATATATCTACTATTGAAAATATAAACCTCTTCCTTAACTATCGGTACACAACATCCATAACGATAACCCCTGGGGTCTGTTGCATAAATATCTGCGAAAAATCGCCCAACTTGCGTAAGTCGCAGGGCTGTTGCAGATGAAATTGTTAAAATCCTGACAGTAAAAATCCAATTGTTTGTGTCAGCACAGCAAATTGATCATTTTATAAAGGTTCACAAGCAATGACATGTAAAAGCATGCCATAAACCTCCAACTAGTGTTTGGAGTACATTCTACATGCCTGTTTAACTCCTTCTTAAAGACATGTGACGCGCCTCCTCAACTGGATTGTGGTTGACGCCAAATAAAATTGTACGCGGGAGATAAATTACTGATATGGGCTTTCACGTACGCTGCAATAGCATTCGGCTTGTGTCCTTCCATTATTATATCCTCTTAAAACCAGTGTGGTTTCCTCTGGGCCAATGAATCCAGCCATTTTAAGTTTATTGTATAAAAAATACCCAGTAAAATTGAAGCATGGGCATGTATACCTAGATACTTATATTTCTTTGGTTGCACTGAAAATATTGAATTCTGAAACACTTGAGAAAAGGGATTCTAAAAGGATTTACAGCCAGAAGAGACTATCTACCATTGGCTTAGTGATTCTAGTTATATCCTTCTGGTTGCAACCGCTATGAAAATCCTAGTTTAGCAACATTGTTGTTGATTGGTCAGAGCCCCCAAAGTGCTTATGCATAGTAATGAATGAGAAACTACTACTTATTGATAATTCATGATTGTTACATTTCATGTTCTTTGAATGGTCAAAACCAAAAGTGACAAACCAGCATCATTTAGTAGTTTGTTACTTTGGTACAAGTATGGAGCGTTGATTGGCTGAAAATCAGTTTGACCTTTTCTATCTATTGATATGCAAGAAAAAGTGTACAACTTTGTCATTATGACTTGTGAAAAATGTCTATTCACATAATTAATAATACCTATTTATACTCTGTGACTAATTCGTAATGGTCCCATATCATTACAATGAATATCAACTATCATAAACTGGAAATAATCACAATATAACTTTATTTAAAAATCTACCGTAGTAAACAGACAGAGGTGTTTAAATTTGCTTTTCAACTTTAGTACAAATTATTTTCGGCAAATCAATAGTATTAGTTCTTCATTAGTTCTTGTCATTGTCACTCTCCGAACTTAATAAAGTTCACCGTCATCTGTCTTCGTACCTTCAGTTTTTAAAATAAAGTTTCAATGCTTCCTTTTTGATGTTCAGCTCTTTGTTGATTTCCTCAATTTGAGCAACTTTTGGGTTGGGATAGTCTCGGAAAATCCGCGCAAGTACCTCCTGCTGATGTTGACTATATTTAGTCAGAGTTCTTTTGCTTGACCATTCTTCTGTCGTGGTTGATTTCCCCTCTCGTGCCAGTCTGTTCTTAAACCAGATTTTTATCTGCTGAGAGCCGAGGCCACGTGACTGAGCAATCTCCTCTCTCTTACCAGCCGATGGAGATTTGTTTTTCTTGTTGGTGATCGCTGTACTCGGTTCTGTTTGTTTTAACCTGGATTGGCGTGTCTTCGATCTATTTGTCCCTGGTCTTCAGTTTTTGTCCTCTAGGGACAGGGTAGTGGAGCTGTGGGCGTGGATCATGATCATCCCGTTGTCTACATCATGAGACTTAGCAAGACTAAATAAAATAAAATAATGATAATAAATGCTACTAAACAAAACATTTACAAATCTAATCTCACTATTATGGCAAGCAAGCACCTACTACTGTATTGACATAGCTGACGACATAGTTTCCATTTGACTCCTGTAAAACTTGTTCTTTTGCTTGACCATTCTTCTGTCGTGGTTGATTTCCCCTCTCGTGCCCGTCTGTTTTTAAACTAGATTTTTATCTGCGGAGAGCCGAGGCCACGTGACTACTCTCTTCTCAGCCGATTGAGATTTGTCTTTCTTGAAAACTCTAATTAACTTCTTACCTTTGGTTGCTGATCGCTGTAATCGGTTCTGTTTGCTTTAACCTGGATTGGCGTGTCCGCCTCTGTTACGTAATTTCTTCGATCTATTTGACCCTGGTCTTCAGTTTTTGTCCTCTAGTTATCACAGACCTTTGCTGTAGGGACAGGGTAGTGGAGCTGTGGGCGTGGATCATGATCATCCCGTGGTCTACATCATGAGACTTTGCAAGACTAAATAAAATAAAATAAATAAATGATAATAAATGCTACTAAACAAAACATTTACAAATCTAATCTCACTATTATGGCAAGCAAGCACCTACTACTGTATTGACATAGCTTAAGACAGTTTCCATTTGACTACTGTAAAACTAGAAATTAATACTTCAAATCTTCTTCAGTTTCTTCATTTGTTATATGAAGACTATTTTCCTCTTCAATATCCTCATCACTGTCATTGTCAATATCATCCTCAATTCCCGGCAAAATGACAAGCGCCTTTAGCATGTTAGCAGCACTGTCGGTAATTATAAAAGCAATCTTACTTTGTATTGAAACGAAAGTCAGTGTTGCATGTAAAGGTAATTTGGAAGATCGTGGACTCGAACTCACGGTCTCCCGTCCATGATTCAGACCGGTCATATGTCATGGCGGTTGCTCTACCAACTGAGCTAATCTCCCGGGACGAAGTAGACAAGTCTTTTGACTTGCCTATATGCTGCAACGTTGCGCCGCTGACTGTCTGACACACCAGGCTATTTATAGCCTAAGTAGCCTTCCAGCCTCGAGCGCACGATGCCACACTGACTTCGTGTGTTGGGCACGTTGTTAATCTATCAGGGTGCATTGTGTCAGAGCCACTTTTGTGACAGTATCTTAAATTCCTCAATTACAAATTGAAAGCTCTCCCGAATCTTTTCTCCAGTGTGTGAGCCCTTAAACCGTCTACAGCAAAGCATAACTGTGCATAATTGTGAATCTTCAACAAAGTGGGCTGTGATTCCTAAGTAGGAGCGCATATCCCTGCTGGACCAAATATCAATAGTTAAAGATATTTCCTCGTCACCATAGTTAAAGATATCTCCTCCACACCATTCAGTGTTTCAATCAACTCAGTTTCAAGTTTTCATATCTTTGTGGCAATAATTTATAACTTAAATGTTTTCCACTAGGCATGGTAAACAAAGTTCAAAACACATTAGATAAGTATAGGACAGTTGTGACAAAAGTATCAACAGTACATAATCTGACTCACATTCACATACTTAATCCTATTCACATAATCAATAATACCTATTTATGCTCGGTGACTAATTGGTAATTGTCCCATATCATAACGAATATCAACTATCATAAACAGGAAATAATCACAATATACCTTCATCTAAAAATCTAAACGGAGAGATGTTTTGATTCACTTTTCAACTTAAGCACAAATTATTTTAGGTAAATCTATAGTATTAGCTAGTTGTTCATTAGTTCTCGTCATTGTCACTCTCGGAACTTTATCAAGTTCACCTCCATCTGTCTTCTTACCGTCTGTTTTTAAACCAGATTTTTATCTGCTGAGAGCCTAGGCCACGTGACTGAGCAATCTCCTCTCTCTTCTCAACCGATGGAGATTTGTCTTTCTTGAAAACTCCAATTATGTTCTTACCTTTGGTTGGTTATCGCTGTACTCGGTTCTGGTTGCTTTAACCTGGATTGGCGTGTCTGCCTGGGTTACATGATTTCTTCGATCTATTTGTCCCTGGTCTTCAGTTTTTGTCCTCTAGTTATCAGACTTTTGCTGTAAGGACGGGGTAGTGGAGCTGTGCGCGTGGATCATGATCATTCCGTGGTCTACATCATGAGACTTGACATACTTATCGTTCCACATGAACTTGTCTCGATCATTGACATCATTTTCCTTCTTTATGCCAGAAACCGGTGGTTGAACACATGGACTTTGTGGAAACATCCTGTTTTTGCAGACTGTTGACTAAAGAATGGTGTCGCATTACGTGAGCATTATCATACATGGTATTTCCATAGCCTGCTGCAGGCTATGCAGACAAGAACACTCCAGACGTGTCCTCATGACATCCTTGTGCACCTGCAGTGGATGGAGCCGTGTATTCTAAAGGACGCCCAGATGCATACCCGTGATGTGAACCATATCCTTGTCTTTGTGGCGGGTAAAACGCTTGACTGTGATTGGTAGTGGCTGTGCACTTGCGATCCATGTGGGTGGTAGAGCCCTGCTCCTGTTGATGGTGGCGGTGGGTCCGTGACATAGCCGTAGCCGGGAAAAGCAGCTGGACCGTTGGTATAGATTTTTATCTGCTGAGAGCCGAGGCCATGTGACTGAGCAATCTACTCTCTCTTCTCAGCCGATGGAGATTTGTCTTTCTTGAAAACTCCAATTAACTTCTTACCTTCAATTGGTAATCGGTAATGTAATTTCTTCTATCTATTTGTCCCTGGTCTTCCAGTTTTTGTCCAGTAGTTATCACAGGCTTTTGCTGTAAGGACAGGGTAGTGGAGCTGTGCGTGTGGATCATGATCATCCCGTGGTCTACATCACAAGACTTGACATAGCCCTACTTCTCATTCCACATGACCTTGTCACAATCATGGACATCATTTTCCTTCTTTATGCCAGAAACCGGTGGCTGAACACATGGACTTTGTGGAAACATCATGTTTTTGCTGACTGTTGACTAAAGCATGGTGTTTCATTACGTGAGCATTATCATACATGGTATTTCCATAGCCTGCTGCAGGCTGTGCAGACAAGAACACTCCAGACGTGTCCTCATGACATCCCTGCGCACCTGCAGTGGATGGATCTGTGTATTCTAAAGGACGCCCAGATGCATACCCGTAATGTGAACCATATCCATCAGGTAGAATGCTTGACTGTGATCACTGTATTTGTAGGCATTGAGGACTGCGCTGTCAGGAGTGGCTGTGCACGTGCGATCCATGTGGGTGGTAGAGCCCTGCTCCTGTTAATGGTGGCTGTTGGTCCGTGACATAGCCGTAGCCAGGAAAAGCAGCTGGACCGTTGGCAGAATGTTAAAAGGACATTAGATATGTATAGGAAATATCTCTGACATGTCTAAGACATTTGTGGCACAAGTATCAACTGCAGTACCTAATCTGACCAACAACCACATACTTAATCCTATTCACATAATTAATAATACCTATTTATACTCTGAATAATTGGCAATAGTCCCATATCATTACGTGAGCATTATAACACATGGTATTTCCATAGCCTGCTGCAGGCTGTGCAGACAAGAACACTCCAGACTAGTCCTGATGATATCCCTGCGCACCTGCATTGGATGGATCAGTGTTTTCCAAAGGACGCCCAGATGCATAACCGTAATGTGAACCATATCCATCACTCTGTGGCGGGTAGAACGCTTGACTGTGATCACAGGTCATCCAGTTTTTGTCCAGTAGTTATCACAGGCTTTTGCTGTAAGGACGGGGTAGTGGAGCTGTGCGCGTGGATCATGATCATCCGGTGGTCTACATCACGAGACTTGACGTGGTCACGACCAATGACATCATTTTCCTTATTTATGCCAGAAGGTGGTGGTTGAACAAATGGACTTTGTGGAAACGTCATGATTTTGCTGATCATGAGACATCCGATGGTCTACATCAGGAGACTTGGCGAGACTAAATAAAGTAAAATAAATAAATGATAATAAATGCTACTAAACAAAACATTAACAATTCTACTCTCACTGTGGCAAGCTAGCACCTACCACTATATTGACATAGCTGAAGAATACGAGTGCAGATTTGAAAAAGGAGATGAAAAGCTTTCGTAGTTCAATTCAAGGGTTCGCGCCCAGTCTGTAACTTCTGCTACCGTTCTGTGGCCCCCCCCCCCCGGTGAGCCGGGCTAGAGGGGCCTGATACGGCTCTACAACTCTACGTGATGCTCGCGGCATTTTCTATGATCTCTTTGTAAATTATTCTAGATATACGTGTCCCTAAGAACCTCTTGTGACCATACCGGTATCTGTATTTGTGCAAGTACTCGCAGAGTACCATTCCAGTTAACCTGTAAGTTATTAAAGCCCCTTTCACAATTGATTGAAATAAATGCGACCAAAATGTCGTACGATCTACTGTGTTCAAGAGGTGGTCGCAGAAATGGTCGCAAGGAACATGCTTTGACGAGCATTTATCAAGCCCGTCAGCATTGTCCCCAAATTCAGGTGCACAAAGTGTGGGTCGTACAACAGACGCAAAAGGACGTACGATGGTTGAGCAACGCTCCTATGATGGCTGCAAGTCACCCTGCGACCGTAAAACATTTTGCGTCACTCGCATGAAATAATATATGTGGATACAACGTTGTGCACCACTTGTGCGATGTAACGTTTTTAAAATCAATAGATGCGCCAGTCTGCGACCCAAAACTGAATTTTGAGCATGTTCGAAATTCACTTGCGATCATAAAGTCGCCTGCAACAGAAGAGACCGCACGTACGACTTATGCGATTTGCTCGTGCAACGTATGCGAACGTGATCGCCAAGTGGTCGCTAACGGCTCGCAACTCAATTGTGAAAGTGGCTTTAGTAGATCATGCATACTACATTATTATGTCTGTTGACAAGGAAGCTGTGACTTCAAAAATAATTAAAAAAATAAAACGTTTTTTAAAATAATGTGTTAATTCATAGTTCCGATCCTCCACCCCTTTCTCTGGAATTGTTTATGCTACCACGTGGATCCCACAAACACCAGCTTGTTACAATAGAAAGCATTGAAATGTGCGACATTTTAGAGGTCTTTTTCTAATGAATAATACTAGTGTTAACACAAAACTTTCATGCATATCTAATGTATAACCCATGAACACTCCAGAAATGTTGATGTTAATGTATGTTTATTTCACAATATCTGTACACTCTCCTCAAGGTCAAGTCACCACTCTTGATAGATATACGATATACGACATCTTTACAAGTCAAATACTGTTTCCTGCCACATTCCAGAGAGATTATCACCCAAGATACAGTAGTATATGATATTGTACACACTTTTTTCATATGGATTGATCATTTACTGAAAGAGTATTACCAAGTGATCCAACGTTGTATGTTTCCTATAGTCATAGTGGACGTAAAGGTATTGAACAGGTGTGAGCAAGTGAGCTAACTGTATTTCGCGGAAGTTTGTGACTTAAAAACACCACACAGATATTGGATCATTTTGATGGAAATAATCTGCAGTAATATGCAATTCCATTCACATGTGTGAGTCGGTAATTGGTTTAACTTAAGTTTATTGTGAGCATCAATCACATGCATCGCCATACTTAACACTCACCGTTCGGCCCGGAGTTATCAAATGAATTGGGTATTACTCGATATGGTCCAAATCTGACTTGTTGCTGTATATATCATTATTTATTATGGTAAAAATAAGAAACTAGACATTCTTAAGAATGTGTTCTGTAAATTTGGAATTGATGAAATGTTGAGAAAGTTTGTGGGAGCAAGATGGCTGTCTGTTTGTTTACATCTCTCAGAGCGCACGCTGATTGGACGACAGACGCATTTGATTGACAGTGTCGGAACCAAGAATTGAGAAAGGAATAGAAAATATATAAAGTGCCAATACACAGCAGTATGGTGAGAGTACAACAGCACAATGAAGCCAACTGCTATATTCCACATTTAAGACAATTAGCTCAAAACCTATTTTATTATATTTTATTTGTTTTTCAAATGCCTTTATCACATTTTTTACAACTTCTAGTCTATCTAAGTGGGTAGCCACTTTCCTTCATTCTTACACAAAACTCGCTCAGGAAATCATTTTTGACATCCATTGGGTGTACCCTACTTGTATTTCTTTGGCTACGAACAGCCTCCTGGATGAGGCAGGTCCTCTTATTGGGCATTGCTGATTATTCCATTAATACATGAAAGTTGGCCATGGTCTTTTTTGTAGTATCTGAGCAGGATTTTGTTTTCTACTATTTCAATTGTTAAGTCTATTTTATTTATGTATTTCGATGGGTAATCTATTCTATTATTCTATGATATCCAACATCTCCCGATATTTGCGTAGTCTAACATTAGATAAACTAGAGTATGCTTTTGCAACACAGCTTAAATAGAGCGACCATCAATGATTGTACAGGGGGGGCGGTCATTTGGTGGGGGAGGGCGCTTGATTTTCGTTGGTCACAGAAGGGAGGGCACTCAATTTTAATTCAAAGAGAGGGGAGGGCACTGAATTCTCAAACTGAAGATAATATTTTACCCACTTTAGTCGCAAATTGATGCATTCCTGCAATGTGCATAGTTTTGGATTTAACTGTAATGTACAGGGTTGGTTGTAGAACCCACCCAGAAAAACCTGGGTTTTTGTAAAGTGGGTTTTTCTGGATTAATTTATTGTAGTTAAGTGAACACAACCATATTTAACAAGTTTTAACTACAATGTACTTGTCTCGTATGTTTCTTAACTTACTAGATGATGAAAGTGAGTGTGCGGAACAAGTTAAAAAATTTATTTAGCATTCAAAATTTAGTTCTCATGTATCACAATCATGAAGCATTAAGAACCAATGAACATATTTTACAAGTCATTAAATTTGAATTTTGGAAGTGTAAAGTCCTCAAACTTGGGACGCTTCTGTTGTTCAAGCAGTCCATTTTTACTCATTTTCTGCAAATGAGATGTAATCTCTGTTGCAAGATTTGAACTTTTCATATCCTCTATAATACACTTAGGAAGTATAAGCTTTTCAAAAGCCTGGTCAGTTTTTGTGACCAACTTCTCTTTGATTTTAATTTTGCATGCCTGTTGCAAGGATAGTAATTCTGGAGCTAACAGTTTATGGAAGTCCCCTCCATGGGATAAGAGATTGTGAACAATTGGAAAATCTCGCTGGATGATGGCGAAGTCAAGTGCCGTGTACCCGCGATGTTCTCTCATATTGATGTTCTTAGCTGAGACAAGCTGGGGAAACCAATCATTTTTTTTCAACACGATCTCATGCAATGGAGTCATGCCCAGGTTGTTAGACAAAGTTATGTCTGCTCCAGATTTGATCAGCAAATCTATATATTGTACCTCTTTATTTATGATAGCCTTATGCAATGGAGTCAAGCCATCTCTATTCTAAATATTAATGTTCTTGGTGGAAATCAGGACATTTAAAACTTTCTCCATTAGTGATCTTGTATGATTTGTTACAAATACATTGTGAAGTGGGGTGTTCCCCTTTTTGTCTGCCATATTGACATCAGCCCCTTTTTGAACAAGAAGTGGCATCAACCAGCCGAACATCAAGAACAGCTTCTTACCAGCTTCTTCTCTTCTTTGTAGTGTCTGATGATGAGTCAGTAGCATAACATGTCATTCACCACAAATTTATACTCATGGTATTTAGCCCCAAGAGGAAGAGAAAGACGAGCTATAATCATGTTGATGTATCCATCTGGTACTTCACACTGTCTTTTATCCTGGAGGGTCCGTCCTCAGACTCATCTTCAGGCTCAGTAGTGTCCTTTGTTTTGGAGTTCCTTTCACGTTTTGAG
This sequence comes from Streblospio benedicti, assembly GCA_019095985.1. Classification (NCBI taxonomy): domain Eukaryota; kingdom Metazoa; phylum Annelida; class Polychaeta; order Spionida; family Spionidae; genus Streblospio; species Streblospio benedicti. Next base: position 31,350,509 of record CM032663.1, on the reverse strand, counting down.
TCAGCATTAGGTTTGGTGCTTTTTTCTTTCAGTCTTTTTGATCTACGTTTGTCTTGTGCTTTGAGTGGTAAAGATCAGCTTTAGCAAGAGGATAATCTGAGGTCTCCGTGTCATTGTGGACGTCTGAAACCTGGTTCTCAGTATCGCTATTAGTTGATTGACTGACCAAGTAACTGTGATGAAATATTGGTTGAAAAAGTATTATAGATCTGAGATTCAGTGTTGTTGACTAACGGTGAAGTAACAGAAAAACATTTTTGGACTCATCATTGTTCTTTTTTCTTATAGGTTTCTTATAGGGTTATTCTCAGGAAGGTTACTCTCAGCTACGTCAGCATTGGCTTTCTTGGAATTTGCACACGACTCAGATAAGTCTACTGTAAGTAGAGCAGCAGGAGTATGATGCATGTCCGCTTCATTCTGGTGTTGTTTGCTATCTGGTTGGTGAGGGATATGCTGTTGTATAATTTGTGACTCAATTTCACTGAAATCTTTCACCCACCTCACTAAATCTTGTTCAGAACTGTCATAGTTGCCCTGTATCATTGTTTTGTTCGTATGATCATAGACATTGAAACATATCTGCATAGCAGATCCCTCATACCATGAAATCTGCTTTCCATTAGAGATGAGCTGTGTTTGTATTGTATAACCTTTTGTTGTATACAGCTCACTAAAAGCAGATATCCACTGCGATATGTCGATGGCATAAACGATTGCATCACAGAAGTCACCAGAGCCATTTGAATCCAAAATGATGGAGTCCTTAAGTTAGACCAAGCTTATATACAGTCATTTCTTTATTCACAACACGTAAAACTTACAAAAATATCATTAACAGTTTCATCAGCTTCAGCTGACATCATCAGAATGACCGACTGCGCATGACGGTCAATCATCTTGGCCGCCGCCGCCGTGAAGTGGGTCATATACTGAGAGCTGGTGGGCCCCCCTTGTCCCGGTTCATGACCTGCCTGTTGGTGCAGATGTGTACCGCCTCCTGAATTGTTCTCGTCTTCCAATCGCTCTTACGCACACACTGTTCCAATCTATGTCATGATTATGTTGGTTGACATGATCCGTTATCGCACTCTTGTTTATTTCAGTCAGAGATTATTCTATTGAAGGCTGGTTGATAATGGTCGAATTTAGAATCTATATATAATTACGAAGAGATGGGCGTGGCCATGTTTTTTATTTTTATTTTTGGAAATTCGCCTGCAATCACTTTTCTGGGGCGCTTTCACGCAGTTTGAGTGTTGCACTTCATGGGAAATCACCTTCTACGGGTTTATTTGTTCTTCGTGCACTTGCTTTCATCAGTATTGACAAGAAAACTGACTTAGCATCATTTTACACGTACAAATGATTGTTTTTTTTTTGTTAAAAGCACTTCCGCTTTCATCTTTCATTGTTGCTGCGTGCGTTATGTTTCTCTGTTGCTGTGTGCGTTGTCTCACGGGTTTGGAAACGCTGCATGCGTTATGTTTCTGTGTTGTTGCGTGCGACTTTATCCATCGTTGTTGCTGCATGCGTTACGTCTCCGTAGGAGATGGGGGAAGCTAGTATAAAATAGATACACGGATCATAAAATATATTTAAAAAAAATCTTAATACTGAAACACTCCAGAATCATGGGCTCTATATTGGTTCATTTTCAAAGCCTTATTCTTATCCTTTGTTTCAAATAACGAGATTTTAAATACACTGTAAGGCATTTTAAATACAAAAAGGAGAATGCATGTAACTATAAAGTTCATAGTATTTCTAGAAGAATAAAAAGCATGCAGTATGATGATATTCTTACCTGTTTCTTGTGATCTTTCCCATAAAATGGAAGACCATTAATAGGGTCGGTAATTTGTGCAAAAATGATGCCCAGGCTCCACATATCCATTGGTTTTTGGTTGTGCGCTTGCTTTCATCAGTATTGACGAGAAAACTGACTTATCATCATTTTTCGCGTACAAATGATTGTTTTTTTTTGTTTAGAGCACTTCCGCTTTCATCTTTCATTGTTGCTGCGTGCGTTTTGTTTCTCTGTTGCTGTGTGCGTTGTCTCACGGGTTTGGAAACGCTGCGTGCGTTATGTTTCTGTGTTGTTGGGTGCAACTTTAGCCATCGTTGTTGCTGCGTGCGTTACGTTTATCTGTTGCTGCTTGCGTTATGTCTCCATAGGAGATGGGGGAAGCTAGTATAAAAGAAATACACGGATCATAAAATATATTTAAAAAAAAATCTTTACTGAAACACTCCAGAATCATGGGCTCTATATTATTTCATTTTCAATGTCTTATTCTTATCCTTTGTTTCAAATAACGAGATTTTAAATACACTAAGGAATTTTAAATACAAAAATGAGAATGCATGTAACTATAAAGTTCATAGTATTTCTAGAAGAATAAAAGGTATGCAGTATGATGATATTCTTACCTGTTTCTGCAATTTCAGCAAACATGACGCCCAGGCTCCACATATCCATTGGTTTTTGGTCGTCTTGAAAGTAGTCCAACATCACTTCGATAGACTGGTGTGGAACATTGCGGGGTCATGGGGGCTGTGTCCACATTGTTCCGAGCCAGGCCGAGGTCAGATATCTTTAAAGTTGCATCACAATCCACCAGGATGTTGGCGGGTTTGAGATCCCGGTGGACAACATGGTGCTCGTGGATGAAGGCTAGACTATTGCACAGACCGAACATCATCATTTTGAGTTCATACAAGTCTGGAGCGTGTGACTCAGAGGTGATAACCTGGCGCAAGGTGTAGGGGTAAAAATCCATGGCTAGCATAATGAACTCACCCTACACCCCGGAGATCATGGCTTCCAGGCGAGCTACATTATCATTACCTTTACCTTTGTTTCTTTCTGACTGCAGGCATCTGTGGCCTCTATAGTCAGCTCTTCTTCGTCTTCCCCTGAATAATGTCTATTACTTCCGGTTATGGTGGTGGCTTTGTAATTGTACAATAGCTCTTGCTCTTTCCAATATTTGTCAAGGCGGTTCTTAAACGTGTTTAAGCTTGGAGATGTCACTTTCTTCTGGTAGTTTATTCCAGGTCTTCTGAACCCTCTGAGTGAAACTATATTTTCTAATATCTAGGTTTGCTCTTTCTTGGTAAAGTTGCATGCTGTGACCCCTTAACCCGGTTCTAATAGTGTTGTCCTTTTTCAATTTAGGTAATCGTGGTACATCTTCATCATATTTTCCATGGAGGATTTTATATACTTCTATTTGTAAAGTGGTTTAAAAGTTTCTTCATCTAAAACTTTATATGCTCTACATTTGAACAGTAGCTCAACCTCTCTTTTGATGCATTTTGCTAGTTAAGTATAATGTCACAGTTCATATCTGCTATTTCAACTGCTGATATTTGTCTTTCTAGTGGGGATTTGTAGCTGTTGATCACTTCTATTTTGATGTTCTGTTAATTAGATATGCAGTATATGGAATCATTATTTTCTTTGTATATTTCTGTCACTGCTTAATATTCCAAAAACTAAAAGGTACATAAATATATTTATTTAAATTTCAAAGCAATAGCTTCCTGTTCACAAGTGAATAAATACTACATTCAGTACATTAAAATGGTATTGTTGAGTCATACACATGTCATACATAACGTTTCTTAGGAATTAACATCATATGTTATGTTACCTGTACATATTCAGCCATGTTTATGTTCAAAAGTCTACATTTACAATCATAAACTCCTACACTTGTAACCACACACTCATACACGCATATCAAATCCTAATTTATATGCGTGTATGAGTGTGTTGCTGCGGAATCAGTTCAAAGGTTGTGAATGCATCTGCTGGTGAATTGTATTGAAACTATTACAACCTTTGCATGTGTGGTTTCGAGACTTATCCAATTATGATTATATTTTCTGCTGAATCATATTGAAGGCCCGATTTTTCCCTTTTTTGAAATACAGTGATAGTGCCAATTTTGTCACATTGCAACTACAATGATGTGTGATGGGTTCAAGGTTTTACGTCAGACTTACCTACAGGACATGGATTAAGATGTCCGCTGTGATGTCTAGTAGCACGACAACTGCCCAGTCAATGTAGAATCTAATAACGGCCATCAAGCCGTCCGGGACGAAACGTGCCAGAAGCCCTCAAACAAGAGTACTTTTGTCAAAAAAATGCTGATTGTGCGCTTATTTACTCGTTCGTAAGTCAGCTGGCGCTTCGAGCGTGTTACTAGGTGAACTTTTGTAACTAATGCCGTAAACGAGACTAAGGGAATCACTAACCTACTAACTCACTAACCGCATTGACTCACTCTGGGCCAATTGACTTCCAAGCAAATAAATCAAAGCAGAAGATTTCAACGGCATTTTACAAGTTACGCCCATAGCCTACCTTGAGAAACTTCTATCAATCCGTAATGTTTTGTATATTCTATAACATATAAGTTTGTTTCCAAATTATGTATTGACATCTAAACTTTGGACTTGTGTCAAATTTAATCTTCATTGTTGATTAATTTCTTCGGTCATTCATTATTTTATATTTTTTGCATACATTAAATTGTGACCCACGTAGTAAAAAAAACAACCCGAAGTTTGATGGAAGTGTCTAGTAGCAGAGCTGGCTCTGCGAATTAGAGTGACGGAATGTCTTATTTGCATTGGCAACGTGTCAGCTCGGCCATTTTTGTATTCGTCTGTTCTATACATACACCCAGATATTAATTTGCAGATAGATTGGTATAATTACTTGTTTAAAAATTGCTTAGTATGCAGTTATTACATATAAAGTATGTAGATTATTGAAATTTTATAACAAACATGTATGGTTCTATAGGACATATAACCACCTAACTAGATGATATTAGACTGTATGTGGTACTATCTCTACTATAGCACTGGTGTTACCATGCTGGTATATTACAGTAAAACTTTCATGTGTGGAATGACTCTTGGTTTTTGGCTTCAACAAAATTTATCAGAGCTTTTACCCAATTAGATAAGGTACAATTCAAGTGAACCTTAGCATTCATATTACAATGGATACATTCCAGTCTATTTGTTGTTCGATTACTCAGATGCACTGATGTTTTACGAAAAAATTCTGCCACATATCTCTGCAACGGTCCCAATTTGTATGAAAATAGTCTGTGAATTCAGTCGGCGCCATTTCCTTCAGTCAGCTGAAGTGTTAATACTTGCTTATTTATTGATTGACACCATATTTGATTAATTGCAAAACCCCTTTTCTCAACTTATGAGTTTACTTGTAGCTCTAGATCTGCAAGGAAGTATAACTGCACAGAAGATATTGCCCACGACAATACCCAGACCCAGGACTGTGGTCACAAAACCGTACAGGAATGCATTCAATATGATGAAAGAGGGTTGATTAGCATAGATCCCTCTAACATCATCATGACATACCAACAATTTTAAATTTTGTTAGCCCAGTGACTCCAGCTATTGCTCCAGAACTTGGGGACCAGCCTCCTGCTTTTCAATGCCAACTCGTTTTTGTGGGCCACTTATGGACAGTGTACCAGCAATTGAAAAAATATTTCGTGGTTAAATCGTACCTCTTACCTCATTTTATGGCGGTGACCATGCATAGACAGAAAATCAAAAAAGCTACTTCCCACAAGGGGTTTCTTCGACGCAATCCATTGTTATCCAAAGCCACATCCATCTTGGAAGCTAAACAGTGAATGAAGTCTCCCAACAAGTTATCCTTAACTGTGCTATACGGTTCGGTGCTATACCGTTAAGGGACTGCCCAAGCGGGCCTTTGGGCCAATTAAATAAAAAAGGCTACTTTGTACTGAGGCGTGTAATTAGACGCGTGGTCATGTTTTGAAGGCGGAGTTTATGACCTGAACTGGTAGGGGCTTTATGGCAATTTTCAAAGTTAAAATTATGCAACGGCTGACGACCATTAACCCGAGTTTGAAGTGGAAAATGTCGCTCGTGTCTGGTGTGATTTCATTTCATGTTTAATTGTCTTTTCCCACCACATTAGATTTCTAATGTATAATATGTTAAGTTTATTTTTTAAGTTTATTTTAGTGCAGAAAAAGTTTTTCGTCTCTTCACAGACCTTTTCAATTTCTTATGTACAAATTTACTATGCGTACGTAGAGTCAAACAGGCAGCTTCTCTAGAGTGCTTATTGAATTTGCCATAGTGGTCAATTACGACAAGCAGAATGTTATTTTTAGTTTGTGCTTCATTAACATACTTGAACTACTTTAACGGGAAGTTAATAAAAGCTGTTGTGAGCGGGACATGCTTGCAAAAATAAACGATAGTAACTTGTTGATAGTGTCAACTCAATGTCTGAGATTGACGTTTTATTTTTAAAACAGGTGGGGAAACAGACACGACAACTACAACTGTTTGACTAAACTACATACACGTACAGCGTATACCAAAAGTAAAAGTACTTATATTCCATCATAATTAAGTTACCCATATGGGTAGTACAATTCACACCCTTAAAGAACATATGGACACTTATACAATCAATGTAAATTGTAAGACTGAACAAGGTAATAATGAAACCTAGCCCCAATGAGGGTGGCGGCGGGGGTAGTGGTGGTTAACATAAATCCAAAACTAAACACATGTTGATAGTGTAAAAACGGAGATGTTGTCTGCTTCGTTTTCGGTCGGCAAATAACCGCTGGATTCAAACGTGGTCACGTGGTCAACTACCACCCCGCTATAACGACAAATAAGGTCTTAGGACACCATTCAGCAAAACGAAAAAGTAATTTTTACATTGATAAAAATTATTATTTTTAGTTCGTGCTTCATTAACATACTTGAACTAATCTAACAGGAAGTTAATAAAAGCTGTTGTGAGCGGGACATGCTTTATTTTTAAAACAGGTGGGGAAACAGACACGACAAGACACGACAAAAATAGCCTTACCCAAGGACCACTCACAACAGCTTGTGACGCTTTAGATAGCAAACAAGTACATAAAATTGACAATTCTAATAAAAGTTGCACATGGAAACACGGCAAACCTTAATTATATTTCTAAACAACACTAATCAGAATTATTATACAACCGTGTAACAAACCACCTTAGCCTTCAGCCTAAGAACACGCTACAGGTTAAGTTGACGTACTCTGATGTATTTCTCAAACGCTGTAGATGTCCACCTGCCCATTTGAGCAACAGAACAGCCTGATTCAAATGCTAACGTGGCTGCCCCTATGCGAAAGTTATGAGGTTTATAAACAGTAAGATCCATTGACAGTCTATTTAACAAAGAATGAAACCGTGTTTGAAAATTATTAGGAGAGACGGGAACTAGTGAAGGAAACACAAAGAGAGGGCCTGGTAATGGACCACGGATTTTACAATACTGGGTGAGAGCTTTGACTGGGCAGGTGGATAGACGGGTATTGACAGTTATGACCACTGGAGGGCCTGTGGGTAAATCCATGGAACGTTATTATAACAGATTGCTTAGAGATGGCTACATTATCCAACATTGTTATTTTCTGACTTTGACTTCCCCTATGCGGAGAAAAGCATGGAACATTATTAAGAACATGGGTTTATACATAGTGACCTCATAAGGCAAAGCACACACGTAACCCAGATGACTACACAATTTATCTAAAATGTCCAATGTGATCGGTGCTCTAATGTCCAATTGAGGGCGTTGGTATGCTGTGCCAGCTAGCAATTTCTTCACAAGGAAATGTTCAGTTGGGTCTGGATAATTATAAATCTTATGCATATATGCAATAGCAGATAAGTTGGATGTGACTGCTGCTGGAGCACGGCCTTCATCCAATAGATGAGTTACAAATAGACATAAAGTGTCCGGTGATAGAGGGAAACAGACTTTGGGTGGCGTAAATGTGGTCACAAACTCTTGCAACTTAGCCCATGTTCTGCCGTGTGCCTGGCGTGATGATGCTGCTAAAGATGCTGTTAGATAGCGCGTAGCTGACTGTACCAGCTTGTCCACTCTAGCTTGACTGGCTGAGGTGCTCGGTCCAACCATGGAGCCTGTTGTAGTGCCTTGTTGAGCTGGAAACGGGACAAGGCATCACCAATGATATTAGATTTACCCTCTTCGCTTTAAAGTCAATATTGTAACATAAAGATAATAAAACTAATTTCCTCAACAAAAACATGATTGATTTATCTCTGGCTGTTTGCTTATTTATGACGTGGACAATACTAATGTTATCACACAGAAAAAGAACTCTTGTGTTTTTAAGCTTTTCCACTCATTGGCCTAACATAAGCACAATAGGTATGAATTCTTTAATGGCTATGTTAATGTCTAACCACTCCTCTGAGAATTCCCCATTTATCCACTCTGAGCCACAAACTGCAGCAAATGTCGTCTTTGAAGCGTCTGAGTACAAATGAAGTGTGTCTGAAGAATTCCAATTTGAAGGTAAAAGGCTAACTGTACCATTAAAATCTTGCAGAAACTTAATCCACATATGAATGTCAGCCCGTACGTCTTTATTCAGCTTTATCCAGTGGTTGGGATTTGACTTTCCACAGGTCATATCAATCATGTGTATTATTATTTCTACTCGGTGACCTACTTTTACATTTCAAGTTTTTAACTTTAATATGCACTGGATATATGTAATTGGTATCACTGGAAACCTCAAACGTTTCTCTATTTCTCTATGTAAAAATAAATCCTGTTGACCAAATACAACTTGTGATTTTTGTGTAGTAAAGTTTGTATGCTCAATTGACAACTCATATTTCATGTCATTGTGTCTAGAAAACTATAGTGTTGCAAGTGTTGCTTCCATCTGAATTTTTATATGTTATAGATAGATCTTTCACTGATAAAATAAGACACAGCTCAAAATAACCTCTTTAAAACAGCGGCACATTACTAATTTTGATTAACGCAAGTCTGCTATGATTCCTTTGTGACTAATACAAATGAAGTGCTGTGGCCTTTAGAATAGTTTAGGTTTCAAAGCTGGTACTGCACATTCAAAAAACAAAATCAATTTTTATTTCTGACTGAATAAGAAACATAAACCAAGAGCAGAGAATTCCTGTTTCATTATGTTTAGATACATGTGTTGATAAATGTATCTTTTCATCTCCATTAATGCAAAACTAATGGAAATACTAACTTTGTTATTTTTGTGATCATGATTATTAACTATCTGAGCAGCGAGGATCTGTGGATGTGATTGTGAAAACCTATTGAATGAAAGATTACCATCCATTCATCGAGTAAACCCATGAGCACCCATTCCCATAAATTACCATGTTCTCATACAGTGCCAGATATTGTATATGTAAACACACATCTATTTCATGATTTTTTTTTTTCAAAATATGTGTCAATTTATTCAAAAGAAAGATATGTAATTATAAAGGTAACACCACGTTGTCAAGACAATCTATCAGTCTTACATTTTGCACTTTAATTTTATCACATGTCTACACTGAAATTTGAGGCATATTTTTAAATTAAAGCACATTTTTACCACGGACAAAACACTGTACACATACTGTATGTACATTTATTTCTTGAAATAGAAATTACTTGTTAGTACAGACATTTAAATAATAACAGTAACACTACAAAATATGTATGTAAAATTATTGGTCACCATTTTATATGTCTGCATACAATTTGATGCTGCACAAAGTAAAATTACATATGTAATCGTGCAATGCACCATAAACTATGGGTACATGTATTTTATACATCTGAACCAATGATCAACTTGTACTTCTCCGTATAACAAAACAAAAACCAAAACCCAACGAGCTTTTCACTATTTAAAGACAATTTCTAGGCCTATACATTTGAAAATCAATCACAGATAAAGAAATAGTCCATATCTATGTATGATCTGTGTGATCATAATCTGTCTTCACGTGTTTCATCTACTCTCGAACCATGGCCTGGGCTCCACCCGATTTAAGCTCAATGGCTTCTTGCACAAACGCACAGAAGGGACAAAATAAGTGCATGAGACAGTCATTGCACCATGACCCCTCTATTGCCGCTATTTCTGCCGCTGCTGTTGTTATTAATGCTGTTGTTGCTCCTCCTGCTGCTGCCGTTGCTGCTGCTGCTTCTCCAGTCTCGGAAAATGATAGTCATGCATTGATAAACATCGCGGGGTCCTCGTGAACAATTGTCGTTGTAGGATGTGGTCTAATCATCTATTTCATATTTTCTGTAGCACACTTACTTTGACCATTTATAATTTGCATACACTTTGAGTTTGGATTAGTAAAGATAATAGAATCTTTTCATTGGATATATATTATATATGTAAGGATAGAAAGCTTGGTGAACAATGATACATGTACCAGAAACATGGACGCTACGGCACAAACTTTGTATATTATATTTAACACTAAATACATTTTGCTTCCACTTGATTTTCACATATATCGTAGTTCACATATGTATCTTCAATTAGCAATAAGTATTTTTATTATTTTTTGAAAACAGGGGTGCATTAATAGTTTTGAAAAGGCATGAAAAGCTTCAATGTAGTTCAACCATAATTTTAAGTCACTGCTGAAGGACGATTCAATTGTGAGGGTTGTGTTTTTGTGTAAAGCTCAAAGCAACCAGTTGTATTCATCTTGTTCTGTTATCAAGCAAAAGTTTTTAAATTATGTTTGCTGGAGGAAAATCCAATCCTACGCATCCCCCCCCCCCCAACCCTACCCAATTTCTCTATCACTCTATGTAAAAATCTGTCCTGTAGACCAAATAGTACTTCTGATTTTTGTGTGGTAAACTTTGTTTCCTCAATTTTCAAAACAGATTTCAAATCACTTTTTCTAGTTGGATGAAAGGCTTTGTCTCTGTCACATCAAAGTCACTTCACCATCCTTCATGTGCTGATAAGACTGAATACCGTGATTTCACAGGCAAATTATCACCTGTAATTTGGATGCGGTCTCTTCCTGTCTATTGCTGGGGTCCTCCATCTACTGTCTGATGGGAATTGCACCTGTCAGTCAAGCCCCAATGTGAAGTCATCAAGATCCAGAAAGAGTCACTTCTGTTGAAGGTCCCGCGATGGTGACCGCAACGTCAAGTTTTGCGTTTAAAGTGAGTAGTATTATTTCAAATTGTAAACACTATGGATATTCCTACTACTAAGAACAGTCTACATAAAGATAGTATGTTCTTTAACATAGGTATTCCCGAATAAAATTGCCATTAGGTCAAATTATAGATTTTTGATTACCAATCGTATGGGTACAGCCATATGTTAGCATGACCACATGTTCAATAGTGATGCTGTTCTGTTCATTGTCGTGGCAAAGTTGGTCTGACGCACAACCCCAACTACGATTTGATATGAGGTGTGAGATATCAGGTGTGTACCCTTGGAGAGCACTAATCACAGTGCAATAAACCATCTAAGTGATTCTCATTCCGATCTCCACTTATCTCAGGTATTATCATGTTCTGTAAGGTCAATGAAGCTTTCACATTTCACATTCAAAATTTATCTGTATCTGTATAATTAATGGCAGAGTCCTCAAAAGGCACATGGCGATGAAAAGAGAATGCGACTTGCTTAGTCGCTGCGCTTACGCTGACCGATCAGAGTTTTAAACTGATTCCTCTAGAGCATTCCATTCTCTTGGGGTTCTCACACAGAAGGTGTTGGCGTATTGCTCAGTCTTTGACAGAGACACCACAAAGGTTTGAGATTTATTCCTAATGTGCGCACTCACTAAGTTTACAGTGAGCTGACCTGAAAAGGTCCTGGCTCTAACTCTTCTGCCCAGTCTTGTTGGGATAAGGAAGTTATCTGGTGACATCGGTGGAATGAGACCACTAACGACATTAAACATAAAGTCCAATCGGTAAAGTACCGGAGTCAATAGAATACTAAAAAATCATAGTGAGGGCTGGCACTAACTGATCAGCACAGTTCTAAAGGACAAGGTTTGGAATTCCATAAGGCTCACAGGCTTTATGTACATTTGGTTTAAACATATGCGGCGTGCCCCTATCCTCTGTTGGGGCGTTGGCCCCTCCGCCTCGGACATAGTGCCATGCCGCCGCGGTGGTGGCGGTGCCCCATGCTGTTTGGCGCTTTCCTACGATGCATGGCTGTATATCTCGCTCTGTCTGATGTCGTCACACCATTTCTTCGACATCGCAGTGTACAAATTTCAAGCCACCTGGCACCGTTGGAGCCATATTTCATTTAAAATACAGAGGGCTGGGGGGTGGTCGCGGCACGGCAATTTTCTTGCTTTTTTAATTTTTAGCCCTTGGGCGGCATGGGGTCACCGCATATCGCATGAGGACTCTAACTGGGAGGTTACATTTTAGAAATTTGACATTTTTACAAGGGGACTGTTAAATTGACGATTTATTTGACTATTGCTAAACCACACTTTATAATTACAAAAATACATAAATATAAGGTAATACAAACTGATAAATACAAGCTAAATATAGACTATTAAAATAAAACAACTATATAAATTAGAAACAAAAACTACTTACCACAAAGTGTGATGGTGACGACTAATAGTTTTATACTGCCCTAAATACAGAATGTTAAGATTTGAGGATCATGTTAAATCACGTATTGAAGTAGGCTGTATCACAATATGTAAAAGTGATATTTTTCACATAAATTTCTAAGTTTACATAACAAAAAACCAGCAGCAAAACAGTTTTTTAAGTGTGGCAATAAAGTAAGATAACAATGAATAACATAGAGATATGACTTTTGTGGAGCTTTATTTATTTTTTGATACACTTTCTTTACACGCTGCAGAGCAGGTTTCGCTAAATTACAATACAATATATAAACGTTTAGCATCAAAGATAAATACAAAAATACAGATCATAAGCAATATACAAAACCAACAAAAATTAAACTTACAGAAATCTCTACCAGTTAGCTCGATGCTCCAAACAAAAATGAAGAAAAGGTGAAAAAAGGTAAGACAAAGAAATACTATAGCAATATGAAACATACATTACAGAACCAAGTACATTAGAAAGTAAAATTTATACTCCGCGACTAACAGAGATATGCATGCTTAAACAATACAAATTTTCATAAATTATACCTTCACATATGTAAGAAAAATATTTTGAATTGATGAAATATTGAACAAAGAGTATTGAACAGTACTAGGGTAATGTGTAATGCCAGCAAAAATATTAAATGTGCAAGTTTGTAGTGTATCTTGTTTTAAAAGTATTCTCAGATAAACCTACGTAAGTTTCTTCCTTGCCGGTATAATTGTTGATAACTGTAGCATGGTATATTATAGACTTGGTTAAGAGGGAAACAATTCTCATGATTTTTACTTCATTCATTTACAAAAATAGGACCATAAATGGACCATAAATGGCCCTGTGGAAAGCACACTTTAATTGGCAAAGTACTCCATATCGAATCACATTGGTGTCGCCTAGTGCCTCACAGTTGTGTAAAGTTTGAATGAAAAGTGGTTCATTAGTAAACCCTCTAGCTTGTCCAGAGACATACAAACATACATACACAGTTAGTTAGTTAAGTTACTTATAAACGGACAAAACACAAAGCTTTACTTCAGCAGCTGAAGCTATGCAAATAGAGCATTACCAATTGGAACAGGCAATTTGCACAGTTGGCCATTATAATTTACAATGCAAAACCTTTGTTAAAAAATTCCTAGAAATAGTTATTTGAAATCCTGACCACTACTGCTCCTCCTGCTCCTCCTCCACCTCCTCCGCCGGCTGTGCCTGCTCCACCTGCTGCGCTGGCTGTGTCTGCTGTGCGATTAATGGTGGGAAGTGGCTATCATATTGTTGCATCAGACGTCCTGGCTCTTCTTGTGCCGTTATTGAGAACTTTGGTCGCATCCATTCTAATTGGAGTACAGCAAAAACGTCTCTTCTTGTCGGCGCTGGTTTTGTCATTTCCATAATGTATTGTCGTTTTGTTGTAATACCAATGAAGAGAATGGCGCGAATTGGGTTTAAATAGTCAAGGTATTGCAGCAGTACTGTGGGCGATTGTGCACGTTGGGTGGGATTAGCTTCTCTCCTATTGTCAATATTAGTGGTCGGTACAATAAAGCTTAGTTTATAGTGAGTGTTACCGCACTGCATTCAGTAGATCTACTTCTATTGCGACTAACCACTCTGAGTATCAGATATCAAGCAAATTGACCTCTGAAATGTTTCGCCTGAGAGTGGATTAACATAATTTATCATTATGTGATCTGTTTACATACTGCAACCTGATTGGTTAAACCCGCCACACCCAACAACCTAATTGAAATAGTTTTTTGAAATCCTGACCTCTACTGTTTCTGCTGCTCCTCCTCCTGCTCCTCTACCACCACCTCCTCCACCTCCTGCGCCTGCTGTGCCTGCTGGACGATCAATGGTGGAAAGATGATGTTGTAATTTTTTAGGAGGCATCGTGGCTCTTCTTGTGCCGTAAATAACATCGTTGGTCTTAACCATTCTATGTCGCATTCTTAGAAAATATCTCGTCGCTTTGGCGCTCATTTTTCCATTATGATGATTATATGCGTACGTATTATCGTTTTGTTGTAATACCAATGAAAGGAATAGCGCGAATTGGGTTTAAATAGTCGAGGTATTGCAGCAGTACTGTAGGGCGATCATGCATGTCGGGTGGGATTATTGCAGCTTCTCTTCTATTTTTAATATTCGTGGTCGCGTACAATAAAGCCTAGTTTATTGTGGTGGCAAGCTATTCACATAGACAAAATTTGTAAGTAAAAATCTTTCAAAATAGTTAATATTTAAAAAGAAAATCTGCGAATGTCCCTTGGCTATTGGTCAAGAGCCCCAATTAATTAAAAAATGGTTTGCAAAAGTTCCGATCTTGTTGATGCAGACATTTCAAACCCCCTTAAGCATTTGTTTTCCATTGGACATTGTTCTGGTATTCTGCAGTTGCAGCTGGTGTTAGTGGTAACGGCTCTTGCTATAACTGTCCTATTGAGATTTGTGATGATCTGTTTGATGTTTGCCATGCAACTGTAGCTTATTTTAGTAGTATTTCTATTAAACACTTTGTGGAGTGGGTTGGTTTTGGGGAAATGTTTGTCAATTATTTTTAGAAGTTGCTTTCCTATGTTTGTTTTTACATTATTACTGTATGGTGGGTTGTACCAGGTTATTTTGCGTTTTTGTCTTTTTCTATTTTTACTTTGTTGGTTTGGGTTGTATATTAGGTTGCATTTGTATCCACTATCATTTAGTGTTTGTTGGTATGGGCCTTTGGTGTTATTGAACATAGTTTCATTTGATGATGTGTTTGTTAATCTTTTTTTTGATTTGTCATATAGCTTGATGATGACTCAGATTTAATCTAACTGTAAATGTAACATACCTTATATGAAAGTGCTAAAGCCTAAGCTGAACAATTAAAAACCTGTGACATGAACATACAAAAACCTATTAAAGTACAAGTCTATATTGATATTGTAATTTATAACAAAACAAAGGGAGGAGGTTGGGGTAAAGGGAGGATTTAGAAAACAACATGTGGTAGCTGAAAACAGTCTTGACTAAAAATCTAATGACCGAAAAAATAACATTTAAAATGAAACAGAATACACTCCAACATCTTGGTATTTAGGTTAAGAGACCACATTGTTGTGCGCAGGAATGGCTAGTTTTTGAAAAATAAGAAAGAAAGAATAGTTTGTAAATGACGACTGCAATCGGCCCTCCAACTGAGTACCACTTGCAGCCGACGAGGTTTATTGATAATTTTTTAAACAGGTGGGGTAAGAAAAACGACATACACCCCTCGCAAGGCCTGTGCGCAACAAAGGGGAAAAACACGATATGACATCATATGTAGGAAGTTAAATTCCTTTACAACTACTATACCTAAATACCCCTACTACTCATAACGTCTTAACAATAGACATGCAACCTAACTATAATGACAATTCATTGACTTGTATATACTTTTGAAAAGCCTGGGACCTCCACCTGCCCATACGTTGAATATGATCTAACGAGGAACCCGAGAGAAAGGCTTGATGTTGCGAAGACAGACTGAAAAACTGATTGGAATTTTTTGCTTGAAACCCGTATTAAGGATGGATATACAAACAAACGGCCTGGAGCCAAACCACGTAAATGGTAGAATTGTGATAATGCTTGGACTGGACAGGAGGTGGTCCGTGACTTGACCTTAATTACTATAGGTGGTCCTGAGTAATGTTTGAATTTTTCAAAAGATATTTTCACATACGCAGATGACAGAGTAATGTTTGCAAATTGTAAATTGTTACAAGAATTAGTGACCTGCCCAATGCGTAGAAAATCACGAAACACCAACAAATACATAGCTTTAAACATAGTTGCTTCATATGGTGAATAACACACATGATGTAAATTAGTGCACAATTTATCCAACATATCCAAAGTGATAGAGGCTCTACTCTCTACTTGAGGATGTTGTTGCCAACATCTTCTTAATGATATGCTCCGTAGGATCAGGATAGCTATAAATTTTGTGCATAAACGAAATAGCTGACAAAGAACTAGCTACTGTTGATGGCGGACTTCGCTCATACAGTAAATGTGTTACAAACAGGCACAAGGTATCCGGCGATAAAGGAAAGCAAGAATTGCAAGTCCTTAGAGTTGTAATGAACTGTTGCAGTTGGGCCCAAATCCTGCGATACGCTTCCCGAGAAGATGGCGCTAGGGATGAGGAGAGGTACCCAGTGGCAGACCGAACCAGCGTATCCATTTTGAGTCACAAGCTGTGGCATGTCGTCCAGTTCTGGTGCAAGTTTGCACTCCCGGATGAGTGCATCAGCAACATCATTATTTTTCCCCCTAATATGTTTAGCATGGGCCTCAATATTGTAAGTGAGGGCCAAGAGACAAATTTTCTTAACACCATAATCAAAGGATCCTTAGTAGTTTGTTTTTTGATAATCTGAACTATGCTAATATCACACAAGCAATACACAGGAGTTGTGCTATTGTCTGCAATTAATAATGAAACGTCTTTCCTCGTCATCAAACCCCTGAAGAAAGACTTTCAGTCTTCTTGCATTGATTGGTGTTGGTAGACTGATCCGTTTGTCTTCTCATGGTTGATACCGGGATTGTTGAGGACTCTTGATAATGAGGAGTGACACTTCAATTTAGGATGTTCTTTGCGGTCACAGGCCATGCACTTGTGGATGAATTTACAGTCCTGTCGTGTGCACCCTTTGCGATCATTGAATTCAAAACAGGGTCTGCCTCCTGGTGAGCCACCTTGAAAGGGCTTCCGAATTTGAAATCATCCTGCTTTTTATCTAAGTCTGCCGCAATTGTGTGATAGATAAAACATGATTGGTTTGATGTGAAATCACCTGGCTGAAATCCAGATTGGTCCTTAGATAATAGCATATTAGTATGTAGATAGTTGAATAAATTTTTGAAAATAACCCTCTCTAAAAGCTTGCTGACGATAACAGAGAGACTGGCCTAAAATTATCGGAGATCATAGTTACTTCCTTTTTTGAATACGGGTAAAACATTTGCTAATTTCCACAAGTGCGGTACTTTGGACAATCGCAGGGACAGATTGAAAAGTTTTGTGAGATGGAACTATTGTGCCACCAGCTTCTTTCAAAAGTCTAGGACTAACCTTATCTGACCCTATTGATTTTGAGATATTCATACATTTAATAAGGTCCCGCACCTCATTCTCTGATATTTCTATTGTTTGAAGACCTTCTTGTAAAAATCCAGGATCAGGAGGTAAATCAGCATTACATTCATCAATATTTAAATGTGAGAGGAAGAAGTTGTTAAAAGCATCAGCTTTATCTTTGCTAATGAGCCCCCATCCCTATGCTTACACAAGTATGGAAAGTGGACACCCATCAATACAATATCCTACATTTACAGTAGAACCTCCAATTGAGACAGCCTCTATAAAGAGACCACTTTTCACAGTCCCAAACCTTCATAAAGCTACCAAAATGAGCCTCTGTATAGAGACCACCAAACACTGGTCCCAAAGGTGGTCCTAATAGAGAGGTTCTACTGTACTACTTTAGTGACTTTCTTTGCAGTTCTTAGTTTTACTCTTGATTAGCAATACTGAAGGCATAGGTAGATCCAGGGGGGGGGGGCGCGCGCCCCCCCTTTTCCCACCAAAATACTTCATTTTCATAGGGTTTTTCATGAAATCCCGTAAGTGCGCCCCCTCTTTTCCTGAAGTGCGCCCCCCCCCCTTTTCCGAAAACCTGGATCTGCCTATGGAAGGCACCAGCATTCATTTTCAAGACTTGGAAATATATAGAATGAAGAAATATGTCATGGTTTTGAGGGCAATATGCATGAATCAATGCCCGAATTTGACGACTGCTCCCACGTAAGTTATATGCCATAAGCAGATTCGCTACGGTGTGCTATCTGAGTTTCATAGAGATTTTAGAATTTTTTAATGCACCATGTGCACGCTTGGCAGCTAACTTTTAAAATGACCGGGTATGGCTATACCGGAAGTTATTCCTTTACAAAATATTGAACAATGGATTATCAAGCATACATGCTGTGTACTGTGGCCACAATTTAAACAACAATAAAAACAAGTAGTTATTCTATACTTAAAGCCTTTAATCAAAGGTTAACAGACACTATATATGTGGCCATGAACCAATTATCTACTAGGCATACGGCTTATCACATGTGTAAGGCAATGTACCTCTGTGCCCACGTCACACTACAATGGCAGATCTGTATATATTTGACTTGAATGGCAGATCTGTCAACCAAGGGACATTTTTAACACATTTTTTGTGCATTTGCTCCGCTCGTGTTTGTATGCTTGAGCACAGGGTTCTGCGACGATGAGGAACAGCCACTGCATTATCCTTGAACCTTTGCTTGAACTTTTTATCTATTTTTTTACGTAAGCAGTCTAACGCATAGGCTAAATCAAAGTCAAATAGTTCTGGATCATCAGGTGATACTTTTATTGTACATTGACCAACCAATGCTATTGTAACAACAATCCGTGGTATGTAGCAGGTTTTAGAGTCGTATACATAGATGATCAAATTGTCCAAAAATGGAAACAAAAATGGACCCTCTTCGGCAATAAAGTGTACTATTAGCAACAAGTCTTCCATTGATGTTGATTGAATCCCTATTTCCAAATCTTTAAGATTTTCAAGATTTTGTAGAATGATGAAAAGTCCCCAGACAGTGATTTTGGGGCACTGATTAATACTCAGACTCCTCAAGTCACTACAAGATTCAACAATGAATCCAAGATAATCATCGTTTAATGATGCAGATTTAAAATATGACAGTGTCTGTAATTGTTTGCATCTTGAAATGTTTTTAGGCAGCCAGTTCAAACGTACTCTTTCCGGAAGCTTAAGAGTTTGTAAATTCGGACAGTCCCGAAGAATATCTTCGAAGTGTGCAGTGATAGTGATGGAGCTGTTGCTCAAATCCAATACTTTTAGATTATCGCTGCGTTTTGTTAAATCCCTCAATAGACGCATATTGACCTTGGCCTTTTTCTTAATATATATTTCCCGCCACAAGCTGCAGTCACGTCCAGTTGCAGCCCAATATCTACAGACCCGACTTGCACGTAATTGATCACATTTAGGCAAGTATTGAAAGATGTTTACCAGTATACTGGAGAAAAAGACAGCTTGTTTAGCATGATCTTCTTCTTGTTCATGTTCTTCAGACATTTTGATATGGACTTCTGAAATAACAAATTTAAGTGATCATCAAAATTTGTTTTGGGAATCAATCTACATTGCATATTGACTGACAATTTAGTGTTAGGACTTGGAGAGTTTGTTGATTCTTTGGTCTAAATTTCTTAGATTGTGAGTTAGTTTTATCCGGAAAGCTAGTATAAAGTGGGCAGAAGTTTGTACTGTTACCTGTTGATTGGTCTGTTACATCAGGTTCACTCTGCTCACTCAGCGACTCCAGCAGGTGGAACTTGTTATTTCTCAGGTTTGCAAGGTCCATGGTAGATTGAAATGCGTGAAATGATAATAAAATGCCGCACCTACACAAAAAAGTTTCATGCTTCTAAGTAAGCTAGAAAGATGTGTGCAAAATTTTCAAACTTTAAATTTGTATATATACACATTTTGACCTGGTAAAGCTGAATTAAAATGTAAGAACAATTTGCATAGTAGGAAAGCATGAATTCCATTGGTTAATATATTGTCTAAAATAACTCTATTACTAACTTACTTACACATATGATCAGGATATAATAAATTGTATAAGGTACCTGAATAATTTGTAGAGAAGTTCACTGAAGTAAGTCACTGAAGAGATGAATCTTTAACTATCTGAGCTTCAAGTTGTAAAAGCTATCCCATGTGCTGTGGCAGTCACCCTTTATCTCCAGTACTGGAAAATGTTTGGTCATAGGTTCAAATTCAGTCATGTGACCATTACCTGTAAGAACCAATTGATATTACTGGTGCATAGAACTTCTTTGTTCAAAATGCCCTTTATGACCTCACAACTTGACCTCTAAGCTTTCAACCAATGATATCACTAGTCCATAAAGCTTCTTTGTTCTAAATGCTCTTTTATGACCTTACAAGTTGACCTCTAAGCTAAATGGTCATGGTTGATTTGACTGTCTTTCTCTCTAAACAATAGTTCAAAATTTTAATACTAAATTCTCTAGTATATATTAATTTGATTTGTTTGATAAATAAAGCAGTGAAAAAGAGAATTTAGTATTAAAATGAGACCTTATGCTGCATACCAGGTACATTCAATTTTACAATAGTTCCAAAGAGGCCAATAATTGTTTGCAGAACATATTTGCTTACTGAAATAATTTAGTCTGACACTTTTGCAATCTTATGTAATACCTTGTAGCCCAACAAATGCAATTTGCCTTGTGGTAGTACTGACCACAAAACAAAGGCAACCCAAAATTTCATTTTGACCATTTAGAAGTGGGAATCAATTGGTTAACCAGCAAGGTTTGATTGGTCATTGCCTAGGTCATTTGGGGTAATGTTTTTGGTTCATATTTCTTTTTTCACAACACTATATTTTTACCTTCATTGACAGTTTCGCCAATTCCTGTTGGCATTATCATAATGTCTTTCCGCACATGTCAGGACATCAAATCTGCAGATCCTAGTCGAGGATCAAATCGTACACTAGCGAGAGTTGGTAGCCCCCCTCGTCTGTTCATGACCTGCCTGCAAGTTTGGATATGCACTGATTCCTTGATGGTTCTGGTCTTCCATTCGCTGTCCCTGTCTATCACTCTAGCTCCCTCCCTGTCTATTTCATGGTTCTGCTGGTTTACATGGTCTGTGATAGCACTCTTAAGTAGTTCCGTTGAGATCTTTCTTGGTGGATCTGGTGTATGCTCCCTTCTGGTTAACTTCCACTTCTTTCTGATGTTCCTTCAGTCTGGTGCCAAATAATAATTGGCCAAATAAGGCCTATAATTGTTTGCAGCACAAGTTTGTGTACTGAAATAATTTAGTCTGTATTTTTCACCTTAATTATATATATTACACCTATAAAAATACCATGATGTAGTGTTAGCTAAAATACAACGTCACGTGATATTGCATAATCGAAGATTTTCGCCAGACGTACCGTGGATTTGCAAGGGCAGACGTCAAAATTAGCATGGCAGAGATAGACGTCTTCTTACGTGCACCGTGCAAGTTATGCCTGACGAAAATCATTCGGTTTACATTTGCTGCTTCACGTGTTTGATGGTTACTAACTGGCTGTTTATGTTGTGGTATTTAAATTGCTCTACATGCTTTAATACGTTGTTTAAATGAAAGAAATTTTCAGAATGCACATCATATTGCTTCTCTACAAGCATACTTGGTCTGCCATGGAGCATAACCTTTAACCAGCAAGGTTTGATTGGTCATTGCATGGGTCATTTAACTTTCTTATGTAAATATCTGTATGGTATAGCCAAACAAAGGCATGAGTATGCTACCTCACTGCATTGCATTATCTAGGTAAAATTGTTTAAAATTCCTTCTTTATACAATAGTTGGTGTGATTGTGTACACAATGTGTAGTAGTTTTATTTTCATACAGTAGGTGGTGCAGCAGACAAGTAGCCTTTTAAACAAACACCTAACATATCCACTGGCATAATTTAGAATAATTTATTTAGATAATAGAGAAAGCTTCGATTGGGCAAATCGAGATCTGTTGTTATTTAAATTATTAAGTAATAACATTGATTGAAAAATTTATTTTGCTCTTAAATCTGTTTTATCAAATACATAATCATGGATACAATAAACTGATCATATTCAAAGGGGCTGGTTTTCCAACAACTTTCGTGTACGTCAAAGAGATTTTGATTTGATATTATTTATTCATAATTCAACATGTTAAAATGCACATTACAACAAATTGAAAATGAATAGAATATAAAAAAGACAAGCAAAACATGAAAAAAAAAATAATACTAATCACAGGTGAACAACTAGATCAAAAGTGGTCAATGAACAGGCGTCGCTAGAACAACGTTGACTTATGGGCAATTAGGATATATACTGAAAGGATGTATACTCACTAGAACAATGTTGAAGAAATATGTCATGGTTTGGATGTCACCATGTATGAATGCATGCCCGAATGTGGTGAATATTGCCCGGGCTTGCAAGGGCAATATTCAACCACAGGGCAAGCACTTATACATGGTGACTGACAAACCATGATATATATTCATTATAACACGATAAACACTCAAAGATGTCAACATTTCACAACAAATGAACTGGATTTTTTTAAAGTTAGGACGCCATGCCATATTAAACGTCTTACATATCTGTGTATAGTACAACAAACGCCATACGTTGAGAAATAACGTCAGATGTACTGTTTCCCGTCAGTCTTACTTAGGAATATGTATATATTACGGACATGGAAGTTTTATTGAGAAAAATTTGAAAACATTATGTTATTTCATGTTTAAAACAGTAAGCAATTTTTTTTTCTTGTCTCAATCATCTACGCTTTATTTATAAGTAAATTTTGCAAAAAATCCAACGCTTTATTTGCAAGTAAATTTTGCAGAAAATCCAACGTACACACAATTCTTTAGTATTGGCATACATTTAATGAGTGTACAGATGACCAATATAATTATATATTGATTCACTTATTTGAATAGATGCCGAAAGTGTGACCCACTTTTAGAGGGCACTATTGCCCGGTCTCTATGGAGAAATATTGACTGGCTGATTTCGGCTAATATAATCAGAATGCAGGATAGAGTTACGTGTCACAGATAGTGTTATAATGACTTATGCACAATAAAGTTGTTAACTAAAATGTTTTGGAAATCATGATTAAAAGTGCACAATTACAATATACCAGCCAAAAATGATATGCCTCTGTCTATTTATGGATCCTATAGCAGCAAACAGCACCAACTAGTCTATTTTGCAGCTAATAGAGTATTGATCTGTAATGGTGCATTCAATAGTAATTAAGAATGTTGTAAATGGATAATTGCCCTGTGGAAAGCGCAGTTTAATTGGCAGATTGCCCAAAATCGAATCACGTCAGTGTCGCCTCAAACCTCATATATCATAGTTTTGTAAAGTTTGAACAAAATCAGTTCATTGGTACGCCCGCTAGCTTGTCCGGAGAAAAACATACAACATAGATGCATACATACATAGTTACAAACGAATGAAACAAAATGCTTGCTTCAGCAGCTGAGCTGAAGTGACGCAAAAATATTGAGGAAATACTAATAGTATCTCCCTGACATTATTGAGTTTATTCAGTAATGATCTGGGTTGTTATTTAAAAGACTGGTGTCCTGTTCTATCTTTTGGTGATGCAAGGATAAACTGCTTACTGTATGCTGATGACATGGTATTTATTGCAGAAAACGAGCAGAATTTGCAGCTATCAAGGATGGTACACAAATGACGTAACCTGTATATTGCAATGCAGTGAGGTAGCATACACATGCCTTTGTTTAGCTGTACAGGTATTTACATAACAAGGTTAATATCCCCAATGACCCATGCAATGACCAATCAAACCTTGCTGGTTAAACTGATTTTAAGCCTTTTTTAACCCCCCCCCCCCCACACACACACACTCTATGTGTGTGACATGGTTTTGCAATATTTTGCTCAAATAACGTTGTTTAAACTGTTAACAGTGCAGTTATATAAATACATTTGAATATATATGTGATTTACAATTTGCTGGGGAGGTCAGGCAGACTTTTTGATAGGTCCGAGAAGGAAAGTCCGACCCCTCCCCCCAATATATTACAAAATGAAAATCCGACCCCCCCAGTAATTGAGAAATGAAAAGTATGACACCCAACCACCCCCGATCCGTTCAAGTGAAAGTCATTGAAATTCATAGTCATTGAAAAAATGAAATTTAGTAAAAGGACATTGAATTTTGGTTAAACTGGTAACTCTCTTTCAGATTCTAATTCAGATACAATCTTGATGTTCATGTATGTAAACATTACCAAATTAACATGTAAACTAATTTATCTTGACGAAATTTCATGCATAAGTACATAAGCGAAAGCATGTTCTAAAAAGAAAAACTTCACTTAAATTTAGAATGGGATTACCATTACAAAATCGCATTTGAAACATGTAGTGAATCTTATATAGCAGCCAAACATAACTACATGTATCATTTTTCTATTATTAAAAATGATCACAGGCACTTTGCTGTAATTGTAACATAATTGAAGATTTGGAATATTTTTTATTACTGTAGTAAAAGATATTCCGGTAGTAGCAAAGAGTTTGAAATATTTGTATGTTAATATGTGGAAGAAAGAGGTCCATGGTAATAATATAAACCCATTACATGGCAAACTATGTACGTATCGTAAAATTAAGCAAAACTTTTGTTATGAAAATTATTTAGATGATGTTAAAAATAGAGATGATCGATCTGCTGTTACTAAATTAAGAATCAGTGCACATAAGTTATTTATTGAAAGAGGACGATATATTAGGCCACCTCTTGACCGGAATGAGAGAATTTGCTCTCACTGTCTCGTAAATAAAAAGGCACACATTGAGGATGAGTTCCATGCTTTAATAGTTTGTCCTAAATATTGTGAAAAAAGAAAAGTAATTTTTAACTCAGTTGAATGTATATGTCCTAATTTTAAAGATTTGGATGATTATGAAAAATTTATATTTATTATGTCAGCTGAAGGTCAAATAAGTAAACTGGTTAGTCAACTTTGTAAACATGTTATTTTATATGACAAAGAAAATTGACATTCATATCACTTTGGAGTTCAGTATCTAATATGATGACATTTGGAATAGTTGATATACTATATTTTTATATAAACTAAGCTGTACTATACTATATTAGTATATAATATAGTACCATGCATAAGTGTAACATAATCCCATAATTAGTTTAGTGTGTTTTGTAATTTTGTATATATGTTTAATTCTTGTTGTGTTGGTTTATTTTTGGCAGTACTGATAGATTTAATGTAAATCTAAGGTGAAAATAAACTCATTCTTATTCTTATTCTTTGTATTATAGTCAATAATCTCTGGATTTCTATGAATTGATGGTTGAAATAAAAAAAAATCAATTCTATTATTACAACAATAATTTTTGGCATAACAAACTATGAAAATGGTAATCTAGTTCATTTTATATTTTTTATACATTATGTGGCAAACGGTTTACATATTTGTGTAGAAAGAATGATACGAATATATGTATTTTCAATGTACATGCAGCTAAATCAACATTTTTATAGAATTAAGTTATCCATGCATCCACAATTGTATCCGTATCGAAATCATAACAAATATAATTTTCCCAGATCAGCAAGCCTTTTACATGTATTACATTTTTTCATACAGCTGAATTTGTGTCCAGATTGCTATATCCAGGAACTTTTCTCTTGAAGTCTTTAATGCTGCTTTTTACGGAAGCTGCACCCTGCAATGTAAAAGCATTATTTATGCAAAATCATATTCATAATGAAGGTGGTATTTTGCAATAAAAAATGATTATTTAACCAAAGGGTGGTTTGAATTTCTACCATGGAATGTCCAGATGTACATAAAACAAAACAGACAAGTTAAATTGGTCAGTGTTGAAGACCATCAAATGGAGAACATATACGATCATGTTCCCATTTCATTGGGCGTAAATGAAGAACTTGGTTAGCTGCTGATACATGATGTGTATCTGATGCATCGTTGCAGACTCAAAGGAAGCATAAGTATGCCATATTCTATGTATCACTACATGTATCTATTTTAACCTAGTGTACTCGAAAATAACCAGCATACACAGCACCATATCACTGGTTATCAGACTGTTTTCCGACTTGCAGATGCTTATAATGTGTGGGGTTTTTTTGCACGAAGCTCTTGGGTGAGTTTACTTTGAATCTGTGCAAATACCTAAATATCATGAAATTTGAAAACTAAAAGACAGAAATACTATGTTAGTGCGAATTGGAAACCACCAAGATCACGTATATGAAATAACACCTGAATACAGTACAGGTCCGATGATAGATTCAGAAAGATTGGATATTTGAAATATCTAGACCTAATCTAAAGGTTCCGTCTGTATAAATTGACTCGAATGTCTCCGCTCCATCTCTTAAAAAAAGACACACGCTTTTCAAACCTACCATATAGATGCAATTTTGTCACTAGCCTGGTTTCTTTTGATGATTTTACTTTAATTAAATCATTTTTAAAAAATTACAGAATAAATGTCTAAGGGAAAAAATTGTTACAAGCCAAAAAGCAGTAGAATAAAAGTAGTATCAGGACAACAGGCTTCGCATGCGCTCTTTCATGAGGGCATGTTTGCTACAGCTTTCAATATGCCATAGACAAATATTTCAACAATACTTTCAGTACATTAGTAAATGATCTTAGTAAATTACAGATAATGATTGTAATGCAAAATGACAGCAACCCTATAAGCTAGAGACACCTGCCCTCATTCATTAGTGCATTCAGAAAAATGTTTATCACTGGTCAATGAGAATTACGTCTCATATAAATCCATCCTTAGGCATATTGTAAACATTATCCATAGATATCTAGTGCAGTGTAGTAAAAATGCTATAAAAATAATTACAAACTTATAGTATGCTGATGTAATCTAACATCTTCACTTGAAGAATATAGTTATAATTGCTACAATATATAAACATACCTTCCGTCAATCGTGCCTTGCCTCCCGTTGGCTGGCAGAGAACAGTGCTGCAGCCCACACACAGGACAACAGTCTGTGCATGGCTGAAAACTGTGGTGATCTTGTAGCAGCCTGCAAAATAAATATGTATCAAATATCTTTTTAACTTTGAACTTTTTTGTAATATGATTCATACAAAATTGTAATTATATCAGAAACAAGTTTAATTCATCAAAAATTCAAAATTACGTCCCTTGTATATCATCAATATTTTGTGGCCATTATGCTTATTGATTTTTTTGCTTTTTCTCAGCTTATGATGGTTCCAACTAGGGCATTATCTCTACTAGAGTATTAAACATCTTTACTTGAAATTATATCAGATAATAAGGTGGTCAAAACCTCAACAAGCTAATGTTTAAATTTCATAGAGTATGAGATCAGAATTTTAAAGTGAAACAGTGCAATCTCCACTAAGCATTGCCTGTTCAAGACAATTCCTTTGGCACTTCCATAAAAGTAGTCTAATAGATATCGATCTGGATTTAAAAATAAAATCTTTATGGGACATTTTTATAAAACTTTGTGGAAACAATCTTTTTGTATGAGAGGTTATCATTAATAACCTGTAACTTTAATAAGCCTGAAATTGAGGACGTCACTTTTGGCAGGTTTCAAGGCAATGACGCTGCACCCAAGCTACAGGCATTACTTTTGGAGAGGATGCCCATGATTCTAATTATATTCATTACTTGAAAATGACCCATAACAGTTGCCAGCCCTGTAGTCCATGGGCATATTGCAGTTTGATACACTGCTCATACAAAGAAATCCTTAGTACATTGAAGCAAATATCCATTCGCTCACCTGGACACTTAACATCCATGAAGTATGAGTTTGGAGACTGGACCAATCTCTTCAATTTACATTTTCTTTTTTCGTCCTTTTGGCTAGGGTACAATATATCACGGGCGAGCTGAAATTAAACATTCATTAATTAAAATGCCATTGTGGACAAAATATCTTTATTAATTAAATTGGACGATTTAAGAGAAGTCAATCAATGAATTATCAACATACCGGCATAATGATTGATGTTTCCACTTCTAGTATCTGAGCTTCAACTTCTAAATGCTATCCCATGTGCTCTGGCAGTCACCCTTATTTTCAGTACTGGAAAATGTTAGGTCATAGGTTCAAATTCAGTCATGTGACTCTTAAGAACCAATGTATCACTAGTGCACAGAACTTCTTTGTTCAAAATGCCCTTTATGACTTCACAACTTGACCTTAAAGCTATGGGTCATGGTTGATTTGATTGTCTTTCCTTCCCAAACAGGTCAATAATTGTTTGCACCACATTTCATGTTTGTGTACTGAAATAATTTAGTCTGACACTTGCTATCTTATGTTATACCTGTATAGCCCAACAAATGCAATATTTTAGGCAAACCAACATTTCTTTCTGACTATTTGGAACCAATTGGTTACCAGCAAGGTTAGATTGGTCATTGCATGGGTCATTGGGGATATTAACCTTATTATGTAAATACCTGTATAGCTAAACAAAGGCATGTGTATGCTACCTCACTGCATTGCAATATACAGGTAGAATTGTTTAAAATGACTTCTTTACTTAGGTACAATACATATGGTCAGTATGTAATAAATTGTTTAAGGTACCTGAATATTTTGTAGAGAATTTCACTGAAGTAAGACACTAAAGATATGTTATGTTATTTTGGTAGCTTTATGAATCCTGTTCTATCTCCCCTTCAACTCAAATTCCATGCCATGTCCTCTTTTAGAAAATATTAGATCAGTTTAAATTTAGTCATGTGTCATCAGTGCATAAAGCTTCTTTCTTCAAAATGCCCTTTAACCCCACATTATGGGTTTCTCAATTCAACTACTAGACTTCAGGTCATAGTTGGTTTGATTGTCTTGGTCATAGTTGGTTTGATTGTCTGTCTATCACACCTTTCCTGCAATCACATCATGGAATTTCCACACCGAGAAATACCAATGATCAAAACCACCTCCATGAACAAATGTGCTTGCAGCAAGCTCACGAAGTAACATTTTCTAGAATAACTGAATAACAAATATACTGAATATCAAAATTAAAATCACATGAATGCTATGCAAATCTTTGCCAGACCTACATTTTAATTTGTAATTTTCTGATTGGATCATTGTGAACACTTACATGAAAATGGCATTTTTCAGTGTTTGCCGTATAAGAAGCAGACGCTCACTGTACACGTTTCCCTGCTCTTTTTATATCTCAAATTTTGTAGTTTATTCCAAATCCAATACAAACACAGGCTGCTGACTCGACACAGAAGCCAGATGTGGGTATTTAACCGTCTGTGATGTGAAGCCCAACCACTTTGAAGGGCACAACTTGGACCATTTAATGAAGTCTACAAAATGTCTAAATGCAGAGTCCTATACGTCAGAATTAATCTTGTTTAACTCACTTCAAACTCGTTGAAGTTGATTATTTCTGTCATGTTCTGTCATGACATCACACAAACAGCACGCACACTTGTGTGCAAAATGACATAGTAAGTGTAGCAGTTTTCTGTTAAGATATAATTCTTTTTCTCAAAATAGAACGTAAATAGATGTTGATTTAGTAGATATTTTGTACACTCGAATTCTGGGATCTAATGCGCCTGTCTTAATTGCTAGGTGAATAGGTGCCACAGTGGTAGTGGTCCAGGGTTCGAGTCCCCTCAGAGGCTATGTGATATAGCTCTATAGACTTGGAGATAGAATGTCCCTAAAGATTGTACAGTTGAAACTGAACATATTACAAATTATTAGTTCACTTGTTTGAATGACTTTGTCCAATCTCGAAAGCTTGCACAGCAATTTCTGTACCCGATTGCGTAGGCTGTTCAATAAGATTACCATGATTAATTGGCCACATTTATTCATACGATCATAAATGATTCAGTCATCAATTTCACTTTCTGCCGGAATGTGAATCTACTTTACCGTGTTTTCCTCCATACTCATGCTATAGTCTCATATTAATAGTATAAATGTTAGATGGGAACACAATGAATTAACCCATGGACAATGGCGAGACCTAATAAGTAGTATTAAGTACCAAACCTCGGGCCACAACCCTGTCTCATAATAGACCATAATATAATTTCCATTGCTCCATTTACCTTTATTATTATTGGGCTCCAAAAATGTTTTTTTCAAATATATCTGTTTTTATTGGCTTCAGCTTTCACATATACAAAACTCATTAAACCTATTGTTGCAACCCCCCCCCCCCCCTTTTTTTTTCCCAAAAAAACCTGGATCTGCCTCAGGGTCTGCAGCTACAACACAACAAGTGACGTTTTACGTTTTTAATCTGGTCAAATTTGAATTGTATATAGCATGCAAAACTTGATCATAACCTATGGAAGTGATTTCACCAGAAAGTTACATGCTCAACTGGGCATAAAACTGAAGTGCTGTTACCAGAGCATCATTTACAACATTTCAAATTTCAAAATGCTCAAGTGATATGATGCGAGGTATAACCGAGCAGCCATGAGAACTGAAGTGAAAGGACAGACCTAAAGCATAATGTTTTCATTGTTTGAACTGAAGCTGTGTCACTGTAACAAATTGTGTTAAAACCTGAAGTCCAACTTTAAATGTTGAAATTATAGTACCATAGAGATGAGCTAATGTTGAATCTGCTATTCTACACAGGAAAATTATGTACAGAAAGGCATCTAGAGGATTCATGGAAGCAATTGAGGGTTTCGTATTTTAGGTTGTATAAATCTTATTTGAGTGTTCATAGTCTACTATTCTGAACGCAAAGTCAACTCTATTAACATCAAGTCATTGGCATCTTTTTTTTTGCCTTTTCTTACTTTACTCCATGTGGAGATTGGAACATAAAGCACTTTTTACTATAGTGCACTGTGCTAATCAGTCACATGCCGGACATTACCTATTTAACATGTAGGTACTTATATGTTTATGCTCAGTGTGCTCAACACGTATGTCCACCACTTTTCCCGACCGGTGCTCAAACCAACAATTTTCAGGTTACGAGTCCAATTTCCTCTCAACTATGCCTAGAAAGCACATTAGATATTATTTTTTATAAATACTTTGAAAATCTAATACCTCTTATGAGAAAAGCGACAGAGTTGATGAGAATCTGCATGTTGTCTCAAATATGTATATCAGATAGGAAGCCTGTGTCCACTACAGATGTATGTAGGTGTAATGTGTGATTTGTTCGATGCAGACACCAGTGTTCATGGCAATAAATGGGACTGGAGAGGCCACCAATAAAGCAAGTTCATGCTGTTAGATTGTCTTCAGGCGCACATACGTCCTCATTCGGCTTCATGCCTCTGATGAAAATACTGTACAATTCAGGCAGCTTAATCAACTTAGGATTCTAACCTTTGCACTTCCATGTGCATTGTGCTCACGTTCATTTTAATTAGGATGGCATATGTATGAATATCGAATGTGCAATTTATTATAGCATGCTTGCAAGATTTTAAATGGGCCTTTTTTCTTAATTTTCGAGTAATTCAGGGTCACTAATGTTTTACATGCATGTAGTCCTCAATTTGTAATGAGACGTGCATTGAATATAGAGTTAGGAAACTACATACATATAACTGTACCAGAATATGATATATGAAATGTGTGATAAATCCCTTTGGTCAAGGATCCAGTAGAGGTGTAGGTCTCAAAAGAAAATAATGCCCACGTCATAACTTGTCACAACATTTTTTACTATCTCTTGCAGAACAAGGAAATATATTATTCTCCGATTATGCAGCAAAATTATGCAGTATATTTTAAATGTAATCAAATACAGTGTATCTAAACTCACGTATTTTTGTATTTTATATTTGCAGAAACTGGTGAAAGTTGCTGAGGATGCGTATGCAGCACATGAGTATGATAAGCATTTGAAGGTAAATGCAAATGTAAGTGTCATTTTCTTTCTTTCTTCCGAGAGGCCTGCTTAAAGATACCAAGTGTTGTGGTATGGTGAATCTTAAATATATATAGAAACCGAATCTTTGAAATTATACTTTTGAAATTGTCAATTGTAAGCACAATTTACATGGGTGTGTCTCTCTGACCAATAAAATCAATAGAAGTAGATGATCTGTATATCAATATGAAAAACACATTTAACAGCTTTTCGTAAAATTCTGATGATATTTGATCTGAATAACAGATATAGAACCATGTAAAACTACATTGTAGTGTCCAATTTTAACCTGTTATGTGTATTTTTAATTCTTTGTGAAATGCATTATTGTAATCACAGTATGGTGCATGATATTATCATCGTGTCATATTCTGTTATATTTATGACATCGTCCATAAACTTTGTTGTATACGTTGTATACTACTTATGCTATATCTATATTTACTTTTTATCTTAAATTGTGTTTAAGTTTTAAACACCTAAAAAAGACTACAAAAATTTGTAATTTGTGCTTATTTCAAATCTGTTTGAATTTTGTTATAAATTCTTTTTGAAATGACAAATTTTTATTTCCAGTTCTAATTTCTTACATACACTTGTTATGTTTTTGCTTGCTGAATTGATTTTACAATTATGAATATTTGATTTAAACAAAGTATTTTTGAAATATTGAATTATTTGATTTTAAGAATGTGTATTACATGTATATGATTCTAATAGAGTTCTTTTCTTGATATAAACTTTTTGTTTTGAATGAATGCAACCAGGATATTATTACTGATGAATGGTGAATGCAACAATCCATAGGCTTCGTTCTCATACAACTTCCATATTGGGCTGAAAGCGAAGCTTATTAGCTTACAGCCGCTAAATTTGAGAAAAACTGGTCCTTCGCCTAAATTTTTCCACATCTAATGTCACCATCTAACTTCAAATTATATCATATTTGATTTTATAACCCAGGCAAAAGTCACTGAAGAGAAAAAGTAATGCATCCAGCCGTGGATCAACAAAGAAGAATTTGACTGTTACAATGCCACAGACAAACTGTCCATATCCAGTTTTTAGCCCTGCCCCTTGGATGGGTGTCTACAGTACAGTATAACTACCCATTAAGACCACCTTTATGTAGATACCACCCAAGTCTTTTGAATGAGACAACTGCAAACCTCTATGGAAAGGCTACCGGTACATGTCCATCTACCTCTCAATTTAAACCAA
This sequence comes from Streblospio benedicti, assembly GCA_019095985.1. Taxonomy (NCBI): domain Eukaryota; kingdom Metazoa; phylum Annelida; class Polychaeta; order Spionida; family Spionidae; genus Streblospio; species Streblospio benedicti. The sequence goes on along the minus strand of CM032663.1, from coordinate 31,317,115 downwards.
TGTGCATGATGTTTTCAGTTCTCGTATCCGAAGGCGAAGAAACTGAACACGAGTGAGTTTCTGCTAGACGAGAATGAGCACTTCAACTTCATCCCAGTGAACCTCAATGATTCCACTGTCCACGTCCCCACCAATGTCTACGATGAGTGTAAGTTCTCATGTCTGTGTTCAGGTAATGTTTTTGCTCATGTAGTGGAAACATCGCATGTTGCTCTCACAATTTAAAAACTCTATTCATGTTGTCCTCTATTATGTCTATCACAAAAAAATTGCCCAAGAACATACAAATCGCCAAAGCAATGTCACCATTTCACTTGAATGACTTACATCTCTTACATGTAAATGTAGGCTAATGCACCCAGCAAAAACAGGAAGCCCAACAGCCACTTTCAAGCAAATATCAGTAGCCCGGCCGTTTTTGAGGTAGCTTTAAGCTACAGGGCCACCATTTATGTCAAACGTGAATAAAACAGTTGTAATATTGCACCAAAATGTCTTTGTATGAGATAAAACTTGATCCACCGAAAGTCACATAGACATAACCCACCTTTTGTATTCCTCCACCCACATCATGGTGAGTAGGACCTTCACCTCATTGCCAATTCTGGCCAAACAATATACTTACAAATTACCCTGGAAGCGCCGGTGAATAGAAAGTAATGGGCAGAAGCTGCACGTGAAAAGGCAAATGGGGCAAAGGATTCCTTCAGCATATTGGCTGCCACTACTAACTCTAGAGGTCATTGTGCCCAATCCCATTCTCTATATTTTGGGCTTAATTCAATTCACAAGATGTTGAAACAATATGCATTGTGGAAGATTCTAGAAGAGTGATGATGACATTATCACGGCTTAGCCAAAGCACAGTATATAGTGTGACCTCCAATTAAGCCCACCTCTATATATTAAAGGTCACATCTATAATAGGACCATTTCTCATTGTCCCAAAACTCAGTGAAGAGGCTCTATATATCACTGACTGTACAGTATAACCTCCAATTAAGACAGCCTCTATAGATAGACCCCTTCTATGAAAGGAGCATATGGTTCTAAACATCTAGAGGCCATTGTAACCCTTTAAACAGAGGCATTCTATCTATTGTGAATGCTTGCTATGGTCTAAATGCAGAGTTTTACTGTAATTGTTATGAAGAATTTGTTTGATTGCAATTGAGAAAGTGTAGTTTATGTTAACTTTAATAATGGTCCAGTAGGAGATGCTAATGAGATATCAATTGTTCAGTCATTACCTATTGTGTAATCATTGTAAATCAATTTATGGTGCAACTAACTGGTAATTCATCCCATAGCGTTGCAGTTGCAACATGCCCTGTTTTCCCTGTTGATCTCCATGCCATATTGCAACATTTTGTGTCATCCTCAACTTACTGTTGTGAGCTATAATAATGTTAGCTTTGTATCCTTCATTGCTTCCCCATTCATCATGTAATTGGATGCAATTACTGTGACTCAAAAGATGCATGCATCACCATTTCTCATGGTCTTGAACAAGAGGGTAATGAAATAGAAATTCTCCATGGAATTAGTTAATTGAACACGCGCCTTTAAAATCTATCATCTCATTGCTATAAAACATGCCCAGCCATTATACTGTTAAGGAGTCAATTTACTCCAATATCACCAAATATTTACAATTTTAATCATACATGTATTTTTTTTAAGTCGAATGTTAATACATGTATTGGTTTTCCTTTCCCCAGATCATTCCAATCTTTAGTAGGTCAGGTCCTTCACTCAGTCTCCAAATTATTATGGCTCTCCACATCTCCTCTGTTGTCTGTTGGGTATACAGCATGAAAACTTCCACAGGACCCCCACAGCATACAGGCATTAGTGACTGATGGTTGGTTAGTTTGGATCAGCCACACCCTCACACCGCTAGCTAAAGGGCTCAGACCACTAAATATTTATTGTTCTGTCGAACACAATTGAACATTTATTTAGTGGTCTATGTCCTTATATGACTATCACTGAAATGCACCAAACAGCATATCAGTGAAGTCTGAATGCTGGAAACTAACTGATGGACAAGGTGATAGTACTTATTGTGCAGCGCTGTCTGTGTCTCTTACTGTGCCTCTAGTCTTATTACACACAAATATTTATTGCAGAAGGATACAGTTTTAAGAGTGACGCAGGAGCATTTTCAAATATTACATATAAAGAGACCACATGTAAGGCCCTTAAAATGTACAGTTGCTTTTATTCCATTGTGAAGTTAACTTTTTATGTATGGAAATGAACATTATTATGATAGCATGTATTTGGTCTCATGAATGTTAATGCCAACATATGGACATTACGCCACTCATCTCCAAGCGTAGAAATGGCATTTTACTGCACTTTATGGCTAATGAAACTCGTATATAGGAAGCATTTTCAATTTCAAATGAATTTCATTTTCCGTAGCAGCTCAAGTTGATTAGAAGCGAAATATCCAATTGGCGTGGCTGTCAGAAAATAATTCTGTTTATGATGTAATCAAACTTTTATGGGATCTTAAACTGTTGTGAATGTTGCCAAACTGGATTTATATCACTATTGACAGTTTAATTTTCTGACTTGTACTTTACTGAAGTATAAATGCACATTTACGTAGTATTACTATATAATGAGCAGACGTCAGCAGCATAATGCAGAAAGATAGAATTGACTACAATATGAGGTGTCATTCCTAGGATGTTATAATTTCCTTTCCCGCTACATTCCTCTTTTTTCAGACATTTTTTCCACCAATCCCAGTTGTGTTCTGTACTCCACTCTCCTAAACCATTAAACCAATACCAGGAAAATGAGTTGGCTCGTGATAAATTAAGCACAATTTTCATGCTTCTGACATTCTGCATGAATAACAATCACCTTTTATTGCTTTAATATTGTCTATTTCATTTAGTTATGAGTTATGTACATAAAACAAGAGTTATTAGTTTTTCCTAAATTTGCTTGTGTTCAAAGCTTTCCAAAGATAACTGAGAGAGATCTTTATTTACAGCTAATTATCATCAATAATGAGATATTTTTCAATGAACAGTTATGTTATACTTGGTCAGCTTCATGGTACTGGTCTTGTCATCATCAATGATATACAATTATATATTTTGTTCAACCTATTCACCTCTGTTATGTTAAATTTATGGAAAACTCGCAAAATTTACATTTCCCTTCACGTTAATTAATATTTTAAATTACTCAAACTGCTCGAAATTTAAACTTATATTTTCAATTCAATACCCTAGTGTTACAGGGCTGCAACTGTATTTGATTTCCAGAATTTTTATAGATATATGGTGTCCCCCATCATGAATCTTTCAGAACTGCAGTGTATAGACCACGAATCAGAAACATGATTCAATTAGTTTAATGTCTTTACCTGCTTTTTTCCCCCAAAAAATTTAACTCTCAATTTCAAATTTCAAACATGATTTTAATCGATTTCGAACTCTACAGGTTCCTTTTAAAAAATAAACAGCAGATCAGAAAGGATTGTCTAGAAACAACATACAAATTACAACATCAAAGCTTGCTAAAGAAAGACTTAAACTCGAGAAAAGAACTGCACGGGACATTATGTCCCGGTGGGAACGGCACTACAAATGGGGGCATGTCAGTGCTAATGGATTTTAATGAAGTCCACTGATTGTTTAATGGTGAGAGTAGATTGTGGTTTGTATTCTGTTCGTCTCAGACATAACCAGTTGAACAGTTGTCTTTTAGAGAATTTGCTTTTGAGATAGCAGTTTTAAAACTTAATGTAAATGTGCAGTAAAGGCCTGCTAGTAAGAACATATGTGGAAGTTGGAAAAAGTGTCCCCATTACTGACGCGATCATATTTAAGAAATTGAGAAACATTTCTTGTAAATTGACACATACAGCTAGGAGAATATCCTCAACCCCGGAAGTGTGAACAAAAGAAAAACTAAATACAGTATAGGTCCGAATATCCGGATCCGAATTGAATTGTCAAATCTTGGCCCCATTATTAGAGTTACAGACTTGAACATGTCTCTTTTCCATTGTAAATTTACAGATACAGCTAGGTGAATATCCTCAACTGCGGAAGTGTGTACAAAGCGAAAACTAAATACAATGTAACAAAGAATTTTCTCGTGCATTACATATCAATAGTATAAGTAAATTATGGAGTATACAATGGAAATCCCCTACAATAGAAGGATTTGTGACTGCAAATTGGGTTCCGTTGCTTGAGGATATTCACTAATATCCAATAGCAAACGGGAGAATGAAAAGATGTCCCAAATAGCAAAGTGAGATGTCCCCATGTCATGGTTTCATTGTAAATATTTGAAACTCTTTTTTTTTTTTTTTTTTGCTTTTAAGTCTTGTCCAGTCCTATCTATTATTTACAGTAGACCTATGATTTCATACTCCCTGAGGTGCATACAGTGGGAACTGCCTGTGCTGTTCCTCTAGCAACCTAGTAACCATTCACACATAGGCATACATCACCGGTTCTGTACCTAATGTGTATGTGCCATGAAAGATTGTGCAACCATTAAAGGCCCTTTCATATTGGATAGCAAATAAATGCAACCAAAATGTTGTACGACCAAATATGTTCAAAAGGCCGTCACAGAAATGATTGCAAGGAAGGTGCTTTGTGGAGAAAGTATCATGTCAGCCGGCTCTGTCCCGATATTCAGGTGTAGGAAGTGCGGGTTGTACAACAGACGCATTAGGACATACGAGGGTTGTGCACCACTCTTCTGGTAAGCAAATGTGATTGAGGGTCACTATGCAACTGTAAAACGTTGTGCATGAAATAATGCGAGGGCATACACCATACAATGCTATGCAACACTCGTGCGGTCCAACAGCTTAAAAGTCAATAGCTATATAGCTAGGCAGTCTGCGACCCAAAACTGAATTTTGAACTTGTTCAAAATTCACTTGCGATCACAAACTCACGTACAACAGAGGAGACCAGTCGTACAAGTGATGCGATTACTTGTGCAATGTATGCGACCCAGATCACCACGTGGTTGCCAACTGCTCACAACCCTTTTGTGAAAGGGGCTTAAATGGATGAGTATGCTCAACTCCCATCATCAGCTCCTACCAAGAATAGACCCAGTGACTTTCTGGTCACAAACCCAACTCAGAACCAACTGGACATGTTACCTTAGGGTTGTGGGTTTTAGTCCTGGTACAGGTAGGTGGTGGGTGATGAGTAAATTCTTTTAATTAAATAGAGTTACAAGTATTGTATGCTCTCCATGTACATGAGATATAGTGGCGTATGAAGGATATAGATGACCTCATATCGATAAGGAGCAGATGTAGTTTGAATATGCCCTCATAACTTGCACATCTACATTTAACTTTTAGTGGTTCCCTTTTAGTACTTTACAATAATGCTCAAACCTCCTGCTTCTCATTTCTTACAATCAACTTGCCCATAAATAACATCGCACCATTTCAAAACCTCTCTACATGCTATAAATCTTATTTTGCAAAGACATTATTCAAAGGCATCGCTTCTTATGGTGAGGGTTGGATGTTAGTATTATATCAAGTTGTAAGTTTGTATACAATGAAATCAAGTTTTAGTATATGAAGTTATCTCCTTGATTGAACTCATCATGTTGGGTACATGATATTACTGACATACATAGTTCTTCAATCACAGCACCAAAAACTTGCTTTTTTTTATATAGTTTCGGTCATCAGCTTCTATGACCATCTTCAGAATAACTGTACATGTTAGTCCAAGTGACTTCTCGCGATCATGAGGGGTCATACACGTGAGAGTGTTGGTGGGCCCCCTCGAATTGGTTCATGACATCCTTGTTCAGTCTGATTTGTATTGCATCTTTAATGGTGAGAGTCCTTTTATGGTCACTTTCTCAATTAAGTTAATCTAGTCAATCATGTGGTTTACATGGTGTGTGATAGCCCTTTTCTTCACCTATGTCATTGACTCTTTTCTCTGCGAATTCTGCTTTATGTAAAAAGTTTGACGTCAGTGAATCTATGATGCATAACAAGGCTACAAGGAGCAGTCAGCTGAAATAGTTACAGTACAGAGAAAAAAGCTGAGGTCAGGACTCAGGAGCAATAGCTGAAACACATATTCTAATGTGAATATGTAACATATCCTCCAACTTTAAAGATACGACCTCTTCAACTAGACATTGTTTTGTGGTCCAAAACTTTCATAAAGATACAAACTGTCAAAATAAGAATCACTTCTCTATTGGGATCACTCGAGATCAGCCCTGGATGGTCCTATAGAGAGATTCAATTGTAGAATTCTTCATGCTGTAAACAACTTCAGTTGAGAACAATATATCGCGTGACTTTGTTCCATAACCAGGCTATCTAGTTGTAACACAAGCTGACATGGAAAACTATTGACTACGGCCAGCTTGAAAGCTTTTGAAAATCTGTGCCTTTCATACCACTATGTTCCTATTATCATGGTAATGAGCAAAAGAAAACCTGATAAGATATTGATGGAGAGATTGATAGTCGGAGTTCATGTACATCTCCGATTTGTCATTGTGGGTGATCTTGATTGCTGAGGTAAACAAATAAGAAGTTCTTGGCATTTCACGGGACGATCACTCACTGCAATGCATATGGTATCTTATGATCAAGCGTCGGCTCATGAATTATGTTAGTTGTAAGATAAGAATGTGCGAAGCACCATACAAAATCTTTGAAGTTCATTGATTTATAGTCTTTTCCTGTTAACGACAGGTGCGCTGCATTTGCGATCAGGTAGAAAATACAGTTAGGTCAAATTTGCAATAAAAAATATCTAGGTCAAATTTCCCATGATGTAATCCAATGGAGTTGTCTTTCAGAAATAGAAAAAAATAACAATATTCCACGGCTTTTTTTGGACCATGCGCACTGACCAGAAACAATCCTATATATTAATACGCCAATTTTTGGACTTTGTTCGGCTATCTCCTCTTTAACCTGACTAGCTGGACGCCATGTGACTACAGGAGATCGTTTATGGTACTGTGTAGTTTTGCACGAATATGTTTTTCATCGCCGAAATGGCCCTGATGATTGTTAATTAGCGGTTTTATAAACAAAAATAGCAGACAACGGCAGCCATGACAGCGTCATGTGGAGTAGTGTGATGTCATAAAGAGGCCATATGGGTTCAAATACTAGGGATTACCACCACTTTGCCAATTGGGCTATGTGTACATTAGAACCTTCAATCAAGACCACCTCTATAAATACACCACCTCTATTATAAGATGATTTATAACAGTCCCAAATCTTCATAAAAAGACCATTGCAAAAGTCCCTAAAGAGACCACCCCTATATTAAACCATTTGACGCCAGTCCTTGGGCAGTCTTAATAGGGATGTTCTACTGAAGTGTGTGAGAATATCTATGCCATGGAGAGCATTATGTTCCCATTATCATAGACACTAATTTTTTATCTCATAGCTTTTGCATATTAGATGCCAAGTGCATTTTCAGTGAACAATGACCTACTTGAGATATACTTATATGAGCTTCAAATAGGAGTTAATCCATGTAGTTCTCTGTCTGTGCAATGCCCACAATTTGCACAAAGGTGGGTGCACGTGCTGGACAAAGAGTGCTGTACTCATTTCCTACACTTTACTCAATCTATCCCTTTCCTATGTCCATGGAAGGCATTATACATAAACACTAACTTTTCCTACCTTAGCTGTGACTAAAATGACTTGGCTGAGACCTAATTGCACATACATGTACATGTACATGGACTGACTGTTCCTGTAGTCACACTATAGTAATCTGTAGTATGGATGCTTGTAAGATTAATATGATTTATTACTATTATGGTTGGACGTAATGGACATAGCCTCAGTATTACAAGGACTATATCTGTGTATTGTGTAAGTATCAACATGTGTCTGTATCTCGGCTATGCCAATGTGCATGTGGCTTCAAGCAGGATGAGAGTTTGGTAATGTTAGTACAGGTGTGTGCTATCAAGTCATGGGTGTTGTCAGGATGGGAAGAATGCTATCAGGACTTGGCAATCAGTGTCAGATTTGGGGCTGAGCTTTTTTAGGACAAGGGTGGGTGCTATCAGGACGATGGGTGGGAGTGGATGGTGTAGACCAGTGGTGAAGACCCAAATTACGTAATATGTATTTGTTGGTAATTAGTGATCTGGTGATGGGGGGATGTTGGCAGGTACTATCAGGAAGTGGGTGGGTGGTGTCAAAATGCAGACATTGTGGAGTGGCCATTATTTTTGGATGGTTGGTGTCTTGACTTTCTTTTCATCATCAACTGTTGTTATATGGTGCTAAAAACCTCCACCAATGAATGATACTTGATGCTTATTTTTGCCGTGTTGTTACTATGTTAACATTATTTATGTGTTTGTAGTTTGTACTCTTTAAGTAAGAATACTTATAGCCAATGTTAGGGAAAAAATCACAATGCCTTTGATTTTCACTGGCTATTACAGAGGATGGTCACCATGCCATGTTTACATAGTCTAAAAACTGCTTTTCAATGAAGGACGCCTTGGCTTGATCTTGGATGATTTGTGTATGGGGGATGCTGCCAGGGTGCTTTCAGGATAGTTGGTGGTGCTGTCAGGATATGGGCAAGTGTCGTCAGGATAAAGGGCGCTTGAAAATAAAATGCCGTAAAAAACAATTATACACTCACCAAATGTCTTTTTTCTATGCCCAAGGAGGGCATTGTGTTCCCATTTACATGGACACTAACATTTCCTCCCTTAGATTGTCATTTTACATGCCATGTCAATGGATTTCACCAATGATTTAGTTGGGATCTACTTATGCAATTATGTAACTGGAATGATTCAATGTGATTCTCAGCATGCCTCTTTGACCACACGGATATAAGCTAGTAATATTTTGATATGCTATAGACAAGATGTTATACTACCGATTAAGACACTTTCCAGGGTGTGTCGTGATGGGCCATTTTGCAATTTAACCCGAAACATTGTTAAGGTTTGGGAGTGTACTTTTTACTGATGGCTAAGTTCACAGGATCATAAGCGTTTGGTATTCTAGAAAAGTCAATATGTAAAACCATAGTCTGAACATGGAAACAAAAGGGACTGTGTCAGTTTTTGTTTTTCTGGTGGATATATTATTCATTTTGCATTTTACATTGACCACAAATCATAAGCAAACATAAAATGTTTGTTTTGAGCTGTTGTGGTCTGGGCCTGATGTGGTGAGGTGGATTTTGCAGCTGTTAACTTTCCCTCTTAGTGCAGTGTTGTCATATAGTGTGTATGATTGCATTATGATCGGCATTGTAAAAACTGATTGCATTGTAGTGTTTCCTGTTCCAGTGCTTGAATTGTTGAAGCGTTTCTATAGCTAATGGGCTGCTAATGTTTAGGATATTATAAACCTATTACCTGCACATAAATGAACCAACCAGTTTGCCTTACCTTCACCCATATTTAGTTTTGTAACAGTTTGTCTTATGTCAAGTATTACCATTAGTTGAACGTTTTCAAAAAGATAACCTAGATCAACTGTGGATGCATCATTGGTCCACTCTGATTATAAACCTATCACATTTACATTGCATTTATATTTGCAGCTGTGGAGGTTCTGAATGGGGTGAAGTGGTCAGAAGCACTAGACCCTGTGTTCTTTGAGAATTACGAGGAAGACCCTACGCTCACCTGGCAGTACTTTGGCTCGGCAGAGGGCTTCTTCAGGGACTACCCAGGTATACCAGCAAAACCAGATTTACATGGGCGTGTGCCATGATTATTTTCTAATAGATGAACATAATAAAGATTAATTGTATCGACTAAACCAAATATGTCTATATTACAACAAAGAAATGAAAATGCTTTGCAAGGAGAAAATTATCTTATAATTAAGAGGTCTGAAAAAAGGTATAAGGTACTGTAGTTAAAATGAGAACTCAATATAAGTGCATAAATGTCTTTCTCATAAATGTCTCCTCTCATCAACGTGTTACTCGTGCACTTGTTACAATTGATACCCAGCTCATTAATTGAAACGTGCATTTATGTTTCATGCAGAAACTTGTTTATACAGGTGAAGAGGACACAGATTCAAGTGATGTGCGTTGCCAGTCATCAGCCAAATATCAGTTTCTTGCATTTCTTCCAATTCCTTTATTAATTTGAAAAAATTTCTAATACCTCTACCAAGTTTCGGTGATATGGTGTAATTCTTAGAAGTTCGATTAAATATGCAAATAAATTATTGAATGAAGTATGAACTGGATTCGAGAAAGCTACATCTTTGACAAAGTTAGTAACTCAGTCATGAATTTTAGTCCTGACAATTTATAGTTTGGTGCATAGGAGAAAACATGACTTTGCTCCTAATAATGAGAAAATTTGGGAAATATCAACAGCTACAATAATACGATGGCTGATTCAGCTTCAATTATCCGAATATGTGACTAGCATTAACTAGCCTCTTGTTGTACCAGGTTTCGAGTGGAAAAGCGATGGAGTCGACATGTTTGACTGTCGCACCCGAGGATGGTGAGTGAGGCGATTGAGGTTGATGTGGACGTCGCAGCGGCGGAGATGTGTTTTGCCTTTTTTTTTGTCTTGAACATACTACACCACAATCTGAGGCTCTGTAATTTAACCAGAGTAATTTGCTTGGTTTGACAGAAACATTGTTTCAGACAACAGGTTCCTTCCAATGATCTATCAGGCCAACTATCTTGAAACTTTGAAAACCCGTCTGTTTTAATGTTGAAAGTCTCTACCTTACGATGGTATCTTTATAAGTGAAACAATTTTTAGTAAGAGTAGTAATGCATGAGCATTTCAGGTATGCTCCAAATCTAAGAAGCCAACTTCTATAACTCTAAACCTTGTTATTTAGGATGGAACACAGTGTTGGTTTGGTCATGGACAATGCATATACATTGCGTTCATTAAAGAATATAATTTGTGTTTTGCACAGAGATAGACTAATGCACTTGCATCAATCTGAAAGCATGACATTCTTTTGTGAATCAAACCAGTCACTTGCTGGTCATTATATTTGAAGTATTCCATAAACCAATTAGATAAAAGCATCAACACTCATATTTCACATAAGATTGGTGTTTGAAAGTTTGATATAATGAATGAACAAGAACAATAGCTAGTATGTGTAAAGACTTTCCATATTTTGAGATATATAGTATATTGATCCTCTACTATACAGTGAAAACTCATAATTCTGTTTTATGAAGCCCATTTTTATGTTTGGGTCCAGGTCGTGGTGTAGTGTGCGATTTACCAGTTGTGACCGGTGAAAATCAGTGGCCGTGCGATCAGTCTTTTGTATGTCAGAAATTAGCCATATTATTCTAGTTTGCTCCTTTATATTATTCAATTGTTGAATTTTGAACTAGAAAATTTGCTAATTTTTGCATTTCTGTAGTATGGAAAGATACTGTCATATTATTAATAGACTAGTATCTTATTAATAGTATCTTAAACACTTGAAGCGTGCACTGATTTTACTGTTGTAACTCCAGTATATTAGAACCTCACTGACCAATAATTTACAATCAATCTTAATAAATTGATTCACGGAACAGCAAAAGTCAATATATTGCTGTATTTTAATCCTGCTTTTGCTTATAACCCCATTTCTAAAACATTGACAGCTGGCAAAGTTGTCATATGGTGCAGAACTTCAGCTAAACGCTGTACATGGCAAAAACATAATGCACTCATAGTTTATCAACTTATGAAGAAACCTTTTATAAAGGACCATTTTGAAATATTTTTGTAGATATATTTACATGTATTCTTAGATTTCGTTTCAAAAATCCATACACAAGATGTGTGTAGATGGTTGGTCAGTGGGACGCTAGTCTCTTGCAGGTGACAGTCTGTAGGCCGCTCTAGTCTCCTCTCATCACCTCATTCTCTCTCCTTCACGAAACACAAAATCCTCCACCACATGGGCACATTGTGTGATGGTGGTGAGTTTTTGGTTATAGAAAGTTTCATTTGGTTTTGGGAATAGTAAAAATCAAAGGGCACCTTTTTTTCCTAATTTTCATATTTTTGTTAAAACGTGCACATGCATTTGTACTATTGTATTTCATCTTTTGGAAGCGATCACTTCGACAACCTAGATGAATATAATTTCTCTAGATATGTATATTTTCCCTAGATTAAGGTGATCACTCTCATGTGTGATATAACAATAACCTTTCATGTTCACTTCACTGTCCACTCCACAGCTTCCTTCACCCAGCTACAGCAGTGAAGCGAGTTCCCACTGTAGTGTGTCGTCTACTACCATTTTCTTTTGTCATTGTCATTGTCAGTGCTGAGTGGTGACCACCAGGCGGCTCTTCTGTCGTCTGGTGCAGTGCCACCTTAATATGAGTTTGTGTATATTGTGGCTCTTCCTCTTCTGTTCCAACACAGGCACAACGTGGCGGACTGAGACCTACCTCAAGGAAGGCATAGATGTATATGATTGTAGGCTGCGCGGATGGTAAGACCCGCCGCTGTCAACGCGAACACCTACGCACATGCTGCACTCGTAGCTATTTTCATAGTTTTCGTGTCAATACAGACTAATTGGCGTAATGTATCATGTACAACTACACAATACAAAATAGTACCCTTAAAAGGTCTTATGATGTGTTGCACATTCATGATCCAAGCAACACAACCACAGCTGTTCATGCCCCTGAAACCTTCCATATACGTGTAGTTAGAACACTTCTGTACATCTGTTGCAAACAAGTTCTCATTTCTTGAAAAAATGTTAAATAATACAAAATTAAAACGGTTTTAATAAGGTTCTTTCAATATTGATGACATGGACTTAGCTACAGCTACATTGAAACAAAAAGGAAATATGGCAAAGATCTGAGATCAGAGATTCAATAACATAAGATCTGAGATGAGAAATTCAATAACAAATGTCAATTCTGGCTGACACTACACTAGCACGTGCGTAGGGTGTTATATTAATGTCGTGTGCCCAGCTCCGCCTGTCTTTCTGTTGTCTTTTTATATACTTGCCATTACTATTTTCCTGCCTTCAAATCAAATTTTGCCATTGTTTTTTGGTTTTGAACTGATAAATCAAATATCAATATACATGTATATATATTATTTAACCATGCAAGTGGGATATAACGCAGGGTGCAAGGTAGATGAATTTAAAACAAATCTGTTAGCACCAACAAATATGAAAGTAGAATACTTATCACTTGTGTAATCTTTTTTTTAAACAAAATATTTGTATAACGTCTATTGATGCAATATATATTTTATCCATGTAGACAGTAATATTTCCCCATTATGTTTGAATGAGAATAATTAGCTTTTTGAGCTTTAATTGCGCATGGCTCCAGCTTTTTCTCCTTTTCATGAATATGTTTACAGAAGTTACTATTAGGTATGTCTTATTTTACAGCATGAAAATAATTTTTCTTTCATTATAAACTAAGTGATATGTTGAATTCTCTGAGTTGATTTACAGTGAAATAAATGTAGTTTGGTTGATATTTTTATGATTTATTCATAAAATGAATGCAGTGTTGTAATTTTCACTTCACTCAAAAACGTGTGTGATTTTTCATTGCTACTTTGATCCCCAAATTATGTACAGGTAAAGTTATATAAACATAAAGATCCAGATTGGTGAACGTGGGAGAAAATGATAAGACAGCTGGAATAAATTCATATTGAATTGCTGCAATATACTTTGGACCTGTTTGACTTGGTTTGATAAAAAAAATCATAAACAAGATTGGCAGAGTAATCATCATATTGCAAAGTTTTGTAGCTAATTGCACTTCTGAAATAAAGACACAGTTTCTGCAAAAGAAAGATATGAAAGCATATTTAGTAAAATGTTGCAATGCCAGGAATGAGTAAAGTTTTGCCAACGTATGGCGTTAAAAATAAGGCACTAATGACAGAGAACCTCGATATCTATTTCAAAAATTGGATTTGAATGCCATGGTGAATTCTTAACCTTAACTTAATTTTTAAATATCAGGCCCAACTTTGCAAAATGAAACGCATATATCCAGAGCTAATAAAGCAGAAAAGGTCCAAAGGCAATGAAAACAGAGAATGCTAATACTAAGATTTAAAATTACGAAATCAAAACTGGTAAGTAGTGATTATGTTATTTTAAAAAAGCTCTGTTTTTCTTGGTGATTGGCACAGTCTTTTCAGTTTTAATATGAAGCAATGCCCGATAGATTTCAGTTCTTTTCAAAGATTTTCCTATGACTTCATCCGGGGCAGTCAGGATAGTGCTTGGAACAATATACATTGTAGTAGGCAGATCTGTCATTTTAGCCCAAAAATCAGTGTAAAGCAAGAAGAACAAGATGATCAACTTGAATAGATGAAAAGATGAATATTCACTATAATATATATATACATGCATGGATATACTACATGTAGGTACATCCAGGCAGCGACTTCCCCCAAGGACGTAGTGATTATGCTAGACACGAGTGGCAGCATGACTGGCTTGAGGATGGAGATCGCCAAGGCAACGATCCGCAAAATCCTCGACACGCTCAGTGATGACGACTTCTTCAACGTCATCAAGGTGAGTGCAGGTGGTCATGTGAATTCTTTAATATGGTGGTCATGTGACTTCGTTGATATGGTGGTCATGTGACTTCGTTAATATGGTGGTCATGTGACTTCTTTAATATGAAGGTCAGAGCAATTTTTTTAGAAATAGAATACAATTTGTCCGTAGCCAAGTGGAGAAGGGTTGGACCCTTGATCAGAATGTCGTGGCTTGCAGATCTGGTTGAGTGTGGGTGTTATGTGAGGCAAATGCATACAAAGCCAGTTGCTCACAGGACAGTAGAACAAATAACAAGTTTCTTGATTTTCTCGTTTCCAGATTTCCCTGTCACATGAGTACAGTAACATTCAGTAACATTCAGTACATATATAATAGGTTTTATTATATCTTTTTCCCTCAAAATTCACCATAATCCTCTAATGCGCTCTTGAAAAAAAACTACCTCTTTCAAAATACTATGGATTTATCTCCTTCCGCTGCAGTTTTCATCATTCCCTGAGTATGTAGACGAGTGCTTCAATGGGACCATGGTGCAGGCCAATGCTGACAACAAAAAGCGTATCAAGGAGGCACTTGGCAACATCGTCACCCAAGATATTGCCTACTTTGACAAGGCTCTCATTGAGGCCTTTGAGCTTCTCAGATCTGTGAGTAATATTTTTTGTACTGAGGATGCATGCAAGAGTTTAAGCTGTCAAGTTGACGAAGGAAACATTGTCACTAATGAATATGGCCTACTTTGACGAGGCTCTTATCTCAGCTTTGTGTAGAGTATGGAATCAAACTGACAACCTTGTGTGTTTTCAGGTAAACTACACGGGCAAGGCAGCGCAGTGTAACCGCGCCATCATGCTGGTCACTGATGGAGCCCCCAATGAGTACGAGGAGATCTTCAGGACCTACAACTGGCCAGATAAAAACGTATAGTCCCTGCTTCAGATACTGCTTTTACTTAGATATTTGATATGGTACAATACTGCTATTATAATCAAATAGATAGCTCATATACATGTATGATATATGATCATTTTAGGCAGAAACTATGTCGATATGTGGTTTTGATTCATGGCTGTTTTATTATTAGCCAAGACGCAGACTGTGAGGACATTAAATTGAATATATTATATTTTTAATCTGATTGTGAATCGAAAAATATTTGTAAGGAAAATATGCTATTCAATCATCTTTTGCTTGAAGAAAATATTCAGGATGATCAGCCGATAGCATTATAAATCATATTATTTTCAAGGATCCTCTGCGCACAAGCTCCAAGCATTGTTGGATTAACTTTAAAACACATTTAATAGTTCTAAACTTGAGTTTTAGATAATGAAGAGAAGCAAAAAATGTGAATTTATTGATTAGTTTAAAAGTTGAGTGCTCTATGTCAATTGAATTTTTAACATAATTAGGATTTAGCCTTCAACATTTTACAAATATAAAGATCACCATAATATTTTTTCTCCCTCGTAATATGCTTTCCTTAAAAAACGCTTGGTTAGAACTAGTAAGAAATAATAATGAAATCGATCTGAACTTCATTCTTTCATCCTGTAACCACTAACTTACTGATGACAGACTAGATGCTATAATTTACTTTTGTTGGTGGTGTGTTTGACATGGCAGATGGTTTTTTATGTTTGGTTGTTTCTCCTTATCTAGGGGACATGTAATGACTGCCTGTTTCCTCCAGTAAGTAGCTCTAGCCGCTGACGCTGCCCTCGCCGCAATGTCGCCACCTACTGTGCTTAGTTATATCATTATTATCATTCCTTGAACGCTTAATCTCTGTGAGCACAGCATTTAACCGTATTGATGTTACTACAACTACTTCAACTCCTACTACAGAAAATCCATCTACGTGCTGCACATTTTAGAGTAGTAGCTCTCAGGATCTTTCATGTGTCTTCCCACCTACTATAAATCTTCCCTAGATGAGACTTGGATGTTGCTGATGCCAGATTAAGCTAGCTGTAACTGCCGTTGCCGCGTAATCTAGACGCAATTGGTGTCTCACCGCCATTATTTAGACAACAGTTTCCTGTCATTGTCACTCTAGCTACTCTGTTTATTAGACGTTTTAGCCCACAAACTTGCAAGGCTTTCAGAAGTGAATATTAAGCTTATTTTCAAAATGCTCAAACACTCAAAGTGAGCATTTTAGAAGGTAATGTTTAGAGGACACTTTTAAGGGCTTTGAAGGGTTAGATTAAAAATGTGTTATTTCAACGCTCAACTATCACTGATTGAAAACTGTTACAGCGTTTCTAGAAGTTGATTGCACGCTCATTATTGCAGTTGTCACAGTGCAATTCTTCATCATCTATCTTAATTTTTCAAAGTCATTATTATCAAAAAGTAAAATATCAAATGAAAAGCTAGGACAATGCAATCATTTCTAGATTTAAAAAAAAAACTATACATGTGGCATATACTGCAAAATTTTAAATTATGATTCAAACCATAAGAAAATAAAAAAAGGAATAGAAACTATAATTTTTTAGATTTGTGGAAATCTGAGTATTTTAGCATAAATTAAAATTTTGAATGCTTTTCAGCAATTATTTTTAGGGCATTATCCCATTTTAAATCCTACAGTGATTATTATTTCATCTTTTTATTACTGATTTAAATAATCGAATTACATCATTTTAAAATTGTGTAAGCAGTGGTAGAGAGGTAAATAAAGAGGTTGAGTATAAGTTTTTACCGTTCTTACTTATTTACTTAGTTACTTCCATTTCCAAGTGTAATGTTATCGAAGAGGATTATTGTTAAACAACTTCTGATCAACTAGACATTATAAGAGTTCCGTATTGTTCCCACTGTGTTGACTTTGGATCATATGATAACGATCATAAATACTGAAATGCAGGAATTTTGTAAATAATAATTTCTAAAAAAGCTGACAAACATGTCACATTTACTGTATTCGTGTTACAGGTGCGTATATTCTCTTTCCTCATTGGAAGAGAAGTGTCGTTCAACAAGCAGCTACACTGGATGGCCTGTAATAATAAAGGTGAATAACTTGAACAATAATCTCGTAAATATATTATTCCATTGTTGATTTTAATATGAAATTATCATGATTAGAACACTCAAATTTAGTCAGAATTTAAGCATGAGTAGACTTCTCATTTTCAATCATTATATGTTTTAAAGATTGGCAAGCATGTTTGTGTCAATCAAAATTGACACTTTGTGTAAAAATATTTGAACGCATGCTTGGCACAAATCAAATGAGCGTTGAGCATCCAGCCTCTCATCTGTGTGGTGTGTGTTTCAGGCTACTATTCGCACATTTCTACTTTGGCTGATGTTCACGAGCATGTCCAGGTAAAAACATCTTTACTAATATATGATCTTTGAAATGTTACTTATTACAAAGTTAATTTGTTTTAATGACATGAACCATGATCAAACCACCTTGACTGTTACAGCTTCATGGTACTTTACGGTGTTGTAGCTGTCTTTAAATAAAAAGTAGCAAATGAATTCATTTTAAGTAATATGTCACAATATATTTGATATTCTTATATTTAGTGTCTTTCAATAGAAATGGAAATGCAAGTTATAATACACTATATTACTATATTACTATAAAAAGACGTCTATGTCTGATGACAAAAATGGATCTGTAATTGTAAACATTTGAAATTTATCTGTAATTTTAAACATTTGTTTGTTAATGAACAAAGATAAACTGTTTATATTTTACTCTTGAATCACTTGCACAATGTCACTAACTTTTTTGGTAGGATGACACATTCTCATATTAACTCTATGCTTCTATTTATTTACTATTTCTTTTTCGTAGGATTGCAAATTGATCTTCTCAAAAAGACTGTCTCACTCTATAACAATATTTCCTATGTTCAGTGAGAAAAAATACGTTTTGTTGGTTTTATTGTTTTTGCTGTTTGGTTTTACTTCTTTTTTTTGGAAATTTTAATTTATTTAACTGTTAAATGTGTGTAACACACATATAGTTACTACGCCTGTATTAGCTCAGAATCAGACTTTGATGTAAGCACTGGCTTTGGCATCATAGAAGATATGTACTGGGTTACATACAAATAAGCGATCAATTGCAATTGATTTCAACCTGAATGTTACAATATATAAGTGTACAATGTTTGTGGAAAAGCCAATTGCAATAGACCATTTATAGGAACATATTCATTGATGCAGAAGTCTGTGATAAAGATACGATGTGCCACACTGCTTTACAGACTTAATAGAAGCGCACACCAGTAAACCCCTTAGTCTCCTTGTGTCAGCACAAAACCTTCAGATGAACACTGTCTTAGTAGTTCTCTCATACTTATAACCAATACAATATATGTCTATACTCAATGATATTCATAACTGTTTTAATCAGAATTTGATATTTAGGAGATATTAGCTGTTTACAGTAAACCAACATTATGGCTATATTAGCACGAATAGATATTTTTCGAGAGGATAAAACTATCAATTTATGAAAGGGTTACAAATCAAGCTAGAGGCTTTTAATTTGATATGATAACCCCCAAATTTACAATTGATAAATAGCGTAATGCAGTTTCCTCAGTTGTGGTGATGTTAGTATGGCTGTTGGAGGTTTTACTGTAGGCAGGCGATCCCCACACTAGAGGTGCTGCACTAACCAAGTTGTTTCACTACTTGCTCCTCTAGGACTACATTCATGTGTTAAGTCGCCCAATGGTCATACAGCGAGTTAGCCATACCGTGTGGACAAACGTATATGTAGATGCAGCGGTAGGTTGTCATAGAAACCCCTTGTGTGATCTTCGTCGTCATCGTGATCGTGGCACCTGTTGGTTGCTCCTGTTGCACCTGTGCCCCTCCTGCTCTCTTGTGTTGGTGTTGTCTCTTCTTTGATCTACGTGTAGTAGATGTCTCCAGACTCATACAAAAAAAACAATGTCTGCTCAATCACTACTTTATAAAAAAACAATCACCATTATGAATTAATATTTTTGTTTAGATTTGAATTTTGAGCACATTATGTGAGAATATTCCTTTCCTGTAAAGGGCAAAAATATTAATTTTTGTAGTAATCATTTGTAATTATTAGTAATGATTATGTAATAACCAGAAGTTCCATTACTTTACTTCATTCAGACAATGCTATGAACATAGAGGAAATAGTAATACACTAACATTTTGTTAGGAGCACAGAAACTGTTTATTTACGTTAGCTACGTTTCAGGGGCACACGCCCCCTTCGACTGGCTTCTTGCGCAGGATCTTGTGCGCATCATAGATGGCGCTGTGTCACGTAGCAAACGTAAATATAGTTTCTGTGTTCCTAACAAAATGTTAGTGTATTGATATGTTAAATCCAGAAATTATAAAACATCTGAATGATATAGTGGAAATGTTGTGATACTATATTTCTACATTAAAAAATAGAAAAGATTATGTGATATATATTTTTAAATTGTTGAGGCATTCCTAAGAGTAAACTTTATGGCCATCAAAATACTTTTCATGGCCAACATGTTTTCAATCAATCCTTTGAATTGTAAATAACATCAAATAGTGATTGTGTAGACAACATTAACAAAGTTTGCTACTAGCACAACCTACCCAGGTGACATCCATTATAGTGAGTGTAGTCAGTGTTGTGATTTCTATTTTACAGCACTTCTTTTCTCAACTTGCATCTACGTGTGTGTGTGATGTTGATATCTGTTACAACATTGTTTCATTTAGAATTGAGATTTTAGGGCACGCTAGTGTAGATCAAAGCTGTTTGCTGCTCCAGATCTAATACACAGCCTGAAATCTATTTCTAAGCGATTGAATTGAAGATGTTATTTTGTGAATGTATCTATATGCATATATCACTGTATAGCTCTGTAAATACTACGGTTGCTGTTAAATGTGAGTAGTTATGATTTTCACCGCTACAGGAAGAATGCTGATATTATTTCAACAACGTAGAACTGCTTCGTTTGAAACAGTAAATGTATAGGACAAATGTAGAAAAAGAAAATATTGAAATAATACAGTATTTTGCCGCCGCCAATCGTGTATTATATTGTACTCATTTTTTGTTTTATTTTTCAGAAGACAATGTGTTTTTTCTGATCACATGCCATTTACTCCCGTGTTTTACCTTTGACCTCATCCTCTTATGCATGAATATTTCAGGAGTATGTTAAAACTGTGAGTCGCCCAATGGTTATAACGAGACCTAATAAAACAATATGGACCCCTGTGTACTTGTCAGCAGAAGCTGACTCAGTTGAGGTTTGTTCAAACTATGTCAGTGTTCCCTCCTGGTTGTGGCAGCATATTCCTCAAAGAAAATATAGGCACAAGTTCCTCATGACATAATTCTAAATTATCCTCATATCGAAGTCGATAAATTACGAAATTTGTACATTTTTATTTCATATCTCTTGATTTTTCACTTTGAATCTCAAAAGTATTCCTCAAACATTGTTTTAGACCTCTGCTATATTGGAACTTACAGAAACAAATTATAAAGTTTTTAGTTGGCCTTTGGTATATGTCATGCTCTTGTTTTGGTTATTATTATTGTCAGCGTTTGGGGATATACTTTGCCAACACTGTGATTGACCTAAACAGGGACTATATTGAGGAATGTGTGTAGACGTGGCCTAAATTAGTAGAGCCGTTAGCCTCCGGTAATGGGTTCTAGTAACGCACAGTCCCTTCCCTCTCACTGCCTCACTCAGTTCATGCTCATATATGTGCTGCCGCTGCTGCAGGCTCTGTTGTCATCATCATCATTGCTGGTGTTGCTGCTGTTAAATTCCCACTCATTATGTTATAATTTTGGTGTAGGGGTAACTATTGTTAACCATTGGTGTCACCATGACATGTTAGTGGAAGCGCCCTCGAGAGCTCTTATTCATGGTTGCCGCAAGGATGCGATTTTGTTGTTATAGACGCTCCATCTATAGGTTATCACTCGATCCTAGCTCAATAATGCACCACCACCAACCATTATTAGGTTTATATGATGTCCTTGATATTTCGTTGTCAGTATTAGGGCTATATTTATTTACCCAATATTTGAATCATTTGATTTTTAGTTTATATATTTTGTTTCATATCATTTTATGGTTTACATTTTACAAGTTCTCAATTTGTTTTATTGTAAAACTTTGTGTTTGAAATATTATATTGAATTATAACATTCATTTGTAACATCTAAATAGAGTTTTTATTTTAAGCAGATTTTGTTTTTGAAGAATTAAAAGTATAATTAAGATATTTTCAATATTGGATTTACATTATCTATTATTTGATTTGGACGCAAGCAAAAAAAATCTTCATAATGTAATGTATATATTTTGAGTAATGCAAACTGAAAGTGACCATTTTCTTTGGAGAATCTACCATCTGGTTCAATCATTTTGGATGAGATCATCATGATGTTTTACAAGCAGTTTTCATCACCCAAACGCGCATGGTGCCCTACGAAAATGACATTTCTGCTGAATCATCAGCTTCCAACATATCACATGATTTAAAGCTAAGCGGCAGTGTGGGAAGTCACACAGACTATTCTGGTAGTCAAAATGCTTGGATATCAGTGTATATATTGAGGTAGTCAACATTTTTCATCAATTTGTTGCTTATTTTATGCAGTATCCCATTTCTGTGATGAGCAAACCTAAGTTTAAGGCTGATAGTATAGTTTGGACGGACGTGGAGATGGACCCGCGGGTAAGGCTACTAAAGCTTCTAGTCATTATCGGCGAATTTTGTGCACTTGACCACATTTTCTTCCATCAATGCATCATCATAACGATTTTGAAATGCTCCATTCTGGTTATATTTCCACGGTTACAGGTTTATTTCATATTTTGTAATACATTGAGAGTTATCCATTTTGATTTTGATGTAGTTTAATTATGTTCTCAGAGTTATATAAATTGCTGACTAATTTAATACGTTCTGTTTTCAACATTTTTAAGCATGCTTCAATAAAGGCATTGAATAATTATTTGATATGTTTAGTATACATTTGATATGTATTTTGTTCAGGTTCAGCTGTGTGTAATATACAATGAATATTTTTATTTAAGATAGGCTGCAAATTTATTGTCAATGTTCATGATTGTATAATTCCCATATTTTTTATTTCTTTTTAAGAATGTAAGTGTTCTTTTATACATCCAACTCTTTTGTTTCATGTGCTGTTTACACAGCATAATGTGGAGGTAAACCCGAGCATGACGGATATTCAGCTTTTTTCTATTTTGTGTACCCAATATAAATGCAGAATTTGTGACGTGTATAAGAATTGTTCAATAAATTCAGTGGCTTTTATTAATAAATATGCAATATCCAATTTTGCAATAAATATTTCCTATTCTATTTATTCAAAATTAGATAGTGTATATTTATTTAGAAATTGTTTTGACTTAAGTGGAGAGTCAACCATCTGTAAAAGCGAGCTTAATTATTGATGTAATTTTGCCTGAAAATAGATTCATGTACAAGTAATTTTATAAATGCTAAAATTAAGTAAGTAATAAACGATTGAAAATTGAATAATTCGCCTGCTTTGTTCACTGTTGTATAAATTAGCTGATTAATTAGAAGTTTAAGGCGTCTTATGATATAGTAATGTACAAGGTCTATTTGGGAAAATAACATTACTTGTATCTTGGTGCAAATTAGTCTGTGAAGGATCTGATCGGTATGGAAATGTTGAAAAAAAATTAAGCAACTATATAGCAAGTAAGCAAATGTTATTTTCAAGTACTGCCAATGATATATTAGTAATTGTTGAATTTTTGCAGAAATACATAGAAAGAAAATAGTCCTTTCAATATTTTTTTCAAAGTCCTTTATCAAATTTTGTGTTTATATTATTTTCTTTTCTTTTCCATGTGAAACATTCAGTTCCAATATTTGTAAAACAAAGCTTAGCATTCTTTGCTATACAACGTACATTGTTTTGTTTATCTGTACTACGGTTGTAATTCAATTGACTCATTTGACACACACAAACTTTTCTGTTGTGAATTTATCAAGAATAAAGATTTTCATTCTTAAAAACTTTAATATCTGATTATACAACTAAACGTTTTTACCAGGTCAGTTATGACTAATATAACAAACAGAATTCTAATTCCAGTTTAAATCCAATTTAACACTAATGATTTGTTTATTATGTTACTTTGTAGGGTTTGAAGCTAATGACTTCGGTGGCAGCGCCAGTGTTTGATACAAAAAACGATTCTGTAAGTTTTGCAACTTAATGGATTAAATCAGCTAAAATAGAATTTATGATATTACATAATATCAATGAATGTATATTCTTTTATTGGGTTCAATCATTCAAAATCATGATCAACTACATAGTTACCTAGTGGAACGTGTCACGTTTGACTTTGCCAAGACTTTTGCTCTTCTCGCAAGCCACCACCATGGTGGTCATGTGTCTTGAGAGAAGAACGAAAGTCATGCCAAATACAAATATGAGAGGTTCCAATAGATACATGTAACTATATAGTTGATCATGATTACATATTTGTTAAGGAAGATTAAACAATCCATTATGTAAGATGAGCAATTTTTTTCCAATGATTGTAAGCAAGCAAAACCTGGTAGGTTTGAGAAAGTTTTCTCTAATTGAAGTCCAACTGGTGTATAAGTTCTAGCTACATTATCTATAAGCTACATTTATGTCATCTAAGAAAATAAGTTAAGGCCAATTAAGAGCACGTTTACCATATGATATGTATGTTACCACTATATTTTGTTGCAGTTAAATGAGGGAAACCTGTTAGGGGTGATGGGTACAGATGTTCCTCTGAAAGAGCTCACAAAAATCACACCACAGTATAAGGTATGTAGTCATTAACATGAATAGTATCCTATTAATGTAATGTATCAAACCTTATATAGCTGCAAATTATAATGCTGGTGTAAAATGAGGCTTTTGCTTCAAAGGTATACAATACAGATTTAGAGCATTTCTAACTACTTGTATACAGCAGCTGCTGTATAAATGACTTTTTGTTTTTAGACTTTATTTTATATTTCAGCTTGGGGTAAACGGATATGCCTTCGCCATCACAAATAATGGCTACATATTATTCCATCCGGACTTCAGACCAACGGTAAGTTACATTTTTTGCTTTTGATTTTCTTCAAGTCTGCATAGTACAGTCTGTTAGTACATAAACTCCTCGACGAGCACTCCCCTATCAAAAGTGCAAGACCGTGTCCAATTGCTAATCATAAACAAAAAATAGCAGCTGTTATATGAGTAGTTAGATAATTTCAATCTTCAGCAAATTCAAAATCAAATAGAGGTTAGGAAACCTCTTGACCACTAAAATGACATCAAACCAGGCACTCCATGAAGTTTCATATACCAAAGGCTACATTTTAATAGTTTCCTGACTTCCGCTACACGTTATATTAAGGATGTTTTCTGGTAATAGGTACAGATGTCAGGAGCATATTGTAGGAAAACAATGCATGTAACATGTGTAATGCGTGTGTAAAACTGTATTTGTTGGTTTGTATCTGCAGGAGGGGGACATAGTGAAGCCAAACTACAACAGTGTGGACTTGGCAGAGGTAGAACTCTCTGATAAGGACAAATTTGTAAGTACGCATGTTCTCTAAAGTACAGACGCACCCCACAGTAACACATGCAGCACACATTTTGTGAGATGAGATTCTGACCATAATGTTTGAAGTAAAGATATTTTTTGATAATGTTTATTCAGAGAGGTTTCAAATACTTCAGCAATATATGTGGAAAACATGATGATACAGGCAGTAATTCACATGCTATATAATTATATCCAGATATCCAGCCCCATTATAAATTTTGGATTTCTGTGAAAGATGTTTTGCGAAGTTTAGGAATCAGTACAATTATTTTTTTTTTTAAATGTTCAACTTTAACATGTCCAGTTTTTCAACTATTTGAATGTCTTGAAGTTTCACTTCTCATTATTCACAAATGGCTAATTTTCCAATAAATTGTGTAAAACATTCACACTTTAAGATAATGTGGTTTAGCTGTTATATCTATATAACATGCCTTTTGTATATGTTATGTAGCCTACATAGATTTAGTATAAGACCAATGGAATTAATTTGCGCCCATTTTATTCCAGTCAAACAACTATTCCTATGAGGTATCACCAAGTAAACTGCACCGTTATTATCATTTTTACATCATATACAAATATTTAGCATGTAATACCAACAACCATGTTTAATTGTGAATTCATAACATGCTTGTTGGGTTTTTTATTTAGACTTCACCATAATATTTTGTCTATGTTCAATAACAATTAGAATCATATGGTTATTATCCAAAACATTTTGATAATCATGATTTAAAAAAACTTTTTTTAAGTTGAAAATGTTTTTGTTTTTTTAGTTTGGTTTTAATTTTAAATTCCATTTTAATTAACTAAAATCATATTTAGTTTTTAAAACGTTTATTAGGTACAACTTGAGCCCTAGAATTTATATTAGTCAAAATATATACGTAATTGCTTCTAAATTAGATTTGGTATGCTTTTTCTCTAGTTATTATGAACTAGATTAAGTGTAGACACATGCTGTTTAGGGATGTTTATGATGTGAGCACATTTTAATAATGATCATTAAGGTCTGACAATTTCATGATTATTTACACATGTATTTTATATATATATAATATAGGGGATGAGATATCTAAACACAGTGTCAAATATGTAATGTTTAGTTTTTATATTTTACATATACATGTATTGCAAATTCAGCATTGATGAAACTTTGAAAGAAAAAAATATATACTATAACTATTATTAACTCTTCACAGGCATGTGATGCATCAAGGTGCTGGATTTGCTCTATTGTTAATTAATTTGAACAACGATCTTGCACATTAACAAAGAAAAAAGAACATATAAATTGATTAAAAATATTTAGATTGCTATTTTGGCCTTTCTAATTATAGTAGCATGGCAAGAAATCTGATTTTGACGTTAATGTGTACGGATATTGTTCTCTAAATAAATATCACAATTAGGAGGGAAGACGTAATTAGTTTTTTGTATGATATTTCAGTGGTTAGAAAATCTAAGTATATCTTGTTTTGACAACACTAAATGACTTGGAAAATTTCTTTAATTTTACTTTCAAACTAATTTTATGAAAAAAAATCCATACAATTTTAAAAACTTGAACACTTTGCGTTTTCTTTGTAAAGTTTTAAGTATATTCCATTGATTATCATTTGAGAAAGAATATATATATATATATATATATAATTCATCCCCATAGAACATGTATTCAATTTATAAAGGTCACACATATATATGATTATGAAACAATATTTTTAATTTTGACGTGTGATTTCATTTGCCAGCTGGACTCATCTAGTATACTGTCACCAGACTACGACAATGAGGTTTGAATTTTACCTGTTCCACATGTTTATGACAAGTGGACTGTTCATCTGAGAAAATGAACTGTTCCATTGTAATAAAGTGGACTGTTCATCCATATCTAGAAAGTGAACTTTTCCTCCTGTTTCTAGCATGTGGATTTCTAGCTATGTCACCTCTGCTCCTCGTCCTATTCCAGAATGCTGCAGCTTTAAAACTCTTTTCAGTGACAATAAAATCAAAATAATCAAATTTTTCATCAAATTTTATACATTTTACAAGTCGACTTTGTGTTCCTTTCCCGTTTGTTTAAATTGCTGTTCATTAAAAGAAGTCACTGAAATTTGATTTAAACAAGTTCATATTGTTTTCATTCGTTAATTAAGAAAGCTTCACTTTGCATATTGCTTAAAAGACAGCACAGTTTGAAATAACCAAGACTACTTCTGTTCTTTTAAGCATACTGTGTCTTAAATAATATATATATAATGCAACCTCTTAGCTTCCAATATTTAGAGGAAAGCACTTAACAATTTTTCTAATTTTGAAAGAATGGTCATATGTTTGGAAGTTAAGTTAAAATCTTGCATTATGTATGTCACTCAGAATTGTCTTGTTTACGTTTGCACATACATTTCCATGTACTCATGGCCCCCCACTAATTCATGTCTGTTTTTGTATATTTTAGGAACCATATTATCCAAAACTTTGGAATGTCCAGTCACTGTTTTTGTTTGTGTGTCTACAATTATACACACAATGTACCCATGTATCAGCACCTCTCTCAAATACTGTTTTTCATACTAAGTTATTATACTTTTTATGTACTAATAACTATGTATCATTTCACCATATTTCTATACCTGTTGATTTCCCCATTTCGATGTTATTTTGTGGGTATAAACTCTGCTCATGTAACAAAATACATTTGTACTTGGCATGTTCATAATCATTTGAGACCCCAAAGTTATCAGAACAAAACTTGTCATACATAGTTTTTAAGAGCCCGGCTATGATTTTCGGAGAAGATCATTTGAAAATTTGATTTAAAAACTGCCCTGCAGTATGCAGACAGTGTGAATAATTTGTTTGATGTTCAGTCTTCTGTTTATAATCGTAATATGTGTGTAGAAATTAAATATCGATTTCTTGTACTTGCCTGCAAAAGTAAGTGATGTGCTGTGAAATTGCTGATTGACACAATAGAAGATGCTGGCGCAAGGCAAAGCTTCTGCAACCTTTGATAATAAAATTTGTTAAAAAAAAACCACAGAAATGTACTTGCCTTACAAAATGGAAGGTTGTTGGATTTTTCTTTGTTGATATTTTGTTGGAATTGTATGTCTTGTTTCCAATGATTAAGAAAGGCCTTGCGGTTTTCAGATACATTTTTTGTTTAGCGTATACATGTATAGTACAAATGTATATTTATATACCGGGTACATGTTGAATGAATTAGATTAAATGTACATTAATGTAGCATATTGTATATTTAGATATAATTGGTTGTGCTAAACTGATAGATGAGATAATCATTTTCAAGTGTTTGTTTCAAAATTTTACAAATATGTTATTTTATTTTACATGTTCCATTTTCATATAATGTTATCAGGGGCATACTGGTTTACTTGAATTGCATTTGATATAAGTTTGATGTACATGTACAATGCTATAAGGCTCTATAGTAATATGCTAGTTTACAGTTGTAAGAGGTTATGGCTTTTATTATTCATGTACAGTTAAAAGAAGCCCTTCCTTATTATATTGGATATTAGTCAAATAGATTAATGACATCGCCTCAATTTGCCGCTTCCATATGCTTTCAGTTAAGAACCAAAATGGTGGACCGAGAAACTGGACATTTGAAAATGACAGTCAAAATCCACTATGATAATATGGTAGGTTGATATAAACATATATACCATGATGTGTTTTTTTTTTCAAAGATGAAAAATGATTATATGACAACATGTAACTTAAGCCATCTCCATATCTTCATGGTAAGTTGAAATGGTGAATGTAATGAACTTATTACACTAAGTGAGGCTAGGACTTTTTCGCAATTTCTCAGGTGAAACTTAAAAGCATTAACTATGCGTTGCGTTATTTGTAAATTACTCATAATACTTCAGCTAAGTTTCCCAATGTTGTTAGATGTTAGATACTCATGTGCTCAAGTAATAATATACAGACTAATTATCTAGTTTTACAACTTATTTTGAGGTGCTTTTAATGATGTAGACTTGTTAAAAATTGTTCAAAAGTAGGTGTTTTTAAAAAGCAAGAGAATTAGTAAGTTTTCCAAATCAAGAAATTACCTATAAACTTGTATTAGATTGTATTGTATTGATAATCTGGTAACTTTTAAAAGCCATCCCGCAATAAGTTAATCTGTCATGAATGTTGGTTAATTGCAGAAAAGAGTGACCCTGCGCACAAACAACTATTTTTTCACGGACATTGAAGACACACCATTCAGGTAGGCATGTTACTATTATTGTAGTATCAATAACAGATATATAATCCATTTAACAGTTCATCTGGCATTGATCTGCTCAGTATAGGGTATATAACAGTTAAAATTATCGTTTATTTGTACTAAAATACTCACATTGTACAAGACCCAACTTGAAGAGGTTTTTCCAATACTGGCTAATCTATTGAAGGAGTAGGGGGGCTTGTTTTGTTTAACCCCCCCCCCCCACACACACACACACACACAAACACACACACCTCCAAGCCTCCAACCCCCCACAACCTCATCTCCACCCATAATTACATGTACATCTTTAGTAGGTTTTGACGTATCACTATATATACCTTTTTGTGTAGGGATCTCATGAAATTCCTCTGTTGGGAACATGCCCTGTCACTGACAACCCATCCAGTATTAAAATGGCCGTGACCTTTGAACTGTATTTTGCAGCCTGGGCATCGCACTGCCCGAGGACTACGGCATGAATGAGCTGGACGGATACCGCTCGCTGAATGAGGCTGATCTCTCCGCCATTAAGGCTAGCGACGTCAAGATCGCAAGCTGGTGGGTACTCAACAATGCAGTAGAACCTCTCCTCTCTAATAGGACCATCTTTGGGACCAGTGTCAGGTGGTCTCAATAGAGAGGTGGTCTCTATACAGAGGTTCATTTTAGTAGCTCTATGAAGGTTAGACCATAAAAAGTGGTCTTATTATAGAGGTGGTCTTATTGGAGGTCCTACTGTACCTGTATGCTTAATCTGGGTTCCATTATGTATAAATTAGAGTGATAAATGATGCCTCTTGGAATCGGTGAAAAATGTTTGACTAGACTTTTGAGCACATCTTCATCTTCATCAAATGATATACTTGACCTGACAAAGATGGTGATCGCCATTGAAAATCTAGCCTATAATTTTTTCACTAGTTCCAAAAGGTATCATCTATCTGTCCATATGTATATATTTTGCTTAAATCTAACAGTATATATTGGCTAATTACCTATTTCAGAACTATAATTCTGTGTACACAATTAAATTTATTTATTTCTATTCATAAATCTAAATATGTGCAACACCATGAACACAGAACAAAATGTGGAGATACGCATTAACATTTAATTGACTCTGGGGGAAGGTATGATGTATGTATGATTGTATGATGATGCTGGAGGACCTGTAAAGCAAAACATAAAAAGTGCAAAAATCACTATGTGTATCGGGTATTGAGTTATTCATAAATCTGAGCTATCATAGTTAAGGATATGTATGAGTATTATATATACTAAAGTCTATCAGCACATGTTGTGTTTAACTGAGTATTGAATGATCTTGTCAGGAACTACTGTGACATGGACACGAATGAGACGCGGCAGGACCCAGTAGAGATGCTCATCAAGTTCATCAACTTCGGGCTTAACAAAGAGACTAAGGCTATGTACGACAAGAAATGTAAGTTAAATGACTATTTTTGGTTCATCATAGGTTCCATTATTCATGATTTAAGAAATAATTTAGAGATCAATAATTAATTAGAAATTAATAAAAACAAATAATTTAGATACCTATTGAAACCTACATTTTTATCTTCGGCAAAGCTTTCGCTGTTTTCTTAACAGCTGTAAAATTGTAGAATTTTTTTAGAGGTCACTTACAACTCCTCGTACGGGCAATGTTCATCTAGTCTTACAAAAGACATCATGTGAAATAGAATTTGTCTTTATTAATCTCTTACACTATCTATAAATAAGCTCATCTTTTTAAGTATACATATGTGAAGCGCAATTGACCCTGGACATGGAACCTAAGTTGAAAGGGCCAAACTTTGATGTTGACAGTTATCGAATCACTAAGTCATAGATAACAGTTTTCAGTTGAAAGTATCGATCATGTCTTCTTCAGGTGATAAGGATTTGATTGAAAGTTTCTTGTTTGATGCCATGGCTACGCGTGGAGCTAAGAGTGATTGGATAAAAGAGAATCGCGACGGCACTCCCAATGACAAGACATCCAAGAAGTAGGTCATTGATTCGAAAAATGCCAACTGATTTCATTGGCTATTGATGTAACTGGGCTGGCACTTACACTCAGCACCTCCATTTCCTGCTTCAAAATTACGTTAACAATAACATGTTTTAGTTTTGTGCATGCCATTTCCAAAGAATATTTAACCTGATGTAACACTCTACAAGTATTAAACACTGCAACGTTTTCATTTTATGTTTGATCACATTTCGAGTTTTGATGTTGCAAATAATTTAACACGGATATGAGACTAAAGATCACTTAGATAACATGCAAGCTTTTTATCCTGTTTATGTATTAAAAAATAACAGGCATATTTCAAAGTTATGCTTTAGTTTGAAAACGAAAAATTGTTCTTGAGCAAAAAACATTTAAAAAGTAAGCTTTCCCATAATAACATCATTCTACATCAGCTCGTTTCTGAATGACATTTGAAGCATAAATTTGAAAATGCCGTTTTTTTGTAGTAACAATAACTCCAGCATAGCTTTCAAATGTGTCTACCCTGTAATAACTGGCTACAGCTGCTGCTGATCTAATAGGAACATGTATGCTTCCATGCTACTACTCATTTCATTGTTTGGTTTCTTTTCTTCTGCCACTGCACAGAAAAAAGCAATATAAAGTCCCCAATGTGTAAGAACCATTTGATTACCTTCTGCTCCTACTCCTCCTTCTCCCTCTCCTTCTTCCTATGTCCCGCAGCCACTGCGCAGTATTTATTATTATCGTCCACTCTTCGTGGCCATCGCTCTGCAACTAACTGATTATCAGTGTTCAGTATTTTCCTTTACGGCTTGTTCTCTGTGATCATTGTCGTCGTCGCTGTCGTCTGATTTTGGTTTGAGTTGCCAGTATGTTTGTTTCTTCTGTTTATTGTGTTTCTCTCGTTTACACTGTGACTTTGTTGCATTCCTCTACTGTCCGCCACCAACCTTTTGAAGAAGCTGCTGTTTGTGCATCGTGAATATGTTCTTTTGATATATATTTTCAAATACATAGGTAGCTTTTGGTCATGATTATGATGAGGATGATTCAAGCCGTCTCCTTTATTTCTTCTCAATCCACCAGTGTTAGATAACTTACTTTGATTCTTTCTTTTTTGAATCATAATGTACATATTGGGGGTTAATTTGTAAAGCCATCGTTAGATAGCAAAACTTTGACCTACTTTAGCATGATCTATCAAGCACAGTTGTGCGCATGTTTCATTATAATTTTTCCCAACAGTTTATCTGCAAACATGGGGCAGGAACTCAATGATACATCAGATCTGAGGTAAACAGGTGGTGTAGTTCAAGGGGTTTAAAACGGAAACATCACATTTGGGTGATGAGATCTCAATATCTGTATGTGTTATATTCGCTAGCTCAAGTAAATGCTGATGAACAAGTGCAAACAAGTACAACACAAGTTCTTAGATATTGTGATCTTTCCACTCAAATATCCCATTCTCCATTTTCTCTCCAGTTTAGAGCCAGTAAAACATACTAATTCAAATATGAAGCATTAACAAAGGAGACAAACCAGAGTGCTTATTATAATAGAACCAAATGATAACCATGCGAGACTCAAATATGGAATATTGCAGTCCATGTGAATTAGATGCTGAGTAGAAAATCCAACTTACTACCCAATTATGGTGTTCCCTGTTAAAAGAGTTACTGGCGGTTGGATAGAAAGGGGTACAATCCGTCTTGTAAATACTTTGGTAAAGTAGAAGGATACTCTTAATTCAATCAGCTCTCAGCCAATCAGAATCTAGTATGATGGGCCAACTGGAGAGAAAAGCTTCTCTCTGTGTAATTAAGTTTACCCAAGTATTTGATGCGCTCTGACTGTCAAACAGAAAGTTTGTTTTGTGCATTGAAATTGATGGTGATTATTTGTTTGCTACTTACTTTGTATCATCCCACCCCCAAAACCTGGGTACTATGAGAACTTTAGGATTTCAGTAATAACCCTGTGGTTAACAAATGTGTCAAAGTCTTTACGTTGTTTTACTTTGTTTCATACAAATTTGATATCAAGATGTTTGTGTAGTGTTGGGGACTTAAAATCAGATTGTCTATTCCAAACATTGAATTATATTTTATGGACGATGGTACTGTCCTTCTACGGCCACAACCATCTGTTATCTGGAGCATGAATTATGTTTGTTCTATTCTCCTTATTTATGCATTAATTCATTTGCCATGTTTCTTGTTTATTGGTTTATGTATCATGTTGCATGTATGTATTCCAATTTTGAAAGTATCTAAATTTTAGTTACTTCACAAACCTATGGCACTTTTCGTTAGACTATTATTTTGATCCTTAGAAAATATAGACAAGAAAACAGATTTCACAGATGTTATTACATAGTGTAATACCTCACAAAGCAGTAACTATACATTATGTGCACAACTTGTTTAGTTGTAAAATTTTTATTTTGTTGAAAAAATACTGATGATAAACTACATAAGCAGTTATTTTTAAATGTATTTTTAAGAGTGTGCATGGCCCCCCTTGTGCTTTATATATCTTTCACAAGCAATGCTGGAAACATCACAAACAATAGCATGTACTAAATGTTGTCTGCTATGTTATACAGGAACGGAATAGAGCTCGTTTTTCTCGGCACGAAAGGAGGCCTCACCCGCTATCATGTGTTGACAGAAAATCTCACCGATCCGTAAGTGGTTTACTCCTTTTTGTGGCATTTTTCATTCATTGTTTTTCCAAATATATTGTAAAGAAAGTTTGGCCTGTCTTGTTACAATTAGAAGAGTACATAGTGCTTGAGAATATTGAAGGGAATAAAAGGTTAGACTATGATGTGTATTTACATGAGTACATTGTTTTTCAGAATAACTTGGTCAGCAAAATGAAACTTGAGACTGTATTCATATTTGCTAGAATGCAAATTGTATCTCTTCACATTTGTTGTGTTGAAAATAAATCTAGATAGGAGGGTTTTGGTTTAGTCATTTATGGATGAGAACATTTAAGCCTAATGTGCTGGTCACAACCTATGTGTCAAAATAACTGCTAATGTAGCAATTTCTACATGTGGTGCATGTCTGTCTTATGATATTCCATGCTATAGCAGCACTGTATCCCATCCTGAGAGAAGAAAATGAATAAACAATACAACAACGATGCGATAAATGACCTGGTTGATGTTTTAAGTAGTCTGATGATGTGTTCCAACTTTAAACCACGACATTTCCATTTCCATTGGTGCTTCTATTCAGGACATTCATTGATGAAAACTCCGAGACCATTGAGGAGCTGTACTACAAGCGTGCGGTGCAGGGAGGCGAAAACATCTTCACCTTCTCTATTCCCTACTTTGCCGGTAAATAAATGTACTTGTACATGCACTAAACAAGTTTTTCATGGGTGTGTGGAGGGTTTAGATGGATATTTGTAGTACTTAAGTGTGGATTCATCAGTGTCCGTAGAACATATATCACATGTCACACGTACATGGTTGCAGCCTCTCAAATCTGAAGCCCACTTTCTTGAGTCCGTGCATATGAACATTTTCTGAACTGTAGAACTTGGAGGATTTTTTTTATTTCAAAGTAAGCTTTAATCTACAATGTATTATGTAAAGGACATCAAAACTGTGACAGTGTCAACATTTAGATTCATATTTGAAGAGGAATTTTGTTGGAGGCAATGTAACTTACGTATACTTTAGCTGGTGACAAGAAGCATTGCAGCTGCTAAAGGCTAAAATGCTTTGGATACATTTACGTGCACATTTTTTCTACATGTCCACATAAAATATAGCACAAAGTGAAATACGTAAAGCTATGTAAGTGCACTAACAGAAAAAGTTTATTTAGAAGTTTGTAATGTATGTTTATGGGTCACATCGGCAGAGCGTGTATTCTCTTTATAAAGATAAGAAATGAATGCCTCATTCTATGTGCCTTTTCCCCCAACAGACGAGGACTGTGACTTCAACAGGTCTGTGATCACAGCGAGCACGCCCATCATCATCGACGACAACCGCCACACTGCCGTCGCAGCCGTCGTCGGGCTACAGATGAGGTATGTGCTGGTCAGTGAGTGGTCAGTAGATGGTCAGGCAGTGGTCTGTCATTGTCGATTACAACTACCAGACGACAGTGCATATTTTGCAACAATACATGTATGTAATTGCTTGCAGATACGACAAGTTCTATGAACTGTTCATGAACTCAACGCGGGTCTGCCCACCGGTGTACAACCAGGAAAGCCCCAACAAACTCTGCAACATCACTTGCGAGAGCCACGTGAGTAGGGAGACCTGCACACATGTGCTGGGACGACGTCCTGTACCACATATCAAGATAATTACAATAACCATAACAGTGGTAGATCCAGTGGCATGGCCTGGGCTCTCACTTTTGATCTATTTATGCATAATATTGATTAGGTCATGGCCCAATTGCTAGTAGAGGAGTGTAGGAATTGACCACGAGATTGGAGTGTCAATCGCAAAATTGAGCATGCTGACGTCTGATTTACCCGAACGAAGTGAGGGTAAATCAGACGTCAGCATGCTCAATTTTGCGATTGACACGACAATCGAGTGGTCAATCACCATTCTATCATGACTAAAATCCATTTTATTTTAAAATAAATCATATTATAACATTCTCATTGCAAGTCAATTTTGCCAAAAAAGAGCGCACGGAGACCACTACTACGGCTCTAATCTAAACTTTTGCTCTCCGCTACACGGAACACGCCTTGCGACGTCAGCGGCTGTATTGATAATGTGAGGAGTTTAGACTAGCGCCGTAGTAGTGGTCTCCGCGCGCTCTGGAGCGTGTTTTCCATCGCAAAATTGAGCACGCTGATTGACCAATCAGCGTGGGTTATTGGCGGTGATTTTTGCACGGAATGATAGAATGCAGCATTCTGTGTGCATTTTGATACCTAGCCTCTCACCTTCAAGAAAATTCTGGAATTGTGTCGGTACAAGTCCACTTTATTTACATGACAATGAGAGAGACTGGCTTCTCTCTCAACGACGTTGCCACAATTTTTGCTATGTCAATGGACACATGCTTTTGAAATGTATGAAAATAACACATTCCAAGTCTTGGATTGTGCATTAATTTGAAACAAGTTTTTTGTACAATGTTTAAACACTTAGAACTAGTACCATCGAATGACCTCCTTTGAATACCAATATTGTAGATACACAATATTAATAATTTTTTCTGACTTTTTACACAAAAGCTGTTTACATGTATTAATACTGTATATCCATGCAATAATAATAAACTTTTACATAACAATAGGAACTTGCGTGTTATTTAATTGATGAGAATGGCTATGTGATATTGTCCGAAGATCGTGCGGATGTAAGTTTATTACAGCTAATTGCACATTCTGCCACAGCAGTTTGAAGCTCAAGCACCTTATTGTGGCTTTGCACACTTTTAGATGTACTAGCGTATTGAATAACTACCAGTTTTTAAATTTTGAGATTATCATACACATGCAGAAGTTCATTTGCCTGACGCGGAGCATGAGCGCATCTTTTTGATAGTGTTTTTCAGTATTTTAACTTGACTTTTAAACTCAATGACATTAATGAATTGAAAATTGGTAGTTTTTCTTTACCCACTTCTTTCCAAGAGAAAAATTTGATTTACTGGTAAAATCATTAAATAGTCTTATTTCATGCAGTATGACCCACATAATCAAGCTAATTTATCAAAATCATGTAATGTTAATAAATAAATTTGTATTATCTATAATATTTATAATTGAGTTTCTAAGATAAAAGTGTCTAACTATGCCCAGAAACAAGGCTATTTTTCTGAACACTTTCTGTTTAGCGTGAAAGGTTTGATTTACATCGCTATCATTAAATAGTCTTGTTCAAAAGATGAATTTCTGTGTCCCAGATAAATCTTCATCTAATTGTGGTAGACTGGTAACAGACAGATAGGACATATATAAATTGTATCTTACTAATGGCCTCCTTTTGTATCTGCATCTACTGTCAATGTATAAAAAATGATCTACATATTTGATAATTAACGAAAAGCTCTGAAGTTTGGTTGATACGAAAGACTCTCGAGTTCTGCATATAAGTTGTATTAGTTATCAGGGACACTGTATTCATATGGCAAGAAACAAGACTGTTTGATGAAGCAGACAGCTCGTTTTGCCCAAAGTTGTAGCTGTCGCTGTAGATGGACATTTGAGCGTTAGTTTTTCTGTTGGCCACCAGGAGCTGGACTGTTACCTGCTTGACGAGAACGGCTACGTGATCTTGTCAGAGAACGAAGGAGAGGTAAGATTGTCACTTGGGGAGGCTAGGTGGGATTGTCATGGAATCGTAACTTGGCCAAGCATACCTAACAGTAGGCTATACTTGACAGTGAAGTAGTAGTTAAAGTTGAACTTGACATCCAAACTGAGATGTAAGACATGAAGAGCAGTTGAACAGTTGTCCCACACTCACCTAACTGACCAATCTCATGAATGGAAAGTATATTAGTGCAATAGAGATACGAATACCTTACACATAAATACTAGCTCAGGTGGAAGCCCACCCGCATAGTATAGCGACTCTTTAGTGGTTCAACCAAAGTCAATAGGCGTTCAACTTGACCACTTAGGACAATAGGTTTTCGATAAGATAAAAGCTTGTCCAAAACTCTTATATGAGGGTAAGTTCTTGAATAGATTAACCGTGATTGCAAATGTGTGACTAGCTGACCGGCTGACAGACAAGTACATATATAATACAATGTAATATGAAAGTTTGGCAAGTCCGAGGAAGGCTGAGAAAGTATATGTACTTGTAATCATATAGTCTGAGAGTAAGTTTTAGAAAAAGTAAGATTTGAGTCAGAAAATGTCAGCTGTGTTAGTGGAGACAGTGTGGGTCTTTTAGAAGGAATAGAGTGGATGTCTGACATATCAGATTTTTAAGCCAGCCTGTTAGTTTTAAATCGACATTTACAATAAGTATGATGGCAAAAGAATCTACAACCCCAATTTTATATTTCATATGTTTTCATTAGAATTGTGTATTGTGCTTTCCTTTGCATCTTGTTTTTACACTTGCAACTATTAAAGCTTTTGTTGCTTTTCATAACTTTAAATGATTGCATGTTGCTTTTTTAGCATTTATGTCCTGGATTTTACATATAAAGCATGATGCTTTCTTGATAATTTTTTTCATGTTATGTAATAATACATGTATATGTAAATAAGTTAAGAGAATATCATCATTATATTTTGATTGATATTTTCATTGATGTGTCACCACGAACTGTCTCAAGTATTTCATTCATTTATTTACTCTAATTAACATTTAACAATTGTGTTTATGATTGTATTCACTGTTATATATATATTATATTATATTAATTAAACTGTTGAGAATGTTGAATACATGTATGTGTACCTACATAAACCGTAAAGGGGCCATGGTATGATGTCTAGCCAATGAAGTTGAAGCTTCTTAGAACGGCTTATATAATTAGAAACACAACATCAAAAGTTGCATGATTATCTTCTTTCAAAACAATCTGTGATAGAACTTCTCATTAGGCGTGAAGGAATTAAATCGTAGTATTCTCTATGAAAACTTAAACAACATTTATGAATTCTTCCAGAAAAATACTTATTTGTTGATTTTTTGAGCAAGTTTGTTCAAACTTTACTTGAGTAGCTTTATAAGTTCATATAATATAGTTTGTGTTTACATAAAATTCATAGTCAATAAATAACTGAAAGTTTACTTTTACTCTCTAACCTTCAACTTTGAACAAAATTTTGGCAATACCTTACTGTAGCCTACAGAGTGATGATAAATTAACACGACCTTGAAGAGTACATTACCGGTATACACAGACCACAGTTTGTAACCCTGTATTGCTCGGGAAGATTTTATGTTCTGTTTTGTTTTGTTTGTTTTTGTTTGTCTCTTTTTTGTCAGATGTAAACAGTATATGTGATACAAATTTCAATCAGTTAGGAATATTATTCTTCTTTTTATTTTTTCTTCATTTGACATTTCCATGAAAAATTGGAAATTATAAATGAGTGTTTCCAAAAATTCACATGCAGTATTGTGGTTCACAGATTGGCCAGTTTTTTGGTGAGCTGGATGGGACACTGATGCTAGAGCTGATGATAAAAGATGATGATCAGGACCCATACCTGAGAGGAGGAGCAAAGAAAGGCGTCTTCAAAAAGTAGGCTCAATTATCTATTATGTTAAGCATGTCTACTGAAAGGCCCATGTTGATTTAGAAATAAAGGCCAACCATCTAAACAGACCATATGGCAAATAGGGTGAACAATTATTTACCCCGTATCATATCAGCATTGCTGTGCTCATATTACGTCCTCTGTTGACAGTTTTTGTTGGTTGTTTTATCTTGCATTATGGTGTTTTTTTTCAGAGTGCCCGTTTACGACTATCAGGGAATCTGTGAGATCTGGAGAAAAGGCTCATCTAGTGCCAGGTCCATGTTTGTTGATGTGAGTTGCATGTATTGAAGCTCTTTGATCAAGAACTAGTGTATTAGACATTGAAGATACATATTGTACTCTCACTCAGTATTAAAGGGCTTATTTACTTTTCCATCACTGAATTTATTGATACCTTGAGTGACGTACGATAAACTTCCATGTGTCATAATATTTAATATTTTTCTTTTTTTATTTGTTGTAGCCGATTCGAAGACTATTTTCTTCAGTCACATGGCTTATGACTGAAATAGTATTGTGAGTACAAAGTTGTTTTATTAGTTTGGAAAGAAAAAACATCTATATAAGATTGTATTTTTGATGCGCTTACAAAATTTGTAAATAAATTCATTGGATTTCTTTTTCATATGAATAGAATTATTGATTTTGCAATAAATCCATCGAAATCCATTCTTTTTGTATTATGCCCCCCAGACTGCAAAAATATTAACACAATATTCACATAATTCCCTTATATATATTATGGCACTTGTGCTATAGATTGCAAATGGCAATTTTACAAATTTATATTTCAATAATCATGCTTGCGAAATGTACATTACTGCCATGATTTCAGGTTTTTGATCCAATTCAACATTGTGAGTTGGTGGCATGGAGATTATACACCCGTGAGAGGTAGGAACTTCATTTACTGGTCGCTAGATAGAAGCTAGATAGAATAATGAAAACTGAAGATCAAGGCTATATCATGTAGAATAAGTTGTTTAGCCTTCCACTAGTAATGATAACAAATAACAGATATATCAGGATCAATTTAAGCATTCATTTTATATTAGAACATAGTTACTCTCTGTATATATTTATGTCTCGTTGCACTTGTGGTTCTTTCATATTATGAACACTTCTTAAACACGTGAACTGTTCTTCCTTTGGGCATGGCAAGTGTGTTAAAAAAATGCCCAGAGATTTGCTTGCCTTTGCTATGTTTCTCTCCTTGCTTCTTTGTTTTGCCATGATCAGCTAAATTGCAGCAGAGTGTATATAGTTTTTCAGTTTGCAGAACTTGTTTTTCAGTCTTGTGTTACACAGTGTTTTAGTTGAAGCCATGCTTCATTCTAGAGATGCCACATAACAATTGTGATTGAAGGTAGTCACAGAGTAGACCTTAGAATAGCATAAAACATATGTAGCATAGTTCCCATCTTTACTGTACAGTAAGTAGATCAAACAGATAAACTTAGCGAGTGATTATAGTTATATTATGCATAAGAATTTTGTCTATAGTTTTGTAGTTAAAAATAGAAGTATTGTGTACAAAAGCTATGTAGGATCATATAAATCATCGAGTATCATTACTATCATCATTCTTTATACATGTAGTTTAAATTGTTCATGAATGTAGAAAATGAGTGTGATCATCATGTATGAAGCTGTATAGCTTACAACAAGGTAGTATCATCATTCTTGTTTCATTTTGTCTGGTACAGACATTCTTGCTTTCACTCTCTCCTCCTGCCTGATCAGTTAGGCAAGCAAATGCCTGGGTTCTCTGTCTTCTACTTCTAATGTTGCATGTCCGCAGCATCAACAAAGGCCTATGAATACTGTGTTATTGTTCAATCCTTGAGGCTGCTTCCAAACAAAATAAACATCCTCAGCTGTGTAATTGTGTTGTAATGTGATATTTATCTTGTGTATTATCATCAAGTTGTGATACACTTCACATTTCTTACTAAAGATATTGTGCAATAAATGAACTCTGTATGGGTCCATTACTTTTTAGCGATTAAAGAGATACCATAAATGTTGAACTTTATTGAAGATAATTGTAATCTATGAAATTGTATGAATTATTGCATGACAAAAGCATGTTTATGTAAAAAATATTTATGGTATTTCTCAGAATTGAAGATATAAAAGAAATTCTTCTGTTTAAATAACTGTTGTATGTAAATGTACATGTAGCGTTTGTAACTTCATTATGATGCATTCAGCTCTCACCTATGATGAGACCAAGATCATGTGTGATCGGCCTTTCCAACTGTTCATGATTCCTGGCTTTGGACCCAACACCAGTGTTTCTCATACATCGTCAATAAACGTGACGAACTGCTCATCACCATGTGAAACAGCGTAAGTGGAATTTTCCATTGCTGGTGGAAGTTTCTGTTGTGAAGATCAATGGAAATCCATTTCATTTGGTGATGGCTAATTTCAGTTTTTGCAATTATCAGGGCACAAGAGGTGGTGGTGAAACTTAAGAACTGGTGGTGTATCCAAAGGGCTGAAGCTTTCAGTGTCAGTCAGTCATTTTATCAGGATAGTTTGTAAATGATTCCAATACTGACAATGTAGTACAATGACCTTGTAATTGTCACTAAACAGTGTGTTTCCTTCCAACATCAATGTATAATATCTCATGCCAGTTTGATATGTTCATGTCTGGTTGCTTTTTGAGTTATTCAACTTCTCAAAGTGTTTTGTCGGTCAGTATCCGTAACGAGCAAATTTTGAAATGAGACTTGATAACTGTTATTTCCACTTTCATTTATATGCTACCACAGCTTCTCCTTTATTCTTTAATTAGGAACTGTGTTTTGATTATTTATAATATTGATATTTGATACATTTGTTATTGATTATGATTTAGGTTTTCATTTTTTTTGTGTTAATAATATCAGTTTATCTTGGTTTGGCAATGTAGGGAGCAAAGTGAGCCATGAGTGCAAGCCCAACCCCCCTACTACTGTCGTAGAGGAGGAGCAGCCACCTCCTTTTGAGGACCTCTTTAAGATCGTGCCAAAAGAAGAGCTCTTTAAATTCTGGAGGCAGAACATTTCCGTTGAAGAAATGCAAGACTGGTTTGAAGATTTGAAAGCTGTTTATGGTCCCAAACTAATCGGACACGT
Source organism: Streblospio benedicti (assembly GCA_019095985.1). Lineage (NCBI taxonomy): Eukaryota > Metazoa > Annelida > Polychaeta > Spionida > Spionidae > Streblospio > Streblospio benedicti. The sequence continues at coordinate 31,274,289 of CM032663.1, read as the reverse complement.
TGAGTGTCCTAAGCTTTATGAATTCTTCTTGCTGGCCCAAGACTCTGAGAAATTCCCTGTAGTTGGCAGTGTAGAACCTCCTGATCAGAGCGAGACTGCAACTGAAAACTGTGACTGCAAAAAGTGAGTAGTCGGTACTGTGTTCTGGCTAGCCTCAATCATCCACGCTGTAGAGAAGGCCTGGGTGAGAGAGGCTAGTTTCCTCATGCACGTTGCCAAACGTCTCCGTCATTGCCAATTCTATTCTTATTCTGTCTATATTTTATAATCGTCTTGTGCAAAAGCATTTGATTATTGTCTGTGCTCTTTTCCAATCTTTTTTTTTCTTGCTTATTTTCATCATGACTTTCTTCTGAAGTATAAACACAACCACTTTGTTTTGTACCATGTGTTGTTTGTCTTCTCTTCATGACAAGTAAGATTAATTTAAATTTTGGTTACAGGTTATTTTATGATTTACTTTTGCAGCGGTCTTTTTTCCCTGCACATATTCATTGAATGTTGGGAGGAATGTGAAAACAAAACTTTGTACAAAATCATCACGTTAAAGGAACAAAATGTGCGTCTAATGCATGTTAATTTTGAGAATTAGAAGGTCATCCTATGAATTAGGTTTTCATATGTATAGCTGCCTCACCAAAAAGGAATCACCCAAAAAATGTAGCTTGTATAAATATTACCTTTCACACATTTTCAACTCTAATGCCAGGTTACGAAAACTTCACGTATAGTGAGAACACAATCCCTCCGGACTATAGACAGGAAGCACCAGAAGTGGAGTATTACGTACCAGACTTTAAAGAACTTTACGACTTCAATGCCAGCCCAGAAGAGGTGCACAAGTACCTAAACGAGTTCCGCATTATGGCATTAAACAAGCAATCGTCAGAAAACATCAGGAGCTGGTTTGAGAGTATAAAACCAAGGCTCGAAGGCCATCGAGGCTGCGTGATGGGACGCACCCTGCACCACTGGGTGCCTGAACACTTGCCACAGATGGGCTTTTTGACCGGATGCAGAAATCCTGAAGATCCATCATCTATACCATGTGATCAGTGAGTAGCTCCGCTAGACGGTTGCACATCAAATAACCACAGGATTTTGATGTTGTTAGGCTCATGAATTCACAAAAATACATTTTGATTTGCAGTTATTCATGTCAATTTTGCTTTAGATGTAGGCGTCGATAGGTGAGGCAGTTTTCTAGTGTAGCCTCATCAGCAACACTTTGTGTTTTTCTCTCTACACAAAGTAGTGTCAGCGTCAATTGTGTTGTTTCACTTTTATGTGTGTTGTGTCCCATCACTTGTATGTCTTGTAACGTCTAGTAAGTCTGGATATCGCTATGGCAGCACCTCATCTTAACCAATCAGGTAAGAGACGACAGTGTTAACAATTATTGATGGACAAACAAATGTTGCAATCCTGTATTTTCCCAACAAAGAAGGTATTGTCAGTTTCCGTCTTGACTTGCTCACTGACTTTCGTCTTTGTCTCACTTTCTCACATCTAGTGTGGCATTTCTATGTACATACTTCTCACAATCTACACTCACAGTTTTATATTTATTTCCCGATGCTCTTTGTATTTCTTTTTGTCTCATTTTGCCTCTAGCAACAGTTCATTCCTTATGCATTTGTGTGTGTGCGTCATGGAAATAAATCTTACAGGAATAAATAGAGATTTTTATTTCTTTTGTTATTTTTTAAGTAATTATTAAATGTCAGTTGTGTCAGTACTTGTCAGAAAAGTTTATTTAGTAGCTTATTCTGACAGTACAACCAGACCACATAGTTCTCTTCATGCACTATAAGATCATTTATTTTCCAAGAGCAGTGCTTTACACTGTAGTTTGATTGCAAATTCTCATGCCTGTGGCACACTAAGTGCTGTGCTTTTTTGAGAGAACGGAGTATGTGACAAATCATATCTTACAATATTTTGAATATTCTGTTTATTGATTAACAGCAAAACAATGTGAAAATACCTATGGAGGTAAGCAAATTTTGCCTGCAATCTTGCATTTTTTGATTGCATTTACTCAAAAGCACACCTCACACATTATAAATACGCATTACTTCATCTGTACGTGAACAAACTTAATGCTTTTTAGATTTGTCTTGTTGCAGTTACAAATGATGTAAATTTTAAATGCGAAAATGTTTCTTTTTGTAGTTGAAATTATCTTCCAATATTTTCTCTATTCTGCACATTTAATAACACTCTAGATCTACACAACTGTAAACCCCTTTTTTGCATCAATCCACAAAATTGTATGAAAACTTGAAATTTGCACGAGTAAGACTTTTTACTTGATTTTGTTTTCTTACAGTTTTTATGTTTAGAGTTAATTTTTTAGGCATGATCTTTCTTCACTGTGTGTCATACATTTAAGTACATGTGTATACAAAAAATCATATGCATGCCTCTACTTGAAGTAGATAAATTGTGTGTATGTCATATTTTACAGTATGTTCATTTAGCATATTTGTGTGAACTACTTTTTTCTTGTGTAGCGATTTGTGTTGTTCCGAGGACCTACTTTCATTGTTTTGACATTACAGGCGTGTACGGAGAGACCGATATCGAAAGTTACATAAACATGCTGATGATTAAGTTAGGAAAACACGGATCCGAAGAGCAGGTGTACAAGTGGAAAAACAGTCTGTTAAAAGGCCCGTTGGACTACACTAACATTACCACTGTAAATGAGTGGTATGAAAACTTGTTAGCAGAAATCGGGCCTCGTTTTGAGGGCCACGAGCCCTGTTTTAAAGAGTTACCATTGTATATGGCATCGCCACAGAAACTGCCAGTATACGGCTGGCTACAGAACTGTTCACTCTGCAGCAGGTTAGTGATGCGTGTTACGATTCATCCTTTCAGTTTCTGTGGCTTGGATATAACTATAGAAACTTTTCTTCATTTCACGATACCCTTCAAGTCATTGGATTTTTAGACTCTTTGATTGTTTTGTTTTTTTATTACTATGACTGCCGTATTTTTGGCAAATTTCCATTTTAATATATCTTGAGGAAACAGAAACTGTTGGGAATTCGTACTACTTGTTCTGTGTGAATACTCTTTTTGTCTTTCGTCTGTTAACCATTTCTTAACCATTTGAAGATGTCAATGTTTTGGATGTATTTTTGTTTGCCTGCATTTTTAGGTTATTACTCTTTATATATAGATAGGAATTTTATCTTTGTTATTAACATAGAGCAAAACGGTATACACGTTTCAAAACGAACATGTATTGACATTAAATATGTTTTGCTTTTTTTTAAATTAGAAAGCGATAATAGGTTATGCATCGTGTCTTTTATTGTATGTGAGAAAAATAAGTGCCTGTATGCGTGAATTATTAAAGAGTATATTTAGGACAATGTCTAATGCAATGAATTTATTATATTATTTTATTAATTAGGGGAACATATTATTTGATTGATTCAAAGAGAAATATGTATGTGTCTGATTATTAAATTCTCATAAATTTTTATGAATCATAATCTAGTTTAGTGGTTTTAGTGTACAGTAGATTTTAACTATTTCCATCCAATTTCTGTAATTTTGACATGCATATTTTGAGTTAAGAATTCAATTCCATCTAAGAAAATAATGCTAGGCCTACGAACAAATTCTTTGAATAGATAGTCCTAATATATTATCCACAGTCCAAGCATATATTATTCTCCATCATTTCACGCATTCTATTCTCAGATGTACATCTCCAAAAGATTGTGAAAATTGTCAAAATTATGGAAAGCTACAAGATAAGTATTGTCAATACATGCTGAAATCAGCTGCTAATGCCTGATCTAATTATCACCCCATGGAAACTACTTTTAACTGCCATACTCTCTGATGTCATAATAGTTTTATTTTAACCTTCTCATCAAAGTACATACATGTACCTTTTTCTGCACAACATAAATTTCCTATGTATTTTAATTTCAATGGCAATGTGTTATCTATATGTATCAAAGCAAAACATTTCATGATGTGGTCAAAGAGAAATAGATGAAGCACACTTTGCCTAACTTTTAAATGTTTGAAACAAGAGAACAGGAGTGAGCATGATAATTTTGATCTGGGGCAAAGAAAATTTGGGTGACCGTTTTCTGGATTTGTAACTTCAATGTAATATTTCTCAACAATATCACACAAATCTTCATGATCAATGCACCCAAAAGTCACTAAGTAACAAACAATTTGCATACATAGTCCCGATCACCAAATTTTCTTACACAATAGCTTTTTTGAAAACAGGAAAGTTTGCCATCACTTAGTGTGGCTAGTATGGTAAAGTTGTTTCCAAGGGTGTGTTGTATTCATCCACAGATGCTTTATATAGAAATCAATCTTGTCTCATTTACATGCACATGAATTCATATTGTGCTAAAGCACTTCCTAGGTGACAACGTCACACAAGTATCAATTTCTGCTGTTTTATTCGCTTCTGACAGACTTTGTTTTATTGTTTTGCAGATTTATGTTGATATAAAGCCGTATTTGCATGCTTTTATAAGTTTACCATGATTTATACTACCGGTATTATGTAGATCAATATAATGTATATAACGTGTGGAGTTTTGTATCATACAGTGCTCAGATATTTGATATAGTTATTTGTAAAAACTACAATGTAGATAATGTACATGTTAATTATACACGTTTTCTTTAAGTACCTAGGAATAATGTAAGATAGTTTAACACAATTTGTGGATTTCGATAGTAAGATGATAGTAAATTGTTGAAATCCTTTATTTTGTACAGTATTTGATAGCGTCAATATTCTACTAATATTATTTTCTACCTTAGAGTGTTACCAGGGAGTATGCATTTTATATAAACTAAGACACAAAAATCACTAATTATTGAAATTAAATATTTAAATAAAAAATATGCTAAAAACACAACAGCAAATATTTTGGTAGCCATTACTCTCCTTGCCTTTTAATGATCATAGATTATCATTGAGAAAAAACAAACGCTACTCTGAGAACTACCAATGGCATGCATCTCTGAGTAAGCCTATTACAAGAACGGTCTGTGACTGATCTATGAGCACCAGCTTGTCGCATTCAATTGACCTGACACTTAATTAAGTGTCTCGTGACTTTTACCTACAAGCATGCAAATAATCACAAGTTACACCAGGTTCACAAGATTTACAAGCTTAATCATTATGGCACACCACTAACGTCTGCTCGCGTTGCACGTGCTCCGTGCCACAGGGCCTACAGCATCCACCGCGTGGCGCGCACAAACCTCATGCTGCTGGCAGTCGATGCTCAGTGCTACTGCATCATGGACATGCCCATCAAGGTCGAGCCCAAGGAGGTCAAATATATCCTTTGAGAGCATTTTCTTCCAATACACTCATATTATCTTTCTAAATATGAATGTTAAAGAAATCATTATTATTAATGCTTGGTTATTGTAGTCATTTCAGTGGGCATTTCCATATGAGTCCTCTGTAGAGCGGGCAATATTGTTCATTCCCTTATATTAGGCTTGGGCTTTTTTCCCCACTATACACTATGATTGTTAGGTTTTGTTTGTCTTTCTTCCCAACCATTTCATTATTTTTTTTTAATTTCAAAATCCATATACAGATACTATAAACATACATCCAAGGCCCCTTACCAGTGTTCCTTAAAAGATTTGGTCAGTATCAACATTTAGACAATTGAAATAGTGTAATTACACTTTTAAAATTAAAAACCTTTGAGAAAAATTAATTATTTTTCAATCTAAAAGTCCGTGGGTGTTTAAATTGGTTTCTAAAAGCTGGTTGTGATTTCCTTGACGCTGTGCACATAATGACACGATGATGTGCCAGCGGCTGCAGCAAGAAATCTACCGGCGCCGCCCTGGAGAGTGCTACGCATATCACCCAGACGTAAGGCGGTCTTCTTATCTTGCTTACTTGATCTTCTTGTCCCAATCTAGGGGTTTGGTGATATAGGAAAGCTTTTCAGGTGGCTCGATTTCTGTGGATCTGGAGTTATTAGATCCCAAGTCTTTACAATTACATGTACATTTTGTTATGGACCCTTTTCATAGATCTTCTATGTTGAATGGAAAATGAAGTGCAATATATGAAGTCAGCATGTAACAATTGTCAATGTGATTTTTGTGATTTCTTAGCAACGTAACGTACAATTTTAGAGGGTAATATTTCATGAACAAGCGTACCGATCCATACTTTTTACTTTATTTTTCACACAAATGACCCCTTAGTATGCATTATCGAAAGTTTGAATATCGAAATCAAGTGTAGATCAATCGGGAGTGTCTGTCTTCAAAAGAGATGGTTAACCTAGTGACTTGAATTGTGAATGTTTTGTTTTTACTGCTGTGCAGGAGGACTCGACGAAGTGTAGCGATGACGCGCGGGTCTTGCAGCCGTCCCAAGTGCTATTACTGTGTGCCGTGCTGCTGGCGTCATGGCTACAAGTCACACCCGCCATCGAGGCTGCCTCATTTTCCGCCCAGTCCTCTCACCGTTGCCGGCGGTGACAGCAACAACAACAACTACTACACATGCCTTCTGTAGTGCTGCCACCAGTAGTCTTTGTCGTGTGACTTTGTTGTCATTAACCTTTCTATTTGCTTTTAGACTATTTTTTAAAAAAACTTCTTTTCTGATAAAGAATATTATGAGGAACTAGTCATTAGGAATCGCGTAGCTCTCTGAGAGCAATTTTATGTGTGTTTACTTTTGGACTTCAATGAATGAGAAATACATTACAAGATACAATGTATCTTTTATTAGGGAGAAAACTACATCTGCACTGATACAGAACAAAAGAAATGTTTTACTTTATTTGTTTTACATTTGGAAGGAATAGAATTTGAAAAGAAGACCAGATTTTTTTTTCAAACTCTACTTTTTTACACATAGTAGCCAGAGGAAAATTATGAAAAATGAGTACAATTTTTGTTAATGAATTTGTTTTTACACAAGTCAATTATAACTCATTCGGGTATACAATATGTAGTGTGATTATTCCTTTTGTGTTTATTAGCGTTCTATTTATTAATTTCTTGTCAGTCTTTAATCAAATTGAAGGAAAGGGTAAATATTTTTAAGTAATGATAATGATTTAGTGATTTTCTTACGAAAGTATACAATAATGTAGACAACTAAAGCAATATTAGTTTTTGTGTATATTGTAAGGCACTTTATTTTAAGATACGTTTGTGATACAAATTTATTTTTATCTATGAACTATCCTTGTATACAATATTTAATTCAATTTTCTAGCAGAAAGCTTTTTTGTGGAAACACTTACATAGACATGTGGTAATTTGTTAGCAAAAAGAGGCAGTGAAAGGAAACATTCTGGTTTGTTTCTTTAGGTCTTTTTAATTAATGGTCATACTTTGCTAAGAGTAGAAGCAAACACCATTAGTTACCTAATGATGTCTCAGGAACATGTATAAGCTTTTTCAGATTTTAATATCACGAAAAGAATTGCATACAAAATGTTTCACATATTTTGACATCTTAAAAGATTTGTAATATTTAAAATTCACAGATATAAATCTATAATACACTGCGCAGGCAGGAGCAACGAGTCTGCATTAATTAATGACACTGGTTTGTGATGTACACTTGAGCTCAATGATCCAATGTAGTTAGTTTGAACGTGGTTGATTCCATTCCTGATTAAGATTTAGTTGATGCATTTTATTGTGAATGTTTGTGCGATCTTTGTGTGTATCGGTTTTGTTTATGTTATTTGTACTGAAAAAAAATCAGTATATTTTATTACTAATAATTACTACTTGATAATGAACTACCCACCTATATTGTTACTCATTCTTGTTGAATATTGTAAAATTTGATATCATGGAGTAAATTGTTATACAGCCGCCTTCTTTGAAATGGGTGAGAATTTGTGAATAGGTAATTGTAATTGTTGAATGTTTGTTTACTGCAAAAAAAAATTATGATTAGGATGTTGCCTTATGAAGGGTTAAAGTTAGTTGTATATATACTTAATGTGGATATGTTACAGTTTTCAGATAATTTAAGTATGATTTGCAATTAGACTTAGTTTTGAAAGTATATTTGAAGTGCATCCCGATCATCTAGTAATTTTTTAGAATTGGGTATATTGGTATCATTAAAAGAATAGTTATCGGCACATGAACTAGTCCTGGCATGCTTTAAATTTGTATATTCGCTTCTACTCATTGTACCCTTGTCAGGAGCATGTGATGTTTGTAGAACATAAATTACAAAGTGATCCTGTTGATTCCAATATACACAAGATGGAAGTATGAAGTACGGTATATATTGATGAAATTAGCATCATTTTTTTATCATCTTTATATTATGCAATGTTACGAGTATGCACGAGTGAGTGGTTTCAATCTTGAACACTATCCCAAATTTAATGTTGAAGAGCTTGCTGTATATTATAAACTAATGAATTGTTAAAATTTATCACTTTTATCATTCCTTTGTTGTTAGATAACTGTTGATGCTGAAGCATTTTATCGTTGCACATTCAGCCGATATGTGATATTACTCTAGATTTATGTTAATCTTTTAGTGTGTTTCTGTGCAAGCTAAATATGCGAGACTGAAGAATGTCTGTGTGATTAAAATTAAATTGATTTTTAAATATTTGTATATTTATTTTTTCATTCACTAATGGCCTATTTTTTTACCTTCATAATTTTATGCCACCAAATAAAGCAAAAAGGTAGAACACTTTGGGGAGGAGGGAACTTCAGTGTGTACACAGAGCAGTTAATACATTCTCTCATTTGATAAACTTGTAAATAATTATCATAACACATTTACATTGATATAATTTATTAATCTATGAATGGTTACAAAATATTAGGTGATGTAATCTAAGCAATAGGCCATTTCCACTGGCCTGGGGGAGCGTCTTCCACTAGTGGTTGCCATGGCTGCCACGCCAACATTTTTCTCGACAAGTTTAGTTCTTTCTTTGCCTACAACAGACAAAATTAACATGAAAACAATACTTTACATATAATGATTTATACTCCTTTACATATCTGAAAGTGAGATATATAAAGTTGTTTTGTGAAAAGACATATACATTTAACAAAACTAATGAGTATTCAGTATTACCTGCAATATCAATTCTTCTGCTTGACCACTCTGTAATTTTGCTTCTAACTTTTGCACATCAGGTTCCTAAATTTAGCGTTTATAAATATATTAATGAAAAACAACACTTATTACATGCTTTCCTTACATAAAAATCAAATATTTTAAACCAAGTGCTCAGCAAATTTTAGAAAAGCAGCGATTTCATTAGACACGACTTTTCTGTTATATCTTTAATAGAGTAAATTCCAGTCATGGGAATATCCATATAAAATCTCTTTCACGAAAATAATATTGAAAGTTTATTCAAAAATGCTATAATATTTTGCAATAAAAAATATTCAAAACATTGCAAACTTACAGATTTAACAACATTGAGTCTATCTTGTATGATGGCTTGTGTACTTTTGCGGTAAGTGGCATCTTCTGGCATTTTATTCAAAGTTTTCAATATTTTGTCATATAATACAACTAAAACCTGAAAAATAAAAAAATAAGATTTCTAAAGTGCAAATACAGGTTTCTTGTATTTACACAATATTAGCAAACATGTATATAAGTTGAAATCAAAAACTTCAAAATACACATACATCAATTAATTGCATATTTGATTTATTTTTTCTATTAACAAATTGGAATTTTCAATAGGATACATTTCATTATTTCTATGCAATACGAATTTAGCCATGAATTCTTATCACTCTCAATTATTGCTACAATCACAATGCAAGAGATCTTAGTTAAAAGATTAAGTAAACTGCCAAACAATATCTTTTACTACATAAGTATTTTCAATGAGCGCAAGTACTTTGATTCAATGTTTGTAAATATGAAAAGAATGGAAACTTATTCAGAGCTTGGAAAATATAATTACCTTATGAGGATCTCTTGACACAGCAAGGCCAGTAAGGCCAGTTGTCTAAAAACACAAAACAAGAAAAATAATTAGTTAAATAGCATTTAGTGTAGCCAACAGAACCACTACATTATTTTCTATGCGTCTTAAAACTTTTTATGACGACCATGAATGTTAAACGCCCACCTGCATATTAAACAGTTAGATGCGCGTGCTGTCATTCCAGCATGTGTTTTCAAACCAGTTCACATCACTAAAATGGACGCATCAGTATGAAAACACATTTCAGAACGACTGCACACACATCTAGATCTAATTGCATTGGGACAGGTGAATGATGCACTCCTTGCACAAGATGAAAATATTAAAAATTTTCAACACAATTCAAAACTGCTCAATATTGTGTGTTGTTGATTACACACTATAATAATATATAAACAGGTTTTTAGTATTGCGTACATATATGATCTTGTATACGATGATGTATGGCCACTTCTACTGTGGGTTTACTTCTATCAGCAATACACTAGCATCTATCCGGATTGACGTTTGTCACTAGACGATTATTTTGCTAAAAGTAACACATTCTTGTACTCTATTGAGAAGATAACAGTATATTTAATTCTGATGGATCTTTTGTGATTTAGTTGTTTGTTTGTGAATATTCTGCAAACTATTTACATTTTATGAGTCATGTGGGATGTACAATTTTCAAATCTTTGCATCCTACTGAAAAATAATGATTCCTAGACTCGGGACTCTCATCTAGATTAATCACTGAACAATTTTTTTCAAACGAGAATGCTAAGAAATTCGCTACACTTGAGGGTCTGTTTTTTGTGTTTTTTTTGTTTGTGTGAACTCCGCAGCCATCAACTTGCTGATAATTATAGCAGAGGGAGGCCACCTAGTGTTGGTACATGGACCTCCAGAGGCAGGTTAGATAACAAACTAAGCCTCGGAAGTGGGGGAGATCACACTAGCTATTATTTTCAAACTAGGCGAGTTCTTTAATGTGCAGAGGGGTGATTGTCCTCTACACGGGACACGCCTTTTAACGAGGATTCCAAATCTCATGCTTGGTGTCGATACCCTCTATTAGTATACTGTATTGTGGCTACACACTGTGTGGAGATCGGCAATGCAGTGGCAGACGTACGACATAAGTGTTTGGCAACATGAGAAGTCTGCCATTACAGGCCGCAAACTCACAACGCAGGCAAATACCATTTGTTAGTAAGGCGCTCTAAGCTTTTAACCACCTACTGTACCACTAAGGTAAAAAACGAACAAGACAAGTTTCACGTCCGTTCGAACACTGGCCTTGGGATAAGAAGGATCATGCTATAGTTTTTAAACTTGGTGAGTTCAGAGGGGTGACTCTTCACTACATGGGACACACCTGTTAATAAGGCTTGCATACTTCGCACACTTGATGTTACCACCGTCTTTTTAGTTTATTCAACAGTGAGGACATGTCAGTGACACATCAGTGTAATCGACCTTTTAATGGTTAGAATCATACGACGTAAATGGCATGCACAGCCCACAAACTCACAACAGGAAAATCCCTTTTGGAAGTTGCATGCCCATACAAGCGGTAGAGCACTTCACACACATCCCGTATATTATTTTGTTTAAGCCATCGTAGCTATTAATGAACCAACAAATAGTGTTTGAGGTGTCAAAATGAAGCTACTTACTTGTAAGATAAATACTACTTTTATGAGTCAAAAAAAATTTCATGATCTATGGAGCATTTTGTTATGAACTATTATTATAAACGTATTCACACACACCCCTTGGTGGCGATAATATGCGATTTGAACTTGTTTATTTACGTTTATTCTTACTAGAAATTTTCTTTTTACACTTTGGCACCGGGAAAGCTATCGTGTTCAAGGTAGTAATATTATTTCATGTTTATTTGGATGCTATTGATTGATTGATATTCTTCAGGAACTAATGTTCCTAGGATAGCACATGAAAGCGTACATATATATGTAATGCTTATTTCCAATGTGGTCCTTGTTTGTTTGGCAGGTTAGGTAACCAACTGAGCCATGGGTGTACTGGAGGGATCACACTAGCTATAGTTTACAAACTAGGTGAGTTCTTTTACGTGCAGAGGGATGACTGTCCTCTACACGGGACACGCCTTTTAACAAGGCTTCCGAACCTCGGGCTTGGTGTCGTCACCGTCTTGTATGATATACAGCAGCGACACGCTGTGTGGAAATCGTCAGTACAGTGGCAGACGCACGACGTAGCTCTTTGCGCCATGAAATCTGCCAAGGCCGGGGCGCGAACTTATGACGCAGGAAACTGCTGTTTGTCGGTCGCACGCGCTAACCACTGTACTAATGAGGACCACTACTATACATTTTTTTCAAAAATAACTAAGGGATGTGTGTGATCTATGGGCCCTGTGTGAAGTGCTCTAACCACTATGCAACACCAAGACCACTGCTAGCTACTTTGCATGGTTTGACGTAAGCGGTGGGTCCTGGTGGCCCTGTAGTTTGGAGCTAAACTAGAGTCTAGATCTCTACGAGTCTAGGTGTAGCACACAACGAAGGGGAGCAAATGTAATTCATATAGAGGGCTGTACACGTTCATTTTATTGTGACTCTCCTATAAACATATGCGTTGTATATTCTTGCTTTGGTGATAAACAGAAATATCGAAACATGCCCAGTACACTTATAATATATAGAAAAACAACCTTTTTCAGTGCCCCTGACATTGTAAGTAAGTAAGTTAACTTTTCAATCTCTATC
>CM032663.1:31197289-31261450 GCA_019095985.1 Streblospio benedicti | reverse complement strand
ACCAAACCAAACAATTACTTTCATCTTTGTTCCTTCTCGTTCCATTACCCGGGGTCCATTCTCTCGGGGGTAGGGGAGGGGGTGTCTTACTATATGTCGGGTAATACGGGTGTGCTATTTCTATGGGTCACCCTTTTAGACTCGGGTATAGGGTTGGGTCTAAATTTTGTGGGCAGGGATTATAGTCATCCTGTGCATCCGGAAGTTGACCACTGAACAGCCTCTTTCAAACATCTACCTTCCACAGAGTAGTGCAATTCACCGCGCATTAATATGTGACGGTACAGTCCAAACATCCGACGTTTGGCGATTTGCGTTTCGGCTCGTAGAATTGCCAGTTCTAGTGCTAGAGACACAAACTATTCATCGTTGGAAAGGGCTCGTCAATGTTCAATTCGTCCCATTTAAATCCATCTTATGACAGCCGAGGAATCAACCTGCTAAGTTAAACCTTGTGTTGTTTTCACCTTCGTTTTTGAGTCTCTCGGTAAAACCCATGATGAAATCACAATGTTAGTAACAATACAATGGTTGCGTTGTGTTCGTTCACTTCCGATTTTGACTGGCTTTCAGTACTGTTCAGTACTTTGATATTTTTGGTATAGTTATGAGTTTGAAATTAAATGTACGGATATTGTTAGTGTAAGTTTCATTTTGTTTGATACCGATATAATTTTTTTGAATATTTTGTGGATTTAAAATTACAATTTACATCTTTTTTTGCTGTCACTTTACTAACGTTTAACCTTTTAGAGATTAAGTGACTTAGTAGGAAAACATGGATCAAATGAGGGTGAGGAAGTTGGGTTTAAAGGTGTCCTTTGTTGTGGCTATCGTCTGAGGGGTAAACGCAGCATTCCAGTTTAATGTTTTTTATTTAATAAATTGAATCTACACAGAAAGTATTTTGTGATTTTTTTTTCAGGCTGCAACTTTGAAGCCTTATTTGACGGCAGTACGTCATACACTTACTGCAGCAATGTGCATGGAGAATTTCTCATCCCAAGTTGTTGAAAGACATAATAAACCAGAAGTGGAAGTAAGGTAAATTTTCTGATACAACTTATGGTACAAGCTGATAAATCAGGGCCACGGATAAGTGATGCAGCCGTAACGCGGTGTCCGGTTTTACCCAGGATTGCCATAAAATGCCTACCCTGGCATGCAATGATGCCCCAATTTCTCAGTGATATCTGTGTATAATTTGTGACAGCAAATTTATGCATACTTACTATGTTTATAGCACAACAATAAAAAATTTGCGTTCATTAGTCACTTCATTTAGCTTGTTTTGGTGCAATTTGAATAATGCAGACAACATACTAATCATCACGACATGTCAGGGTTTTGGTGTTGGAAAACAATAATCAATTAATAGTTGAAAATAGAATTTTTTAGTTTGGTTACAGGCCGGGGCATAACGATACCCCCACTTTACGGCGTGGTGTGTCAAGTACCCGTCCTATCGCCCGAGATGGGTATCTGTTGGGTATTCTAAAACACCCCAGACATCAGTTTCAATTGTATTTACATAGAATTTGTTTATTTGGACGTGTAAATCTAGGATGGGTAAATTTTTGAGGATACTCATCCTATGGACAAGTGTGATTTTTCTCCTATTCGAGGCCCTGCTGGTAAAGTTAACACCTGTCCACACCTTCATTTTTTTTATTGAAAGTGTGGTTAGTTTTCTTCCAAAATGTGTGAAAACATAAGACAAAAAATCTTAATGTAATAATTTGAACACCTCTAAAGCATTATAAGTATATATTTACGTGTATGTATATTTAAAAATCCGATATGAATTAATTTATCATCAACTTGTCCATTTGGGGTTGTAAAGTTATACTGTCTGTATTTTCATGTAATAAATATTATACTTTTTCTATAATTGATAGGTCAAGCAAAGAATTACTCTTGACACCAGTAGTGATTAGTAGAAATGAGAAGGAAAAAGTGCTTATTGAGGGATCTGTTAATTCATTAAGAATAAGCATTGCTGTGAAACAGGTAATATCTTTTTAATTAAAAAGTTTGTGTCATTCTTGGTTTTTAAATGCCTTTTCTGATATGCTATATAATATAGTCCTAGATTGACACATTGTGCATTGGGCCCGGGAAAGCAACTCTCAATATTCCTGTGCGTGCCATTATATACACAGAAATTAGTACACAATGCGCAGTCCTCAGACTGCACTCTCCTGCATGTCTTACATAGAGCATAATTCAATGGTCCATGCTATGTACTTGGCTTGGGTGTAACATACAAAGTTCAAACGTACCAGAATTTACAACTCCACATATTACATATGGGGCAGACATCATAATTTTACACACATCTTGCAGAAAAGAAGTGTGAGGATGAAGCACGTAAGCCTCCAAAACGTTCATTATTTCAGGCGATTAACATAAACCTCTTGTTTGATTAATAGGCAGATGAAATTGAGAAAATTTTGTGTCACAAATTTATGAGGTTCATGATGATGAGAGCTGAAAATTTCATTGTACTGAGAAGAAAACCAATTCAGGTAAAATATAGTATTTTATTACATAAGGATTTCATAATTTGATGTATAACAAACTGGAAGAAGCAATTGCTTCATTTTTTTTATTGATCTATCTGTGATACATATATGTAAATATAACTTGCTTCATATACATGTTGTATGTAAAACCGCATCTTGTGTAAAAATGCATCTTTACATGTGTAAAACTGAATCCTTATTTTGGGTTACACTTTTACACGTGTAAAGATGCATCCCAAATAGAGGATGTGATTTTACATGTGTAAAAGTGCATCTTTTCATGATAATCCGCATCTACCCGTGTAATATCGAATCCTTTCACTATTATATTTGAAAATGTATATTATCACAAATTTTACCAATTAACCAATTAGATGAGTGCAAATAAATGCAAGATAATTCTACACTATATGGGCGATAATACCGGTTTTACAAGGGTGATTACCGTGTAAAACCGCATCTCGTTTAAAGATGCTTTTTTTCACGGGATGCGGTTTTACATACAACATATATGAATGCATATTCGAAACAAATACCTTTTATCATAGCAACAAACTGCATTCATATAAATGGAGTCTTATATTTGGTCCTAATATAATTTTTATTTGATTTTAGGGATATGACATCAGTTTTCTCATAACAAACTTCCACACTGAGCAAATGTATAAACACAAGTTGGTGGACTTTATTATTCATTTCATGGAGGAAATTGACAAAGAAATCAACGACATGAAATTGGCTGTGAATTCACGAGCGAGAATATCTGCTGAAGAATTTTTGAAAAGATTTTGATTCACCAATTTTTTTTAATATTTGCAAAGTCCAAATGGTTGAAAATGTGATTAGCGATCAAACATTCATAATGCTTGAAGAAAAGGAAGGTTCGCGTCCATAGTGCAGGCTGAAAGTTTATTTTTGGTGAATGATTGTGATGTTTTATTATTGTGCATATTTTTTCTGTTTCCTTTTATGGAAGAAAATAATTTAGCTACTTCCAATCATGGAGTACTTAGACATTACTATTATCTTTACTATGTAGTGCATTGTTTTATATTGTAAAGCTTCAGGTGCAAGAAATTTACATGAACTATCAACTGCCTTGATAAGAATTTATTATTGAATCATCTATATTTGTATATATTTGATGCTTACATATGATTTTTACAAGCATTCACTTCAAACATGCAGCACACAGCAAAAACATTCCTGAGCAAGCAAACTTCATTCATCTACAGCTACTACTACACCTTTATGTTAAAATAGCAATACATATATTCGTTAACCAGTACCAACTTCATTTGAGTGACACAAATATAATATAATATTGTACAAAATGAATTTAACAATCATTTTTTCTCCATGATTAAGTAAGGTTTGGCCAGTACTTATTAAAGATTAGCAATGATTAATTTAAATAGTCTGCACCATAACCTAAGTTGTAAGCATGATTTATCACATGGTCTATAATGCAGTCGAGAATCACCGGTTCAAAAACATCTGCTAATCAAAAAACATGTACATGACATAATTTTTTTTAAAATACTATAGAACATGTAGAAAGGTAATGGTTACTACATCTCTCGTTCAAGTCTTATGCAACAAAGATTTTTGTCTTTTTTGACTGGTCATGGCAATTAAGATCACTTCCATTATTGCTTGGAGCATAAAATGATAAAAGTTGCATCGATTGTGCATAGTAAACATGTTCAAATTGAACTTGTTTGAGCAACCATGTGACTACCAATAATCACTGCACAATTTAAAATACACCCTTGATTTTGTCCTCACACCAATTGAGGAATTTCATGGCAACTTCGTATCCAAGAAAGCATGCCTGAAAAAATACATTACAGCTTCTTTATCAAGTGCATATTAAATTTGCAATTGTGATACAGCAAGCAAAATAATGAATTGGTACTCTTACCAATGACAGAAGTAGATTAACCTAACTTACCGCATTAGCTGGGAAAGCTCGGAGCATTACAGGAGTAACCCCTTTATAAAGTGCCATGATTCCCTCCTCTCGTATCAGTTCTGACAGCACACTTCTCATACCGTTGGGGTATTTACCAGCAGGAGCTAAAATACATTAGTCAAGGTAAAGCATTGCTTGGCACCATTGATATTATTTATAATTTAAAGATTTTAACAGCAATTCACATTAGATATCTACCACTTTTAAAAATTCACATGGAAAACAAAAACATCATAAAGATGTTTAAATAGATCATAAAGATGACGTTTTTGTTTCTCCAAAACTATTGCTTACCAATTTGAAGTCTAGTCTTCAACACATCTGGTGGTATTGCTACTAGCCAATTGAATATCCCTGCCATACCGCCAGCAAAGAGGGTCTTTGAAATACTAAGATCTTTCCGACTAAAAATTGATAAATTTAGTTAGACTGCAGAACAGTAAAGTTCTTATAGATACTGTGCATACGTACAGATTGAAATTACATACCTGCCTCCCTCTGGCATGAGGAGATTTTGGAGCCACTCGTATGTCATGAAATACATTCCACTTGCAGGTATATCTGAAAATGACAAACTTGTCACATAAAAGTTGACAACATTTTGAAAAATTTAATCCTACATTTATTTATAAATCAGGTGAAAAATTTTAATCTTGCATTTATATTTATAAATCAGGCGATTTCCAACATACGATTCATAAGATATATTTTCCTCTAGAATATATGCAAGTAATTTCAATGTCTTTTTAAATATTTTAAAATTAGATTGGCATATTTTACAATCGTTATTACAGACAAATGGTAAAGAAGGTTAATAAACCATTCATAGATGATCACCTCTCATAAAGGTAGCCATGGTTCCCCTGTAAATACTTCGGATGCCACCTTCTCTATAGAGTTGCTTTGCACAATCAACTGGTCCCTTGTATTTAGCCTCTGCAGCTGATTGCTGAACTTGAAGTAGACATTTTATTCTTTCTCCTGGGGCCATTATAACTGTAGAAAACACTCCAGCCACCATACCAGCTCCAAATAATTGTGTATATCTAGAAATAGTACAATGCTTGTCAATTAACCATTCTTAATAATGGAAATGATCAAACTTGTGCAAAAATAGAATGTAGGACACTTCTCTGAGGGATACTTACGAAAGAGGATCATTTGGATTTTTTTGTTGAATAGATTTTCCTACATTAAAGCCAAAGAAACTGATAGCAAATATTGGAGCTACACCAGCAAGAGGTGCGGCCATTCCTTTGTAAAACCCTGTAGGTCCCTATAAAACGTGTAAAATACAAAATTTATTTAGCTCACACTATTAGAAGTAAACCATAGATTAATGTCAAATAAATGCATTAGAGAAATCAACATACATGTATGTCTAATAATTATCTGTAAAATAAAAAGTTTGAATCAATAATGCTTAATGTTAGATGTATGTGCGGTCATTCCTACACTTTTGTAAACTGCCACATGTACATTTCCGTGGCATGTCAGTTTGAAAACGCGTGTCGGAATGACTGCGTGCTTATCTACATGTACCTCTTTCAGGAATATTTTCTTGGCACAATCATAGGTCCCAGTATACATCGGAGGTTTCCCTGCTTCAGGTTTTGGCATAGATTGGAGCCGCACCTTGAGGCATATAAGAATATCATGTTTTGTGTGTTCCACTATCATTTAGACTATCATTCTGATTTTAAAACAAAAACAACAATAATTACTGTGGATGTACGTGGTACTGCAATACTGGTCGTAAACAAACACAAATATATTATGCGGGAAAATCAGTGTATCATAGTGTCAATTATGAATTGTGTGACTTAAAAAATATATTTCCCTTATTATAAATTACTCAAAAATAGTGATATATTCAATAATTTAAAAAAATCTTTTGTAATAAAATAGATTTATATATATATATATAAAAAAATGAAGATTTCATGCTTCACCGATCTCACATGACCAACAGCCCATTTGTTGATCTGAATCAGTTTTTTTATTTTCTCCTACACCCCACTGAACGTATTGCTAATGACAGTAATGTAATATCAGCACCGGTAGGCGTGTCAATATATAGGCTAGTTAAAGTTTGATAGCGGGTTCAAAGCAGGTCAAAATGTTATCTCACATGAATAAATTGAAAAAAATCCTATATGCTAATGGTCGATTTTCAGAAAAAATATATGCACTATTACAATCAAATGTTACCTTCAAAGTGTCCAATGGGTGACCCGATAACACCACACAGACACCTCCAAAACCTCCAGCTAAAAACCCTTTGATGGGACTTGTTTCTCCAGTTTCTGCCATGATTATTGGTAAGTGAATAAGTTAACCAGATTGTGTATTCATTGAGTGTAGATTTTCTAACTGAAAGAAACTTCACTATCAAAGTTGTTTTATGGCATTGCTATATCCGTCTTTGCTGTAGAATGCAGTGGTTTAATCATTTTCAAGAGTTATGGATATCTTACAATTTCAATTCTGGTGAGAGTTGAACGTGCATTTAATTTTTTTGCATAACATTTATTTGGCGAATCAGTGGTTGTTTTACAATCACAAAAATATTGTATTTTGACCCGACCTATAAAAACCGGACATCAAATATCTTTTGCGTTTCGATCATTGAGGGGCACACTGTTTTCTTAGATTATATAAGACTTAAGATTAATTATATACTTGTATTCAAATAAATTACAAATGACTTTTTACAGCTAGTGGTTAGAAAATGAAGAAAATATAATATTTCTTGCAGACAAGGTCATATAAAATGAGCCAATAGGATAATCGTTTACAAAATTATTATTTGACCGAATTAAGCGATGTTTCCCATGGTGCATCTAGTATCATCGAAAATGGCGGAAGCAGGGCCAACTGAGTGTGAAACTCAAAAAAGTTTAATTTCTAACTTACAGAAAACGCCACTTAGAAAAGGAGACACATGGTAAAATCTTTAAAGGATCTCGTTGTGAAAGATCCATTTTGTTTCTATCAATGCGCCCTTAATTTAGCCATATTTACCAACTCTTTGACGCCTTTTCATCTTCGTCATCCTGAATTCACGTCTAGTTTCATTATTCACTTTCTTCCTAGTCTGTTTTTATACCAAGTATGCATCATTTAGCGATAAGCTGAGTGTATTTTATGTTTCCTTAAAGACCATATGAAAATTAAACGATACGTACAATGTCCAGAAGTGTTCCAAAGTCCGCTAATATTGTCAATCTTTTGTATTGTTACTCAACAGTCAACTCCCTGACAGACATCTCTTATCCTGTCAATCCGAATGGCCTAATATTCATCATGCCCAAATATTGTATATTCATGAATTTATGCCAGTGTTCGTTAGTGAGTTGCTTCCTGGTGTAATAAAGAACACATTTCAGTGAGAAGAATATGAATGATGAGTACAATGTTTACTTGTTTCTACCAACTTACTTATGTATCTGTTTTTGAGTCCTCAAGAGGCACATGTCAATGGGTAGTCATGATTTAATCACGCTGGATGATCATGACAGGACTTTGTAATCAAATTACCAGTGTACACAGAAATTGAACAGAGTGTCAATAAACTTGTATTTCATACTAAGTCCAATGAATGCTATGGTTGGCAAGGAAAAGATAATAAGCCTTATTAGTATTCCAATGCGCCGCTCGATGCGTCAGCAGCATGATAAACAAAAGCACGTGGCCCCCGCGGCTGTAATGTTTTCATAACGACAATACTGCCTGTCATGTCCGATAATGGATAAATATTGGATATATATGTATTCATACTTGTTTTTGCCAAAATTTATGAATTAGATCATATAAATAATATATTCTAGTTATTGAAAATGTTATTAGACAGTAATTGTACGCATATACTACTTATAAATATTGGCAGGAATAAATTAGATTATTACTGCAAATGACATATAGACTGGGTATACTAATGTAGTGGTATAGTGTTTGTGCATATTAACAGATTTTATTATTGATGTGCAATAGATTTATTTAATATACATATACTAGATGTAGATGAATATATCCCGGGAAATGTATACAGATTTAGTGATGAGAGTGTGCATTTGTGTATATAGATCTATTTAGTATTACATCAACTGGTCAAGGATGAGGACTGCATACCATGATAAGTGTTAGAAAAAGGAACATGTGGCACTGATGTGGGGCAGAACCTCAGAAAGAATTTCATATGGAAAGGCAATACCAGGCTGTATTGGTTGTTGGCCCCACTTAGATGCCTGATCATTTCAAGCAGATGATCAATGGATAGATCTTAAAACAATGTACAACATTCACAACAACCTTTTACACGGCGTTCAATCAATGTGCAGTGCTCGTAAACGGTTTACCCAGTGCTCGTGCAAAGATAACCAGAATTCGTGTGTGATTTGTTTACTTTTGAACTGACAACTTTTTGTTTTTGGCTCCTGGTTACTTAACTGTATATCTTTTTGCCCAATTTCTTTAGTGCATGGAAAATGGGAATATCTCTACTGTCTAATGAAAGTTTCAATGCGCATCTGCATTGGCTGGTTTTTGCCGCTAACTCCATAATACATGACCACCACCCTCCATATGCCATTCATCCAGTAGAAAATGGAGAATATTATGGCTTTAAACACTGCATTTGGACAATGTGAGCATGAGAATATGTATAGATCTTGATAGGCAACAGATCAATGCATTCTCATGCTTGTTGAAAGCATATACTGAACAAAAATGTAAAAAGAAGTGGTAAGCTGAAATCACCAGTGCTCGTGTGAGCTGCAAACCAGTGATGGTGTGTATTTCATTGATGTTATGTATTTACATGAAATATCTTAAAACATTGTACCTGTCTGGGGTCAGGGGTCCCACCCCCAAATCTTCCTGAAACTCATGATCTAAAAATAAGTTGAACATTGTATAATACACCTGACGCCATATTACATATAAAATAAGGAAAATGTAAGAACAACTGTGTAATTGTGTAGGAGTGAGCCTAAAACAGCCAAGCACTCAAATGAAGAAAGCAATGTGCATTGTCAATTAGAGATATGATCATTTATGGCTCAATTACTTATTGCTGTTATTTCCACTTGATCATCAACAATTCAACAAAAATGCTTCCAATGATGAACATTACGGTATATCAAGTGATTAACAACTAGCAGGCTTAAATGGCCTTCAAAACTTTAAATAGGAATTATATTTAAATGGAATTATATCTCACCTCATAGGTTAAACCAATTTGTCACTTTCACTTTCGGTTTCAATCACGTGAATGCTGTGCAGTATTAAAAAAATCAGACCACTGAAACATTCCAGCTAGCAAACAAACGTTACAAAAACATTCCTGAACATTGGGCCTGATTAAAAATTGATGGCATATTTAATTGGAATGAAGCATACCAATCGATATGGAATTATAAATACGTAAATCTCTTTGTATTGACAAGTCCATTAGTGTATGTAAATTTTGATGGTTTCACCCTCAGAAGTGAGGCTGAAAGCAATCCTGATATATAACATCAATGAAGTACACACCATCACTGGTTTGCAGCTCGCACGAGCACTGGTGATTTCAGCTTACCACTTCTTTTTACATTTTTGTTCAGCATATGCTTTTCAACTAGCATGAGAATGCATTGATCTGTTGCCATCAAGATCTATACATATTCTCATGTGCACATTGTCCAAATGCAGTGTTTAAAGCCATAATATAAGTTGTCAGTTCAAAAGTAAACAAATCACACACGAATTCTGGTTATCTTTGCACGAGCACTGGGTAAACTGCACGAGCACTGCACATCGATTGAACGCCGTGTTTTAACAGATACATGTACGGACATCAATTTGCAATTGTATAGGTATTTTACAGATTACCATTAAAAGAAATAAATTTAAAATATTCAGGTTAACTCAACTAACATTGCAGTATTGTTTTGTATCACTAATAAGCATAATTACTGAAGTTTATTTTTCATTATGTTGAGAATGTGTTATAAAGGTGGAAGGCATTTACATGTTGTAATTTGATTTAATGTGTTACTTTCTGAATATGTTTTATACATGGACTTGCACTTGTATTATGTCTGAAATAAACTCATTAATAAGATAACATAAATAGATATTCACTAATATGAAAAGTTAACATCAATCAATGATAATCATTTTAATGGATCACAATTAAACAATATTTCAAGGCATAAATAATTATAATTACAATGCTACACCATGATATGAGATAACTGAATGTACTTGGGCTTCAGATTTAAAGTGGGTTATCATAATAAGTGTTATATTTGAGATATTCATCAGATTCAATTAAATGTTTATATTGAAAAAAACAACAACACACATACGATTTGAATAACAAAAATAAATCTTTATAAAACATAAACAGATTATGCTGTTTGCTTATACAACCAGTGGAACTTACAAGTTCCTACATGCTTCACGAACAACAATATCTTCTAAAGGCAGAACCGGAGTTAATGGTAGAACACAATATTTGGTGAAAATTCTTTAAAATATCTTAAGAACTTTAAACATCTCTTGCTCTTCAATACAAGAACTTGGTGGAAGATTTCCAGCGTAGGAATAAGATATTTCTGCCATGGCCCAATCCTCTGAGATTGGTACACTTCTAATCTACAAGTACCAACTTCTGATCCAGTTGATCCAGGGAATTGAATTTCGAGGTAATCTTCCTGTATGACGTGGGACTACACAAACTCGTTGATATAATACAGTTCTTGATGCAACATCTGAATGAAGTTGTTACGTGTCAATGACAGTCACATGATCGTGACAGTCAAATTAACATTCACACAGACACATTATTTTATATATGAATATTTCTTCGAATGACTTGGGGTTGTGCTTCATTCACAGATTGAGTCTTCTTTAGACTTTATTTGTGTGTTGCAGAGCCATCGTGTAAACTGTACTGGAGGCAGGTGGGCTGTGGTGGTAGTTGATCTATAAATATAATGTGGTATAATTACAATCACCAGGAATAATTTACATATACAGCACATTTACATCTGAAACAGAAATATTAATACAAATAAACAAACACAGAAGTACATGATATAACAAGATTATCATCTTTTAGTCTCGCGGATTGGAAAATTGTGCACCCCTAGTGGGAGTGACAATTGATTGTACTCACCTAATAACTGGAAGCTTTTACTTTGAGGATACTGTTTGTACAGTGTGTTATAGCATAGGTGTGTCCCATGGAGCCATCATGCTTATCTGAAACAGTTATCATAACCAGTGTAAAGCCCTGGACAATGAGCATCACATATAGATCTAATGGGCACTAGCTGAGCTTAGCCAGGTCTGGGATTCATATGTCAAAGAATCATTCTTGCCAACTTACGTACTTATCATTATCTTAAAATCGAAATATTGTTAGGAAAATACTCTGCACATTTGTATCACTCGTTTGTTTGTCAAATAATAGTAACATACACTTTAGTCCTCCAAACACTTCAGTGAAAGACAAATACATCACCACATTTTTTAAAACAAACAAATAAATTATGTGTATTTGCATGTAAAATACACTTGGATTGAAAGTTAATACACTTTTACACTCACTCACCTTTATTTTTCACCAAAATAATTACCTAGGAAGAAGATATGTATAAATATAAAGAGTTCGAGCTTCACTCTTATCTTCATGTAAATAGGCCACGTGCATTTATTTGTAATGTGCCTCAAAGAAAAAGAACGAAAAATACCGTGTCTGAGCATGCGCAGTGGGTGCCGAAATCAGGGCCCCCAACTATTTACCATATGGGCCCTGCTGGCTGTGGACTTTTCCTGCGAAGTTTCAAACACTGCTATGACGTGCTACACTGTTGTATGGTATCCGAATTTCCAATAACCAGGTTTTAATACTTTTTATATACTAAAAAGCTCCTAGCTACGCAACAATGTAAGTGATCAGACTAGTAAGTTCTGCATTAAAAAAGAAAATTGTAAGACACAAAGTTCATCCTTATTTTCACAGGTACCTTGTGGATACCAAATGGTATAAACAGTGGAAAAAGTACGTAGGGTATGACAGCTGGGATACCAGCTACATTGGTGACCAATCTGCTTTCCCAGGACCAATTGATAATAGTCCACTTTTTAAAGGTAATGTTAATTGTCACATACATGAGGATCACTGACAGTGTTCACATCAATTTAACATGTATATAAATAACACAATACATGTCGATAATTCCGCCTGAATATTTTCATAATAGGACTTTTTTGTTGTAGAAGGAGGAAATATATTGAAGGAGAACTTAATTGACGAATTGGAATATGTCCTTTTTCCTGAAGAGGCATGGGAGAAACTTGTCAGCTGGTATGGGCTACAAGAAGATCAGGTACCAAACCAAAACAATAGTTTTTATAATGCAGAAATCATTGATTTTACATCTATAGTTCTTTTTGCTTGATATTTGTTGTCATGAAAATTATGATATTTTTACCCGCTGATTTATGCTTGATTTATGACATAGATCATTTACATATTTTAATTGAAGTATCCATAAGAGTTTTTTTTATAATATTGATATGATTCAAGTTTATTGTTCAGGTGAATATGATCCATGGTATCTATTTGTTACACTTGACACTGAACATTTTTAAAGTATACCTCATAAGCTTTTGAGTTGTACACCAAGTCTTCATTAGCCATCTTTATTTGTCAAGGGATTGTACTATGATTTCATCCAAGTTGGCCATCAATAGGGGCTCTGTCCCGTTAAGTAAGAAAAATACTGAAGATGACACGAACACAGGAAATGGAAAGACAATGGTAGGAATTCCCTATGTAAGGGGCATTTTGGAAGAGGTCTGAAGATCCATTAGGATCTTACGCAGCTATGGATCTACATATTTTTCAAACAAGTAAAAAATTTGCGTCAGTTGTCGGGTGCAAGAACCCATCTAAGGATATCTTCTACATTGGGAAAACTTCAAAGACATTCAGAACACTTTGACAAGCACTGATGAAAAAGCATCACTTCTTTCTTTCATGTTTTCTTTCACACACATCAACAAGAAGGGGAGGACAACCTGATCAAGTTTGAGAATATCAGTATATTGTGCAGACACAATGTGACCACGATAAGATGATCTAGGAGGCAATCTACATAAGCTGATCATCTACATAAACCCAACTTCAGTGTTGTTAGGGCCTCGAACTTGTGCATATCTGGGACAGTGTCATGGATGACGTCATAGTACCATCTCGAGACAAAATATTATGAAGATATGGTGCACAACTTGAATGCTCTTGAGGTATGCTTCAAAAACATTCAGTGTTAAGCACAACAAATAGAGATCATATTGCAGAGATGTGAACTTACGTTTTTTCCCCGTATTTTTACGATTTTTGACCCCTGAAAATTCATTACGTCTGGGACATGGATTTATTACGGGATTTTACTAGGGTCAGAGAAATATGTAAAAGTTGTACTTTTTTCTAAAATACCGATGTTTTTTTGCTCGCAAATGGCTGCAGCCATTATTAAATGTACTCAATTGAACTACGCATCGTGTAACAAGGCTCTCCCTGGCTCGCAAAAATGTACTCGATTTGAATGACGTGTTGAAACAGCTTTAGTCTCGATCAGCAAGGCCCAGTTTGTGCGTGCTGTCACTTATGCGGCAGGCAGCCTAATATGTGCACAATGCACCTGCACCTGCAACACGACCTGTCAACGGTATATGAAAGTGAAACTGAGAAGAAATATTGAAAATTAATGAATTTTTGCTTTCCCCAGTAACGTAATGGTGCAAAAATACAGGGACAAGTATTCAAGAAAATACAATGATATTACTGCATCGAAAAAGAGTGTGAATCACGCCAGATATGGTGAAAATTCACGGTGCACTCAAGACACAAGGGCATTAGTATTGTTGTACAATACATGCCTGACTTTCCGAGGTAATGTGCATTTTGCACATCCCGTGTGCTCTTCCAACAGATGCTTGTTTAATCTAAATATTATTATGCATTACTTTATCAATTCTTGTCGGATTTTGGTGATCTGTTTTTTAATTGATTCCCGTGATATCTAGATTTTTTTCCAATTATTTTTTTTTCATTTCACCCCAGAGTAGTTTACAATAATTGCCCTTATTATTGTTTTTTATAAGTAGAAGAACATTAAGATTTTATGAAGATTTTTTGTATTTATTATTAAGATTTTTGCTTGAAAATTAAGATTTTTCATGGCTGTGATTAAGATTTTCAACGCTGACGGGTTCACATCTCTGATATTGATATGAAATCATTTTAATAGAAAGATATATATTGCGTCTTTGTGGCCACAATATTCACTATTGATTTCTTTAATGTTATTTTATGTATATTCGATTTTAATTTGTATAGGAACCCATTGCAAGGAAAGTGATTGAACAGGGTATGTTTGTAAAGCATTGTAAAGTTGAAGTTTACCTCATGGATCTGAAGCTCTGTACCAATGCCAATACAGACAATATTACCACACGGCAGTTCAGCAGAGCTGATACTATAGGTATATTTTGTATTAATCATTTAAGTACAATGTAGTCAGAGTTTATGAATTGATCTCTATTGATGAGCATAAATGGAAAAAAAACCCTGGATAAAGTTATCAATTTATCGCCATATAAAATGAAATGCTTATCTTGTTCCATTCAGAACACATAGAAAAGGTCATGCGAGGAGCCTTCGACATTCCTGATGATAAAGAAGTTCGTCTCTGGAACAAATACATGAGTAATACATTTGAACAATTGAATAAACCAGACAATACAGTCCAAGATGCTGGTCTTTATCAGGGACAGGTTAGTAACTTCTAAGTTCGTAATTAAGCACAAAGGTGTCTTGGCTTGGTGGTTCTATGTAGCACCAAAAATCAACTCTGTACATCATTTGTGTTTATATTTTGATTTACAATACGATGCATTTGTTTTAGGTGATTGTGGTAGAGGAGAAAAATGAAGACGGTTCTTGGCCAAGACAACCTAAAACGTGAGTAGTGGTCTAAGAATTCGGGGACTTGTTACCATATTTCCTTGTCAAATAATAAATTTATATCTTATTGTTTTAGGTCCACTACATCAGTTAATTCCAGTTACAGTCAGAATGGTGTTAACAGCAACACATCTCTAGAAAATTCTAATACGGGCTCATCTCCAATTCGGTAGTTTTCATTGTTTTTTACTTTTCTCACAATGTATAATTTTCTATATTATAAGAATTATTTTACCTCTTAGATTATGCATAGTTGTTTAAAATATAACATACTGATACATTTGTTTTCAGGACATACAATTATTCCGGAACATCAGGGTATGGATCATATTATAATGACAGTGGCTACAAGAATAGTGTGTCTATCCCAGGCATATGTGGACTCAGCAACTTGGGCAATACCTGCTTCATGAACTCAGCAATACAGGTAGATATACTCGTGTACTTATGTATTTTACTAATGAGGATTTTTATATATAATCTGAAAGTCTTATGAACTTTATTCTTTGTATAGATCAGATTAAAATAAGTATGTATGTAACTTTGATATTCGCATACATATTTCTATTTTCAAAACAATTATACTCAATGAAAATTTTGATCGAAGGGTTTTGCATTTGTAGTGCATGAGTAACGTGGCAGAATTGACCGACTACTTCCTTCACACCGACTGGCGCAGCGAGCTTAATATGGACAATCCACTCGGCATGAAAGGTGAAATTGCCACCAGTTATGCTGAGCTCATCCGCAATATGTGGTCTGGGCAGTATTCCTACACAGTTCCACGAAATTTCAAGGTACGATTTGTATTTTCTTCAATGCAGTTGATTCTTTTTTTCTCCCATTATTTCAGTATTTTTTCTTTGTTATTAAACTGAAGAATGTTATTTGAAAAAAAAAAAATGAAAAGATAAACTTGCGTAATGTTGCAATAAGGTTGAAAAATAACATATAACATATTAAAATGTAACTGAGCTACATTTGAATGGGGATGTAGAAGTAGGCCAGTAGACCTGCATATTATTGCCATAACCTGGAAAAAAAGTCATGTACATTGAAAACAAGTGTAAATGGCATAGAGTATTGAAAGTACATTGAATTATTTAAAGTCCAAATAATGGGGTTCGAACATACTAAAACGTTTACATATATATAATCTTCATATATTAAGTGACCTAAAGCGATATTTTATACTTACCGGCAGTTCACGGATGATTCTAAATATTAGAAATAATCTGATAATTTCTTTGTTATTTCCAATGTAAACAAAAAATACGTGCGAACATTTCACCACAACTAGGTCAAATTACTGACGACATCGTATATCGAAAAAGAGGCAGCGAGTGCTCATTGGTTGAGAGGGCCGCGCCCCCACTGTCATCGACCAATGATGGCGTGAACCGGCCTGGCATGACCTCCATATTTGATTTTAGATTTAAAATCATGGATTATCAATGATACATAGGGTGACAAACACGAATTGTCATGCAGGAATATATTTTTCATCGAAAGGCAGGATATCTTTAAAAGAGCTACGCTCGCGATGGTAATGTCATGAAATGCTACCGAAAATGCGACCATCTAAATGGCAATCTTGCACACAGTGAACCTCGTGGTCCGATAATGCAGATGACGGCAATTTTCGTAGCATTCCGAGACATACACATGGCGGGAGTGGAACTTCTTTATGTCTGCCGGTTGTTGGTTGAGTAAAAATAAATCCTGACTGTAAATTCGGGTTGTATATCCTGTATGTCGATGATAATCCATGAAATTGCTAATGTTTACATAACCAGATGCGACACCATCTTTGCAATGCATTGGGGGTGCGTCTCTCTCGTCCAATCAAAGCGAGATCCGACCACGAGGCTCATGGGTAGTGCGTTGTCTTTGTATACAAACACGAAGCAACTCGGCACATGGCATTTTATTGACAATATAAATAGGCAATTTTTCGAAGATACACATACTTTTAGTTACCTTGCTACATGGTAGCATGATAATGATAGAACCAAGATTATTTGGATATAAATTAAGAGTTCCTAAACCATATATTTATCGGACAAAGACCATGCATTTTGGCCATGATTTGCAAAGGTTTCTACTGAAGTTAAATGGCTATATTTAAGAAATGACGTCAGAGGTGTACGTCACCGATCTGACCTGTTTTCAGCATCTTGTCGAAGGCAACGAATTTTTGCTATTAAAATGCTGTATTTCTCATTTAATATTAGAATTCCTTTGACAACTGATATGGGATAACGTTCACCGAAAACAATTAATTGAACTGCCAAAAATGACCCCCGACCCCATTATTTGGACTTTAAGTATAAACAGCTACATAAAGGATAACATGTACTTCTGAAATCGCTACTAACGGAAAGAGCTTTATAGGCTAGACTGGTTTTTGTACATAATTGAGTAGGGGGACTTGTGTGAATGGCTCCTTAAAGAAAATACAGAAAGAAATTCAGTCAGTGTGTGCTGTTTGTGTAGGTGGCGGTGGGCCGGTTTGCGCCCCAGTTCTCGGGCTACCAGCAGCAGGACTCGCAGGAGCTCATGGCCTTCCTGCTGGACGGCCTCCACGAGGACCTCAACCGCATCAAGAAGAAGCCGTACATTGAGCAGAAGGACGCAGAGGGACGCCCAGACGATGTCAGTGTTTTACTACATTCATAGTCTATCACTCATTAGCTCCATTTTTCCGTGATATTATTTGTTAAAGGTTATGTTAAGTGGCCGAACAAGTATGCTTTCATAGTCTAAGCAATATGATGTATTCTGTGCATTCTAAACGTTTCTTTCATAAAATAACAGTGTATTAAACTATCTAGGGCGTTATAAATATCCCGCTATAAAAAGCCATTATGAAACTGCCAAAACACGTGCAAGTGAAAAAAGTAAACGGAATGATTTTTGTCAGGCGTAACTATGGTTGCACGTAACAATTTCCCTATATCTGTAATGTTAATGTCACGTCTGCTGGGGGGGGTATTGAAAGAAATTTTTAAATAAATCTAGTGGACCTTCATACCTCTGAGAGTCTGGGTAGCACCATTATGTGTCATGATTTGATTTGATTTTTTATGAGGATTGAAGTTTTAATTAAAATTACTGATTTTAACTGGTTTCCCTTTACTTGCAGGAAGTGGCCAAAGAAGCTTGGGATAACTACTTGCGGCGAAATGATTCCATTATTGTTGACATTTTCCATGGGTTGCTCAAGTCTACTCTAGTCTGTCCAGAATGTGAAAAGGTCTCTGTGACCTTCGATCCATTCTGTTACTTGTCATTGCCACTCCCCGATAAAAAGGAGAGACAAATTGAAATTTTCTTTGTTGCCATGGATCCCAGGAAGAAACCAAAACATGTAAGTTATCCTATAATCATATGGGGCATATCGTGCATGTTCGATTGAAGGCTCTTTTCTTGAATATGTTTGATATCTTAAATGAAACTGGCTGATGGACATATAAATTGTGAATAAATTGATAAAAGTGTTCAAAATGTATAATTTTAAGAATGTTTTTTTCAAACTTTTTTATTTCAGTACAAATTGACTGTTCCACAAAGAGGCAATATAAACCATCTGTGTAAAGCTCTTTCCAAACTTAATGGTGTTCCTCATGACAAGGTAAGTCACTTATCGTTCTCACTTCTAAGATGGGATATATTTGTGATGAAAAATAATCCTGTTCATATTCTTCAATGTTTTAATAATTGGGCATACTTTTTTTTTGTAAAAATAGATGGTGGTGACTGATGTTTACAACAGACGGTTTCACAAGATCTTCCCACCCGATGAATCACTCACTCACATTCTAGATCGTGATGACATATTCATGTGAGTAGAATTTCATATGCAATAAATTCATTGTAGTCATCATTGATGGGATCAACGATCATGTCGTTAATTGGAAATCTGACTAAGCCTCATATACCAATGCATCTAAAATCCAAATCTATACACAGCATATCTAGACAACATAGAAATGCTCCCGACTATACTTCTTCCCAAATACGCTCAAAAGTACCCCATTGAAAACTCACAACCCGATAATTGGTTACCTGGCGCACATTCAGGAAAATAATAATGTTTGCGTCCTGTGTGCCTGGGTTGGTCACCCTATATAACTA
The DNA here is from genome assembly GCA_019095985.1 of Streblospio benedicti. Classification (NCBI taxonomy): domain Eukaryota; kingdom Metazoa; phylum Annelida; class Polychaeta; order Spionida; family Spionidae; genus Streblospio; species Streblospio benedicti. Next base: position 31,241,790 of record CM032663.1, on the reverse strand, counting down.
CAACAAATCTGATCCTTCCTTCTGCCTTCCTATCACAGCTACGAGATTCCATGCTCAGGCCTCGACGACCCGGACACACTGATCCTGCATGTGTACATGCGCGAGAAGCGCGTCAAGTCCAACTACAACGGCTATCAGCACGTGACGCAGCAGCTGTTCGGCCAGCCCCTGCTCATCGGCATCCCGCGTAGCGAGGGCGCAGACTACCACACGCTCTACAACTCCATCCTCAACAAGATGGCGTAAGTTCGCAGCAACTGGTTGGATATTCATTTGTTCAAGTTCTGTTAATCATCTTGAGTTATACTTGTACTTTTGAACCAATATTTTGAAGCTCACCTGAAGCTTTCGGCCATCTTCACATGGTCTTTTTCCCACAGTGAAGTACTGTGGGAAAAAGGCCATGTGAAGATGGCCGAAAGCTTCAGGTGAGCTTCAAAATATTGGCTCAAAAGTACAAGTATAACTCGAGATGATTGAGTTCACAGCTTGTGTAAATGATTGTAGGCGTGTTATACTATTGCCTTGTAATTTTCAAAGTAGTGATTTTTTATATATCCTATCGTATTTAAACATGTCTTCAGGCGCTATGTGAAAATTCCTGATGACAATGAGGAGTGGTGGAAATCACCGACAAGGAACAGTTGGTCTGAGATGGCTGACCATCGTACCACCTCACAAAATGGAGGTTAGTGCTTCAAAGATTGCAGCTAGCTTATACTTCAGATCAATGTTGAAAATACATACTACACTATTAATACTTTCTTTGAAAGTTAAAGTTGTTGCACAGGTGAAAATAAAGGACCGTTGAGTACTTTGAAGCCTCCACCGGGATAGGTATTGAAATCTACAATTGAGTGTTCTGCATACTTCACTGTGTAATGCCATTGAAAATACAACACCACCTTTTGGTCTCTTATCTAGAAATCACCGATGAGCTGCTTGTGTTGTAGTTGAGGTAGAGATGACGGACGCGCGAGCGGAGGCGTCGAAAGGCTCGATGGCGTCTGCCGCGGCAGGCAGCACCAACAGCAGCTCGTCACGGTCCTCGTCCGTGGAGAAGATGGAGAACGGCGGCTCGACCTCCACCGCCCACAGCGAGGCCACCGACAACACTGGGGCAGACGGAGAGGACGACGACGAAGGTAGGGTGGACGGTCTCATAGGTGGACTTTAATAGCCAATGTTTTTAATTGTATGTTTTGTTGCCACAGAAAAAAGGATGTCTTAATAGAGGTACATCGCAATGTTGTGTAATATGTTTAGTTGTGTTTAACTGTGTTTGTGACACGCTCAATGAATCTCTTTCGAGCACCATGTGTGATGCATACCGGTAAGAATATTGTTTACTCAATGCCTTGAGGCATGCATATGTATTGCTTGTTTTTACCTTTTTCTGTATCAATTGCCCAATCATTTCTTTTCATATTCTTTACATATAGTTTTTTTCATTAATACAACATTCTTGTCAGATTTTAAAACCATTCAATTTTGTTTTAAGCTGTTTCGAAAGTTCTATATAACAGAAATATCTTTATTCTAATGGCTGAAGTGCTTGTTGCAGAGACCGACGAGGCTGGGAACAAGAAGCCCCCAGGTCTGTTTGTGCTCAGTGTGGTCAACTCGTTTGGAACCACCGAGATGGAAGTGCTCGCTGACGACGGACAGCCGCTCGCGCTCTCAGGTGAGGGGATCACGAACTTGTCAACTTACAACTGCACTCACATCCTCCACTAGCTAGCTGGAAGGAAAGTCCTTGATATGTCATTAACAATGTAGTATTATGAAAAGGAGTTTACTTTCTTTCTATATAACTGTCATACATTGCAGTTGATCGGCATACAAAAGTCAAGGATAAAATATGTAATGAAAAAGGGTATTCATAATTTTTTTGCCCTCGTTACAGCTCGGTCGTACGTCGCTGTTGATTGGCATCCAAAAGCTAAGGCCAAATTCTACGATGAGAAAGCTGCTGAGGAGCTGGAAGTGGACGAGTCTGTGAACGCTCGACACACGCAGAAGAAGCAGACGCTCCAGCTGACAGAATGTATCGACCTCTACACGACCACAGAGAGGCTGGGAGAACATGACCCATGGTGGGTAAGAGGCAGCATTGCTACCAGCATATGCTGTTTTTTGTTTGCTTGTTATTCGTAGTTTTTCGTGAACGAATTTGTTCACTGTTTGAAATTATTTCATTTTGGGGAGTACTTGTATGCTGCTATCGCCAGATCATGTGCTACTATTGTGAAGTGTGCTTCTGTGCAATATGTCTCATTTATTTGGTTATTCCAAAGTTTATTCCCTTGCCAAGCCAACAGTACTGTACAAGTTATACTCCGCATATGTAGCGTAACTGACTGCATTTATGTTGGTTTGTATCTTTCATTTTCTTGCTGTTAACTATCCTAAATGATAAACACTTTTCTGTATATATCTTTAAAACATGTTTCGAGTCAACAGAGTCCTTCTCAAGTACAAATGTTTATGTATAACATCAACATTTGTATTTGAGAAGGAATCTGTTGACTCGAAACATGTAATAAAGATATATAAAGAAAAGTGTTAATCATTTAGGATAGTGAACAGCAAGAAAAATGAAAGATACAAACCAACATGAATCCATATGCTGTCTACCAAGTTACTAGAATACTTTAGACTGCATTTAATTTTATGCTGTACGTGCAGGTACTGTCCACGCTGCAAGAAGCACCAGCGCGCCACCAAGAAGTTTGACCTGTGGCAGCTGCCCCGCGTTCTCGTCATTCACCTCAAGCGGTTCTCCTACAACCGGTACTGGCGAGACAAGCTCGACACCTTCATCGAGTACCCCACCAAGTGAGTCCCCCACACCGTGTCATTGCCGTTTGTGTGTCTACAATAGTCTAATATTTCAATGCAATCTTAATCTGAAAAAGAAAATATTTGTATTTATGGAGAAGTGTCAGTTTTTTGGGTGTTTTTCTCCCGTGATGAAAAAAAAACTTGGAAAAGGTTTACAGACCTTCCTAACTTGCATCACGTCATGACCTACATGGTTGCACGAGCGGAGATTTGAACGTCAGTAGCACTGTTGACGCTGTTGTCTTGATGCTGTTGAGACAGTAGCGAAACGGCTGCAAAGCCAGGTTCTGTGAAAGAAAATTTAATTGATAATGTCAAAACTAGAGCCCACTAGTAGCCTCCTTTCAAGGTAAAAAAATATATGTATGGGTCAAAAAATACACTCGACATCTCTTTTTCTTTTGCAGAGGCCTGAACATGAAGAAGTGGATCCTGAGTAAAGACCATGGGCCGGCCTTGTATGATCTGGTGGCGGTCACCAATCACTACGGAGGCATGGGTGGAGGCCATTGTAAGTGGAGACACTCCAAGAGAACTAGATTTTATTGATGCACCTTCATGCATGTAAACTTATCTCAAACTCCAGCCTACAGACATGGCAATGAAATTTATCATTACATTACATTATTTTTAGTATATATTCTTTTTAACATAACAATTATTTTGACATGTCATGTAAATGTCTCTAAAATCTGGTTGATGAATTGTTTCAAGTTTATATTGTGTTCTTAAATAAAACCATAGATTTTGATGCTTTCAGATACAGCTTACGGCAAAAACCATAAGGACAATCGTTGGTACTATTTTGATGACTCTTCAGTATCCAGTGCCACTGAGGAATCATCTGTGGTTCGTAGAGAATCTTTCTTTTCTTGTTAACATTTACTAATTCAACTTTAATCAATTAGATCTTTAGTTAAAGTTAAAGTATTAGAAAATCTACTTCTTGGATAAACCTATAACAAGTCTTACTTAAGAATATCATAGACCAGGTTAGACGGTACGTAAATAGGTGTATGATTCTGTTCGCCAGACCAAGGCTGGCTACGTGCTGGTGTACCACCTGCGGGACGCTGCCCCACTCCACTACCGATGTGCCGAGAACGCCAACACCAACGCAGCCAGCAAGTCCGGAGTGGGCGGTGCCGGCGCAGCGTCGTCCCCCTCTGCTTACTACAACCGCAACGGTGGTGGTGGCGGCAGCGGCGGCAGCAGCAGCAGCAATTCCTCAAACTCGAGTCTCGAAGCGGAGACCAGCCAGCCAAAGGAGAGGGGGGCGCCCTGTAACGGCTTCAACAGCTCGGAGGAGGAGGTAGAAGACGATGAAATGGACATCAACTAACATCTGGTAGTGAGCAGGTGGACGTCAGTATTTATCACCGTGATGATGATAACGATTCTCTTGGCTGTGATGTGAGCAGTCGTATTTGACTTAGCGGAGGTGGGACGTGTCAGGAATTTTGTATCTAACAGAAGAGAGAACACAATTTTTTTGTGATTGACCATAATTATGATTGTTTATAGCATTTTGCATTTAACCATCAAAGTTGATTGAATGTCTAGGCTAGTGTTCATGTGAAATATATTATGTTATGTATCATTTCTCTAACTTTTGTAAAATGTTTATCAACACACTCACAAAAAGTACATTCTTTTCGCTAGTCTTGTATGCTAGTTTCGTCATCAGACAACTTCATCTAATGAATTGGATTTCAACTCCTAGTGGGTCAAAGATTATTGTTGCATTTTGTCACCAATGGCCATGATATCCTGTTTGATGGGGTTCCATAGCTGTATATGAATGCCCAGGTCCCAGCTAGGTGAATCAATTTGCATTGTAAAATTGTGTATGAATGATACAGTGTTTACAAATAACCATAGGCTTACAATAACAATACAGTATCAGAAATCAAGATTGGGATGTTTTGGATATGAATATTTATTGCAAGACATAGTGATTTTTTGTAATACATAAATCGGCCAGTAGTGGATATTGGAGCAGTATTTTTTTACTGCTTGTCAGTCTATCTACTAAATTTGAACATGATGATTCTGTATCTCTTTAAGTTATTTATGCATGTTATTTTTTTTATTGCACATTTATTATCTAATATTAAGTCTTGTATAGTGTATTTATTCCAGTTCTTATAGTAAGATAATGTACATGACACTAATAAGATATTAGTTTGGTGAGAATGATTTGTTGACAAACATTATGACACAAACTGGAAGCTTGCGTCAGTTATTAGTTTCTTAGGAAATTGGGATGGATGAATTGGATATTATTTTTCCAATATATATGTTTTGTTGAATGCTCTGGTGGATGTTGTATGGCATAACGTGTTGACATGGCTACGGTCACTAAAATATTTAGCTCCGTTCATTTCACAAATTGCCTATGCTCAGGGCTATTAAAGAAACAGATAAGAAATTCTAAAAGCCTCTGAAATGTAAACCATCATGTATCTGATAATATGTAAAATGTGAAAGAATGAGTCTGATATTTGTTTGAAACCGTATGTCAGTTGTATGAAAAATGTCCAAATGAAAAAGTAAATGACAAACAGCATGGTTTAACATGCACCAATGTATTTCTATAGGCTTGTTGTGATATGTTTTTACAATATGCAATTGCACAAAGCTACTTAATTAAGGTTCTTTTAACATTAAAAAAAAAACGCTTCAAAACACATAGACCATTATTGTTAATAATACAAGGTTCTTATCAGCACAATTTGCACTATTTAATTGCATTTTAAGTGATTGTGATAGTGCTCAATCAAACTGTATGTTATTGCTTTCAATATAATTAGATGTTGTCTTTATTCATCTCTCTTAATTTCCATTTCAATTGTCTAATTTGTTGTGTATATAAAATATGAACAAGGTCTAAGTAATATATTGCTGCAAATTGTAAGTTCATATATAAATTCCTAGAAAATATTTGCCTCTTTATTTATTTCACATAACTTATCCCATAATTTAACGTGCGTTATGGAAAAACACATATTGTGCCGGTTTGACAATTTTACAGTTGGAAAATTTACTTTCCCAGGATCGTTCAAAATATTCATTTCTTCACAGAAATGCATTCTCTATCCTATTTTCACCATGCAGTAACAGGATTATGGATTTCTCCCTATAATCTTGTCCCAATAGCTGATATTCGCCGACTTTTATTCATTTTGACTGGTTGGAGGTGACATTTTGAAAGATGTATTTCTTTGTTTTCTTGCTTGTGTAATATGACTCGCATTTTATTCTCCGCCTCTGTTTTCGATAGCAAGCAAGTTACTACCACTATTTCGCATCATCAAATAGCTCACAAGGGAGACGATAATAATCAAACAGTTTACTAAACTTGGGTGATAACGTTTTTAAAATGTTAAATTGTTCTCTGTGCATCGACTAGTAAATTTTAACATTTGTGACAAAACAAATCATTTTGATTATAGAGCAATGCGTGTTATCTGAGATATCCTATAGTTTGCAATTTCATATGTGTACGATACATGAATTCTTGATGGATAACTATCCTGTTTTATCGATAAGCCATCATTTTTACAAATATTTGGCTGATCTTTATGAGGTGATTTCTTAGTACATGTACCGTAACATTATTCACACTTTGAAAACTCATTCAATCGCAGAGTTGTTGTTTTTTCCTCTGGAACGAGATACAACATACCAGGGTTTATTATCAAGGAAATATATGCTGCTTGAATTTAGACGTGTAAAATGGGCCTTTGGTGCGTAAATACATATTGTCCAAAATGAAGTTTAAATGATACCTTGTTTATTCTCCACAAAATTTACGCTGGTATGTGTTGTTTATATTCTTGTCATTTTCCCACATGACTGTGGTCAAGATGGCAAGTATTTTTATGGGATAAGCTATGATGAACTATAGGCTATTTTACATCAAATGTGCGGTTTCGCTCGTAAATTATGTAACCCGGGATCAGGTTGATACCCTGAGGTTCCGTGAAATACACACTGGCATGCCATGATGCCCCGGTTCTCCCATAATATCTGTGTATAATTCGGGACATAATAACAATAAACATGATCGCCGTATTTTAGCACATTAATAAACCCAATATAGTACTGTTTAGACTTTCAAACGCAGTTTTACGTCAATTTCATTATTACAGATGACATACTAAACATCTTGACTTGTCGGGTTTTTGGTCTTGTGAGAAAATTTCTTATTCTGGTCCCGGGCCGGGGCATCATGATAACCCGGGTTATGGCATGACGTTGTGCATCATTTATTGAAAATAGTTCTAAATATTTAAGAATAAGAAGTTAAAAAAAATTATAGCTAAATATGTCATCTACAACTTTTTTATATAAAAAGTTGGTGTGAAATTTTCGGGGAACCCTGTTTAGATTTGGAAGGCCGTGGACTCGGTCACGATCTGTTCACACCAGACCGGTCATAATATGTGCATGGTCAGGCTCTAGCCTAAAATGTAAATGTATTGGTTTATAGTCTCAATGAACAGCTCATGCCGTTTTCTAGCGACTTTACATCTACACCAGGTCAGTGGCAGCATTTTCACACTACATATATCTTTCTCAACTCCCTGGGGAGCATACAACACTGGCTGCATACAGCATTGCTGCTATTCGAACCCACGACCTTCTGGTCACGAGTCCAACTCCCTATCCACTCGGCCACGGAAGCACAATTAGGCCTCGTATTTTCATTTCATACATATAAAAATTAGCAAAATAATGAGAACTATCTTATAGGTCTAAGACAGGCGCCTTAGACCCTTCGTCTAACCTTCCATGACGTGTTCATATTTGGCCAGCTTCTTAATCCACCTAGGATTAGTCTCCAAAACATGTGTTCTATTTCTGTCTCATTGCTTCGTCAAAGCCTTTATCCCCGAAGCTTTCAACTATGTCAAGTGCATGCAATCTGGATATGAGTCACCTGTGCCTGTGGACATTTTGTTTGTTAGTCTTAAGAGTAATGAAAGTGTGTGTTCTTGTGTAAAATAAGACCAATCGACCAGTCACTTTGCAAGTTTATTAATATTTTAGAAAGCAAGTTTTTAAAGTCTACACTTGTTTTACCAAGTTTTTCAGGGGTTTACAGGATGACTAGCTTCATATTCTTACATCACGTACACATATAAAAATAGGCAAACCCTAAAGCAAAACTTGTCATGGTATAATTAATAAGAACAAGGTGAATTCTTGTCATTGATAATTAATATTGACCATTCAATGGAAGCAGAAGCAGATTTTATGATCATGATTAACCAAACAGGCTCCAACAGTAATAATGTGCTCACTAAAAATATTTCTTTTACTTCAACTTCCTCATAAATATTAAGCCACAAATATCAAGTGAGACTTAAGGGAAAATAAAAACAATTTGCACAGAATTTAAGTAGTAAAAACACTTCTTAGATAAATACAATGCTTGTTCACATTTAAATCAGCTAACTTCCTCATATGTCAACTATAGAACATGTATGTCACAGACAACCCGCTCATCATAAATTCTAAAATTGTTTTGATCAATGATTCTCCTCCAACACCTGTTCATTCAGATGCCATTTGAATTACAATTTGTATTAAAAATCTAACAAGAAACAGGAAGATCTAAAGTTTTGTGACATTGAGGATGGATACACAGAGAACCGGTACAAACGTCCACTTGAATTTGAATTGTTATCTACATGTATGGCTGAAAACTTTCAGTTGTATCACGCAAATGTAAACAAAGAATTTCAGGGGACACCAAACATTCAAAAATGGTACGTATTTGAATGACCACATACTCAAGGAAATATTCCAGGTATTAGACAAAATGTATTCATAAAAATGTGACTTCAGTGATTTCATTTCAATTAAAATCGTACGAAATGAAAATCTGTAACTTATTACAGTTTGTTCATAGTGAAAGCTACTATACATGTGGTAGCTCAGTTGATTAAGTACAAAATATATAAAATTACCTGTTATCAAAGCTAAGAACAGAGACCAGACAGAGGAGTGAATATTTTTGTAAACAGATGACAGCACCAATGAAGCTTTATGCAGCGCAAATGTTTCAGAAGTTACATTTTAAGCATGACCAAATCACTGTAAAAAAAATTTGAAAAACACAATTTTATTTCTCTACTTGACAGGACTTGAAATACATGATATCAACATGAGAAAACATGGTAATATATATTTGTACCACAATTATACACATGATGGATAAACAATACTAACACATTTTTGCCTGATTTAGTTAATATTATGACCATTTCATTGTGTAAAATTACAAATTTGATTAAAAATAACTATGAAATGTAATTAAATAGACATGATAAAAGATAATCACACTATAAACAATTTCAAACAGACAGCAAGAATTAGTAAAGCTACAAATTAAACAAAACTCGTAAAATCAATCCTCAGAAGCCCACATCTGTGTCACCATTTAATACCACTTCAAAAAATAACAATTCAATTTTTAAATTCAAGCCAACATTATCTACACGAATAAAACCTATAGGTACAAACAATACTAGAAAATTTGTTGTAGTTATAAATCTATTCTGCAATTTGTTACAAAATATACAAAACTACTATAATCTCAGTACAGTGCTGGGAGATTGATACGAAAAAGGCGAGTATCTAAAAATTCAGTATTTTCACAAAACACCTTGAATTAAAACAATTTTGAATAAACAACCTTATATTAATGGCAACTACATGTCTTGAACTATAATCACAGGCATTTGTCATCATAACAACGGAAAGCACAAGACAAATATATTTCTTATTGCTTATTATGACAATATAAATTTTCATACACATTATATAGTGTTGCAATAATCAACCACTAGCAGCATTCATATAGAGTTAAAAAGCACAACATATAATACTTCAATACATTGAGTAACAAGACTATGCTATTGTAACGATTCCTTCAGATCTTGGCAAGAAAAATCTACACGAGTCAACTGAGCAAGCATATAATAATATTGTATATAAAATACACAATAACATAACAGAAAAATAATGGCATCATTAGTGAGTTTATCATACAACGCACACCTTACATGAACAATTAAATCCACTGGATTTTAATTTATAAATATAGACCTATACATTATTATCATCATCACTGTGGTTGTAAATGCATATAAAACCCACCATTAGCTGCTCCCTCTAGTGACGGAAAATAATATCTCTGGTGATGGAGTCTAATACTCTTGGAAAATATTAAGACAATGAGTTTCTAAATTGATTCAAGATGATAATAATATAAAGGGCATATACAAGTATTTGTATTCCATAGCAACAAATACCGCTAGATTTTGGTTATTTTGCATGTTGACTCAATAAAAAACATATTTTACAGAATTCACATGCTTGTTTAAAACTTCAATTCTTAATATTTTACTTCAAAATGAAGTAGAATATTAAAAACAAGATCCCTGGACATTACAGTACAGCAGAATCTTTTCTAGGAGAATGTATTTCTAAAATGTAGTCCAAAGTTAGTTGAGACTGTACAACAAATGCGTCTTTGTGCTATAGGGAGGTATTTCTGGCTTCTATCCACACACACTGCAAGCATGTACTACATAGTAGACAATGCAATAACATATACTCAGCATAACATTATGCATAATAAAAACATATTCCACATTATACAAAGAATATAGATCTAAGCACAACTATCAGCTATCATTGAAAAGAAAATTTACAAAATATTACATTTACAAATTTTAGGATTTCAAAATCCATTTTATTACTTCATCCTTTACTATTAATTTTAGGATTTAAAAATCCATTTTTATACTTCATCCTTTGCTACAGATAAAGTCAGCAAACATATGTCTAATATATCTATTCTACTATATGCATATAACTAATTCCCCTTCAAATCATGTAAAAAATTATCACTAAATTTCCTCTTTTGAAAGTTTTATCAGCCATGGCTTGCATTATGCAACTATGGGGAAACCCAGAGAACACTTCTTCGAGAAGTGATGACGTTTCTAATACTACTCCTATGTAACATTGTACATTCCTTCATTTGCCTGTGTTTTGTCCTAGATTAATACCTTCTGCTTTTATATACACTTTCCAGGACAATGAATTTTCTTTTCGGCACATACAGTAAACAATATTACTAAACATAGCACGGCCAATATTCAGTGTACTATGAGTATTCATTAGTAGTGTCAGTAACATCCAGTTATCTGCTGGACTCTTCTTCAACCATAGAGGAACTAGATCCTTTTATATTTCGCCGGTGGTGAGTAATAGCACCTGAAAGACGCACCTGACGCCTGACCCTAAATAAAACTGGGAGGTTCCACAAGATACATGATTCTTCAACTGTTCCCCAAATAAATGGGGGTCTAAATTTAAATGGTGGACTCCTCCTCAAAGGGATGGTAGCATTCCTTTACATGATGGACGTTTCTATGTTGTTGTTTTTTTAAACTACAAGATGACCGTGTGGTTGCTGTTCAATATAAAATGGACTCTTCTGTTAAAGGTGTGCTGGCTTTTCATCACAAATTGGCCTCTCCCTCACCCACCCAAAAAAGATGACAGGTTTTCGTGTCAAGAGGTACCCTTCCATCAGAGTTCGCTTATCTCTGCACTACGAGATGAACGTGGTAGCATTTCCACGAGGGGGTGGTAACTTTTCGTTATAAACTATAATCTTCCAATCTGCCCAGTTACATGGTGGATTCCGCGCGTCCGTTTGCAGCAGCAGCAGCAGCATTCGACATGTGGCTGACGGAGCGACTGATGGGCGTGGTGGGCAGAGATGCGACCATCGGGGTAGCCGGGTAGTTGTTACAGTTGCCAATGCCCGAGTCCTTGTCGCCCCCGACAACCAGGCTGTCGTCCATGGCGATACTCTCGATGGCTTTGTACAGAAAGTGGTATTCCTCCTGGAAAGGAAGATGCCAATGTTACGAGTTGGAGGTTGGCATTGTCAGCGACTGTGTTAAAGCATGGACAATTGCGCATAAAAGTGACAAAAAATAACACATGAAAACGAAGCGATGCTACGACAGAGGTTTGCTATTACATCTTGGAAAATCGATTGTAGCAAAATGTTTGCGAATAGGAGATAGAAAACTTAATAGTTTTAAGTTTTTTTTAGGGGGAGTGGGGGTGGGGGAATCTGGGCTCCTATAATGTAAAAAATGACGTGATGGACATTCTTGAAGAATCCTAACTACTATAGAATGAGTACTTACGACCTCCGAGAAGATGCCGGGACGTTTGAGGTGGTAGAGTTTGGCCACAGTGTAAACATCGACGGCTGCCTCATGCCGAAGCTGGTCGTAAAGCGTGCTGAGGGCGCAGAATGTAGCCGCTTCACAGCCGCCGAACCTACAACACAGCGGGTACAGTGAGAGATGGTGAGACTGTGTGAGAATGACACAGCGTGTTGTGGCAGCCTCACAGCTGCCGTGCCTACACGTGGAAGTATATACGTAATGGGCATATGGTGACAGAGACAGCATGAAACATTGTGAAAGACTAAGATATTGTAAGAGTGTGAGATAAGGTCAAAGGAGCTAGTGAGAGTCAGCAGAGAATTCTGCAGGATCGCAGCTATCACACCTATTACATGCAAAAAAAAAGTAAAGATTTATATGACTGCCATAAAGAACAATTTCCAAGCAAAGAATGAACACTTCTCTCATCTTCGGTTTCTTCATTCATGATATGGACAAGAATTTAAAGATGATACCAACAGTGAGTCACAATGGTTTCTGTGGTATCTTTAAATTTTTGTCCATAATTTACAAGCAATGCGCTTCATAATCTGAAATGCAGCAACTTAGCTAGAAATGTGTGTTTGAGGAAAAAATAATTGTGGATCATATTAAGATTTAAAAAATACACATTATATGCAACACATTTCAAAAAGCACATCCACATTAGATTGATTTAGCTGTCAGCTGCCACTGAGACACCACAGTAAATTATCAATACTTTTGCTATGCTGTCCTACCTGTCTATGACGATAATGGGCCCTTCCACCTGCTGCTCCTGCTGTTGGTCCCATTGGCGCACCGTGTGGATGAGTTCAAACACCGAGGTGATGGGGTCGCAGCTCTCAGGCCAGTAGGTCGTGGAAATCATCCGTGTTGTGCACTCATAGTCATCCTAGTGTGAAACGAGTAATATTTTGAATAAGGTTGGGAGGACAAGGTTAAAATATTTGTGAAATATTATAGATAAGATGCACAAGTGGTTGGTTGATTGAGAGATTGATTGAATGAAGTTAAAGATAAAGTTTATTTTATTGGCTTTTACAGAATTTGTTGTAAACATGACAGAGTAGTTATGTTTGAGGCAGCTACTGAGCAGCGCCCTGCTTGGTGTCGCCACCGTCTAGAAGTGATGCTGTACTGTGGCAACACGCTGTGTCGAGATTGGCAATCCAGTAGTGGACGTACAACGTAACTTTTTTTTCGCGACACGAAGTCTGCCGAGAACAGGCCCCAAACTCATGACGCAGGCAATTGAGTAAGTGGGTGAGTGAATGGCTGAGTGAACACTAGTATGTGTAGTATTAGTGCATGAGTGAGTGTGAATGACTCCATGAGTGGGTGGGTACCCTAGTGACTGACTAGATCAAAGGACAGTCTGAGGAACTTCTAACATTCTGCTCCCTTTCAAGTCAAGCCACTAAACAATTCAAGTTCTTACAGAGTTATAGGAAGATTTCTTTGAAGTCCAATTACATTTTACTAGGGATTCATAGAATTTGCTACATTTATAGTCAATAGCTAAATACAGCAAATACATAATACATAAATATACATATAACTATTGCAGAGAACTTGGTAAGTATGCCAGCATCTCTAGCTTGAGCCAAAATTATTATTTTGTTATCATAAGACGCTTATTATTAGGTAAAAAAAGGTACAAATTACTCCCGAAAAAAATTTGGAATTTGGTATTTCTTCCGCTTCGGAAGAAATGGCGGAAGATTGGTATTTCTTTCAGACGGAAGAAATGCGGAAGAAATTGGCAACCCTAAAGGGTGACGGGTGCCCGTGTGCTGTGACTGACCTCGGTGGACTGTAGCAGGAAGTCCCTGGTGACGAAGTTGAGTGGTGTCTTCTCCTCCGTGAGCGTCACATTGAAATGTCCATACTCTGCTGTCGTCTTAAGCTGCGGCCAAAACTCTCCGTACTCCTGCAGCGGCAAACGTAGTACATTTTCAAAATGATACAGGATTTGGAATGGGGACTTGTATGATGCGATGAAGTCAGCTTTAGCTCATCGTGCTTGTTAGCTATTTGTCTTGCAAACATATTTATGGCTAGCAAGCACAATACCCTGAATTCTTGGAACAGTAGTCATAAACGTGTTTTCAAGACAAATGGCTAGCTAGCACAATTGGCTAAAGGTGACTTCATCACACCCTTGTAGGTTTATAATATAGAGCTGAATGTTTCCATCATTATTTGTTTTTGTACATAGCCATGAAGTACATTTTAACAGTAATCATATCATAATTTTGATTTTGCTTGAGACATAAGTATAATTCGTTAAAGTTGTTCCCGCTGAAAGAGACCAATTAAATGAAAGAGATTCCTGTGGACTAACAATATGAAACAACAGGCTACCTTTAATGTACAGTTTAGGAGCTCTTCAACGAAAAACTTTAGATCAATCAATCAAGATTAATCAAATCCTAAACTTATTCGGCAGGGCCAAACCATTCCTCATTCTGAGGGTGTTGCCTGCCCGTCCAGGCATTAAGGGCTAGCTACACTGTACTTAGAATCAAGAACTAGAAACTATTTAGAGGCTACCAGACCTGGTCATTGGTTGAAGAGAGGAGAACGATGGTGAGGGAGTTCTGGTCCCACACCATGCGCCAGAAATCCGCCACAGTGGTGGCCAGCGGGTGCTGGGTCACAATGTACTCCTCATTCTTGTTGTATCCCTGCAAGCACAAGAAACGCTTACTGGGCGTGTAAAAATATGTAAGCTATGACGTATTGACACTAGAATGACAGGTTTCTTGTTAGCAGTGTGCGCAATTTATTTATATTAATGATGAATTAACTGTGACAATAAATATTCATGACGCGCATAAGACTACGGATTTGACAAGGACTTTCACCGCGGTGGGTAACATTTTGGTAGCTTCGGTAACTTTTCTGAGCCAGCAGCCACTACCGACTGGTTATGATCCAGAAAACTTCCGAAACTGGTAAAAAGACGTGTGTGAAATGTGTGTGTCGACTACGCACCTGTAGGTAGGAAGCGTTGATGTAGTCTGAGCCCTGCACGCCGGGCTTGGCTGGAAGACGCACACGCAGTGTGTCCACTGAAAACAGCAATCAAGCGGTCAAAACCCATTTCATAATGAATGCGATTCGCACCAGTGCGTAAGCAATCAAACAGTTGAGAAGCGAACATTGCAGGAATTATAAAATACTATGATAATGAAGCACTCATCTTTGAACTCACCGGGGAGGATGGTCTGTGAGCGGTTTTTGGGCGTGTTGTAGGGTGCGGTGGCCTGCGAGACGAGGTAGTCGGGCGGACGCCAGCCGCTCACAAGCTAGAACAGAACCATCGATAGACATTGTCACGTTTTTGTTGTAGCTTCAAGTAAGAGTCTGTAATAGTGACAGATGGCACCGGATCGTTGTACAGTAGAACGACCACCTTTAGGACCAGTGTTAGGTGGTCTCAATAGGAAGGTGGTCTCTATCCAGAGGTTCATTCTGGTAGCTTTATAAACGCTTGGGACAGCCGTGAAAAGTGGTCTTATTATAGAGGCGGTCTCAATAGAGAGGTGGTCTTAATTGGAGGTTCTACTGCATATCCACAAGCATGCGCCGTGTGAAATGGGTACTCCTTACCTTGAACTGTCTGACGAGCAGCGAGTCCTCCTTCCCGTCTCCGGCGCCGTTGCCGGGCGGTGTGGTTGCCGGGGCGGCGGTGAGCGTTGCTAGGTAGGCAGCCACGTCCCGCACCTCGGTGACCCCCGCCGACACGTGCTCCAAGAGCGCGTCGTGGATGAAGATGTACTGCTCCAAAATAATGTATTTTCAGCTTTTTAATGTTTATTTTACTATAAACAATGAATAAGAACATATTCTAAAATGAAGCTTTTATCATCAATGGTTTTCCTTCTATAACACATTTTGTGTACACCATCGTGAAGATTATATAAGGACTCAATCTTTGCTGCACTAAGAGGTGATATGGGATGAATAATCAATTTTCAAACTTTTTATATTTATTATACTATAAACAAAGAACAACAACATACTTTTGAAATGAATCTGTTATCATTAATAGTTTTCCTATTATGATACATTTTATGGACACCAACTAGTAATAATATATAGGGATGTTCAATGTTCAAAGGCCAATATCTCAAAACTAAATTTGTGTTATCCATGAATCTTTCAAACCAATTTACTCTTTAACAATGAAAAAAGAATCTCCAATTTTTTGGTTTTATTTGAAGATGAATACGTTTCGAAGAAAACCTTACTAGGGATTTTCAAAAAAATATTTTGTTAAATAATTATTAGGTTTTTTGTATTAATTGTTCGAAAATTATGAGATTTAGCCGTTTTCGAAAATTGAAATGTGTAGTAAAAAGAACAATTTAACAGATATCAAAATTTTGAGGCAAGGTTTTCTAGATTATTATATGAAGTGTATTGGTACATAGTGTTTTTTTCAATGATTGCACTTTATCATTCTGAATAATATCGCATAAAGCCAAAATCGTGAAATTTTCAATTAATGCTTCATAAATTAATTTTGGGATATTATTTCTTTTTTAAACCATATTATATCAATAGATAAGATTAGTACCTACAAAACAAGGGGTAAATTGTAAAAATTGGTGCCATAAGTACAGAGAAAATCTCACGTTGTTGAAAATCCCTGAATGGATTGCCCCTCAATCGTTGTCCTCTCACCTCTGTCTGCACGAGGAAGTTGCGCTGGTTGCGGATGTGAGAGAGGAAGGAGAAGACGTTGATGGAGCGTCGGTCCGCCGCCTGCCGAATCATGGCGTCTAATACAATAAACGTCCCCGTCCGGCCGACGCCCGCGCTGCAATGATAGGTGTCACTGTGTACTCCTGGGGGAGTGAAGAATAACATGAATTTATGCTTCTTATATCGCATTGGGCTTAATAATCTATAACGCCCACACTGCAATGATAGGTGTCACTGTGCACTCCTGGGGGAGTGAAGAATAACAAGAATTTATGCTTCTTATATGGCACTGAGCTTAATAATCTGACCCACACCCATGCTGAATTGATAGCAGTAACTGTATACTCCTAGGGGAGTGAAGAATAACATGAATTTATGCTTCTTATATGGCATTGAGCTTAATAATCTAACCAATACCCATGCTGCAATGGAATATATCAGTATCAGAATGTAAGCATGAATAGCGGAAATTGTAAGGCAGATCAAGGTTAACAGCGGGCAAGGTCGTGAAATACGATCAACGTATTTTTGCTTTTCACTCTTTAAAGGGTTCAAGAATAAAATTGACAGATTCTAAAACAGAATCTGTAACTTGGATATGTTTACATCCCAGTCCACTGTGCTAGTCAAAATACATAGAATTATTGGTGCCTGCAACCAACAAGCTACTTTGCATATTTGCCTGTAGAAAAGGGTGCATGTATTCATCACTTTAGGTATCATAACTGTTGCTTTATGTTGTCGGATAGCGAACAGAGCAAAGTGCTGTGACTACCTAACCTTTGATTGGGTGATTGATTTGAATACTAGTACCTGCAGTGGACTATGGCCAGCCCAGAGTTCAATACCAGGTGAGACTCAGATATCTGCCACATAGTTCATAACATGCAGTTGGTCTTTACATGAGAGAGGACCGTTTGATGGATAAGGGAAAGGCAAAGATGACATCACTCACCAGGAGTGGGGGAGGGTACTGCAAACATGACGAAAGCTCGAAAGGTGACAAGGGTGGGGATGGGGGGAGGGGGTAAAAAAGGTCAAAAATGAGGTGAAGTCATTTGTGAACGATCCCTTACCTGCAGTGGACTATGGGTGGGCCGGAGCCCTCCCTGTTGGCTGCCACACACTTCCTCACATACTGCAGCACGGGCAGGGTGAAGTACGGCACGCCGTGGTCAGGCCAGTCCGTGTAGTGGAACTGCTTCACAATGCGCTCATGGCTCAGCTTCTGCAAGCGCAGTGAAGTTGGGTCACATTGCTTATGAACGGTCAAAAGTTACATAGAGGAGATAGGGTTCAGAGCTACAAGAAGATGTAAAATTAGAACAGACTTTAGCATATTATTTTAGAAAATTAATCACTCTGATACCTCAAAACATCTAATAACTCCCAATACCTCATTCACTCCATTCTCAGTTCTAAGTTAAACACGTCCATCTGTAAAATATAGCATAATATCCATCCCATTCATTCACGGTACAATTTTCATAACTCGATAAAATTCTTGGTCGGAAAAGACTCATTCAACTGGATGGAGAAACTTCATTATGAACAAACATTAGCTAATAATCATAATTTATGTCACACAGCGGCACCACGAGCTGATTGGTGGCGCCGGCCACGTACCTTTTTCACCATGGAGCCGCGAGCGAGTCCAAGCCCCAGCTCACGCACCGTGTAGTGGGCAGTGGTCACTGTGCTCAGCAGCTTCACGTAGAACTGACCGTATTTGGTGTCGCCCTCGGTCGGCCAGTACTGGTCACACTTACGCTGGAACATAGAAAGGGGGCGGTCAGGGAGTGGTCAGTGAGTGGTTTAGTGAGTGGTTAGTGTGGTCAGCAGAGCCCTGCGCGGGCACCCGCGACCCGCTGGCCCCGCATTTGCACCCGCGAATATGCGGGATGTGGGCTAAATTGCATGTTTTACTGCGGGTGCGGGTGTGGGTTTGAAAATTTCATGCTGGTGTGGGTGCGGGTTTTAATCATGAAAAAAAGTTACGTTGTGGGCTCTTTGCGGGCTAAAAATCATGAACAGAACCCGCAAAGAAACCCGCATGATCTACTTGTTACAGTTTACTACTTTATCCTCAAGTATTACAGTACTCATAAACTATTAATGTATCTCTTTCACTAGATGCATATACTGTAATTATAATAATAGTGTGACATGAATATGATTGGCTTTATGGCCATAGTTGATGTGGATGTATTCCAAATGAATTATTTTACAATTTACACAATATCATAGGAACACACGTTCACTTCATCGTTGGGTTCATGTTCTTATGATAATCTGAATTATGTGATGATCTTCTCAAGTGAATGCACTTGAATGAAAGTTTGTTAGTATTCATCAAAGAATTTGTTCTAATGTAGGTGAAAGTTTCATAAAGATAAATTGTACATATATTCATTGTAGTTTCCAATATAACCTATGGCAAACATATATCCTTTCATGGCCACATGTTAAATATGGCATAGAAGGTGTAAAAGTCCGGATTTAACTAGGGCCATGAACTAGGGCCGTGTGAGAAACTATCACTATGTGCCATATTTATCAAACTTTCACAGATCTCAGAACAGGGTTTTACAAGTAGATACTGTGAAAATGTCATTCAAACACATTTCATACACTTGGAGACAATCCCTTAATTCCATAATTTAATTATTAATTACATAATTAATTAATTACATAATAATTACATACAAACTTTACTTATTCTTCTTTAAATATGGTCATAAAATTATGTTCAATTTTGTTGTTAATTGTCGCATATATTCAAAAATAATTTAATAATTTTCTATTAAAGAAAATGTGAATGGTTAAAATGTAACCAACAATTCTTTATCTAAAAGCTAAATTACATCACATTGTATAGTTCTCATAATGTTCTTTAACAACAATGGGCAGGATATCTCTTATGCAAGATTTAAGACAACATTATACAGAACAGCTTAAGTCTATGAACACTGATGAAAATTGTCTTAGAATTTCTGAATTAAAGTCTGTAATGTAGCTTAAACGCTATCATAATAGAAATAAACAAATTAAAATTGTCCACAAAATACAAACTGTGGCTATCCTGTTTATGTGTGATTGAAAGTCTCTCTGAAACAAGAACAGTTCATCTGTAACAAGAAAGCAAGTATTTGCTTAACTACTTAACTGTTGCTAATGAGATGGTGGTCACTGATCACAAAGGACAATGGACAAACAAATATCACTTGAAGCTGGTGAGTTTATTTGCTTGGTCAGATAATGGCTTTTGGGCCTTTGAGACATATCATGGGATGGTGTGAAATATACTTCTATGATGCTACACCCCCATATTAAGGTGGCAGTGTTTGTTTACCTATTAAGTGAATTGTTTTACATATGTATCTTCAAAGAGAATGGTTGACAGGATACATTTAATTGGCATGATTTTGACTATAACATTTTATCTAGCAAAGAGATGGACTATTCATTTGCAAATTTTAGAAACAACATGGGATGATTTTATATAAACCTGTATGATGCTAGTCCCTTATATAAAGAATTTTGTTTCTGAAAATCCTTCATTAATAGGGTTGCTGCAAAGAGGAATACTTCACTTGTGCTTTGATGAATGTGTTTGATCAACTGTAAATTCTTAAGAACAATGCGGGCTTTTGTGCGGGTTTTTCTGCGGGTTGTCTTTCAGTAACTGCGGGTGCGAGTGTGGGTGCGGGTTCAATTTTTTTTAAATATGCGGGTGCGGGCTTCAATAGTTTATATGTGCGGGTGCGGGTTTCACATTATACACGCGGGGCGGGTGTGGGTGCAAACTTAAAACCCGTGCAGGGCTCCGGTGGTCAGTGAGTGGTTAGTGAGTGGTTAGTGAGTGGTTGGTGCATGGTTAGTGAGTGGTTAGTGTCACAGTGAGTGGTAATTGTGTTGTCAGTCAGTGTATGGTCAACGTGTGGTGAAAGAGTCATCAATAAAACAATCAGTAAGGTGTAATTCCGGGGTCACATGTAAACTAGAACAAGTAGGGGATAGGCAATGAGTAGCCGTCAGTGATTAGACAGTACTCTTATCTAGAGTGGTCAATGGAATGGATGGCCATCTAAACCAAAACTATGCACTGCGACTTACCCGTCCCCTCTCCGTGAGGTTTGTGATCATGACGATGACGGAGGAGTTTTGCTCCCAGACCATGGTCCAGAATTCGGCGAAGGTCTGTGGCAGTGGACCCTGGGCGGCGATGTACGCCCGAGGCTCATGGTAACCCTGACAACACACACAAACAATAACAAAACTAACTTTTATGAATGTGTATTTGAATTCCAAATGTTTATCTATGTAAACTTGTAATATATATGAATTTTAGTAAAATCAGGAATAAGATAAAGGCTTAATCCTGATAAAACTTAATTTAATAGATTTCTGCATCACTTACATCCACATAGTTTGCGTTAATGTAGTCTGTTTTGGGTTTCCCTGTTGGCGTTTTCAATTTCACTCGACTGTGATCATCTGGAAGTAAAGAAAATTGGTAAATACTGGTTTCAATCACAAAAAGTGATCAAACTTCTATAATTGATTACCATGTGCATTTCATTACTCATATAGTTACACGATACACGTCTTGCTATAGTTTCATTATCAATCCTATTCAAAATAGACTCTTTGGTACACTGATTTTCATAAAATTCAGTCATAATTTCTCTACTCAAAATAAGCTTCATTCCAACTTGATGGCTCCATGAGAATACATGTCATGGTTTTCTTAAAATGTTCACCATTGATGAAAATCTGAACGTTAACTATGGCGTGGTGCATAAGCATAAGCATATTATGTGGATGGTTAATAGAGTAGTGCTGTTCTGGAGCTAAAGGCAGCTGCTTCCACTTCATGATCTCCAGGAGTGTGCCACAATTGATCTGGTGCAAATGATGCAAAATTGAGTGAGAAGCCAAACAAGCTGTAAACTTGACTATAAAACTCATAAAAAACCCAGCAAATACGTACATGCGACAATGTTGACGTATCTGTTCTTTTTCGTGTTGTCGGCGTCTGCGGAGCTGTTGTGTGTGAGGTCACAACGGGTGGCCTGGTTGATGTCCTGCAAGATACACAGCAGATACATGTATACACCCAGGAATCAATTTGCGCTTCAGAGGGTGTCACCTGACTGCCTGGTCTGGGATATAATTGACTCTACTAGGGGAGCATATTGTTTGCTGAATTTTTTAGCTAGATGTACTTCTCCATAGTTGACCTAATATCAGACAATGATTAAACAAAAGCAATGAAGAAATTCATGTAAAAATGTGAGGTATTCTTGCTTCTAACTTTTACAGGGTAACAGGTCTTGTTTTAAAAGTCAATGAAAGGTGGATGAAGAGGGCCAATACCACTTAAATTTGACTACCAACCACATCCACAGAAAGTCTAATAAAAAAATAAAGGTCCACAGAAAAAAAAAAAACATTGTTCATTGTTTTTCTAGAACTATCAAGTTGTAATAGTGATGAACTGGACACCAAGGTTCAACCTAAAAGCTGATGTGACTTATCTGTGTGCATTAAAGTAATAATAGCCATCATGGGTACGTACGTCATATTCCTGTGAAAACTGGAGGTCTCCGTCGGCGTGGTTTCTCATCACATGTTCGTGCCATCGCTCGACCGGTACATCGTCTCGGATCACACATCGCTCATCTGCCAGCACAATTCACTCAGTACAGAACACAATGTACACATATGGGTAATAACGCACTCATAGGCAATATGTGATGAAGACATCTTACAAAATGGTTGAAAACAATGCATACCAACATTTACACAATGTACACGTCATGCATAAAGTGTGCTCATTAGCGACACACTTTTCTTATTATCGACTTCAATGTCATTGACACAATGTACCCAAATTCAAGACAGTCATCATTTTCAACATCATGTCTCCAATGCCAGTACAAAATTTTCAAGTTTTCTCATGAGAGACATATACCGGCAATTATGTTGTAATGAATATTCTGACTGCATTACTTGATAAGAGATATTTTAATTTCACAGAACATATTATTTGGATCAATATATACTGAATAGAGTTAATAGATTTAAACGTGTTGCATAAATTTTGCAAATTATCTAAAGATAGATCACCAATTGCTAAAACTGGCCATTCACATAAACCGTGACTTTTACCTCTGACGTGAAATTTGGCGACCTTTATAACGGTGTAGCTCAAGTCATACATAAACTCACAGATTGTGTGCATGGCCGAACAGTGCAATTGCAAACGTAACGTCTGGCTATAATTTACACTTGAGCCTGTACATAATATGAGCCTCTAAGTTGTCATAAAGTCAATTTTTACATTGATGCATCTACAATACAAAATTGATCAATAATGAAGGTTTTATGTCTTCATATAAAAAACTCCATGTCAAAATGTTTGAAAAATTACACGAGAATCTGTAATAAAATATTTTTAAAATAGCAACAAAGGCCTGGTCATATTGGAAAGCATTTGCTTCTCTGAAGACTCCCCATCCCCACCCCGATAAATACAGACACACACTTGCATACCAGTGTAAAAATTGCATAAAACTACTTTGGAAAAAACAATTTAATACTGGTATTGCTTGTGAATTAATAAACACAATGCAAATTAGTATCATATGCTATCAGTTATTTTTTTTTAATGGGAATCTTGATAAAGGTGAAAAATGATAAAATGAAGCAATTCTTGAGTTATCTTTATAGAACTACAATGTATTGATAAGAAAAGTTAGCAAAATATCACATTATCAACATTGAGCATTGGTGAATTATGATTGGCTGGTAGTGGAACCAATGGAGATGTAATTATTTATCAACAAGGAAGTTCATTCAGGCAATTATTGATTGTGAAATGATGAATGATAAGAAAATAATGATGAATACATGTACATGATGCGTCCAAACATTTAGTATGACATGTTTAAAATGAGCTGAATAAAGGACAATATCCAAACAAAACCTTTAGTATAATAATGCAATAACTGCAGAACTTGCCATCAACGAGTTAAACAAAACAATAAACAGATATTGCAAAAATCTGTCACTTAAAGAAACGGTGAAAAAAAATATACATGTATAAATACTTACACACATATCTAATCCGATTCCGAATCCTAGCCCGACTTTTATCTATTTTTTCTAAACAAATATATTCATTCAGCAATTTACAAATGGGATGCATTTTACAATAAAACAAAAAATTACAAAAAAATAACTTTCTGGACTAAACATTTCATAACATGTAATAATTAACATTTAGAGAAATAAAATGTATAATGTCCTTTAATATGCAAATTAATAAGATGACTTATGAGCACAAACTAAAACATATGAAGCTTTTAATAACAAAAATAAGGAACGATGATAAGACAATGGTGGCAATAAAAGTGTTTGTCAACAATTAACAAGCAATTTATGAAATAAACAGTTTCTTAAGATGAAAAATAATTTACAATAGAGCATTTCAAACCAATTTCAAAACTTTTTTATGATAGGTATTTTTTAACAATTTTGTCAAAGAAACTGTTTATTTTTAGGAAGTTCAGAATCATACAGATCTTGTACACACGAAACAAGTCAATTTGACTGTTAAGAAAATACAAACAATATGTTATATTTTGTTATTAGTTTTTGTTCCGATGTTATGAACATACAAAATAAAAGTGATGTTTAAACTACAATTCAATAAAAGAAATTATGAATCAATTTGATAAAAATATACTTTGCATATACTAAAAAGACAGTTATGTTATTTTAGAAGGTTAAATACAAAGTCAAAACTGAAAAACAATGATGCTAAAAACATAAAATCTATTTTCAAAGTTCTTCTAGGATCACACACTCATAGTTACTCACAAACTGCCAAATTATATCTAGCAATATATCTGCCAGTTTGACATTGAAATGGTGTGTTTCAGATGCTTTGAAAGCTATTTTTACAAGACTGTATGATTCTGACAATGGGATTCCGCATCAGACAGAAAACTTACTCTTGGAGCCAATCAAAGACGTACGGCAGTTCACTGTGGGACAGAGAGGCAGCAAGTTACCATGGAAACACAATCAACAAAATACAAACAAAAAGCCCTACTGATTGTATCAACGGTACGGTATTAACTAAACAGCCAAAACATTTTATATGCATGGGCACTTATTTCTGACTGTTGCACAGGTGAGATGAATGTATATTTGATGGCAATTTATAGTAACCGTTCCTAATGTGTACTTTCTTTTTACTTGAAACTCCCCCTCCTCCATCCCTACTGCCTTGACCCAACCCTGCTTCCTAAGGCCTGTTGTCTACTGTACTTCAAATTCATTTACAATCAAGGTTTCATAATTTCAGGTTGTTCAGATATCGATTATGAAATGTTCTTGTTTCATATAATCATGAAGGGCAATGTTTAATATGACAGTTTTGATCGAAACCAAACCCCAAAACCATGACTGTGTTACCATTTAACTTTTATTCAGCATATGGGGATTATAGCACAACTTTTGTGAAAAATAGAAAAAAAAGCAGATCAACATCTTGCTAGAAATAAAGTTGATGATGGAATGGTTTATGAATATGTGGTAAAAATCAAACACAATCATGAGATAAGCAAAATATGGAAATTTCAAAACCTTGCTAAATGTGAAAATAATTTTAATTGGAAGAGGTTTTTAATTGATCAGTGAAAATGTGACTTCAAAACAAACACTTCCAAAGTTCACAAATGTTCTGTCTATCCTTGTAACAACAATTCTATTTTTTTGACATCAATGTCACAGCGACTTTCTGGACCAAGTAAATTCCTAGAACTCCCTGTGACTTCAAACACAAGCCATAAATTCACCTTCTGGTGATATATTATCAATTACTAAGAAACTCATCTAATGACCCCGGAGTGTCTCTATTTTGTAAAGATTCACCTAACATGGCCCCTGTCACTGATATGCGACAATTTCGGCCTTAGAGATAACAGCAGCGTTTCCGCGTTATCAGTCGCTCTCTTATCGCTATGACGACGTTCCCGTGGTATCACGGGGTCGTCTCATGACAGTGACTCACGACTCGGCATGACTGAGGCATTGGACACGTGTTGGTGAGGCCATAATTAATGTCGCTGCGGAGTCACAGCGCCGGCGACCATGTGATCGTATAGACTCAGAGAATCTCACAAAGTTCATACAAAATAATAGGGCCAATTCCGAGTGTACCGAAAAACAATGACATACGTGTACTTAAATGTTCTTACTCTGGGTAACAAGTGAAAAGTTGACTACCTCGAAATAAAGCCTCATAAATAGAAATCAATGCAAATAGATGACACCGTTTGGTGTATAGAAATCAAGGTAAAACATAAGGGTTTGTTGTTATTTTACTGGTCATATGGTAGCAGGTTTTAGTTTCCTCGTGGTTGTAAGGCTGCGAATAGAAAAAAAATTATACTTGTCCACAAGATGAATATTCTGAAATATGTACTTGTCCTATCTGAAATTTATCCCTCCTATTCAGTAATGAATAATCACATTAATTTGAAATGATTGAAAACAAAAGGAAAGCTCGTTTATAGGACAAGTGTCTCAAATATTTTTGCCTGTCTGGACAACACAGATGCCTGTTTCTGACAATAGGACAGGTACTTATCTGTGGCCCTGGTAACTTGGGGCTGTGTGTGAGTTCCGGCTGGTACCTACCGTAGGCGTCGGGCAGTATGATCTCCGGGCCTGGGCCGTTAGGAGGCGGGTCGTTGATGGTGCCGTACGTAGACTTCAGGTGGCGCCTGCAACACACACAATGCACTCATGGTGAGGTTGAGGGACATAATATGGTCAACACAACACTGGTTCTTATTTTTTCGATTTCCACCACATACCAAATGCTACTGCATTTTCCCATTGAATGGTGTAATAGTTTTTCTTAAATACTTATATAGTGTACTCATGTAGGTGATTAAAAGATATCAGAACCATCAATTTTTTTAAAAAGTCAATTATTTTATTTTTTCAATTTTGTGGGGATGCCCATATTAAACTTCAATTTCCTCCACACACATGACCCTACAAGACACTTTTTCCTTGCATGCGATCATATAGCTTCAAACAATGAATATTTACTTCTCAAATACAATCAAAATGACTAACAGTCGATAAGAAGCTATGTTGAGAACGTGAGCACATGGCCACGCCACAGCACAGAGTAAGCAGATAACACACACTGGACTGATAACCACCAACTCATATTCAATATTAAATTTCACACTTCAACCTTGCTTTACGCATAATTTAATACCATACCAAGATCATATTCAACTCCTCATTTTAAATTGCTGAGATAGAAATATGCAATGGTGTAAAATTTTGAGATTTTAATGAATTTTGTGACACTAATAAATTTGTAACCAAGAGAGGAGTGGGAAGCATATAATGGGTGCTTTGCCGTATTTGTGAGGAGTGAGGTGTAGTGTAAGCCGACTTAGTAATTGAAACTCCCCATTTCAAACATTCAATCAGTTACCTATTTATTTATGTCTTGTAAAGTTCACCACAGTCTACTGTGCCATTTATCAATGCACAGTCAAGATACAAAAAGTTACTGAACTGGTGTCTAAAGCCAATCAAAAGCAAGGCAATTTGCATACACCTATCAACACACAAGTGCGATCTCCATATGGCATCATCACTATAGCTCACGTAATTTAAGTAACGTAGGACCAAAACAAAATAGTGATAGATCACATTTTAATGATGTCATCAGGTTTTTCTTCATAAAATTATCAATGTAGGCTAAGTAGCAATATCGCATTGCCACACCCCATCTTCTCTCCTACCATTCTTTACTCATCTGCAAATAAGAAAGTTGACTCGTGCAAATCAAAACAAATAAACAAGCACATAAACAAACAAACCCTACTTGAGTATAATGAAAAAGATAATGACAATTAGTAGACCTTGCCCTTGAGTAGTGAGTCTTTGCATGAATTTAGGTTACTTTGTTCAGGTCATGAAACCTACATTGCAACATTGTACAAAATTTGCATATCACAAGAGACTTGACTTTTTCATAGAAAAAGTGACTGACAATGATCACAACACTGGTGCTACTTGACATAACGCACAAGTAGGGAAGCAGGAATGGGGACTGGTGCAAAGAACAAACTCAATCAAACACACGCGTATGAGCATGACAAACTAACATGCAAACAAGCAAACAGACCTGAGTACGATGAAGAAGACGACGATGACGATGAAGAGCACAGCCGTACACACGACGCCGGCCACAATGCCGGCCACTGCGCCCGATGACCTGCCCTCATGACCCCCCGTATCCGGCGGCAACGGGGACGTCTCGGCAGACGGCAACTCTGGAAGGGGAGGTTATTCACATTGTCAAACCTAATGACCTGAAATGCTAGAGGGAATGTTTTAATTTTGATTTGGACTTGAAGCCTGACAGCCCAACATCCTCAAGGCTTGTATCTCGATGGGGACAGACAGCGAACAGCCGCGAGAAGTTCTGTGAAAACAAGAGTACGTTATTTCATCACTGCCGTATTATTGATAACCCGTGCTGTGCACAGTAGGTGCATAGAGCTAAGAGGGCTTACAGTACCTTAATCAACGACAGTCAAATAATAATAAAATCATGATCAAATGATAAAATTGTCATTCAGGTGGGGGGGTGGGGGTGGGGAATTTTGGTTCGTTAACATAGAATGAACCTTAAGAGTTTTTTGTAGGAAATTATATCAAGGAAAGTTTCTTTCATTGTGACATGAACTATAATGTGCGTTTTTTCCTTGAAGATTTAAGATGCTAAGAATTCTATTTATAAAGATCTCATAAATCACAAACATTCAGAAGATTATAAAAAGTATCACAGAATGTTGATAATTTCATCATAATTCAGTAAAATACATTCATTCAATTGCAGACTAATATTTGCTGGATTAAAAAAAGTTAAAACCCATTGAAATTGGCTACATCATCAGAGGAAAGCAAAGCCGATTTTGAGCATACAGTAATAACTTCTCAATTGGCAAGTGAGAGGCAAAATTTTAAATTAACGTCCATAAAAAGATTTTGTGATGATGACGTCAACCACCATCAAGTGACAAACAGGCTGATTGGTGGCAGACACATTAAAACTTCACGAGCAATTGAAAGCTTTCTAGGTAGAACTTCAATTTTTTTTGCAAAAAAGAGTAGGTTATGAAATAATTGAAGTTTATCAATCAATTGTGCATGTTGTGAAAAGGGGTTTTACTGTACAGAAAGCTGTCAAAATTATAGACCCGCAGACTCCATCATGCTTCATTTATCAGTGAACTGTTGCTGGTTGTTACTAGATTTGCACACACTGCTCCCAATTATACATCATTTAGGTTAATGTCTCCGCATTATCTAAATTGAAGTATTGCTAATGGAGAATTATTATGAGCGATAGCTATTTTACATTCATTTTAATAGTTCATCATTGAGATACATTTTAGTTAGATTTGTGCGGCAAATATGGTAAATGACTTTTCAGGGTGTCAAGTTAAAACTGCACTAAAACAATAGGAAAATAAGAATTACATTTTCAATTACATGCTTTTTATCTGCAATCAGTGTCAAATTTTCTGTCTATTGTATCTTGAACACAGGACCTAATAGAATTATATATGTAAAAATAGGAAAGGTTTCAGAAAATAGGAACTTTGACATCCTGATAGTCTTTAGGTCTTTTAATTAAAAGAGTTCTTTGTTATTACTGAATCCATGTGCATACAAAAGCACTGATCTTATAACCAAAAACACACAACGTTTTGACGCCTTTTGGTCATTAAATTTATTCCTAATTAGAAGCACGACCTTGTTCTCAAAAACCAAGGCGCACACCTCAATGACTCTATTATGATTGTCTGTCTGGAGAGGACAACTGTCTTCTGTGGACACTACTAGCTTCTCTCAAAGTTTCGACTTTATGTACTCATACTTCTTCATTCTAAAGAGATCACTTTTGCCTTCTGATGGCGTCCACACATAATCAGCATCAAGCACTCATCCTGTAGAATTTGCAAAACAAGTACAAATTTTGCAATTTTTGAACAGGACAAGTGGATTTTTCACCAAAACACAATACATTGTTGGCAGTTACTCATGCTGCTGACAACTAGCACTGTGCCCCTTGACTACTAGCACTCTATCCCTAGAAGCGCGGCAGTTCCGCTGCACCTACTTTCGAGCGTGATCCTCTCCCAATGGGACACGTCCCCGGAATAGTATCTGTCGTAGAAGAGGCTCTTGGTCTGTCCGTACACAGCCACACTGTACTCTGTGTCGGGCTGCAGCTCTCCCACCAAACCCTGCAAAACACAATGCACACATATCTTTGAATGAGTTCATCGTGTTGATAATTATGTAAATTTATTTTCATCTTTCACAACACAAAAATTTTCTAACCGTTTGATACTTTCGTCTGCTTCTGCAGACATTTTCAAAATGTCTGCAAAAGCAGACGAAACTGTCAAACGGTTACAAAATTTTGTGTTGTGAAAGATGAAAATAATAAATTTACAATGCACACGTGTTACACACATCTTTTAGAAACACTGAATCAATACGCTTTGAAACATTTTCCTTACTGCACGTTTCATGTGTTTCATGACGACATGTTAATATAAAAAGTAGAAATGTGTTCATAAATGAATTGAGTATTGAAAAACGTTAGAAATGATATTTCCTGTGGTACCTTCATTTCAAAATATGACTAGATACTAAGATACTTGTAAAAAGGACTATAAAGGTATGACAAACTCCTGAATATTCCCGAGGGTTTGCTGATACAATAGCCAAAAAAAGTGGTTTAAATTTGCTTACATAACAATTCACACTGCAGAACAACAATACAATAATTCAAAGGTAGTTGTACAAAATTCTATTAGACCAATCTTTCAAGCCTCTTTCCAGTCACTTCAAGAGTTAGTCTGTATTTAACAAACGAGGGAATATTACAAATGAATGAAATTCTTGTGCTAACCTCCTCTACTTCCTGCCCTGTTCCCTCGACGACAGTTTCCATGGATTCCGAGTTGTTGTTCTTGGTGATGATGACATATCGCGACACCTGTCAATCATCATATCACATTAACCATAGTGAGTTTCAGTTTTCTCACATTGTATGAATGCTGCTGTATATTTTTTACAAACTATATTACATACTGTGCTGTATTTCATAATTTTACAGTAATATTTTGGTAGTCATGGATGCTACAAACATGACTCCATCTTCTGAAGGAAATCCATTAGTCCTAGCACCAGCTTTAAGCTGATAGAGGACTACTGTTAATCATTTTGCCTTAATCTTTGCCCCACAGTTTAAAGAAAGCCTTAGACGAGACTGCACATTTGTGGTGATTATACGACCTATGGTTATATATAATATTGACAGTATTTTTCACTGTTTATATATTTTAAGCTGCTGTGTACATCTTGGTACATTGAACATCGGAATGTAAATGAATCTAAAATTACGTCAAACGTGTAAGCATGGCAGTGAATCAATGTTTATGCCACGCCATTAGAGCCCTGATTGGCTATCCAATGAAAAATTGAAACTGCAGTATAAACTGCTTATTGATGCTCACAGGTGCATGGACTAGC
Organism: Streblospio benedicti; assembly: GCA_019095985.1. NCBI lineage: Eukaryota > Metazoa > Annelida > Polychaeta > Spionida > Spionidae > Streblospio > Streblospio benedicti. Next base: position 31,210,300 of record CM032663.1, on the reverse strand, counting down.
TGTGCTTCTCTAATTTATCCTGGATTTGACTGACAAAGTTATCATTTTTTAGTTCTAAACAGGATATAAAACCAAATATTTACACTAAGTGACTACTGATGTCATCACTGTGACCAAGACAGCAAACGCTGTTGAAAGCTTAGTGTAAATATTTGCTTTTTATATCCTGTTTGAAACTATAAAATAATGACTTTGTCTATGACTAGATCTCATGACGGTCCATATAGGAGTTTTGAGTACTATGAACTGATCACACAACAATGGACTGCGATTTGGTCTCAATATGTACTGAGTGTTAAAAAGGCGCGTCTGTCGGGTACCTGTCTGAAGAACTTGCGCGGCTGAAGCCACTGGACAAGGATGGTGCTGGACGAGTTGGTGGTGATGTTGGTGATGCTGGGGGCACTCGGGCCTGCAAAAACACAACATACTCAACGTAAATATAACCTATAGAATAACAAGGGCACAGGCCCGTTGACTTGTGTTAACATTATTTTTCAATCTCGATGTCCCAATGTGTTTAACAGATGCCAGTACACCTTTTCAAGTTTAACCAATCATTTTGATTTGAAGATATTATGACGTATCTATGACTATGAACCATTGCAGATAATATATACCATAAGTGGGTATCAGTCTGTGCAGGCAATTACTCATATACGTGAACCAATAATTCCAGCCAAATGAGACAACTATGGCCTCTTAGCTTTTCTTCTCGATTTGTATAACCCACCACAACACATAATACTAGTAGATAACACTTATTTTGTCACATTTGTCATCATCCACTGTAGATATTACATTATTACTAGCTTCTACTTTATGTTATGCATGAAAATCCCATAAATTCTATCAATTTTAAGATGAACATTGTGCACTATTTCACTGTAAAAAATGGAGCATAAACTGTCATGAAACTTCCCCACAAATCGGAATGTGAGGGGGAGTGCCAAGTAGTCTTGCCCAAACACGGTATGCTAAAATCAACCAATTCAACACAGATAACGCAACCATAATTGAGTAAGCTATAAACATCATAAAACTGCAGCGTTGTAGCAAGACTAATCATACTGTACTCTCTAGTGCACTGACCAACAGTTGATTTAGACTTGCAACATTTATTTGACTGCTTTCACTTTTACAATCAGTTTGATTTTTTCTATGAAAAAAAAACACCTTAAATTTTCTCAAAAGAAAAATCCAAAACATTGACACATATTTCATTTAACAAAAATATATCTTTGAAGAGTTTCATATAGAATCACAAGCATGTTAATTTCTATTTTGTGCTTTTTCATGTATGAATTACTTAATTCTAAAGCATAATTGTTATCTCCATGGTGATAAGCTTGAGGCAGACCACTTTGTTTTTTTAGAACGAATTTCCATCCGTCTTCGTTAGTACAGTGGTTAGCGCGTACGACCAACAAACAGGAGTTTCCTGCGTCGTAAGTTCGCGCCCCGCCCTTGGCAGAATTCGTGGCGCCAAAAAGTTATGTTGTGCATCTGTCACTGTACTGCCGATTTCCACACAGCGTATCGCTGCTGTCAAGTATATCATACAAAATGGTGGCGACGCCAAGCGGAGATTCAGAAGCCTCGTTAAAAGGCGTGTCCCGTGTAGAGGACAGTCATCCCTCTGCACGTAAAAGAACTCACCTAGTTTGAAAACTATAGCTAGTGTGACGCCCGCAACCCCCCCCTGCCCCCCCCCCTGAGGCTCAGTTGGCTACCTAGCCTGCCTCTGGAGGTCCATGTACCAACACCACGTGGCCTCCCGCTGCCATCGCGCCTGTTCAGGATCTCAAGCAGTGTAATATAGACAGATACAGATACCATATATTGATAAATTATTAATTTAGAAGAGCTATAGCATTACAAAGCCTTGGAACAGATTTGAACCTATTGTAAAGAAAGTGAAAACAGGGCACGCGGTTCTCCGTCAGGTAGCGCACACTCGACGTAATAGAGAACAAGTTTCAGAGATATAGACACACAAGATGCACAATGCATCCTGCCATGATGATTACAACGTGCTCGACGCACATAGTGACAGAGGCTAGTAACAGGCGCAGCCTAAATATAGAACACGGCAGACAGTTGATGCAGGTGCGAAATAAAGTAGAGGTACTGTGTCTAGGAGGATTAGCTCAGTCGGTAGAGCAGCCGCCCATGACATATGACCGGTCTGAATCATGGACGGAAGACCGTGAGTTCGAATCCACGATCTTCCAAATACCTTTACAAAGATATACCTTGTCTCTGAAATTCCGTTTCACTATGACCATATTTTCATTGCCAGGTGATTTCATATTTGATGTTGAGCTCCAAGGATCGAGACACATGGAGATCCCTCCTGTATAATAACATGTACCAGGTGACCCCAACATTGGAGCAAAGGGCTTAAAATTGTATAAGCAAGACCTGTACATGATGTACCTTTCACATCAGTCAGCCCCGGATAAACAGCACTTTTGCTGCCTTGACCTTTCCCCGTCTTAGCAGCCACCTGCAGAGAGTACTGTGTGTACGGCGCTGGAATAAAATACATACTATGATTATAGCAAAACACAACATCTAAATGAAATACAGTCTATTTCAAAACTTGGGAGCACAAATCATACCACACCGTTGACACAATAGGATTCTTTCTCAACCTCTACCCTCTAATGTCAATGCATGCCAATGAAACATAATATAGCTCCATGTAATTATGTAATTATATATCACTTTTTCATAAATTTGAAACGTTATCCATGGTTTTGAGAGTATGAGAAATCGAAAGCCATTTGAAATAAGGTTTTGGGTGTTTCTATTACTTTTAGATATTACAAGTCTATAATCCACCTGTGCTGTATATCACTAAGATATCAGAGAAGTAAAATTTAATTATCTTTAGCATCAAACGACACACTGATCAAAGAAGTCACATTATTTTCTATCATGACTTAATTGCACTCTTCTCAAACTGATATTGCTTTTCTTGCCAGCCACAGTTATGCTGTTGACCATAAGCCCTGTAGGGCATGAATAAACATTATTTTATTCTGACATACATTGTAAATGTTGGCATTGTAACAATCACATCATTCAATGTTTTAGAAGATTGGAAACTGTGTCACATCATATTATATCGAAATAGCCCTGTCATTTTTATCCATGATTGCTATTTCAGCTGGACCACATTGGTTTGCATGATTTTCGGCTTTTGCGCTCACAGACAGTTATGTTCAAAGACTGTTTGGTTTGCACTTTGCAGAGATTGTTCCGTACATACAATTATCAAAATGCCCATGAGCTTTCAAATTTGTCGACTTGGAGGATTGGCTTTTATATGAATGTGTATTTACAATTGGGATTCTAAAGGCACACATTTCAATCTAGTCAAAATTTCAAATACATTCAAAGCCAGCATCTTTTTTAGCTGAAATAGCCATTTCAGACACAGACAAATTCGCTGCATTTTTGTAGGTGATAATATTGCAGATGAACATGAATTGCTAACAGAATAGCAACACATACACTAGTGCTTGAGTGTAGGCCATTAAATCAATATGTCCAGCCTGAATTACTTAGTGGAATGCGCTAGGTGTAACCGTGATTGTGATTGTAATTTGTAAAACCAAATGATCATATTCAAACTGATATTGTTGAATTCCAACCAAGAATGTCACCACTGATCACACTACACCATCAAGGATATTCATCTACACCGCTTTTTATAAAGGATGCACTCTCACCAGGATGCTTATGTGTGTAGGTCAGGACATCCTAGTCTGGGTTGCATTTTTAACGTGAAAGTCGTGAATCATCACTTAAATGCCAAATGTATGTTTCCAGCGAGATAGTCATTTAATCAACACTCAAATTGATGCATCAGGGCCATGGATAAGTACCCGTCCTATCGTCTGAGACGGTTATCTGCGTTGTCAGGACGGGTAAAATTTTTGCGTTATTTGTCCCATGGACGAGTATTCTCAGTCGCCCCAGACATCAGTTTCAATTGAATTTACATGGAGTTTTTAATTTGTTGATTTGGACGAGTAAATCTAATTTAGGACGAGTACATTTTTCAAGATACCTGTCCAATGGACAAGTATGATTATTCTCCTATTCGTGGCCAGGTGCATAAGTGCGTAAATCACAACGTTCTATCAGCAGCCACGCAATTGGCATAATTACAGCTGCATAGTCATTGTAAATCCAATATAATATTGACATTTTTTAAAACCAAGACTGTCACCACACTCACCTAGATGCATGAGCGTGTAGGTCATGATGTCCTGGGCGGGGTCGCTGAGCGGGATGCGCTTGGCATATCCGGCCTCCGCCCCGCCGCTGCTGTTGGTCCAGAAGATGATGTAGCAGTCCAGGAGGCCGTTCATCTCCATCGGCTTCTCCCACTCCAGCTGGATGAACATGTCCGTGCGGTTCTTGATGTTCGTAATCCGAGGAGCACCAGGAACTACAGCAATAGTTGGGAGGTTCTTTATAACTACTGTGTACACTACAGGGTATCTTGATGCTGTTGAAAGCTTTAGGGGTGTTCAAAAACGGCTCGTTCTACCGTCTACTTCCCAAAACATACGATTGGCGGCAATTTTGAATCATATTTCGAAGGTATTTCTATTTACGTTTTATATAACATATGCTTTAGGCAATGCTACAAGCACTTGGGCTGGTGGCAACAGATTATAGTTAGAGCTAAAAGCTAGCGCTCAAAGATAAGCCCTTTCTAAAACATAGACAGCATGGTATCTGCTACTTACGTCCCTCGTCGGTCCACAAGCTGAGTTCCACCTCTGGTCCTGCCCCGGCTCCGTTCACCACTGCCAGCTGGATCTCATACACAGAGTACGCTTTCAACCCAGTGATGTTGTATTTCTGAAACAACACAGCAGACTGGCACTTTAAGGAAGTTTCTTGCTTTGCACATTATGTTTCTTCTAGTAGATGAGTGCATTGCAAAGTGTAAATTAGAACGTCCATCTTGGCTTTTTACATAGCATGTGTAATGTACCGTTTCCGTGGGTTCAATGAACGCCTCCTGCTGGCTGTCAGATGACAGGTGTTTTTTGTAGGTGAGAGTGTAGCCGACCATCTTGCCATTGAGGGTGTGATTCAGTGGCGGGCTAAACTCAATGTAGATGGCATCCGTGTACTTCTTGATGTGCTCATGCTGGATTCGCGGCTTCCCAGTCGGCACTGGCAAAACAAAGTTAGCAAGAACATAACAGTTTATTCATGTGGACTGAGGATATAATTTGATTTGCAAATATTGGTGCAGTTTGTTTGTTTTTGCAGGAGACACATTTCTCCCATGATGGTCATGCAGTCAGGAAAAATTCTGTTGATGTCATAAAATATTAGATATTGATAGAAAAACTTTGCTTAATCATAATACTGTGAAACTCATTCATCCCTAACTCAAACAGCATTTACGGATACCTAGAGATAATAATAACCATTTCCATCATAATACTTTAATCAAATGACAACTCAGAATCTTTCATAATTCAATTTTTTTTTCTTTACTGTTACTCCATTTCGAATTCAACCAGCCTGACTGCAGATATAAATCAAAACTACCATCTCACAACTTACAATTTCTTGATACATTTGAAAACAATCTAAACTGGGGAGAATAGCGTACTCACGTCCTTCCTCCGTCCTCACAAAGTCTGAGCTGTCACTGTCGAGGCTGTACCCCGCCTGGTTGGACGCTCGCACGCGCACTTGGTACTCGGTGTATGGTGAGAGCTTTGCAAGGATCGTAGAATTCTTGTTCCCAGGTTCAAATATTTTCATGGCATTGTCCCAGTCAGCAATGTTTCTCGTCCTATGATGAAAAAATATTGTATGTAATTTTTTTTTACATTAAAATATAATGTGCTGCTGCACAAATAAATGATCTACAAATAGCTTATTTTCTTTAATAAAGTTAACTTAGGGAAAACATAAAAATATAATAGAAATTCGAAAATATGTGGTCGGCATATACAGTACTGAAGGATGATTACCGTATGAGTATCATGTAGCCAGTTATTGGACTGTTGTTGTCATCTGTGCTTTTCTGCCAGGTCACCAGCATTGATGTGGCATTCAGAGGTTGCAGCTCCGGCTGGCCTGGTGGTTGACTTGGACTATCTACAATCAAATATGATTACTACGTTAATGAAAATTAAAAAGAAACCAGTTTTGTGGAGTATCCACCACACAATCTGGACCATTGAAAGCTCCACAACTAAATAGGCATTTTTTAAATCTATGTGTAAAGGGTTTGGTAATAGGTATGCAGACTCTGCAGGGTATATTTAAGTTATATTCAATTTTATAAATTAAATATAACTGTAAAATTTTAGTTTTACAAATGATTGAAATGCACATCAAAAATACATACCATTTTGGGTTGAAAAAGAAATGCATGGTGCATTTATTTTGACAATTCAATAGTTAAAACATTTGATAAAATCCATAAATGAAGGTGGAAATGGTCATGTTGGTCCTTAAATTGATGTGAAGAGGCAAAACTCCACACATTACAACTGACTAACAGACAGAGCTTAATTTTAAAAATCAGCATATCTTAAATAAATTTTACCATTCACTAGAAGATGTTGTCCATAAGCAGACACTAAAATGCGAGATCCATTTTGAGACTGGTAAGCTAAGCAATCATAAGTTCCTGTATCACCAAAATTTGTAAACTTCACATCCAGTTCAAACTTTTCAACATTGAATTCATGTCTACTAATTGATGTTTCTTCAAGTTTGGTATCATCCTCTTTTATCCATTTTAGAAGCTTGACTTTCTGGTCAGTTCCTTCTGGAGTAAAAAACCATTCTACTTCATCCACCTCATCTTTTCCGAAGCTGTCTAACACACAAGAAAGGCTCTTTGTAGTACCTCTCTTCACAAAAGTTTCCATCTCATAAATTTCTGAAATGTAAATAAAAAAAATATTTAAAGAAAGCATTGCAATGATTGAAAATTTAAGCTACATTTTGGGTACTCATATCTTCTCAATGTTAATGTCAACTTTAATAAAGAAACAGTGATAGAACATTTATAATCTGTTTCAAATTACCTATTAAATCACTTTGCATTGTATCTTTTTTTATAATTTTTATAAATTTAATATTAAATATGGTCACAATCAAGCACTCGTCAAACCATATACAGAATGGGTATTTGTCTATCTTTCCATCAGGACAAATAGATTTACCATTGAAATAATCTGACCCTGATTAAATACAAAATGGCGACAGCAGGGAGCCGTTATAACTAAGAACCAATCTAGATACCGTCTATAGAATAAATTGATCTATTCTCTATACACAGGTCATCGCCATTTGCACTTGTCAAATGGCGCATTCAATATTTGAACGTCTTGAAAATAATGTTTTGCATACGGTTTACAGACAACTTTGAATTATTTGATAACCACGGTTAGTTACCATTAAAAATAAATAATTAACTGTACCAAAAGACAATTTTTCACCTGGCAACCCAGTTCATGGTGAACAGGATCATATAATGGTAGCGCTAGAAACCCAATTTCAAAATCGAATTCCTAAGTAAACAAATGATTATTTACAATTGTAGCAAAAGCCACAAGAAAAAATATTAATCGAACGAAATTACTCATTATTGCCTGTATATGGGTGCAGCTGTTTTAAAAATATACTCCATTTAACGCCCCCTAAACGGCACATCTTTACAGCTTCCACCAGTTTTAATATCAAACATATACATCAACATCGAATCGAACTATATATGCACATAATAAGCAGTCGCTTCCAAAGGCATTGCCTTGCAGGGTTGGGTTTCTGCCGGGGAGAAAGGTATTTCTCCCCTCCCCAGGGGAGAAACTGGGGAGAAAGTGGGGAGAAATGGTTTCTGCCGGGCAGAAAGGGGAGAAACTGGGGAGAAACTCATTTGATGATATTATATTATATAATTAGTGTGAAAAATTATACTAAACAACAATGGCAAACAGAAGTTAAAATATTAAAACATTTATTCATATAATATACAATTTAAAATCACTTTTACAATCCTACAATGATAAATCCGTTCAACAAAATGATATATGAGAAATATATATAAAATTTACATTAACATCAATATTATAATTTGGTTTACATCAGCTGTCATACATACATAACAATATTATCATTGAATATGAAAATATTACAATTAAATATATACACTAAAACTCTAAACTATGATCTCCACGGAGCATCCTAAAACAAAAGACAAGCTTAGCAGCTTTGTCATTTCCAAGTCTGTTTCTCACTTTATTGTGAATGTGTGAAAAGTTAGAAAAAATCCTCTCTATTGATGCAGAAGAAGCAGGTGATGATAACAGTTGCATTGCATAGTTGGCAAAACTATTTTGGCCATTTAGAGTGGAGGTTGCTTTCCACCAAACAGCTGGAGGTAGTTGAAGAGCGGATTCCTCAAAGAATGACTTTAAAAACGGGGCTGTTTGTGTATCAAATAGGAACAAGCTAGCAATGTATGTTGGATCTCGGGCAAGCAGTGTTTCATGAACTAAAGCTATTTGCTCAGTGGATAGATGTTCTCCTCTATACCTTTGGTGTAACTTATAGGCAACTAAATGATTCTCAGTTAAGGCTTGGTTGACTCTTCGCTGGACAGCTGCCTTATGTGGATCAAGCACTGGATTTGTTAATAATGAGAGCCAAGCATTACATGCATCTGGGCCGATGACTTATCTGACTGGCATATGTCCAAAGCCTCCGCTTAATAGGCTGAAACTGTGCTATTAAATCCTTTATGCTTTTATAAATATTATAATCACGTATTTTCTTACAATATCTCTGTCACAGTCGTCCTCATGATCCTCACATCCAATCTTAAGATATAGATGACGATTTTTGGCAAATGTTTCCAGACAGGTCAATTGACTCTTCCATCGTGTTTCCCCGGAAGTTGAGGCCTAATACCCCCTTTTTCATAACCAAGCACCAGGTTTGTGGTGATTCCTGAAAAATTTTGTTAATTTCTTTCACATGCTTCATTATGGCTGCTGGTGTAATGTCTTTTCTGGATGGAATTGTGTATCCAGGGCGAAGCATATTTATAAGCCGCTTAAATTCTGGATGCTCCACTACATTGAATGGAAAATTACATGCATAAAATGTTCTTGCCAATTAAAACCTAATTGCATTTTTGTTTCAAATTCCCTGATGTTTTGGTTACATTTGCATCAATAGGCGGTTGAATGGAAGGATTGTTTATAGCTCTTACTTTGGCTGGTGGCGGCCGGACTGGTGATGGTGAGCGTGCTCTTTTCTGTGGGCTGGACACAGATGGAACATCTGTTGTTTCCTGGACTTCAGAATCTTGTACAAGTTCTGTACCTGCACATTTTTTATGGTGCATTCTCAATCTGTAAGCTTTAGCTAGCTGCTGGTTATCACATTTTTTACACTTGGCATATAATTTTCCATCTATTGTTACTTGAAGAAAGTACAACCAAATATTGTCTTTGGGACGACCTCCTTTATACATTTTGATGTAGTGTGATTATTTACCTATTATTCTATATTTATCCTAGATGTACATGTATTTAACATGTCCAAAGCTCAGAATAAAACTGTTTGCCTATTAAATCCATACATTCCTTTTATACATTTCACTGGCTTGCATCAACAAGGAAAGTTGTGAGACATTGTTTATGGAACTATTTTAACCCCTTTGATATAAAGCAAAAGAATAATTTCACTGGCTTACATCAACAAGGAAAGTTGTGAGACATTGTTTATGGAACAATATTAACCCCTTTGATATGAAACAATAAAGAAAAGTTAGATAGTAAATCAAAGTGCTTGATTAGTGGCTGTGGCTGCCCACCTGAAGTTCTTAATGAAGCCTTTGATCTATCGTCCAACCCTTCAAATCATGTCAAATTGTTAGTACTTAGGATTTGATTATTTTGATATCTAATTATTATTATGTTTACAATGTAGTAATATAGTTTAACCAAACAAAAAAAATAGGAAAAAAACATGTAAAAAAGAGTTTCTGTCCCTATGTCCAGTTTCTCCCCCTGTGCATAAATTGTGATAATTGGTGGGTATATAACTATATTTTAATAAATAATAATCATTTATCCTGTATACAATGTATTCTAATATAGTTATATTAAAGAATATTGTATGGAAAATGCTTTAAAATAGTTTTTCCCCAGTTTCTCCCCTAAAATTTGAGTTTCTCCCCTAAAAAAGGGGAGAAACTGGGGAGAAACTGGGGAGAAAGGTATTTCTGCCGCACGGGTAAAAACCGAGGAGAAACTAGGGGAGAAACCCCATAGGGGAGAAACCTGCCAACCCTGTTGCCTTGTCTATATATATTACATCTTAATGTACAGAAGCTCTTTTATACAAATTTCTGATACACATACTATATTATCCCAAACCAGGTCGGGCAAAAGCGGGATATTTTAGGATGCTTAACATGCTTTCAAAGACAAATTAGCTATCATTATAATAGATGGCATTTCTTGAGTTACCTGACTGTCCAAAGATGCACAGCAGCAAAACAATCCAGACAGTTTTGATAGAAATATCCATTTTTAAAATTAAAGATGAACACTAAACTCGTTGTAGATGACACCAAGTAAGTTGAAAACAATAGCACTTTCCATTAAGATACAATGTATCAGACGAACCAATACATCAGCTATTCGAGTGTCTATGTTCTATATACAGCCTGTATATACAAGCGGTCTAATTGCCATATGAACCAATTTGACCCTGTCAAGCCATTTTCTTCTTCAAATTACGGCTTATAAGAAATGTTATCCGCACAAAATAACAATATTCCACATCATCAAAAACTTATCAACGCAATATGTTAATTCTGTTCTTTCCACGCATCCTGAAACTATATAATATTCAATAATATAAACTGAAATTATTAATTTCCTGTTTCTGTAAAACGATTCGACCCATTGACGGGTGACTTTTACGACAGCACGTAAAATTGGTGCAGCCTTTACCAACAAGAGTGTAAATAGTTTCATATGAAAACACTGAAAAAGCTACTAGAAGAAAGCAAACAAGATTGCGGCTAAATATATTTTGACAATTAAAAATTAATATTTATGTTAAAAATTCAAATTATTTGTATACATTTACACATGAATCAAAACATATGTATTTCTCGTATTTGAATTAGCGTGATAAATGAATTCATTATATACGGGTGTTTTTCTCCAAGTACCATATGTCCTTGACTAGTCTTGTTCTCAATGCATTATAATTTCAAGATCATCAACGGTCCCCACCCTGGCAATTCAACAGCGGCATAATTCATGATTAGTGGCAGAATCCATAGAAGTGAAATCATTAAAGTCATTTTATTTTTATATATTATTTGTTAGCAAATTGCTACATCGACCCCCTCCACCACCACCCTTTCCCCCCTTCCCCCGCGATCGCGTGAGCACAAAGTAGCACGTACGCACACACGCACGCATGCACACATACACACACACAAAAAAAAATAGATGATAATATTTTTTTTAAGTGGTGATAGAGCATTTAAAACAGCAGCACCTAAATTATGGAATAAACTTCCACTGCCCATTCAACAATGCAAAACTCTTGTATCCTTTAAATCCCAAGGAAAGCACCATTTGTTTAAGGAGGCCTACAAGCGTTTATAAACCTTTAGTGAAATTTACGCTACATAAATTGCATTGTATTGTATAATAAGAATAACAAAATTCATCTTGCCCCACCCCCTCACATCCAAGCTCGACCCCAATAGATGTAAACAACTAGTAATTGTTGGCTTCAATGCCTGCCTACATGCACCACAAAATTGAATTTGAATTGTAATTTGGGACTGACAATTTATCCGTATATATCTATAGATTACATTAAATCCTAAATACGCGTGCCTCTGTCATTGCTCCACACGCCTGAGTCACCCAACCCACCACGACGCCTGTGGTAAAATTAGGGATCTGGGACTTATAGGGAACATTACATATGTGTGAGAAGATAGTGATATTAATTAATAGGCCTCAAAATACCGGTATGAAAGTTTGGCTTTAAATATGCTTTGGCTTTTAAGAGACAACGTTACGAAACCTTGCCCAATTTCATATACACGCCTAATCAGACAGCTCATACAACCTATCTGTTGCAAGCATATACCCGGGGCATGTTGTATTTCTATGAATTCACATTGGTCACTTTTTCTTCGAAATTGACGCATTTGACAAAGCTTGATGAGAATTGACCAGCATGTGTATGATAAGCTGCCTCATATAAAGCTGATACTGATAATTATCATTTACTACATGAGCTAATGGCTAACACTACACGTAGGTGGATTTTCTATGTCTTAGAACGATCATGCATCTATTTTAGAGCACTGCCGATGTAATATTTATACACTATCGTAACTTCACTTGCAACGGATATCTAAATCATAACATGATTTATGAGTTAAAAAAAATCCGAGTTGGATTATGACGTCGATTAATGAAGGAGTGTATGGATATAGTTATACATCTAGATTACATTATTGCGTTTGTAACATTTACTTCAAACAAGAAATCGTCGTATAAACTGACCAAACTAAGCACACAGTGTGACAAACTTCGTGAGAAAAAATACATTCACACACATAAAAGAATAAACAGCAACAAAAGCTAGTATGTTAGCACGTTAAAATGAATTATTGTGCAGTGATGCGAGTATTTCAGTCTTTTATTTTTACTTTCTTCAGATGGTAACTCAATGTTATTGGATCTACACTCAATACTTAGTAATTTATAGAGTAACTGAGCGACTAAGGGTTGGTCGAACAATTAAAAAATCACATTCATTTCTCAATGACCTACATTGAATGACCACCGCACAGTTGGTATCAAAAGAAACTAAAACAAAACACGCAAAAAACAACAAAAAACAACAACAAAGAAACAAAAAACAAACAAACTCACATATAAACATTTCATCAAACGT
>CM032663.1:31186598-31197189 GCA_019095985.1 Streblospio benedicti | reverse complement strand
ATAATCCCCCAGACTATTTCACTTGAATAATACAGAAAACCACAACAAGAGTCCAGTGAGGCATTAATAAAGTCTCATGTGAGGCTACCAACATTTCAATGAATCACATATTGGTTTGTTGGGTTTGATAATTATCATCCTCCAATTTTTATTGCTTTTATATGCTAAACAAAGTTAAAGATATGTGCTTATTCCTTGAATCAACTTATCATGATGTATATAATGTTGCTATATTTTTTATCAGTATGATGTGATGTTTTTTTCTGAGCCTACCAAAAAGTAGTCCTAATCTCCTTCATGAATATTCACACACATAATGAACTACTAATGAGCTGGAATGGCCATTTTGTAACATCTGTCATAAAAGCTAGAGTCATATTTGAAATTACTATTTTTTCCATTAAAAGGATATATTTCAAAATTCTAAGGGCTGGTACGATTTAAAGAAATATCTCCTCTGTACAAGAGAGATGTTTCTATCTAATGACACACTATCAGTGGTTCAGTATATGTACCCAAACATGTGGTCATTATTTCACAAAAATGCCTTTCAAAAACATTATAATTTTTTTTTTCACTTTTGAAAAAATTGAGAAAAATTCTTAAATCATATTATACCAATGATTATGAAAATCATCTATATTAACTAAAAATTAGAAAAGTAAAAATGTTCTGGGCTTCCCCTTAGACAACATTACGAAACCTTGCCCACATATACACGCCTAATCAGACAGCTCATACAACCTATCTGTTGCAAGCATATACCCGGGGCATGTTGTATTTCTATGAATTCACATTGGTCACTTTTTCTTCGAAATTGACGCATTTGACAAAGCTTGATGAGAATTGACCAGCATGTGTATGATAAGCTGCCTCATATAAAGCTGATACTGATAATTATCATTTACTACATGAGCTAATGGCTAACACTACACACGTAGGTGATTTTTCTATGTCTTAGAACGATCATGCGTCTATTTTAGAGCACTGCCGATGTAATATTTATACACTATCGTAACTTCACTTGCAATGGATATCTAAATCATAACATGATTTATGAGTTCCAAAAATCCGAGTTGGATTATGACGTCGATTAATGAAGGAGTGTATGGATATAGTTATACATCTAGATTACATTATTGCGTTTGTAACATTTACTTCAAACAAGAAATCGTCGTATAAACTGACCAAACTAAGCACACAGTGTGACAAACTTCGTGAGAAAAAATACATTCACACACATAAAAGAATAAACAGCAACAAAAGCTAGTATGTTAGCACGTTAAAATGAATTATTGTGCAGTGATGCGAGTATTTCAGTCTTTTATTTTTACTTTCTTCAGATGGTAACTCAATGTTATTGGATCTACACTCAATACTTAGTAATTTATAGAGTAACTGAGCGACTAAGGGTTGGTCGAACAATTAAAAAATCACATTCATTTCTCAATGACCTACATTGAATGACCACCGCACAGTTGGTATCAAAAGAAACTAAAACAAAACACGCAAAAAACAACAAAAAACAACAACAAAGAAACAAAAAACAAACAAACTCACATATAAACATTTCATCAAACGTTATTGATAGGGGGAAAGGAAAAAAACACCCAATGGTATTATGCTTTAAAAGTCTGACACTTTATTTCCATCTTCTCGCAGATTTCCTCCTGGCGCTTGCGGCAGGTGCGCTGCTGTGCGCAGGCGCGGGAGTGCTCGCTGAAACAGCCGGTGAGTGACGTCATTATTGTTCTTGGGTAGAGTGGAGTCACACAGTCAATACACCACCAGTTTTACTAAAGGCCTTGTTACACGTGATACAATTCTAAAAAGCATTAAAGGATGATTACACTTTGTCACGCGCCACAAAAGTGGATCATTGTTAGATCTACATGTATATATATTTTTGACGTACACCAATGCACCCCACATTTGTTTTCAAAGATCCACAAAAAAGTGAATTCTGACAGAACACCCCCACCCCCACCCCACCCACACACTTATTGGTGGAACAATATTCCATATTGTAGATCGTGACAAAATATACATCAATCCCAAATACCTAGCTAAACATTTTAATCAGAAAACATGGGTTATGAAGTGCATAGTGTGGCAATGTGCATTTCAAATGAGCAAGTTATTATTGTAGGCGAAATGGCTTTTGGACATGAGAAACAATGATACGTTTCAAAACTACACGTGTAATCTACCCTATATAAGTATGTGCCTAAAGCGAGGGGGCAGGCACCTTTTGGTCGCCGCAAGGCGTGTTGAGGTCTGCGGCGTCTGCGGCGTTTTCCGCATGCATTGACAAAAGTACCATTGTGGGCACATACGCATCGGGCCCCGTGCGTTAGGAATGCGTCGGGACAGGGAGTGGTTTTTTTATTGAGGTGGCCGTGAGATCAACTTGCATAGAACGTGCGATGTATTCGCGTGCAACTTACGCTCTACGCACCGTGTGATTACAAAAGCGGGATCCGCACGTTCATGGTACAGGAACGCACGTCCCCAGTACTGTGTCTGTGCCGACAACGTGCGGTTAAATCCTCTGCGTTTCACGCAAGATCTTCGCACTGCTTCCGTACGGATAGGGCATGACGCAGGGGTGGTCGTGCAAGCCAACCTTCTTCTGCGGCCACCGTACGGCCTTGAAAAAAACGTACGTTTGCCGCACTGTACACTCACGGATCGTTACGATTTCTGTGCGTTTTGGTCGTAGACTGGCTGTAGACCCACCTTGCGGTGGAATGTGCCCCTCGCTTAAAGGGGGAAACAACAGGCGGACTGATGGGGAAGATTTAAAGAACTCAAAATCTGCCACTGCGTGTGATCTGAGAGTGTTAATCTACATGCTTCTTTGCAGCCGAGGCTCGCGCTCGGGAACTTGGGGTGGTGAGATTCTCGTGCCCACTTGACTCGAACCGCAACATCATCAACGGCACGTACCCCGACCCCGACAACTGCAACCTCTACTACCACTGCAATGCGGGTCTCCAGTGGGTCCGGCAGTGCCCGCCCAGTAAGTATGCTCAGAAATGCCCTACTTCCTTCTCATAATACCTAAAATGACAAGCATACACAGTTGGTGATCTGTTGTTATGGATTTTTATATTTGAACAAGAAGTGTGTAATTGAAAATTCAAAAGTGACTTTTCAGAAGTGTCAGTAGCTATCTATAGTCCACTCTGAGAATGAGGTGTCAATCCGACATCTGATACCCAGAGTGGGGTAGCATTGATAAACACGATGATTGATTAAGTTCAACAGTTCCAGAAGGACATCCTATGAAAGCCATCTCTATAAAGATACGGCCTTCTATATTAAGATCAGATATATGACAAAGCTGCATAAACAGACAACTGTAATTTTAAAACATCCATAGAATGACCACATATCTATTGAGAGCACTTGAGGGTAGTCGTCGGGTGATCCTAACAGACAGCTTCTACTGTATTACACTGCGGTGACAAATTTGTTGGGTTATTTTCAGCCCAGAACTACGAGCCAAAAGCAGATGCCCTGGACTGCTACTTCCGCATGTGCGTCAACAGCACCCAGAGCCGCTGTACGCAGAACGACGAGCGCGCGCAGGCCAAGTACGAACTGGTCAGGGACGAGCTGGAAGGTGGGAACCCCCCCCCCCCACACACACACACACCCCCCACACACACATGCACAGAGACTCTAGCTAGTGTTATAACTCTCAAACCTATACTTGCAATACACACGACCGCGTACACGCGCAGAAATAATAGGCCTACGACAGGCCAAAAGTATCATAATATTACAATGAAAGTACGTGTATTTGGGGAAAATCCATATGTTAAAGCATAAGTTTTGAAACTTTAGATTTCCCCCCAATATATGACATGTCTGTTACATCAACTCTGAAGTGGGCAACGTTTACATGTGTTTCCCTTTCTTCTTCTTCATGGAATGTAGCACAGGAAAGAGAATTGAGGGCACAGATGGAAGCAGAATCATCTGGTAATACCGACACCTACTACCCTTGCTACAGAGACGACAATGACCAGTGGGTGGACATCACACTACCAAACCGACAGAACTGCAGACAGTACTACCACTGTGTCGGAGGTCAGTAGGAGTTTGGTACTAGAGTGAATAGTATACAATGCAATGCAATGCAATGCCTTTTCATACTACAGGAATGCTATTAAACGGTGTCTGTGGTAGCATCTTACTCAGTTAGTGATTTGAAGAGGGAGAATTCCAACATTGATTTTTGATTGCTCCTAAATTGTTACATTTAAAGTGTGCACATTACTTAGCGATTGCACTATTCTCTAATGCTTTCAGTGCATGTTTTGCTTAGATAGGCTACATTAGTGTATTGTGCGAAAGTTGTCTTAACAGAATGTTAACTTACAGGCCAGTCTTTCCCCAGCGAGTGCCCGCCTTTCTTATATTACACGCCTGATATCGGCTGGCAGGGACCCGGAAGCGGAGAATGTCGGTTCCAGGCCTGCTTTGACCTAGAAGACGCCAAGTGTGCAGGTATAAAACCTTTCACATCGCACTATAATACAGTTCTTTTCTTGAATGCTCAGCATTATGGCGAACAAATCGTGTATACATGCATCCAGCAAGTGTGATGAGTATCAAGACTGATGGAATAGAGAGCTATTTCTCCAATTTCTATAGTGCTATATTATATCCCATGCAGCAACAGCGTGTATATGCAATATAGCCCTATGTACCCCGAGAAATAATCCATAATTACATCCAATTATATGGCCATTCATTACTAACAATACTCTCACCTCGGCTGAGCCTCGGTTGGAGACGTTTGGGTCAGACGGTGTCTGCAGGTTCTTAGATTTTAATACCTCAACTTCATGCATTATCGCGTACATAACAGCCTATGCATCCACTGACTGTGTGATTTGCCCTGACTGCAGTGGACGGCGCGTGGGGCGCGTGGGGGCCGTGGGAGGAGTGCTCGGCCGCGTGTGGGGACGGCATCCAGCTGCGCCGCCGTGAGTGCAATGACCCGCCGCCGCAGAACCAGGGCAGCGCCTGCCCCGGGTACGATTTCGAGCCGAGGCAGTGCAACGAGGGACCTTGCAAAGGTGCGTATACACAGGAACTGTAAGGCTTGGCATTGTGGCAATAGTTGATTGCTTCTAATTGTACTTCCGATGAGCATATAACCATTTGTCACTAAAAAAAAAAAAAAAAAAAAATGACCGACAGGAGGAGGTCTTCCCATTTTTATTGAGGGAGCTTCTATAAAAAAAAAATAATTCCTTCATAATAGAGACAACACCAATACGTTCATAAAGAGAATGAATATAAATGTAAATGTCTAGTTTATGGTCTTTTCCGCTGCTATGCAGCTTCAGACGACTCAACATATTCACACCAGGTCATTGGCATCCTTTTCACACTATATCTTTCTCAACTCCCCGAGGAGGATACTAGACAGCACATAACCAAAGTCCATAATGAGACCACTCATTAGGCTCGCTTCATTGGTGGTCTTCATACACAAGATATGCTGTGCAGGCACACAGTGCAGCTCTGCTAAATTGCCTTGCATTGGGACTATACAGTTCTGCTAAATGTCTCTTTGCCGCTAGGATATGATCGCTAACACTTGTGCCGATTCGCCACCTGTTTTTCTCGCCTGCTGCAGACAACGGCACGGCGGTGTTCGTGTACCGCCTGACGGACATCAACACGGGCGTGACGGAGGTCGACCCCATCGAGTTCGACGGCGTCCTCGTCAACACGGACGGCTCGTACAGCTTCGACGAGAACAAGTTCACGGCGCCCGTGGACGGCTACTACTTCCACAGTGAGTCGGGTCGGCGCGAGTGTTGGGAGGGGACTGCATAGGTAGATCCAGAGCCGGGCGTAGAGGGTACTCACCTCCCATTCCCACCAAATTATCTTATTTTAACATTTTTGTGTGTTTTATTTTTTTTTGTGTGTGTTCGTTATTGATCAAACGTATGAAATCCATGACATCTCTTAGATGTGCCCCCTCCCCTTTTTATGAAAACATGGATCTGCCAGTGAGATTCGGAGAGAGAGAGTACGTGTGTTGTGTAGGAGGGTGCATGTGTAGGTGCTCTGTCTGTGAGCTGTAGCTAGTTTAGTGAGAAAGCGGGCGAGTGACTCAGTTCTACAGTTTTACATAGTGGTGATTGGGTCCAGAATAGTCCATGGTCAGAGTAGGACCACAATTTCTTTTTTTTCTAAGTAAATGCGACGTGATATCGATGCTAACCGACCGGACCACACGAACATAACTGACACTACATTCCATCGCCCATTGGATCTGCCATGCCTAGCATAACGTCTCATGTGTTAACACACCTAAATACCATAGTCTCCCCTTTCAGCACTGGGCGCAGGCGTACTGGCACTGCAGGAGGGCCATGCTTATGTGAAGATTAACAATGAGGCGTCCATGGGCATCCGCCGCTCGCACCGCAACCACATCGGCCGCGACGGCGGCATCAGCAACCAGGTCATCATCTCCATGTCACAGGGCCAGAGCGTCAACGTGGCTGCTGCGCCCAACACCACCATGACAGGTGAGACATCACCATGACAGGTGAGACATCACCATGACAGGTGAGACATGAGAAGTCAGACACCGCCATCATAGGCACTCTTTTAATACCAACTAACAGTTATTAATTTACTCAATCATTACAGACATATATGTCTACAATAATCATCATTCGAACCTCCACACCTACAAGCAATTGGGTACTTGATGTATGCAAGTCTAGGCTACACGACGCATCAACCTAGTTTAAATGTTCCAGACACCAGCCTGCCAATTTACTTAGCACATTACCCCCTATGGGTCCGAGGAAGCCAAGCTATATACAATAGCAAAATTAGCCTATAAATTTCTAGCTGACACCAACAAGCCGAGCTACTGGACACATTAGTCTATACATATTGTAGCTGATGCCGGCAAACCGAGCTACTGGACGATCTTCAACGTAGACGAGCTGAACAAAGGTCTGAGCGTGTTCTCTGCTGCCTACAGCGCACCCAGCCTCACACCAAGCAACCCACTCCAGGTCAGACCCTGTGTACATTTAGTGTCTTGCAAATATGTAGCTAGAGGTAAGAGCTATGATATAGACTAATTGACAATGAAAACACGTCATTCGTACATATATAACATTATGTGTAATGAATGTACAGTTTGTGCAGTTAGTGCAGCTAGAGGTACTTAGTGTACACAGTTGATGTATAGTTGGTAAGTAGTGCAATGGCGTATGATTTATCATTTTTTTTATTATTAAGTTATTGTAAAGCTAGTGTATTTAATGTTACATATGCTCCTCCAGTTCGAGGTCGTTACGGCCAATGAGGGCAACCACTACAACCCCGCCACAGGCATGTTCACACCGCAGTACCCAGGCATCTACTACTTCAGTATGTCAGCAGGAGTGGACACAACCTCCACCAACAGGTTACAGTTGTTTAATTACATGTAACCCTTTTTAATTAACCCTGCCATGTATTGTATTGATGTACCCAATATACATTCGTGGACGAGAGAACTTGTAACCGAGACCACCAACACTGAAATGGTTAAGTTTTTTTTATCTGAAAATAAATCAAGATAGCTGTGTACAAATACATATTCAATTTCTTTAGTAATTTATACTTGCTACCCTGATATTCAAGATGGCCGCCAATTTTATGTTGATAATCTTGCCGCCATCCACACGCAAAGCCATTACATGCCATATTGCTCATATTAAGAACAATGCAAAAATGCTAACTGTCTTTCATACAGAGACATCGACTTCACCATGACGTGCTCAGGAACCTGCAACTCAACCACCACGATCCAGACCAAACTCACCCGCAAGCACAACAACTACCAGGTTAGCAGTCAGTCTGGGTATTTTATAACTTGTATGTCTGAATGACTGCATACATTTCTGCCTGCATGACGTGAATGACTGCATGGATGTGTGCCCGCCTGCATGAACTTCCGTCTTACTGACTCCCCCTTTGTTTTTCCCCGCGCAGGGCATTGACTCGATGAGCCGTGGCGTGCTCATGAAACTGACGGTGGGCACCAACGTGATGGTGACGTCCGCGAACGCCTTCCACAGCTCGGACCGGCTCCAGACGGCATTCACCGGCTTCCTGTACGAGCCGGAGATCGTGGACGACAGGTAGGACGCCTGCTGCCAATGTTTTAGCGATCTACAAGGGTTAAAAGTGACACCGTGACAAGGCCATTTCTTGAGCTATCACTTTTAATATGCAAGGACCTTGTTTTATTACCCGTGATTGGGCACTTGTACTATCCACCGGTAGAAATAAAATGTAACCTATCCCGCACTAACATCTCAGACTAATATCTGCTTCTATGTTTCTATGAAAAATAGAAGTGGTTGTAATAGACGGGATGAAGAAAATCCGCATTCCTAACTTTTGGCCTTTTCCCGACATCACTATATTTTTGGCTTTTTCCCACACCCCCAATTTTTTTAAAAGATCCCCCCATCCCACTGCATTGAAGTCGTACATCCCTCGTTTTTTCCCTTTTCCCCACACCCCCTTTTTGATCCTTTCCTTACATCCCAATAAACAACCCCTATAAGTCAATGGATCTCTATGAAAATCATGAACAGATTTTAAGATGACCGCAGTAGAACTTCTGTACTAAGATCCCGTGTGGTGTATCGACCACAACTAGTGGTCTGTTTAGAGAGGTGGGCCCTTTTAGTTGTGTATGAATAGCGGTGAACTTCATTGAGTCAAAGAGTCTGCTGCAGACTATTCAAACATATCCATCTACGCGTAGATGACCACATACCATTACCATTGGTGTTTCAGAGTGGCGTTCTTCGTGGCGCGTGACGCTGGCTGGGCAGACTCCACGGCCCTCGACCCCGTGCCCTTCAACCGTGTGGTTCTCAATGAGGGCGGCGGCTGGGGCGCCCAGGGTCTTGATGACTACTTTGTAGCTCCCGTCACCGGCTTCTACTTTATCTTCATGTCGGCCGGAGCTCGCTCACAGCAGAGGGTGGACATCAGAGTCTATAAGAATGATGTGAGTACCTAGTAGTAGGCCATTGGGTGAAGGCACGGAGGGTTGAAATGAATGTCGAGCTGTGTAGGCATCTACTAGCATAATGCATAGTGGTCATCTTGAACAACAAGCTGGGTGGTAATCTTAACTAACATGACAGTTATCAAGCCTTAAGCAGGGTGGTCAGTGTGACGTGCAGGCTGTCATCTATAAGCCACTTACCAACTTTGATGATGCAAATATATAACAATGGTGGACGCCTATGGCTATATCTATCCATGGGGATTGGGGCCGGGGTTTGTGTACAGTAAACAGCTTGACTACTGGAACAGTGCACCTGTTCTGGTGAGTGTGGGATCAGGGCTTACCACTGTGAACATTGGTGAGTGTGGGACCAGTGAACATTGGTGACTATGGGGCCGGGGCTTACCGCTGTGAACATTGATGCCTGTGGGACCAGTGCTTACCACTGTGAACATTGGTGAATGTGGGACCAGTGCTTACCGCTGTGAACATTGGTGACTGTGGGACGAGGGCTTACCGCTGTGAACATTGGTGACTGTGGGGACCAGTGCTACCACTGTAAACATTGGTGACTGTGGGACCAGGGCTTACCACTGTGAACATTGGTGACTGTGGGGCCGGGGTTTTGGACCAGCTATGAACATTGGTGACTATGGGGCCGGGGGTTACCACTGTGAACATTGGTGAGTGTTGGACCAGTGCTTACCACTGTGAACATTGGTGACTGTGGGACCGGGGGTTACCGTCGTGCTCTGTTCTGCAGGGAGTACGTGGCCGACCTGTACCGCCAGAGCGTGGTCCACACGGCCGAGGACACCATGTCCAGGAACTTCATCATCGACATGCAGCAGGTAGGACAATGGACTTTCTCATTCACATCTATGAATAGGCTATTTCTATAATAAGAGCAAAGTACAGGCTTCCATAAGGAGGCCTCAGAGAAAAAACAACACTCCATTAGGATACATCATTTCTATTGAGACTGCTCGAGCCAGTCTATTATTATTTTGCTCACTCATTACTATATCAAAAGAAAACACCTATAACTGATGATCTGTCAAGCATGAAAGTTATCCAACTCCAGTCAAAAAGTGTTCTTCTGTAATTCTAATATGTCAACGCCTAGAAACTGCCAAATCAAACTCCAAAATGACTAGCTTTCCCTCCTACCCCCTGGTGCAGGGTGACCGTCTGAGGTGGCGTGCCATCGCCAACACGGGCTTCGAATCGAGCACGGTGGGCTATGAGACGAGCTTTGGCGGCATGTTGTTGTTCCGAGGAACCACCACCACCGCTGAGAACCAGCAGCTGCTCAGAGAAGTTCAACGCCTTGTAGGCCGGACTAAACCAGCTAGTGCATTATCTAATACTCATAACTAACTTCCAACTAATATGTGAAAATGTGTTATTTTTTAAAAGCTTAGAAATTAGAGGTCAAGTTCAGCGCCTTCAATGTATGAAGGACTAACTATGTAACCATTGTACGTAACCTAACTTCAAACTTACTTAGTTCATGTCTGT
>CM032663.1:31167252-31186498 GCA_019095985.1 Streblospio benedicti | reverse complement strand
TTTAATTAACCCCCCTGTTAGGGGAACAGATCAAAGACAAAGAAAGCCCTGTTATATTTGCAGAGAAGTACACAACAGTTGTAATTGCATGCTAGCCTGTGGTTAAGGAGTGTTTAAGGAAGGCCAGCAAACAGCCAGGCAGAAACAACAAATTTCATAGTGATTTACAAATGTTCATTCATTGTGCACTGTATAAGTGAACAAAACATTAAAAAGCTGACAATGCAAAGTTACCTAACAGGCATTGTTCTTGGAGTGTTAAAACTTTGAACCAACTTTGTAAGCAAAGTGAAATGTATAATACACAAATTAATCAATCTTGACGAAATCGAGTTTGAACTGGTCAAATACATTTACAATTTTCATTACAGCATATGTGAAATGGTCAATTACAATTACAATTATGGCATATCTGAAATGGTCAATTACAATTACAATTATAATTACGGCAGATGTGAAATGGTCAATTACAATTACAATTACAATTATGGGGGAAAGTGTAATTAATTACAATTACACCAATTACAATTATAATTGACCCCAAGTCTGGTCTACAATAATCATTCGAATCTTATCCCCTGACAACCTCCACACCTACAAGCAATTGGGTACTTGATGTATGCAAGTCTAGGCTACACGACGCATCAACCTAGTTTAAATGTTCCAGACACCAGCCTGCCAATTTACTTAGCACATTACCCCCTATGGGTCCGAGGAAGCCAAGCTATATACAATAGCAAAATTAGCCTATAAATTTCTAGCTGACACCAACAAGCCGAGCTACTGGACACATTAGTCTATACATATTGTAGCTGATGCCGGCAACCGAGCTACTGGACGATCTTCAACGTAGACGAGCTGAACAAAGGTCTGAGCGTGTTCTCTGCTGCCTACAGCGCACCCAGCCTCACACCAAGCAACCCACTCCAGGTCAGACCCTGTGTACATTTAGTGTCTTGCAAATATGTAGCTAGAGGTAAGGCTATGATATAGACTAATTGACAATGAAAACACGTCATTCGTACATATATAACATTATGTGTAATGAATGTACAGTTTGTGCAGTTAGTGCAGCTAGAGGTACTTAGTGTACACAGTTGATGTAAGTAATGTAAGTGATGTAAGTTGGTAAGTAGTGCAATGGCGTATGATTTATCATTTTTTTTATTATTAAGTTATTGTAAAGCTAGTGTATTTAATGTTACATATGCTCCTCCAGTTCGAGGTCGTTACGGCCAATGAGGGCAACCACTACAACCCCGCCACAGGCATGTTCACACCGCAGTACCCAGGCATCTACTACTTCAGTATGTCAGCAGGAGTGGACACAACCTCCACCAACAGGTTACAGTTGTTTAATTACATGTAACCCTTTTTAATTAACCCTGCCATGTATTGTATTGATGTACCCAATATACATTCGTGGACGAGAGAACTTGTAACCGAGACCACCAACACTGAAATGGTTAAGTTTTTTTTATCTGAAAATAAATCAAGATAGCTGTGTACAAATACATATTCAATTTCTTTAGTAATTTATACTTGCTACCCTGATATTCAAGATGGCCGCCAATTTTATGTTGATAATCTTGCCGCCATCCACACGCAAAAAGCCATTACATGCCATGTGCTCATATTAAGAACAATGCAAAAATGCTAACTGTCTTTCATACAGAGACATCGACTTCACCATGACGTGCTCAGGAACCTGCAACTCAACCACCACGATCCAGACCAAACTCACCCGCAAGCACAACAACTACCAGGTTAGCAGTCAGTCTGGGTATTTTATAACTTGTATGTCTGAATGACTGCATACATTTCTGCCTGCATGACGTGAATGACTGCATGGATGTGTGCCGCCTGCATGAACTTCCGTCTTACTGACTCCCCTTTGTTTTCCCCGCGCAGGGCATTGACTCGATGAGCCGTGGCGTGCTCATGAAAACGACGGTGGGCACCAACGTGATGGTGACGTCCGCGAACGCCTTCCACAGCTCGGACCGGCTCCAGACGGCATTCACCGGCTTCCTGTACGAGCCGGAGATCGTGGACACGACAGGTAGGACGCCTGCTGCCAATGTTTTAGCGATCTACAAGGGTTAAAAGTGACACCGTGACAAGGCCATTTCTTGAGCTATCACTTTTAATATGCAAGGACCTTGTTTTATTACCCGTGATTGGGCACTTGTACTATCCACCGGTAGAAATAAAATGTAACCTATCCCGCACTAACATCTCAGACTAATATCTGCTTCTATGTTTCTATGAAAAATAGAAGTGGTTGTAATAGACGGGATGAAGAAAATCCGCATTCCTAACTTTTGGCCTTTTCCCGACATCACTATATTTTTGGCTTTTTCCCACACCCCCAATTTTTTTAAAAGATCCCCCCATCCCACTGCATTGAAGTCGTACATCCCTCGTTTTTTCCCTTTTCCCCACACCCCCTTTTTGATCCTTTCCTTACATCCCAATAAACAACCCCTATAAGTCAATGGATCTCTATGAAAATCATGAACAGATTTTAAGATGACCGCAGTAGAACTTCTGTACTAAGATCCCGTGTGGTGTATCGACCACAACTAGTGGTCTGTTTAGAGAGGTGGGCCCTTTTGGTTGTGTATGAATAGTGAACTTCATTGAGTCAAAGAGTCTGCTGCAGACTATTCAAAACATATCCATCTACGCGTAGATGACCACATACCATTACCATTGGTGTTTCAGAGTGGCGTTCTTCGTGGCGCGTGACGCTTTGGCTGGGCAGCTCACGGCCTCGACCCCGTGCCCTTCAACCGTGTGGTTCTCAATGAGGGCGGCGGCCAGAGCGCCGGGGTCTTGATGACTACTGTAGCTCCCGTCACCGGCTTCTACTTTTATCTTCATGTCGGCCGGAGCTCGCTCACAACAGAGGGTGGACATCAGAGTCTATAAGAATGATGGAGTACCTAGTAGTGAGCCATTGGGGCAAGGCACGGAGGGTTGAAATGAATGTCGAGCTGTAGGCATCTAATAGCATAATGCATAGTGGTCATCTTGAACAACAAGCTGGTGTAATTCTAACTAATATGACAGTTATCAAGCCTTAAGCAGGGTGGTCAGTGTGACGTGCAGGCTGTCATCTATAAGCCACTTACCAACTTTGATGATGCAAATATATAACAATGGTGTGGACGCTATGGCTATATTATCCATGGGGATTGGGGCCGGGGTTTGTGTACAGTAAACAGCTTGACTACTGGAACAGTGCACCTGTTCTGGTGAGTGTGGGATCAGGGCTTTACCACTGTGAACATTGGTGAGTGTGGGGCTGGGCTTACTGCTGTGAACATTAGTTACTGTGGGGCCGGGGCTTACCACTGTAAACATTGGTGACTGTGGACCAGTGCTTACCGCTGTGAACATTGATGAGTGTGGGGCTTGGGCTTACCGCTGTGAACATTGGTGACTGTGGGACGAGGGCTTACCTCTGTGAACATTGGTGATTGTGGGGCCGAGGCTGTGAACATTGGTGGTGGGGACCAGCTGTGTAAACATTGGACTGGACCAGTGCTTACCACTGTGAAGATTGGTGAGTGTGGGGCCAGGGCTTACCGCTGTGAACATTGGTGAGTGTGGGACTAGTGCTTACCGCTGTGAACATTGGTGAGTGTTGGACCAGTGCTTACCACTGTGAACATTGGTGACTGTGGGACCGGGGTTACCGTCGTGATCTGTTCTGCAGGAGTACGTGGCCGACCTGTACCGCCAGAGCGTGGTCCACACGGCCGAGGACACCATGTCCAGGAACTTCATCATCGACATGCAGCAGGTAGGACAATGGACTTTCTCATTCACATCTATGAATAGGCTATTTCTATAATAAGAGCAAAGTACAGGCTTCCATAAGAGGCCTCAAAGAAAAAAAATCCATTAGTATATATCATCTCTATTGAGACTGCTCGAGCCAGACTATTATTATTTTGCTCACTCATTACTATATCAAAAGAAAACACCTATAGCCGATGATCTGTCAAGCATGAAAGTTATCCAACTCCAATCAAAAAAGTGTTCTTCTGTAATTCTAATATGTCAACGCCTAGAAACTGCCAAATCAAACTCCAAAATGACTAGCTTTCCCTCCTACCCCTGGTGCAGGGTGACCGTCTGAGGTGGCGCGCCATCGCCAACACGGGCTTTGAATCGAGCACGGTGGGCTATGAGACGAGCTTTGGCGGTATGTTGTTGTTCCGAGGAACCACCACCACCGCTGAGAACCAGCAGCTGCTCGAGAAGTTCAACGCCTTATAGGCCGGACTAACCAGCTAGTGCATTATCTAATACTCATGTAACTTCCAACTAATATGTGAAAATGTGTTATTTTTTTAAAAGCTTAGAAATTAGAGGTCAAGTTCAGCGCCTTCAATGTATGAAGGACTAACTATGCAACTATTGTACGTAACCTAACTTCAAACTAAAGTGTCATGCTGTGTAAAGTGTACATACATGTATTTTGAAAGCCGCACTGTGTATCACACTGTTCCACACAGAGTGCAGTGTGAATTATATTTTATGTGTCTACTTATAAATGGTTAACTATTAATAGTGATGTAATTATTTGTTGTTTGTGTCCAACATACAATTGTGAATGACCCGATAAAATATGAATGTAAAAATAAATTCCTATATCAATATCAAGTTATGGTTTCTCATTAAGTCACATGGGTAATGACATTTTAATACTTTCAGGTGTACACATACAGTTCTATATAGTGCTCAACATTAAGGAGCTATGATAGTCAGTTGTTTTGCTAAATTTATTCACACATTCCTACAAGTTGTTTCATGCGCTTTCGCACAATCATCAGGGAATAAATGATATGGAAAACATTACATTACAATTTACAATTATGACAATAGTACTACATTACTGAAAATATTGCCTATATATTACTTAAATTATACTCAGCGGTTTTTCAACAGGAATTTATTTCTATGTCTACAGGTGTTTATTAGCTCAGATTTTTTATTTAGTGTTGCCATTTCTCTTTTGTATATAATATAAAACTTTTCTAAGGTACACAAGTTGCATCGTTTAGATATACTATTGTATGGGCTTGCTCTTCCAACAATTTTCCACGTTATTTTGTAGTCCATATTTTCTCTCTTCAATTTCCAAATGTGTTTGCTTAGCTCAGTAGAATTTTTCAAATTTTCTTTTATGAATGACTGTTTGTGGTTTCCAAAACGTGTTTTAAAAGTAGTTTCCGTAAAGGCCTATATATGTCTCAGTTGGTTTACTTGCTGCTGTTATTGTTGCCTGGTACACTATTGATTTCTGGAGACAGTTTCCGCTCAATGGGCAATGGGTCAATTGCAGGTTCTTTCTTCTGCAACTGTTCTTAGTTGTTTTGTGTTGTGACCATCTATACTATTTTTACATTTGGCATACAACTTTTGATGCTAATGTGTTTCTATTACAATTTTCCTCAATAAATTTGAATTGCAATTTGGACTATATAGAGATGATGGACTCGCTGTATCATATAAATTCCAAGAGAAATTGAACAACAAAAAAGAAAGCTTTATGCGCTATATTCCAAAGCAACGGATTGAAAATAAAAGTAGAAGCAAATAAAAAAGTGATAGATTTTTTAGACGTCACATTGGACTTATACAAAGGTGAGCACAGACCATTCATGAAAGCAGGAAATAAACCACAATACATACATGTAAAAAGTAATCATCCACCAAGCGTACTCAAGGCAGTTCCAGAGGGAATTAACAAAAGACTGTCGCAAATATCATCATCAGAACGAATATTCAGAGAAGCTATACCACCATATCAAGAAGCGCTGAACGAGAGCGGATTCAAATATAAATTAAGATATATGAATGTTAACAATGATTCCGAAAATACAGCCAAAAGTAAGAACAGATCTAGGAAAATAACTTGGTTCAACCCACCTTATGATCTAACAGTAAAAACGAACATTGGTAGAAACTTTTTTAAAATTATGAATGAATGCTTCCCGGAAAGGCATGTATTGAGGAAAATATTTAACAAAAACACATTAAAAATCTCTTATAGTTGTATGCCAAATGTAAAAAATAGTATAGATGGTCACAACACAAAACAACTAAGAAAAGAGCCAGCACCGGAAAGAACCTGCAACTGCAGAAGACCAGCCGATTGCCCATTGAACGGAAACTGTCTCCAGAAATCAATAGTGTACCAGGCAACAATAACAGCAGCAAGTAAACCAACTGAGACATATATAGGCCTTACGGAAACTACTTTTAAAACACGTTTTGGAAACCACAAACAGTCATTCATAAAAGAAAATTTGAAAAATTCTACTGAGCTAAGCAAACACATTTGGAAATTGAAGAGAGAAAATATGGACTACAAAATAACGTGGAAAATTGTTGGAAGAGCAAGCCCATACAATAGTATATCTAAACGATGCAACTTGTGTACCTTTTAGAAAAGTTTTATATTATATACAAAAAGAGAAATGGCAACACTAAATAAAAAATCTGAGCTAATAAACACCTGTAGACATAGAAATAAATTCCTGTTGAAAAACCGCTGAGTATAATTTAAGTAATATATAGGCAATATTTTCAGTAATGTAGTACTATTGTCATTATTGTAAATTGAAATGTAATGTTTTCCATATCATTTATTCCCTGATGATTGTGCGAAAAGCGCATGAAACAACTTGTAGTATATATATATATATATATATATATATATATATATATATATATATATATATACAATCAGATGATCAAACTATTTCATCAAATTCCCAATAGAAGTGCTATGTAGCCTATCTAACGTATATATTACAGACGGACCTTAAAATTCCCAAAAAAATAAGACCCTACAACTATACAATATATTCGCCAAGGTCTCACTTCTCTGTGTACCTATATGCCTGAATTGCATGAATTGCTCGGGGGTGGGGGAGATGTATTGCCTAATCTCAATCTCTGTATTTAGTAATAACAGCCATGTTTTCCAGGATCTGTCTGCAGAGTTTGGTACCAAGTAATCACGCTCTCTCTCTCTATAGCTCTATAAGCATCAAAATGAGCCATCATTATTGCAATAAGATACACAACATTAACATTGACTGATCACACCACATTGAGGTAATTGTGACTCAAGACAGATCTTTTCAAATCATAGTAACAGAAACAATGTACCTCAACGCATCAAATATTGAATAACACGCAGAGGCTAGAAACCTGACTGAGACTGAGACTGAGTGGCCATTCTTTCTTTTTCCCCGTCATTGTTTACTTATCCTTTACTATAAGTAAAACACGAATGGTAAAAAGAAGAATGGCCACTTATAGACAGTTTCTACCCTCTGCAATACACAAGGACGGATTCAGAAATTTGAGGCGGGGGGGGCTAATTTTTCAAATTTTGAGAGCGGGGGGGGCTAATTTTCAAATTTTGAGAGCGGGGCGGGCGGTTGTCCGTGCGTGGGGGCAGATCCAGGTTTTTTGAAAGGAACGTAAGGAAGGGGGGGGGCTCACTTGCGGGATTTCATGAAAAACATTATGAAAATGAAGTATTTTGGTGGGGAAACAGGGGAGGGGGGCGGGGGGGCTAGAATTGTAGGGGCGGGGGGGGCTTTAAGGCTAATATGGCAGGCGGGGCTAGAGCCTGAGCCCCCCGCTGGATCCGTCCCTGATACATGCGCCACGTGCACCGATTGCCATTACTAAACTACTACACTGTCACACCGTAGCAATGGCGCTCTTTCACCCTTCTTCTGTCTTATAATTACCAATGTATATGTACTGGGAGGCTTCCCGAGAAGCTGCATCCAGCCAGGCATTCCGAAGGGCGCGAGGTGGGATTGGTCACAAGACATGCAGCGGTATGGTAGGAATCAAACCATCACATTTCAACTTGTCGGATTTACGTGTCCAGTGTACAACATGCAGTCCTGGCATAGGCAGATCCAGGGGAGGGGGCGCAGGAGGCCCCCATTTTCCCCACCAAAATACTTCATTTTCATAGAGTTTTTCATGAAATCCCTTAAGTGTGCCCCCTCCCCCCTTTTCCTTAAGTGCGCCCCCCCCCGTTTCCAAAAACCTGGATCTGCCTATGCCTGGGACCTGTGCTGTTTCTGGTTAAACAAATGTGAATAAAAATCATACAGTTAAAAGCTTCATAAATTTATCTTCCATCACACTGGGAAAAATAATAAGGTGATTCCCTTACTTTGGCCAAAATCTGAGGTCATTAGAGATGTAGTCTCTTCTATAATAAGGGTTGAAGAGGTCTCTGATGGTTTGGGATTAAAAATACGATCTTATTGCTGAGGTGGTTTCCTTGTATAGAGGTAGCATCATTGGGCGGGTTATGCTGTATGCAATTTGAAAATAAACATACATCATAACTTTACATGCAACTTGCCTGCAAACATTAAACACAAATTTACTGTTATTAAGACAATCGCTGATAATCGACACGTTTTTAATTAATGTAGACTATTTGAAGTACAAATATCACAGAAACAGAGGTTAACAATAAGTTACTCTACCACTCACAATTCAACACACACTGACGTTGCGGCTTCCATCACGGAACCTTTGACCGAAGTGACAAATCTCGTGTAGTGGGAACTCCACCTGGCGGATATCAAATTCGCGCCAATGTCACGTCACTACACCAGATTTTTGTCACTTCGGTCAAAGGCTCCGTGATGGAAGCCGCAACGTCAGTGTGTGTTGAATTGTGAGTGGTAGAGTGACTTATTATTAACCTCTATGGATATTCCTACCACTAATAAAAGTCCGCATAAAGATATCACAGAAACATTGTTGTCGTACACTGTTGGCAAGTGTATTGGTTACAATACCTCTAAACATTTTTTAAGTGAGCCATCTATCTTGCCTTGTGAAGGTAGGTTGCAAATTTACAACTTTAGACCAGTGAACTAAACGGGAACTATACGTCATAGGTTTTTTTTGTGTGTGCATGGTCAGTTTGCCCATAAGTCCACATTTGCATAGTCAAATTGCAGTGTTACACGTAACTTTTCATTTAAAAATGATATAATAACTATGCCTTGTTGACATTGTCGGTTGAAGGTTTGACCGTTGAGTGACCCTGCAGGGGGATAGCAGTGGCATCAAACATGACTTCACTGTGTATACGTTTGATTGCATGTGTGCCTCGCGAGTCGAGACATTAGCGTCTAGAATGTACACTACGACCAATTTCTCATCAGCAATTGCGATAACTACCGAGTTTCTCAGAAGTCACTGTCAGTAATTTTTTTTTGTTATCAGATAAGCAGTCGTATAAAAGTCGTCTGCTGAGTAGTCGTGGCACTTTACGTTCTCTTACTCAGTTGGATATGCTTTTATGTAAGTAAAAGTAATTATTGTTGATATTAAACGCATATTACATGCACGCAGAATGTTATAATACGGCACACGAATGTATACGGACAATATTTTTCACAAGATTAAATATGTGAAAATGCCAGTACAAGAAGGACAAGAAGCACCTCGGGATAGTAGGACAGTTTTACAAGTACTCTCCATAAATGATTTTCTTTATATTTGCTAATATTGTCTGTGTGAGCAAAATCGGGGTATAAAAATATAAACTTCAAAGCTAGATATACAGATTGTTCATATTTGAATATTACGCGGGCCACTCGGATGCCCGGGTTCAGGATTACTTCCAGACCAATACCGTTTTATTCAATGGTTTAAAGCTGCCCATTACAGAAGTTGCACAAGTTGCATTAATCGCACTGACGAGGCAATCACACAAAATTGTCGGATAATAGTACCATTGCCTTTGAAAGTGGTAATATTTTAGGACGCGGCTGTGGCATAGCTCAGCATCAAACCTCTTAGAGTAGCAATTCCGTGACTGCCCGAAACACCTAATTGACCACCCGTCATCACCATATACCATTGTAGATCTGTTGTGCATGTGGAACAGGACTCTAAAATGAGAATTAAGAAATCATGAGAAACGCTGAAATGGTAGTAAAATGCAGAGCACAGAAACAAGCCCATAACAGACTTTTGATGATTAGTTTTAACACATTTGGCTGATGAGGTATTTTTACCCTTTAAAACAGACCCAAAGAAGAAGCAAGATAGCTTTTGGTCTGAAAACAAAACTGAATGAGGCCGGTCCCAAAATCGCGAAGGGGTATGGGGTTTCTGTAAACCCACAAATATTTTGTTTGAATTATTGGTATTAAAGGCAGGGAGGCCTTCCCATGGCCTTGAGAAATAACCTCTTGTCTAATATTTCCATTTTAACTCTGAATATACTACATTTTTATTATAGTATTGCTGCTGGCGGCAGGTGCGCTGGTGAGCACGAGCACTGAGGCGTTAACAGACGGTATGTGGAAACAAATATAATAGTGGGTGGGATGGGGGACATTTTTTTTTACATATTTGAGTCACTAAAGGAGAACAAAAGCCACTCTTTTTTCAATAGAATGTGCAATACCCAAGCTCGTACATGGATGAACAATTAAAGTGACCTGTCCCATTTTCATATGATATTAAAAACAACTGGATATATTTGAGGTGAACATTAACTAATAATATGTAGTTATAAATAGAAAGTACTAAACTAATTCCATCTTTTTCCAAACATATATTTTACTTATACGTATGAATTAAGTATTTGCTCGTCATAGATTACATGATTGTAATATTTGTAATGCTGTAAATAATGTTGATTCGTTACATTCTGCTTCATATCTAATACAATTGTATTTTAGCTATGAAACAACACTATACCGTGATAACAGAAATATAAGTCCTTTGCAATATAATGGACAAAAATATTCTGATATAAGAGATGTGTTTCTGAATAGTAAACATTATGGTTAGATATTAGTTTTAGAATATCAAGCTGTCCCAAGAAATAGTATAAGTATTTTAAATGTCATTCCCACCATACCAAATTTGAGCTGCTATCTTTTTGTTACTTTTTGAATTGTGGCCATCCTTTTGGTGATGAAATACGATTCTTATCATTGTTACTCTTTACAGCTGAGGCTCATGCCCGTGACCTAGGTGTCTATGCCTTTTCTTGTCCCCTTGATTCAAACCGCAACATCATCAATGGTACATATGCAGACCCTGACAACTGTAACTTATACTACCACTGCAATGCGGGTCTCCAGTGGGTCAGGCAATGTCCACCCAGTATGTATACATTATTTCCTTATTTTATATGGTAAACCATTTGTATATAATTTGTATAATTTGTATAGAATAGAGGTCTAGTTTGAATGTTTTCACGTCCAGTGATGCACCAGATGGCAGATACTTTGTTAGTTATTTAATAATGGTAGTTAATAATCATTCATAGTTCACAGAATGGACATATAAGGAAAGGTTTGACAAACAATAAAACATAATCAATAGAACCAACCATTAATAATATGATAGTAATTTATAACTGTGATCTTTTAATCAAACTATGGAACTATTTCACTGTACTTTACCATGGTATTAAATTTACTATTTATTTCAGATCAGGACTATCAACCAAATGCTGATGCACTGCAGTGTTACTTTCGCGTGTGCGTCAACAAGACTGACAGCTACTGCGTCCAGAATGATGAGCGTGCTAAAGCCAAGTATGAACTTGTAAGAGAAGAACTTGAAGGTGAGAATCGATACACTTCCCTCAATAACTAAAACCCAGTGAAATGACATGTGGAAGAATTAAATTTACCTTCACCACTCATTCAGTTTCTATTGACTATAATATTTTTCATACTTTGGAATGTTAAATATATTTTGTTAAATTTTTCTATTTCATTATCCATAAAACATACGTCGTTTTCCTAGTTAGTGATAAAGATTATTTGTTTGAAAAAGCAGAAACAGACATGAGCCGCCCAATATTAAATACTCGATTCATTGGGTGATAAGACTCTTTATGAATTTTACAACAATCTCGGACTTCTTGCATGTGTTGTAGCTCAGGAACAAGCTTTGAGAGAAGAAATGGAAAATAACGCTGACGACTACTATCCATGTTACAAGGATGAGAATGGTAACTGGGTGGACATCACACTGCCAAACAGACAAAATTGTAGGCAGTACTACCATTGTACTGGAGGTGAGTATATTTTTTAGTACTACATGTAGTTTTAGGCACATTAGGGAGTGGCTTGACACTCCTTGCATTCCCTCCTTTTCTCCACAACTGAACCTGTCACACCCACCACACCACCACCGCCTCACAAAAGAAAGGACGAGCTGAGAACAGTGAATACTAATGGTACACCTTCATAACATTGACGTATATGGATTTGCGTATTTTCACCACTTATCAATACTGCTGAAGTGTTTGGATCATATTTTTAATGTATAATCCAAGACAATATAAAATATTCATAATCTTGGGTGAACCTCACAACTATATAATTTACACAAAAACTAATTTCATACATTATGCATCTATCTGCAGGCCAGTCTTTCCCAAGTGAGTGTCCCCCATTCACATATTACACGCCCGATATCGGCTGGCAGGGCCCACAGAACGGAACATGTCAATTCCAAGCCTGCTTTGACCTGGAAGATGCTAAATGTGCAAGTAAGATATCTGTCATTTCTGTTAAATTTATGTGCAAGTAAAAAAAACTTTCATTTCTGTTAAATTTGTTTCCTTCAAATGCACACAGGAAAAATGTTGACTTCCCCAGTCAATCTTGTACGCTTCATTGATGAGATTTGATAGACAAACACATTGAGACAAACTTTTGATGTTTCTGGTAAAAGCGATCTCATGTGTTGACAGTTGATGGTGAATGGGGTGAGTGGGGTGAATGGGGGGACTGTTCAGCCCCCTGTGGTGATGGCGTCCAGATTCGCAGGCGAGAGTGTGACAACCCACCACCCTCAAACAAGGGCGATGACTGTCCTGGCTATGACTTTGAACCGAGGGTGTGCAACGAGGGACCATGCCGAGGTAAGTGTAGTTTTCTACTGAAGTTAATATTGATTGATGGGATAGTGTTGTGAATCACATATCAAATACAAGTGTAATCAATTTAATGGATTAATATAGTAATCCGCATTGCTCTAGTATGCATTTACATCATGTCAAGAAATAAAAAAAGTAAATATACGTAAATATAAGACAGTAACAACTATTGTGCTCTGGTACTTAAGGTTGTCAAGGAGTGATGTGATGACGATAATGATGATATATAGTCGCTGATCTTTGTTTAGTAATTTGTTGAAAATGATATACTATCTTATTTTAACCTGAAATTGTCATCTTTGATGTACTAGTGCTCGTCATCTGAGAAACCATTACAGCATCACATATATTGATGTTTTATCTGCAAGCATTTACTATGAATTTTTGTCTTCACCAACACAACAAACCTGTTCACATTGTATCTGCTGTGCTCATTTCTGTATTTTGGATGCTTTATGTCACGAAAAAGACTCTCCCAATTTTTAGACAATGGAACCGCAGTGTTTGTGTACCGCACCACAGACATTAATACCGGCACCACTGAGGTGGACCCCATTGACTTCCGAGGAGTACTCGCCAACACAGATGGCTCATACAGCATCAACGACGATACCTTCACATGCAACCAAGCAGGCTACTACTTCCATGGTATACACAATTCTCTTAACAGTGTTATGTGTAAAAGATATATCACAAAATTATACCATACTAGAATTGTGTTTATCAAAGATGTGGAAAAAATTGTTTACGAAATTACGATATTGATTTGTATTGTTATAATCATAACACTATTGTGTGTAGGTATTAGTGCAGGTGTACTTGCTCTTCAACAAGGACACGCTTATGTGAAAAATACGGGATCTACCACCTACCCTTCTCTTGGTGTGAGAAGATCACATACAAATCATATAGGTACTATTGTTTTCGTATAAGTCATCATATACTTTCATCTTTTTAACCAGGAGAAAGCATGTTTTTAATATATTATTTGGGATAATGACTAACTTGGACTTCCTAAAATTACATATTCTCTCCCACCTTCGTGTAACCTAAATTCTCTCACCATCATAAATGTTTATGCGTGCATGATGAGAAACATGAATTCACAGGTACATGCAAACAGATATTACCTACATGCCACCGGCCTTGTCACTTGCATAATCCTATGATGTGTGTGTGTGTGGAATTTAGATTTTTGCCTTCATTTCTTTATCCTTTTATGTTATTTTTCTGTGTTGCTTTTATTTCCTTTTCACATAATATGAAATATAATGGAACAAATAATCTAATTAGTTGTCCTTCTATATCTTATCTTGTCTTTCATGCCATCCAAAGGTCGAGATGGTGGCATCAGTAACCAGGCCATCTTCAGCATGAGTCAGGGTGACGTTATCAACATGGCTGCTGCTGCATCAACGACACTCACATGTAGGATTATTAGTATAATTTGTAGTATTCAGGTAAACCCCATAGTCATGTGTCTCTATAGGTAGGGGTAATTCGTGTTTATTGAAAACATTTTGAGTTAGGGTTTACCGATATGAAATATCCAGTGCACCCGGGAAGATTTGAATTCAGCATGTCAGAAACAAGTTTAGGTATACATCATTTTTTTACAGTGTTTGAATGAAAATCCACCTTGTCCATATTTCCTGAGTAGATCATTTCGCAACATATTATGGTTAAAAGTTGAGATATCAGATTATTTCTATAAATCAAGTCTCTTAATAGATGGACTTTGAAAAAATTAACTATATCTAAATCATAAACTTTTTCATCTCCTGCATTATATATGTATAGTTTGATGGAGATTCATATCCTGGATTTGATAGACAGACATACCGGAAGCTCAACGTAAATAATTGGACTATTATCCTGATTAAAATATATAATTAGGTATGTCTGTCTAATATATATGTATGTGAAGTGAGGGGCACAACCGGAAGTGCAGACATTTTGACATGACGTTCTTTTTCATGTGTATGTGTCTACAGCAAGTAATGACGTACAACCTAGTATACTGGCTCTGTACAGCCTAAAAATATTTTCAGTGTACTCTCACCGTACTAGACACTAGGCACGAACTTATGCCCACTGTCTCAAGGAGTTTTTGTCAGTAGAGAGGCAATACTGCTCAAGGTGCCTAAGGCTTTAGGGTTTACTCCAGTACTATGAGGCTCACTCGTGTGTGGTGTTTTCTGTCCGTCCTCTCAGCATTACACTACTGATTCAACGTATTATTATTTGTTCCATATGCTGAATGTGATATAGTTTCAAACCTATATACATGTAGACTGTAATAAATAGAGTTACAAATTCATTGATGAAAATGACAATATTTGAAATTTGGTATTTATAAGATGTGATCTGACTATAAAACAAACTTAAAATGATAGCCGACCAGGGCAAGCCTTCCTCCTGGACCGTGTTTGAGATCAATGAGATCGCAGGCACCACCAAGGTCATCTTCTCAGTGGCCTACGACAGTGGGGCCACCATTCCGTCCAACCCCTTGCAGGTAAGACAATAAGACAATTGCAGTTTGGTTTATTTAGCCCCAATAATGTATGTGTGGGACGCTATAACTCATATGAAAAATATAATCTGCAGTATTTCCATTACAATTTTTTTTTTTTCAATAAAAGGGCCGAATTCTACTCTTACTCGTTACACTTTTGCCATGTTGGACATTGCTTCACAGTTGGACATGTACAAAGTAACTGTTAAAAAATTCCACAAAAACAATAATTTACTTACTTCTGGTGATAATATTACAAGGTACTACATGTCGAAATTGCAATAATTTATTCACTATTATGTCACATTCTATGTTTTGTTAGATATTATTGTGCGCCACCTGTTAACATTTTTTTTCTTTCAAAGTAACACAGTAATATTGTCATCTGAAGTAAGACAATTTGTTCTTCTTGTTTTTTCTTTATATTTCATCTGCGAGGCAACTCGCTTGCCAATCGTCTAGTTACGCAGACCTTACAGTACAATCCACTGGTTGTGAATGTATGAAGAACTTACAACCCTTCCAGTCTGACATACCACAACTGGCACCTTAGTTTTAAAGTTGTACACATTAAATCTTCACTGTTACATACAGATATGTAATGTTATCTTTTCTATACAGAGGACCTATTTACCATACCATTATTCTGGCATTGTTTTCCATTGTTTGTTTCAGTACGACACCGTACTGGTGAATGAGGGTAGTGCTTATGATCCTGCGACGGGTCACTTGGACATTGACACACCTGGTATCTACTTTCTCTGCTTCTCCACTGGCGTGGACACTACCAGTGTTGCACGCGATATTGACGTCACCATGTCCTGTTCTGGAAACTGTGGCTCTGAACAGATCCGGCTACAGCTTTCTCGAGGGCATAATGTGTACCAGGTAAGTGTAGAGGTGAGGCGGTTGGTCTTTGTAAGGCTAGCTGTCTGACTATCTCTGTGTGTGTCTGGCCTGTCGCACCTCCAGCTTTTCGATTTTTACAACATGTACTATTTTATTTATAGACTAATTGCCATTATTGTGTCTGTGTGTGAATGGCG
Organism: Streblospio benedicti; assembly: GCA_019095985.1. Taxonomy (NCBI): domain Eukaryota; kingdom Metazoa; phylum Annelida; class Polychaeta; order Spionida; family Spionidae; genus Streblospio; species Streblospio benedicti. The sequence continues at coordinate 31,169,943 of CM032663.1, read as the reverse complement.
GATCTAGCTCAAGAATGATCTGGCTGAACTCTCCAACTGCCACAATTTGTGAAGGACGGAAGTACTGAAATGAGGGAATGTGTAGGGGTACGTCTGGCTGATCTACAAACTATCCGTGTGTGACCGTCTATATATGTTGCTCTACGTCTGGTCTGTATGTCCATCTATGATTTACAAACACTATATCATTTACATCCGTTATAGATGGGTAACTAACAGGGCATCCGTTTTAGGCTTGATTTATATTCGAGTATAGATTTAATCACTTCACATTATTTAAATAAGCCGACACTCTGTCCTTGGGGGCCCCCATCCAATTACAATTCAAATATTTTCACCAACATTCCATAGCTTCCTTTGTCAGTCAATCAATCAGGAAGTTCTTTTTCATTGTCTGGATTTATATTTGTTAGGTTTGCGTGATAGATGACTTTTTATTTGATTTTATTTGATTTATTATATTACTGTGATATGGTAGAACAAACAAAACGAGTAGTTTATTAGCAGATGATATACAGGCCCTATCAGTTACCTTTACAACTACTAATCAAGTCTGCCATATACTTTAAGACAACACCATCCCCTCCCATGATGCTGAGACTCATGACCTGTCTGTCTGTCCCATCGACTGCTCCACTCTCACCTTCCAGGGTATCGACTCAATGAGCCGATGCGGCCTCATGCGGCTGCCCGTGGGAACCTTCATCTCTGTGACGTTCGGCTAACGCCTACTACAGCTCCAACAACCTGCTTGCCTCCTTCTCAGGATTCCTTTACGCCCCGCCCATCCAAGATGATAGGTAATTGTTAGTGTGGTATTTTGTGGGGAACTGTGTTGGATAGGGTGAATTCAGCGTTTTGGTAAGGACTGGGGTTCCATGAGATTTGACAAGTTTTTTCTCATTGGAAATGGGGGATGTGGTGAATGTGTATGTATGTTTCAACCTTGTAAAAATCCATGAGAAATGGATGTCCTACACTACAAAGTTTAGAAATATGAAAATTATAAATACACATGTGATTAAGTTTTCTAGACGCAATCAATAACAGACATGCTTAAAATCTCATGAAAATTAAATATTTTGGTTAGAAAATGGGGATTTTACGCCCCCCCTCTTCCGAGTCTGCCTAGTTGCCTGTTTGCTCACTAGTTCTCTGTGGCTTCCACACGCAATGAGAGATGTTTAAAAAAGAACTGATCTCTCATCCTTACTCGTATAATAAGCTATTTGTATTTCTAGAAATGTTGCACATTGCATCAATATGGACAGCAATGTGGACAACGAAGTACAGTATTAGAATTAGTATAATTGTCTATGGACTACTGTTGCAAAATACCCCCCTGTACTACTGCTTTCAGGGTGGCGTTCTTCGTGGCTCGCACAGGATCCTGGTCAGACAGCACCGTCCTGGATCCAGTCAGCTTCAATGTGGAAGTTCTCAATGAGGGTGGTGGATGGGGTGACCAGGGACTCAACAACTACTTCGTGGCACCACAGGAGGGCTACTATTACATCTTCATGTCGGCCGGAGCCAGTGCTGGCGAAAGGGTTGATATTAGGCTCTTCAAGAACGACGTGAGTTTCATTGCCATTCTGCGTTCTCTTAGTAGGTCTTACAGCAGTCATCTCTTGTAAGTGGGTTGATATCACGCTCTTTTTGAACTAGTAATTGAGTAACACATGCCATAGCTATAGACAACAGTGTATGATGAGGGATATTTTTCAAAAGCAATTCTGGGATCCAGACATACTTCGAGCACATAGTACTCACGTAGGGTAGTATGGACAACCAATACGCTTGAGCCAATAGGAGGTTGTCAAAGTCATGTCTACTGCAATTATAAATCTTTTCAAGATTAATACTCCAAGATGGCAAAATACCCATAAAACATATCATGATTACACCTGTTATGTCCATTCATTGCGTTTCAGGAGTACATGATTGACCTGTACCGCCAAAGCATTGTGCACACCGATGTTGACACCTTGGCCCGTGGCAGTATCATGCCGCTGGAGGCGGGAGACCGCTTGAGACTCCGCGCCACCGCCAACACCGGTCTCTACTCTAGGTATGGGTGTTTTAATTTGTTATGCAAGCACCACCACCTAAAGTACATGTTTGAAGGCCATTTGTGATGTTTTAAGAAATGTTACTCTTTGAAATTGATTTTTCTTTATTTTGGAATAATTTATTGGCACAGGAACCTTGATGTTTGGAATTACTTTATTTTGTCCTAAATACCATGTACATTTGAGAAGCAGATTATTTGAAAATAGATGAAGAGGTTTGGTGAAAATGATGGTGTTTTGTACTACTCTAGCTCCATCGGCCACGAAACTTCGTTTGGAGGTTTCCTGCTATTCCGGGGCCCAGCCAATGCAAGGAACAAGGCACAGGCGGAGGAATATCTACAGAAGATGAAGCTGTAAACTTTTGTTCTAGTTTTAAAATAAATGTACTTATTTGTGAATGTTTTCAATATTAGTTTGTGTTGGGTTTCAACATATACATTGAATTGTCTGATCTCACTTAGCACCTTTCAAAATCTGTATTTGCAAAAATGTAAATCAACAATTATTTTCAACTCAATATGCAGTGTATTTCTTAACCAGCAGAGCCATCGCACATCTTGCATAAAGAATGATTCTCAGGACTTACAGTTCTAAGTACCAAATGCCAACGATAATC
>CM032663.1:31139240-31157265 GCA_019095985.1 Streblospio benedicti | reverse complement strand
AACAGTCCAATACAAATATCACTTGCTGTATACTACTGACAGCTTCGTCTTAAAGGTCACGGTCCACTGAAGAATAACAATGAACTTTGCCACACACAAAAGTAGAATCATTACACCGAAACAGGATATAGTATGTACTAAACATTCTATGTATTTGGTACATAGCTTTTGGTCTCATTTTGCTTTAGAATTTTCTTTAATGCTGTGTGATATCACAATAGTGATAATTTTGAATTTTTATCTAAACGTTTTCGAACCATGTAGGTTTCTTTTATCTGTTTGTTTGTTTTGACAAGGAACCTACATGGTTTGAAAACATTCAAATAAAAATTCAAAATTATTACTATTGTGATTGTGTCTCGGTTCGATTGATAGTGCATCTAGTATTGTTGAATACACTTATGCCCAGTGATATGACATGTTGTTAATCTCAGTTATATAAAGATTAAGGTGAAACGTACTTAGCCATGAAGCATGTATGTTAGTCACGTTTCATAATCATATGAATTAAGGTGAACATGCAGACAATCATGTCAGCATGTCTATTGTTTGCATATAACCACTGCGCACGAGTGCAAGTGTTACTATGTCTGACTAAGTCTACACTACGTCTACTAGTCACTATGTCTGAAGTATAGAGTGCACAGCAGTGCCATGTAATGATAGGCTGATGTAGCTATTGTATCTTAAGTATGTATCAATGTGACTGATGAATATATGAAGGATATGTGTGAACAATAAACGTATTGGAAGTTCAGAGGATAGTCATCACTCTGCATCCTACACACAAGCACACGCGCAGGCGCACACACACACACACACACACACACACACACACACACACACACACACACACACACACACACACACACACACACACACACACACACACACACACGTCCCCATAAAATTCAAAATTGCAACAGTGATATCACTTAGCATTAAAGATGTTCTAAAGCAAAAAGGATATAGTTTGTGTTTCACAAAGCTGCACAGGATATAAGTATGTGTTTCACCATGCTCGATGTAGTCAAACGGAACCTTCTGGTTATAAAACCGGTCTTCTACTATTTGGTAGAAGTAAGTGATATATGTGAGAAAGGTTAGAAACAAGAGGTTTTGCTCTGCTATTTATTATTTACTTTTAGTTTCATTAAAAGGTGTTTCACTTATGTCCGTTGTAAATGAGAATCGTCTTTTAAAAGGGCCTGGACATGGCTCATCTGCCGCGTGTCCCCTAGAAACACAAACAAGGTCAGTCCCCGCGGCCAGCCACCAGCCACCTGGATGCCGCCTCTGCCCCGCCGCCGCCTATCGGCCACATATTTCAATACTAGCATAAAAGCAGCGTGCGCGGTTTTCCCGCCACGACTACTCTGCTCTCGACTCACTCTGGCTGTGCTGGCTAGACTTCATAACGTGTAAATTGAGAGCGGGGGTAGCCGTCAGCGTTTGTTGATGATTGTGCACCTCCTTGCAATAGTTGTATATGTTATCCTCCTAGTTTAAATATCTATATAGTGTACACGGATTTCTGGACGATAATTTTACGTACGGTAGCAAACACTAACAGTTTATGGACTAAATAAAATTGTGACTTCCAATGGATGCCTCCTCATTCTTCTAACTAAAAACCCACCTACAGTTTACAAACAATATAAGTGCGCATCCACAAATAACATCGAACCCGAGCCTCAACGTTTCCCCCTGCCCGTGATCGAAGAGGACCCAGCCGTTTCTCCCCTCGGGAGTTCACCCAGGAGCCTACAGGACGAGCTACACCCCGCAGCATCCCCCGCGAGCGTTAGGCAGGAGAGAGGGAAACCCCAGGCCTATCCCGGATGCGACATGGTGTGAGAATGTCGGCTATACTGAGGTGAGTTCTTGGTTATTTCGAATGTTGAGCGAATTAATTTTGGCCATTTTCTTATGCTCTGGTAATCACACCCCCCCCTAGATACGTTTATCAACAATCGCTTATGTACATACGCCATATTTTTATGTGTTTAACAGCATGAACGCTATCAGGTTGATAGTATTTATCATACTGACATTGGCAATTTTATATTTTGTGTATACAAGGTTCGATTTCGCCGAGTTGGCATTCAACGTGATCAATCGCACACGCGCGTTTGATTAGCTGTAACACTCATGCTCACGCTCTGTTTGTTTATATAGAGCCTGTGGTTAACCTATCTTGTACACCTTGTAGTTTTTCTGACCCGTGAAATTTGGTATATTTTCTGGAAAACATAATCATTTGTCTGATACTTTACCCTGAGTGCGTTCATGTGAATATAGAGTTTTGTTTGCATTACTGTTGTTACATTTTAATTTGGGTGCTTTATAGCTGTATAGCCGCGTGATTTTATTGCATATTAGTAGGCTTCATTGATGGTACTGAGATTAGGTTAATGTGACTGGTTTTGCAATATCCGTGTTGGTATATACGTTGACACCTTGGTAACCATTATACCGTTGTTGTTAGAAATTTTAATGAATGTACGACGACGTTTAGACCTTGACGAGCCTGACTTCCCGAACACAACTACTGCCATTAATGCTCAGATTTGTGAAGCATTGGGTTTTGAAACCATAGATACAGCTATCCAACGGCTATCACATTTACCGTACGAGCGTGACTATTCTGGGTTTATTATACGCGAGGCTATGGACGATCAACTCGTACCAAATATAACTGCCGCACAAGCGGAGGTCGAGGCGCTTATAAGCGCATTGGATCAAACACGCAGGGAACTTAAAGACCTACGTGATACCCTTATGTCCACCCCGACCCTCAAACATGCTATAGAATGTGGTTGTTTGTTGTGCGTATCGGCCAGGCGCATGAAAGGCAAAATAGACGCCTTGGAGAAACTGGAATGTGATCAGAATATCACGTTACGTGATAAAAAGCAGGCTCTGAAGGAGTTAACCGCGCTGATGGCGTCATCGGTGGGTGACACGTCGGGTGCTGCATCCACAGCACAACCTGATTTCTCCGTGTTTTCAAGGCCTACGCACCCTACGCACCTAAGACGGGATTCAGACGGCCCCACCCGCCATGCTCATAGTACTCCCCAGATGAACCCCGATGTGCGTCCTAAGCACGAGGAGTCCCTGGACGAGTTAGCTGACCTGTACGGGGACCCGTTTGCGCCCCAATTCCAGCAGTCCCCTGCGCAAACCACCGATAGACCCTTGTTGCCCTCCCGAATCGAACCCGCCAGTCAGAGTACACAATCATCGGACAGCGAATACGGTGTAACTCGGCAAGAAGCCACCAAGTCTGTGCATTTTAACTTGTCAACCCATTCAGGGTTGACTGCGGCTGGTGCTGGCGGTGATGGCGATGGCAGTGGTGACGACACGGGCGCTAGTGATAGCGACAGTGACTCGGACACGAACACGGTACGTGATGGTACCACCCCATCTGACGGGCCTGTAACCCCTAATAATGACCAACCCGGTTCTCAAGAGAGCCTGGATGCCCCCGGGGATAACATTAGCTTGTCTAGTGTCGCCACCACACCGACCAATGTCAACACGATGGAACCCCCACCTTCTGAGGCGGAGGCTATGGTCACGACTGACTTAACATCAGCAAACACAGATGGTGCCACAGGAACTGAACGCCCCACCGGCTACCAAGGGGACCCCGATAACAGCTTTGATATATGGGATCACCGTCGGGATCTTGACCCACGGTTGCTAAGGGAATGGTTTGCCAGGCCCTCGCAGAGTATATTTGATTCACCGCCTTTGAACCATATACGGTCACGCAGCCGCTCACCACACGGGCACCGTGGCCAAGACGAGGATGGCGAGTCAAGGCACAGCCAACATCACCACCAAGATACCCCCCGTCCCCGTGTACCTCTGGGCTACCTGGGTCCACAACCAGACCCCCGCCCCGCCTCAGCCACGACATACCATCAAGACGGCAATTCGAGCCATCACCTTGCTCCTTCTGGACACGACTCACACCGCCCTGGTTCCCCCACCCCCGACTCAGCAGCCAATCGGCCCCGACCACCCGCCAGAAGCAAGTCAGTCCCAGCAAGGCGGTCTGCTGACACGCAAATACGTGACTTCCTGCCACGCGTAACTCGGCGTGACGTAGACGGTAGGCCTCGTGATTCTGCACTGGACCTTTCCCTGGGACAAATGAGCCACGAGAGTCATTGAGACACCAGCGCCAAGTGGAAATAGACCACATCAGAAGCCTGCTGATTGAACAGGAAAGGCTGAACCGCCTCAAAGATGAACAAATTCCCTCATATCACGTCGTGATGAGGAGGCACTTCGCAGGGCGCGCGAAGATGATGAAGAAAGACGGCTGAGGGATCGTGAAGATTGGTTGAGACACATGCGGGCACGTGAGAGTCACCTCTCTATGACGGAGCAGCGCCCCACCATGCGATCGTCGCAGCATGACACCCGTGGGCGGGCACGCTACGACTCTCCACTGCGTGACATCCAGGGGCAACAGCACCGCCCATCACGCCAGTTTCATGGTTCACAATCCGGGGCAAGTGATTTGCCTCAACAGCCGGCCACACAGAGGGGAGCCGCGCCACCACCCGTGACACACCTCCAGGGTTCAGACAGCGGTCAGGGTGCCCAGCTTACGTCTACTAAAAAGAATCACCCCCCCGTGACAGACCCCATTCATACGCAGGGCCTTCTGCCACGGATTATGCCAGAACCATCGAGGAGGGTGCTCTACGTGCCACGGACATCGCAAACGACAGGCTTGAACAGTTTGCGAGGTTGCAATTCGAGCAAGCCCAGGCGTATAATACGTCTGTGGGTACCATTTCTAACTCTTTAGCACAGCTGGCCGCTAGGCTTGACACCACCGCGGCTGACAATACTGCGCCATCCGTTGGGGAGGCACGCAGCGTGATACGCCCACATGCCCCCACCCCTGCCAAGTTCTCAGGCAGCGACAAAGATGATCTGGCGTTGTTTCAACAAAGCTTAAACAATCATTTTGCTTTAACCAACATGACAGAAGCGCAGAAAATTAGCTATGTGCAGTTGTTGCTGGAGGGCCCTGCCTTACGCGTGGTGATGAGCGCGCCTGAACATGAACGTGCCTCATATGAGAAGATCATGGAAACGTTAGCTAAATATTTCAGCAAGTCTGCCATGGGCGGTAGTAGCTTGAGAAACTTGCTTGGCAGGAGGATGAAGCCGGGTGAGTCACTATATAGTTATTACAACGATTTGCTGGCCTTTTGTGACCACAGCAGCATAAAAGAGGAAGTGTCTCGTGTGGCATTCTTCATTAACGGCTTGGACGACAGCTTGGCAAATTTTGTGACAGCAGCAAAACCCAAAACAATGCACGAGGCATACAATATCGCTAACTCATTACACTCGAGGCAACCCCAACCGGTAGTCAACGCTGTTGCAACTGGCAATGACCAGCGCCCGAGACCACAATCAGCAGGTGCTGACCGCGCAGGTCCGGCCATAGTGTCATCAAATATGGCTTGTTGGACATGTGGGGAAACGAGTCACATAGCCAGGTTTTGCCCAAACAATCGTAGTGACGGGGGCAGACCACGCCCCAATGCACCCGGCAACCAGCAGAGGTATATGAACAATCAAGGCCAGCAATCCTATCAGAATAGATATCCGCAACGCCCTCCAAATCCAGGACAGTCGTTTCCCGGGCCACATAACGTGCAACAGCCGTCAGCAGGCGCAAACCCTTATTGCACTCGTTGTGGTGTTGCACATGTGTTTGGCAGCCATACCATGGCCTTTAATGATGGTCCACGCCGGCAGCCACCCACCCAGCAGCGTTATGACAGGAATTTAAACTAGAGGAGGTCTCTATGGCCGCACACACACCAGAGACTGTTAACTGTAACTTAATTGACGTGTGCAAAAATGATATTGTTTATCCTGTCAATCTGGTTGGAAGTAATTTGTTGAAAATATCAATTTCAGGCCATAAGTTTATAGCTCTGCTGGACAGTGGTAGCGACATCTGTGTGATCCCCTCCCATATTTTGTTAACCATTGACCCTGATATTACATATCCAACCAGTGATATTCCACACCTGTCTATACGTGCTGCGGGTGGTACGCATCACTCTATATCTGGAATGCACAGAATCACGTTCTTGGTGGGTGACATGCCATGTACGGCAGATTTCTATGAGGTCCCACATGTTGATAAGATTATACTGGGTTGTACATTTATGGAACAGTATAAAGTTATATTAGATTTTGATAAGAAACTGATAACTATACCAACTTATGTGAAGATAGTCCACGAGCCGGATATTATATGCAATAGTATTCACCCTGGGAGCTGTCAGCTCGTGAAGGGGAGGGTGGAATCTCCACACCTAGACCTATGCCAAATTGATGGCTTGCTCGTGGAAATACCAAATACCAAATTAAGCAATGGCAAAATCGCCATAAAAGGAGCTATAGCCGCCATTTGTGACGGGGCGGTTCCCTTGCTAGTAAGCAATATATCATTGGAGACAATAGAATTAGACGATGAAAATTTTGAATTACAAGCAGAAATTATGGACGAAAATTTTTGTGTGTTAGATATAAGTGAAATAGCACCTTCATCCCAAGATGTACAGCCACAGTGTAATCAAATAGAGATAGATGGGACCAATGAAAACGTGGAGACACCACCAACACCTCAGAACGATTTCCATATAGAAGGACCACGCTGTTTTGGCCCCGGCAACATTTACACCTTCCCTGATCATGGAAGAGTAGATCCACCTAAAACTAACCCTCATCGTACCATAACAGAAGAACAATTACAGGCCAGCATTGGGGACAAGAAACCGACTGATCTGATGGATTTTGACTCAACGGCGATACAAGGTGAAGTCTTGGACCAATGCAAACAGGTTATAGATAATTACACCAAATGTTTTATAATGTCAGATATTGATTTTGGCTACAATGCTGACTATCCGTTGAAAATCACCCTGAAAAAGGGCATGGAAACTCCAACAGCTTTACGCCCATATCGGCTTTCCCCACAGCAAGTAGAGATAGCACGAGAACAACTACAAAAATGGGAAAACTTGGGAGTCATTCAAAGTTACCTCAGCGCTTGGAATCATCCGGCCTTTTTGGTGCGTAAAAAATTTAACAAATCCCATCAACACCTGCCTGAGTACCAGAAGGCAGATTTTGAATACAGACTAGTAATTGATTTCAGAAATTTGAATTCTCGTGTTGCTTTTACGTCATTATGTACCCCGTCCGTGGACGAAACATTGGACACGCTAGGTCACATAATCAACAACCTTAAAAGGGAGTGTGACGTAATCATATATAGTGAAATCGACCTCCCATCCGCTTATTTCCAGCTTGCAGTGGCAGAAGACTCCATTGAGTACCTAGCATTCAAGCTAGGTGACGAGATAAGAGATTTTAAAGCCTTCAATACCCTTCCAATGGGCTTCCGGTACTCGTCCAGCTTGCTTAGCCGACGTGTCGACCAACACATATTTCTACGCCATATCACAACTGGAATTGATGGCTGCTTATATGGCAATTGACCAGGCCATAAGAGACCTTGACACTATGGATATAGTAGTGAGAGATTGGATTGATAAGCTAGAAGATCTGGCAGCAGGAAGGATCTCTGCTACTCTGATCCCACCCCAATATCTGGCCAGGGCATTAGAAGCCTTAACACAACACCTGTTAGAGGCCAAGTCAGGCCTGCAGCCCATATTTGACTCTACCCAGCTGTCGTATTACTATTCTATGGATTCTGCAACTTACTGGGTTATGGACAATGACCTATTCATCTCTGTACAAGTACCAATAGGAAATCCAACATATAGCATCGATATATTCGAAGCCACAACCTTCCCAGCCCCTGTCCACCCCGCCTTAGGAAAACCCATAGATGAGGGCTACATTCGACTATTTTTGGATAAACCTTTTCTGGTGGTAACCAAGACTAGACACCTATACAATGAAATGACAGAAGTGGAATTTCTAGCATGCCTAGCAGACGGAATTAGAAAATGTCCCACACTTATGTCCATGCATAATGTGGTAAAAACGAGCTGCCTCATGGACATTTACCTAGGGCAACTAGACGAGGCCATGACAAAGTGTGATTACCGAATATTTGGCGGCAGTGTGCCACCTGGAGCGATATATATCTCCAACGCAACTTTTGCCATTTCCACCACGGCACAAGAATTAAGACTCATATGCGACGTAGACGAGAGAATAGTCCGTGATCCCAGGTTTATGGTAATTAACTTGCCCTGTAATTGCAATATGGCTTTTGAAAACGTATTCGTACCCAAAGCTACAAGTAATTGTCACGAACAAGACGTGGTAAATCTAGCACACCTAGTGAGCTTTGCCCAAATTCACGTAATGAATTCCATCGTTGACGCTAAACTTCCCATGAACCCCATAACGGAAAGTACAATATTACTACCCTCCACCAATGACGTAATCGCTAAAATGATCAATAAGGCTAAGACTGCGGACGCGAGTGAGGGACTGAGCCTCATGCGCACGGCACGCGCCGTCAGTTTGATACCACCACCTCCCCCACCAAGCGACATGTGGGCCAAACTATTCCTGGAATTACCCTGGCAGGGAATACTTTCATGTGCCCTAACAGGCGCGTGGGCTTTAGCCATCTCCGTGTGCGTGGGTTATTTTGGCTATAGATTGTATGTCATTAATCTGGCTATGGTAGCCATGGCACCAAACGAGCTAATCCCCTCGGCCTCCGCCGACCGGTCTACGCCAATGCCCATGACTCCTGCCCCCTTGGGAAACGACTATCAGTTGATAGCCATAGCCGTTCTCAGCTGTTGCGCCGCATTCCTTCTGTACATGTTTATACGAGTTTTGGTAGCAATTAAGGCTTATCGCAACATTAAGATAAGGAAATGTTTAAATTGCAAATCCAGGCTAGCCATAGTTATCACAGGTGACACCCATGTAGCTAAATTTGACGTATGCACCCTACGATTCGCAAAAGGATATATGCACAATATTAATGTACCCTCATTGACAGTTACACGCATATCCGGTTGCTGCGGGTTGTTCGCATCTGTCTCATTAGCATGGAGGGGGAATTTGAAGTTTAATTATCTGGCCAGAGAATATGATCTGGAGCTACCAAATGGCTTTGTGGTATATGGCCACCGCGCGCTGGCCAGATAGCCAACATGGCACAACTGCGCGATAACAATGACGTAAGTGTGTCCGCTGTAGTTGACAGAATATGTAATTGTAAAATGCCATTGCCCAGTGTCCATGGTAATGAAGTGTAGCCTACGCCCGTGAACTATATTGCAGGTCTGCCAAACCGTCCAACGAACTTAATTCGGAATGTTATTGGTTTCCTGGTACACCCGGATAATCACCCCTACCCTAATTCGATAAATCGTAGCTATTACGCTTGCATAAGCAGCTCTAATCGTTTATCATTTGTTGCACGAGTGCTATTTTTATAAAACGCGTTTGGTAGGCCTGCTTGCAACCCGGATATGTATATAAGTTATAATCATATTATAATGTCTTTACTTATATGTTTTAGTCTTTAGAATGGATGCAGCGATAACAAGGGATTTAGCGGGTGCGGGTTTCAGACGGCCTAACACCCTGACTTCACGTACCACCTCTGCTGAGGCTTTTGGACGCTGGTTGGGCCTATGTCACACCTCCGCGCCGTTTGAATTTTACGCCTCGCGAAAAGAACTGAGGCGAATGGCGAGCCGTTCAGGTTTCTTTGCCGCCATGCTAAAATATAACACGGAAAATGAACTACACATTCCCGTGCCTGTATACATGGCGCCTAAACAGATAAACAGTGCGCACTCTAGTTCGTTCAATTGTCAGTACACCAAACCCACACAAACCTCTCCTGCATGATTTCCGTAGGCCCACCATAGCAATGGATATGTCAGTGTTTATGTGCGCATGTAGGATCTTGACCGGTGACCCCTCACACATTTTCCCCGACTACCCCTTCTCACCCTTCCTGGAACGAAGAATCGGGGAATTCCTGCATGTGGCTAACCTCTTGTGGTCTGAATATTTGATAGTGTGGGCGGTAAGGAATTTATGCACGGATGCGAACGTGTTCCGTTTCCTACGGCTGTTACAAACCATCCAGCTGGGGACAGTAACTCCATGGGGACACCTCAAAGACATTATCCTGCACCGGAATGGCAAATTGAGTTCACACACCATATACGGTATTGCCAGTGCTGAGTGGCATAATGATATGCCGAGTGATCTTCAAAATTGTATGGAGCGGGCGAGGGAATTTCAGTCCATGGAATCGGCTTTCTGGGATGGACAGTACATGATGCACGGAGCCGTCAAGTCACGCTCATGCGTGTTTTGTGACGGCCCGTTGAGAAAGTTTCATCCAGATACCCACTCATCAAGCTTGTCCGTGGACATTATGCCCTGCTGCCTCGCTACGGCACATCGAGAATGTGTCTATAAATTTGTTTACAAAAGCTGGGTGTGCCCCCATGAGAGTGAAGATAAGCGACCATGTTTGCATGTCCGTGACTGTGCCCTAGAACCCTCAGTTAACCCCTGGAATTCCCTGTATTGTACAAGGAGAGGAGAATGCCCGCGCTGCACCACACCCTACGTTCAAGGGGCGATGGACAAAACAGGAATAACACCGGCCATCGCCCAGTATGTTGTCAGGATACGCCGCCACCTACGGTCAGTTATACGCTTGTACAATTCCGCGTACGGCGCTGATTGTGTTTTCAACCAAATAAGGTCAATAGCACAGACCGTGCATGACATATCAGCGTCCTCTCAATGAACATTAGTAATAATTCGTGATGTGCTGTAATTTTACTGTACAATTTGTATATACTTAGTATTATGTAGCTCGGACTGAATGTCTGAATGGAGTTAGCCGCTGCTTACACACGGTATAGTGGCATAAAGGCACTCAAACCATTGCGGTTACGGTAACTTAATCGACGAACGTAAGGCGTTCGTGATGGACACGTACGGTGCGCCACGGTATGACGAATCACTTCAAGTGCTTGGCCAACGAATACGTTCCTCGATTGGGTTGCTTCACACAGGCGGGGCTTGAAGCCCCTTTCACCTGTGTGAGGTCCCCCTAATATCCGCACGATTGTATATATATAACCTTATTTAGCGTTGTATGCATGAGCATGATTCTTGTGAATTGTTTTTTCATCATATACTATTTAGTTTGCTGTGGTTTGACTCTTATTAATTTGTGTTTATATTGCTGTTGTGACTAAAGAATAAAATGAGTACCCTCATTTTCGCAAACAAAAGGGTTGCTCATATATATATATATATATACATATAACGAAGGCAGAAAGCAGAATAATACGATAATAAAAGAATGAGTTAGAAGTTAAAACAGTAAAACTAAAGATTTTAAAAGTTAAAACAGTAATGTAAAGATTTTTATTCATTTTATAAGTACAATAGACACAATACCACCCAAATCGTGTATTAACCAAACTGTATGTAACCACACATAGTTCAATATGTTGTAGAATTCATCCCTGAGGCGCTACAACGGAACCAGCCACCTCACCACGCCAAAGCAGCCATTCAACGCTCACGGGATCAGGCAACCAGTTGTATTCTAAACTCACCACCACCCGGAGAGATGATGAAGACAAGAGAAACCTTAAAAAGCACCCCGTCAGCATACTAGAAAGCGACGAGTGGAACATAACGTCCACAGATATAAAACATCATACCTAGGACAACGAGTGTCCTGATAGAAGACAAACATAACGCAACCATCGGCATAATTCCATCAAAGTTCAACACCAGACTCTAACATCAACCTGGAATACACAGCAGAAGACTATTAACTAACGACCATAGAAAACTAAAGACATAGAAAACTAAACAATCAAGAAGAAAAACAATCCAAAAAGCCCCAATTCCCCCCCATCCTTGGAAGGTTCCACAAAAGGGGCAAGATAAAACCTTGGGACCTAGCGAACCGGCTGGCAAACATCAACAAGTATACAAAAAAACAACAATGAGAAGACGACGACATAGGGCCTTAAAAGAAAATAAAAAATAAGGAAAAAAAAGAACCCTATAAACGGGAGTGTCAAGTTTTTTGCCATATATGGACAAAAGAACCTACTGATGACATCAGACGAGGCCATGAACGAACAGCAAGGTGGTGGGTTGAGAAATGAACTTGGTTGTCCTGAAAACGTGAGATCAACAACAAAGGAACAAGAGACACTATCAATCCAAATAAGGCGTGGCGGCTGTATTCCAGTGCCTCAGTGAACTCTTATATATACAACGATTTTCATATGACTTTATAACTCATACACAATTGAAGGATACACAGTTTGGTGATAGAATCCCCTGTTTCTCAAACTAACCATAGGGTACTAACCATTAGCCTTCTCGAGCCATATTAGGGCCGTATTCCAAATTTAGTGTTGGACTCGAGGAGGAAGTATAAATAAATACTAACCCAGCTACCAAGTGGTGATGTAAATAGTGTGATAATCAACATTGTTTAGGGCGTCCAGAATCCAGATACGAATTAGCTACATATATACATAACATGTAATACCAATTTCAAACATTTTTTTTTATTGTATAAAGTAGTAAGGACCTCAGATTATTATGTTAGGGAGTATGCAGGCAGAGCCCAGTTAGGCATGTAACGTGATGCGGGTAACAACTCACCCCGCACATGGAGGTCCGCACCGATGAATTGGCATATGTAACCCAATAATAATTCCAACATCGGTTAGTTTTTCTTTAAAAGTGGCTCTGAACTGCCTAGATAATCAATATTACAATAGCCATAGGGGTGCGCGGAGTTTGCTGTGCCCCGGGCCTGTGGGTTGGGCGCGCGCTGTACGTATCTCTCAGAATGGAATTCCATTCTCGCAAACAAAAGGGTTGTCGTATACGCGTGTGCCCAATTTAGCACAGGGGCCTGGACATGGCTCATCTGCCGCGTGTCCCCTAGAAACACAAACAAGGTCAGTCCCCGCGGCCAGCCACCGCGGATGCCGCCTCTGCCCCGCCTATATCCCGCCACATATTTCAATACTAGCATAAAAGCAGCGTGCGCGGTTTCCCGCCACGACTACTCTGCTCTCGACTCACTCTGGCTGTGCTGGCTAGACTTCATAACGTGCAAATTGAGAGCGGGGTAGCCGTCAGCGTTTGTTGATGATTGTGCACCTCCTTGCAATAGTTGTATATGTTATCCTCCTAGTTTAAATATCTATATAGTGTACACGGATTTCTGGACGATAATTTACGTACGGTAGCAAACACTAATAGTTTATGGACTAAATAAAATTGTGACTTCCAAAGGATGCCTCCTCATTCTTCTAACTAAAAACCCACCTACAGTTTACAAACAATATAAGTGCGCATCCACAAATAACATCGAACCCGAGCCTCAACGTTTCCCCCTGCCCGTGATCGAAGAGGACCCAGCCGTTTCTCCCCCCCGGGAGTTCACCCAGGAATGCATAAGCATCGCCAAACTCAAAATATGCCACTTGTTGTTACTTGCAGTTTGATCTTCAAAGCACCCGGCTGACCCGATATTGTCACTGCAAATCATTGAACATTTCTAGTATTTTGATTGAAAAGAAAATCATGTTAATATATGCACCATAATTCAGACTTGAAATATGCAAGGCTAAAATTTACAACTCACCGTGGGCGGATAATTGTATAAGTAAGATTGAGCCCAGGGTTCAGTATATCGTGGATCTCAGCATAACACCCAGACACAGACTGGAGAAAAAAAGTCAGATTTGAAGGTAAAGACAAATTAAAAAAGTTCAAGTAAAAGTAAAGTAGTTGTTCAAAATCACTTATCACTTTTTCACGTAAACAATCAGCTGGTAATACAACAGTTTTATTAAACTAAGACAGGTATTTGATATTGTTCCCATAAACCTTGCAGTAATAAATCTCTACTTTAACTTTGAAATACGTATCAGATTTGTTGTAAACACATTTGATAGTTTTTGGAGAAAGAAATCAGATTATGACTGTTTTGCAAAGCTACATACCATATGGATTCCGCTTGGTGCAGTCATCACTATTTCGGCCTGGATTTGCTGATCTGTGGGGACCACGGCTCCAGCAGTATAGTTTGCGTCTGTCGAAGCGTCTTGAAGAGTGAATTGGAATTGGAAAGCTCCATTTTGTTGGACGTGGTTAGCACTTTGACTGTAAATACACAGAGTGATTCATTGGCTAGCATATAATCAATCAATCACTTATCAATCTAGTAAGTAAGTTTACATCTACGCGAAGCTGACACACTGATTTGTACAATTTTTGTCATTGGTTGTATGCAATTCATTAACTACGATGTCACTTCACCTTTTAATATAATACACATAATAAAAGTTAAGATTACAAAAATAGGCCAATACTCACAAAAGATCTGCTGTGAAATTGAAGGCCACTACTGACTCAGTCCTCGGGTAGACGCACAAGGCTGTCATGTTCAGTTCTTCTCGCCAAATAGTTTTGTCATGTCCACTGGTGATGGTGAAGTAGTACGTCAGGGAATTCTCATCGATCTAAAAAGCAAAACATTGACAATTTAGTAGTTGCAAAAGACAATTGCAAGTAAACTGTGCTGCTAACACAAAGATTAAAAAGTTATTTTATGAGTGGCTGTAGGGTACCAGAGAATGTCTCTCTGACTGTGGGTAACATGTGTGAGTTGGTCACAGGATGAGTGAGCGCAGCGAATGAGTCCTGTTAACAACCCACAGTCAGTGAGATATTCTCTGATATCCTACAGCCACGAATATAATGACCTATTCTCCCAGGGTATATGGTGTCATTAAAGTTTAACAAATCACATTTATCATGATTTAAACGTATGTTTGACAGTTTCAAAGCAATTTTACTATCGGTGCTGCCATCTGGTGTTTAAAAACAATAACTTTACAACTTTATGAATGACATTATAGTATAAGAAGTTCCGTTGTAGTAAAATTATGCAAATAGTAGCGCATTAATTCTCAATTGCTCGGCTCTGATTGGCTGGAAAGTGCGACCTTGCCGGTGTCATAAGAGGAGATGCACGTGTCATAAGAGGGAATATGATATAGTCTATTCATTCATAAAGCTTGCCAGAAGTGGGAGAATTATATTTCATCACGATGAAGAGGACATTGGTAATCAATATTCAAATACTTTCTTAGAATCATGTTTAGTGTGCCTAAATAAAGGAGACTGCAATGAAAAACATGTTTAAATGAATACATTTTATGAATCTAGACCAATTGCGAAAGAATCCTCTTCTTATCACCAGTTGGCACAATTTGAATATACAGCCTGGATTGTAATGTCCACAAGTTAAGAAAAAACCTACACAAGCACCCTGATGATTAATCTAGTTAATTGTGTTGTTTCATTCGCAGACTGACCAATTAAAGGACTTATTAGAGTTTGTGCAGGGGATGCTTATTTTCTTCATATTAAAGTAAAGACTTATACAATGATCCGGGGAGGTAAAGGTGCTCATCTGAGGGATTCGTTGTAACTTTCATTTATGTCTCTTTTTCATGGAAAATTAGTGAATTTATAGTAACATTGGGCAAGTGATAGTTTTCGGTATGTTGTTCTACTGATGACATAGCTTATAATTATTAGTCCAGCATTTTTAGGTATAACAAATGATTTACTGAAACATTGTCATATAATAATTAACTGTCAGAACCACATCTCTGAGAAGTGGTCACTTTATGGGGTTAAACTTGGTCTCTTTATGAAAACATTGGACTCTGAATAAAATTTCTTTTAATAATGGTTGTCTTGATAGAGAGTTGGCCTTAATTGGAGTTTACAATTTACAATTCCACAGGATTAAATTGATCTTCAATTAATGTGTGTACTCAACAGCTTTTGTGCAATAAATGTTTATTTTTGAAATCAGTCGTTTGGATTTTTCACTGTAAACAGGCTGAAAATCAATCTTGAGCACAATTTCTTTCGTCCATGCACTATAAGAATACCCCTGGTATATACAGATGCGTTTTATCTCCACTCACATGGGTTGGTTTCTACTGCTAAGTCTGCAATACATAACCACCCCCTTCAAAATTGGTGTCATCTGATAGAAAATGATGGATATTGTGGCTGTAAAGGCTTAATTCAGGCAACATATGAACAGAACTATATCTCAAAGTTAATAGAAACAGATAGCACTAATCCCATGCTTTTTAAAAACATATAATTACACAAACATACTAAAGTCGTGGTAAGCTGTGATTAACAGTTTTCATGAGAGGAGCAAACCAGTTTCTGTGGATTTGGAGATTTAACACAATATATAAGTTGATAATCTAGATGCAATGCATATGGTATTTTCGGTCAAGTCTACACAGCTGAACCATATTAGGGCTTTACAAAATAATATAAGGCAAAATAATGCTTATTTTCTGACAGTAGACAGCCATGTGGAAGGAGAGTCTTCAACTATTGCAGACTTAGCAGCAAAAGCCAGACCATGCAAGTGGACATACTAACCATGCATGGACACTACAGATATTCCCATTGTGCATGGACCAATAAATTGTGCCAAAGACAGATATGCATACTACCTACAGTGAAAAATCAAAACCTCCTATTTCAAAAGTAAACAATTACCGCACAAAAGCTGTTGATTACACACATTAACTAAAGATCGATTGAATACCATAAATTCATAAAAGCGATGATGCTTAAAAAACAATGCAGTAATGTCTTACAATAAGTGTACTGTTACATTCGTCAAGTTTTGTTGAGAATGAGAGGATCTCGCCTTCAGTGACACCGGAACAGTCATCGCCCAGTCTTATGGATTCAAGGATAGACGAAGCTGCAACACCAAAAGAATAATAAAAAAATAAAAAGAAATAGCATGCTAGGTCACCATGCAGTAAATATGAAACTAATTTAATGACCTTACTTTGATATGGATTTGACTTCAATCCTTTACTACATATAAACATACAACTTAATGTGAATGACACCCGCAACTTAGCAGCAACTAGACACATCACATTCAAGCCCTGGCTGAGATGCTGAGAGATTGCCACTTTAAATATCAGAGCTTGAGTATCAGAACATCATTTAAAAGAGATTGATATAAAGAAAACTCAAATCAATTGGATACTTTGGTGGCTCATCCACACCTAGTATATAGCCACGCAGTTCAATAATTTCCCTCTTTCACAGAGACAGGTATATATGGAACAAAATATCAGGATATTAATAAAATTAGAGAGGTAGAGGGGTGGAGAGGTGGCGTTTATGCTACACTATCTATATTGAATATGATAAATATTTGTAGCTATATGAATAAGTTTCTA
Source organism: Streblospio benedicti (assembly GCA_019095985.1). Taxonomy (NCBI): domain Eukaryota; kingdom Metazoa; phylum Annelida; class Polychaeta; order Spionida; family Spionidae; genus Streblospio; species Streblospio benedicti. Next base: position 31,139,881 of record CM032663.1, on the reverse strand, counting down.
TGGTTAGTAGCACTCACGGATATCGGATACATTGATCTTTATGATGGCTTCTTGTGCCAGGCATGTCGCTGACACTGCAAAAAGAAAATAAATAAGAAAATAAATCACCACATATAGCATATACAAACATTGTAATTCATAATCACTCATGCACATATAGGTGTTGCTATATTTTTTGATGTAGTTGAGGGGTGCTGAACACAAACAAATATCCTCAAAATAAAGGGACTCGAGCGCAAATGCATTAGATCAGGTATGAAATATTGGTGTTTTACCTTTAGTTAGTTTTACCTTTACAATATGGTCAGCTAATTAATGAAATTTGCTCAATCTTGCATAAGCTATGATGAGGTGAAATTATTAACATAAATAAGAAATACTTAAAAAAAATGCATATTTCATTCCAGTAAAATTTCTTATCCGACTTTCACCGTCCCTCAGTGATAAAACATTGATGTCGGTCTCTAAAATGTATGATGACATGGTTTATCAAGTTGCATATGTACTTTATATGTAAACTGATGTCTGTGGAGTGTTTTTATAAAGACAGATTTTATATAATAAAATTTTGCGTCACTTGTATATCAAAATGTGTAAAACAATTGCCATTTTGTTTCAAAATTATATGTGACATAAGTCGG
>CM032663.1:31113672-31139140 GCA_019095985.1 Streblospio benedicti | reverse complement strand
GGAAATATAGTCACATGCCCTATTTCTGAAGTAGACACCGCCCATCCCCCACCCCACCTCACTATTCAGCAACAAATACTGCGACGCACTGTATTGGCAGAGTCACCCCTCGTCCTGACAGCACCCACAGCTGTTCTAACAACTGATACCACTATCCCCCATCCTGAGAGCACATCAGCACCACACTTTGTGATTCCAGCCAAAAGTCACGAGAGATTACAACGTGGTGTTGGTACATGGACCCTCCAGAGGCAGGCTAGGTAGCCAACTGAACCTCGAGATCGGGGGTGTGGAAGGATCACACTAGCTATTGTTTTCAAACTAGGTGAGTTCTTTTTTACGTGCAGAGGTGGCTCTCCTCTACACTATTGTGTACACATAGAATAGGTATAGCCCAGATACAGACGCAAATCGGATATTTACATCCAAAGTTATCAAACACAATAGCAGTAACATTAGTACAGGCAAAATTCTTTTAAATGTTTTACTGGCATACATTTAAAACCATTAATGATGACTAGGTTGCACAAGCTTGTTGCACGTCACAGTCTCATTTTTCTGTTACATTGCTTTACCTTCTTTCACAAACCATATTTATAAACTAGGTGCAGCAAGCTTTTCATGTTCAATTTCTTAGATTTCGTATTGAACAAATAATACATAAATGGGCGCTCAGATTTGGTTGTACCATCTCACCCGATCCGTCATAATCTTATTGACACTTCCTCATCAAAATCGTGAATGGATGATCCAATTAATTAGTGATACATTTTGTTGCTTGCTGAAACACGTCTATCTGCTTGTCCGTTAGTCTGACTGTGTGTGATCTATGACAAAAAACTGAGAATGTGTAAATAATGTTAGTCGTATTAAACTTATATTTAATGAGTGTATTTTACATCAACATGTTTCCACGACAAGTAGCATCTATCTTCCCTTTTTAAAAGGTGTATACTTTTACAGCTTCACAGTTTCTCAAATGACGTAATTTATGAGAATTCTATAGCATTGGAATGTGGTACAGTTATTAGCCAGGCCACTGTGAGTGTAGCCGACCACGTGTTTCACCACATAATGCTGCGTTTGCCAGCATAAGGTCATGGAATATAAGGCCATGGAATGACTTCTCCACGAAACCTGAACTTTTGCACGATTTCAGAGTCATTGATGCACCATAGTATCGCTGGCATTAGCTTTATAATGGAAGAAATCAACCAAACCATTTTGAACAATTGTAGCATTTTCACTTGCATATCACAGATAGACTATTTGTCTTCGGTTGTATCCTCGGTCAGTAACATGATCAGTGATCTTGGATGGAAGGATCTGGCCTAGCGCAGGGTTGTCAGTTGGCTCACAATGCTGTTCAAAATCACCAAGGGTCTTGTTGACATACCAATTGGATTCTATGTAAACTTCCAACGAAATGGTGTCCACCTCAACCCAATAACAGCCAGAACCAACTATTACCAATTTTCATTTTTTTTCCTCGCACAGTCTCTGACTGGAACAGCTTGCCCAGAGACATACTTCAGGCCCAAATAGTAGCAACCTTTAAGAATATGGTTGCACCCCTGAGCCATAGTGTACCATACTAATCCCTATACCCCCCTTCTACTTTTATCCTGCACTTATTAACATCTTTTATCTGTTGTCTTCTTACCTAACTAACCTTCCTATCTTTTTATCTTTTCACACTCTCGCACACACCCTATAAGCATCTTATAGATGGCAGGCTTGAAAATCTTAAATCTGAAATCTTATGTAGCAAAAATAGCTATAAACAATCATTATGAATGCATTCTACAAATGTTGAAATATTGGACTTTCATGATTGTAAAAACCCTACAAATTCGCTCAAAAGTTCCAATTTTGTGCTGAAGCCCTTTCATGATCTTCCATGGCCTCCAATATCAAAACAGATCCATGAATTAGACTCAGACAACTAACTGTTTTGTGATCCGTCATTGTTTAACTTTGTGTCCAGAGAGCTCATTATTCTGCAATATCTGCCTATTATCGCCCAACTTTCTGGATGTAGCTTTCCTGGCCTATGGGCATTGCCTTCTTTGGGGTCTGTTTGCAAATGACGTCATAGCGATTTCGGGCATTTTTAAATAACCCCTCCCCCTCCCACCCTAACCCTGTCATCATGCCTCATCATATTATAGATATAGACCACTAAAGACCACTAAAGCTATGACCCTGGACGCTTACCGGGAAAAAGTGCACTACACGGTCCCCAATTCAAGAGCCAATACACATGATAAAGTATTGATGTGAAGCTGTCATAATTCTGACTAGCTCCTCAGCTGTACATTTCATGATACGATCATTGGCATGAAGGCTGTTGGCTTGAACAGTAGGAATAAACTATTGAATATCATGTCGTTTGAAAGACTAATCCTTGGAACGCGTTCATCTCTTTCTCAATGCTCTAACATATACGTATGATATTTTTAATGATTATCTTTTTACTCAGCGATAACTTACCTGAAAAGATCTTAGAAGACTAGATGTTGCAGATTTGAGTTTTTAATAAAAGACACACAAACAATTGCAAGATGCTGCTGATGCTGTGTTTTGCACCTTTTACCTTCACACATGCCGCTGGAGAGGCTGATGTATCCTTCCTTGCACTCGGAGCACGAGTACCCGGGACTTTTGTTCACGCAGCCGCTAGCACTACAGGTGCGCGGCAGCGGCAGCCGCTCTCCTGGCGTTGTGTCGTAATACTGATACGTCAACGACGGTGCGAGGTCCTCGTTGCACTCGTTGATGTCTGCAATAACAACGCCGAGTAAGCTATATCGAACGTTTTACATGTTTCCGGGAAAACGGCAGGTGCATTCCACGATCGACATTTTATGTACAGTTTGTGCGATAGTTAGAGAGAAATTCGCAATTTAGTGAACACCTAAAATAAGCTTTTCCATCCCCTTAGATAACAATTTGCATACAGCATCGGACGGGTCGCCAATATGGGCAATATGAGTTAACCAAGGTTCTATTAAATGTTAATCAGACAAAAAAAAGAAGCATTGGTGAACATAAATACCTTCACAATTACCAATCAGATTTCTGAACTGGCCGGCTGGACACTGAGTATCTGAAAGCATACACAAGGTGTTAGAAAAGAAGATATAACCAACCGTAAATTGTGACCGGTCACAATTTAAGTTAGCGTAAATTGTGACCCATCTTCCCCTGAGAAGGTGGTCCTCGTTACCATCTATCAAGAAACAATTGATAGATGATACCTCACTGTGGCACGATGATTGTGATCACTCTCCAAGAAATGGTCTAGCTGTCGTAAAATGTAAACAGCATAAATTGTAACCGATTACACCATGCTAATTCGAAGGTCATCTGCTCCCAATTTCTCACACCCCGTTCTGGTAATCACGTATATTTGGTACAACTAGAGAACTTCAGAATGACACGAAGACCACTATCACTATCCCTAGCCAGACCTGTTAGACCGTAAAATGTCTGAGATATGATGAACGTTATTGTAACCGGTTATGATTTAAGGCCTCCGAAATTGGTCTACCTGCCTGCGGGCACTGAACGAATTTCATGGGTTCGTACACGCGATAGATGGTGGACCTTAGCCTATCTCAAGGCCTTTAAATGGTCTGACTTATATCTATTAGAGCTAGAGGCCGTCACAATTGTACTTGCTCGTTGACACGAGTGGTTTATGTAATAATAGAAATAAAAAACTATTAGATATAAGGTCTTTTGAAAGACTAGGTGGACCTATGAAAATGAAGTATTTTGGTGGGAAAGGGGGAGCATAAAACAAAACCTTTGTGTCTATTATCCAATTTTAGACCCCTGCCACAAGTGGTTACTAGCATTGGTTTATTAAGATTTAAAAAAAATATTATTAATGAGGTATTTAAGAAGAGTAGCTGGTTTGTAAGCGCGTGTGTGCATGCGTGCGTTCGTAGGCATGCGTACGTGTTTGCACGTGTTCACACATTGCTTGTATTGGTGTTGGAGTGTTCGCGCTTTTGCTCTTACAAAATTAATCGAGTCTGATTTTTCACATAACACATCTTTTGATTTCAACCAATGAGTGATCAGGAATGTAGCACCATATACGATTGATTGACAGCCTCATCAACATGTTGTTGGCACATACATACATGTATACGTGATAACCTATTCTCGTTCAACCAAGCTCTATTGCATAGTTGAGAACACCCTACCACAGGGTCTGGTTGTTGTGTGTGGGTGTCTGTGTACGTGGGTGTCTGTGTGTGTCTGTGTGTGCGTGTGTGCGTGCGTCGATGCATGAGTACGCACCTTCCACACACTGCTTGGTGTTTGCGTCGATCACGGTGTTAGAGCGGCACTCCATTGTGCACTCTGTGCGCTTCAGGTCGGCATTCCATGTGCACCCTCTATTGCACCACTTGGGGCAAGCTGCCAACACACGATCAGATATAACAGAGACAGTAAGTTTTTTTATGGATTTATTACAAAATTAGGCATGTCATTTGTAAGCTCTGTTTAAATTCATGAAAGTTACTGCCCTGATTGACACTGATAGAGGGCCTTCCTGGGCCGTCAGAAGAGGGGGTGCGGTGCGTGCGAACGCACCTTCCTTTTTTCCAAATCAACAAGCCATTTTGACTACACCTAATAATTATTAGTTTTGTAAATGATATGGGTATCGCATTGACATATATGCTAACTCAATTCACCCCAGTTCTGTGGTGATATAATGTATATATGAGAGCTAGAGAACTTAAGTGATTGCCCCTAGTTATCAAAGGCAAATGATGCTATATCACAAAAAAAGTTTAATACAACAGATTTAATTTATTTTTGATTGAATTTATATCTTTATTTTTCTTCTTTTGCTTATTCCAACCAAAAAAAATTAACTAAGAAATCAACTAAAAACACACACACACACAGACACACACAGACACACACACACAGACACACACACACACACACACACACACACACACACACACACACAGACACACACACACAGACACACACACACACACACACACAGACACACACACACACACACACACACACACACACACACACACACACACACACACACACACACACACACACACACACACACACACACACACACACACACACACACACACACACACACACACACACACACACACACACACACACACACACACACACACACACACACAGACACACACACACACACACACACACACACACACACACACACACACACACACACACACACACACATACACACACATACATACACACATATATATATACACACATACATACATACACATACATACACACATACATACACACACACATACACACATACATACACACACATACATACACACATATACACACATACATACATACATACATACATACATACATACATACATACATACATACATACATACATACATACATACATACATACATACATACATACATACATACATACATACATACATACATACATACATACATACATACATACATACATACACATACATACATACATACATACATACATACATATATATATTGATTGAGTCACAATGCATTCAACATCACTGTGCATATTGTGACAATCAGTATTACACAACATATAACAAAAAGAGATGACCACATTGTATTGTGTGATCAGTCAACATGATATTCTACACTTCACAATTGTTTGATTTTTACAACATTCACCTGGCTTAAAGCTCCAAAAGCTTGCAACCTTGTCCTTTTCATCAAAGTTTTCACCTTGGTCAAGCTGGTATGTACACTCAACAATGTGCTGAGTGTGAATGCTCAGTAAATGCTCTCAGACAGCTGCACAACTCTGGAGCTTCAATGGCCCAATTTCTGAGTATCTGCGCTCATATCGACATTTATTTTGGCTTTCAACATTGGATGTAGCGTGGGTGAGGAAAAGAGGCTTTGAATGTTCAACCTCCCCCACCCTTCTCCCTTTCCCCCTCCTTATGTGTTTGAAATTCCAGGCAGTTTTATATAACAAGAGTTGATGTTGAAAATGGCTCAGATAGCACCTGAGTGCACACAAAATTTCATTTTCTCCATGAAAGTATGCACCCAGACCCCCTAGCATATACAAGACTGTGGTACATGTATGCACGCCAGAGGCATTGCACAATGTTTATCATGATCGGGTCGCCCTTCTTACCCCCCCACCCTCACCAACAACCTGGATCCGCAAAGATTATGGGGATTGCATAGCCTTAGATACCCCCCCCCCAATGTTGGTGGGATATATAATTGGCAACCCCTGCCCCTTTTCAAAACCTTCTGACGGCCCTGGCTTTCACTTATGAATATAGAAGTATAGGCAGTCATGTGTCCTTACATGGGAGATGTTCCCAATCACATGGACACAGTCCTCACCATTATATGGGGGGAATAGAACCTCTTAATATTGTATGCCCTTCAATTGTGAAGGTTAAATGCAAAGTGGCTGACGAATGTAGATAAAGGTCTGACAACTTCCTGCTGCTGTGTTAGCCTCGTTCAAGCAGACTCTTTATTGCTATACTTGGCCTGGTTGATCGAGGCTACTGCTGTGTTCTCGTGGGCATCACAAAGTTTTCGTCACCACAAACATTGTACGTTCACGACGCACGTGATTTTATACTCACGGTGACAGAAGCCGCCCACTAAGAGATCCGTCGTGTGGGCCTGGCGCCACGGTAAGCCCGATCCGCCCAGGCAGTAGTTTCTGCAGGTGGGAGGTGTGCCGAACTTACAGTACTCCTGGGAACAGTAGGACGGGCAGCCTGCAGAACACACACTTTACATCAGATGCACGTGATAGATATGAGGCACACACGCACGTACTCACTCACACACACAGAGACACGCACGCACGCACGCACACACACACGCACACACACACGCGCGCGCACACACACACACAGAGATTGCAAGATACATGTATTGTCTTACTATACAGATGGGATCAATAGAGCCCTTGTTGAGCCTTGAAATTGTACCACCACGTGAAAATGTACATGTACAATTTCACGTAAACTTGAAATGGTACCACTTCTGATAAAAATGTTACTTGCCACGAAATTACACCACATGTGAAATTGTCCCACTCACAAAAATTTTACAGACACAAAACAATTTAGTCTACTTCACCAGCTTTTATTTCTCACTATAATACCCTTTAATTGACAAAATTATAACCAAAATAGTTATTACCAGGATTACTTGGATATTAACCAAGTAATGTTAGCAGCAATGCCATCAGCACAGACATGGTCTTCTACAATATACACTGTTTCGCTGCATAAATCACAAATATGGACTGTTTCCGAGATAGTATTCAATAATGTGCAGTGTAAACACAACTAATATAACACAACATTATACATATATTACACATATTGTAAACACGATTTTGTACACGTTTCATTGAATCTCTGATGGGAAGAAGGTGTAAAAGTCCACATTGACTGCTCTTGGATACTCTTATGAGAGTAGATAGAACTATAATCGGTACCTGTATACCATTTACCTCCAGTCCCATGTTACCCAGTGTCCCATCTACACCCAGTATCCCATCTACCCCTCAGTCGCCTCCACTATATACCTAATTATTACTTCATTCCTACCAATCACAAAATCATATTTAGGAAAAGTACAATGCTCCTGGAACAATTTCCTCACGTGGTGGCACAATTTCAAGCCAACAATGACAAAATGGAACAATTTCATGTTAACTTGAAACCGTACTGAAACAATTTCACGGCAGTGGTACAATTTCAAACTTTCAAGTTGACGTGAAATTGTATTCAAGGCTCAACAGCCCTCCTCTCCCTTTCCCTCTGCCCCCCTCCCTCAAACCACCACCACCTCCTATTTTACCCATAAACACAATTGAATGTTGCCGTCGCTTCTGCTGCGTATAATGTCGGTGTCGGACATACACCCTTCCTCCCTCCCAGTCTTCTCCAATCTCCACCCCCATACTCACGTAAACACATGTATTCCCCCTTGCTCCCTATGCCGGGCCCCCTGTCCAGAGTGTAGCCGTCTTTGCACTCAGTGCACTGGCCAGACGTGTCGCACACCTTGCACTTGGCCACGTTTGTCACTGTCAGTGGGGGAAGAAAAAAAGTGATACTCATGCATATTAGCAGTCAAACAACACACAAACATAAAATGGGCAGATATAAACTGGTCTAACTTTATCATCCTGTATTCGGTATCATCTTGTTTCACATAATCAATCTGTTAAACAATCAAATATCGATATTGTTAATGTTATTGAAAACCTGCTTATAGACTGGTCGAAAGGAATCAAAATTTAACACCCAGAGACATTTCTGAGGAAAAGTTGATGCACTTTTAGAATTTATTTAATGTACTGAATCCATTTCTGGCGTCTATAGCATGCTGTAACCATTTTCAGGCCACTAAGTTAAATAAATGACAGACAGACAGCTAGCTAGACAGACCGACAACCAACCAGACAGGCAGACAGATCACCTTGGCACACGCCGTTCCGCAGGCAGTATCCCTCTATACACTCTATCAGGTAGCTGGCTGTTCCCTCACACTTCTCCGTTGTTGTCGACGAGCCAGCACATTCTGTCAACATCAAATGTGTCATACTGTATCATTTGCTAAGATAAATCATTTTCATTTCTTCAAAAGACTTATAAGAAGAGGCCTACCCATTATCATTGTTAGATTTCTTTTTACCTGGTATAGATCTCAGACTTTTGTTGTCAAATGGTGAGGCCTAACCATATATTATCAGCTAAAATTCACATCATCCAATGGAGTGCACCAAGTAAGTGGTCTTTCTCCAAAGTTGTTTTGTGTCTTGATGGATGAGTGAAGTGTAAATTCAAATGTGTCTAAAATTGGGTATCATATGAATAGTACAAGTTTCAACTATATCGTTTATGCAGATGATGCTGATAATGAAATAGTATATAATCCACTTAAAACTAGATGTGTGAATATAAGACATAAAGGTATTGGCATTATAACCTCTCCTGTATATTTTAATGATCATCATCACGTTCCGTCCTCTTTATAAGGGTTGGATTCAACGGTTTTAATGATATTGTTCTAAAATGCGTGGAGTCTTACAAATATTTAGGCACATGTTTATCATCTGACTTAATAGGTGATACTGACGTCAAAAGATAGATAAAAAGTATTTATAGTAAAGGTAATATTTCTAATAAGAAAACGTAGAGGGTGTACATGTACGAATGACATCAAATGTTTATTATTTCAATTGTATTGCACCAACTTATAGTTTAGTTCACTGTGGTCTTCTTTTAATAAGAGTACTATTCATAATGCCCAAGTTGCTTTTAACAATGTGTTAGATATTTGCTGGGCATACGTGAGAGATGTTGTGTTTCACAATTGTTTATTTCTTGGTCAACTATTTCAAGCTTACACAGACTTCTGTTGAAATTTCAACTATTCAGGTGAGAACATAAAATGAAAATTGAATAGGGTAGGGAAATTGCGTCAAAAACTGCGGCTATATACACACTGCTTTGTTGGATCAGTGTAGTAATTGACTTATTTTGAAGTATGTAGGCTTTTTAATTAAAAAAGTAATTTGTGCCCAGAAGTGTTCGAGTTAGGTTTCAAGTTGCTGGGCCCCACCCTCCACCCCAAACACTCACCTACGCAGGCGCCGTAATATCCGTCCGGTTGAAAATATCCGACTTCACACTCAAAGCACATGGTGGGGTCGTTCTTTTTGCACTTTATACAGTGATCCGCGGTGCAGGCTGGAAACCAGGGCACGTGTTATTGTGTATACGCGTGTGTCATTTTAGGTAGTCTACAAACACACTGTATTTAGGACTATCATACATGTAATGATGAAACAATTAAAAAAAAAAACATATTTCTATCGGGCTGCAATGTATATATAGGGCCTAGAGTGGTATATAAGATGTGCATATTAGAAGACGAATGTTATATGTACATATGCAAGTTTAGGAACATACACTGAAAAATAATCACATGTGATGAAACAACTAAAAATTTAACTTATATCGAGCTACATTGTCTTTACAGGGTGATATCTGTGATTAGTTGGGCATGTTTGCGTGTATGTGTGGGTGTGTAAGTTTTAAAACATACATACTAAAGAATATTCATACATAAATGTATTTTGACGATCCTGTTACACAAAAAAAACTACCACATACAGGTTTGGAAAGAATTATATTTTTTGTTTGATTTCAGCTAGACGGTCAGCCAGACGACACTCACGCGTATTGCAGTCGTCGCCGGCGTATCCGTCTCTACACCACACACATATGTACGGCCGCGCGGTGTCGCAAATCTTACAGTTCTCCAAGGGGCAAGCTGCACAAAACATGAAGGGTATTGGTCTGTTATAGTGTGGAGATCACCCTATCTCTGCACGAGTGGTATCTTTGTCTGCACCAGCGAGGGCCAGCGAACTTGTGCAGACAAATATACCACTCGTGCAGAGATAGGGTGATCTCCACATTATAACATACCATAACCCTTATACTATAATGGCTATAGTCTACGTGATAGTGATATTGTTAAAATCAAACTACATATATAATATTTAGACTATTTATACCACAATTTATACACATATTGCACAGATTGATCTGGTGAAATATCAGCGTTCGCTAGAGCTGTCAAAACCTGATGCTCACCTATTCCATTTGTATGACAAGTTTGAGCGGGATAGACTAAACTAGTTCAGTAGATGTACGATACACATAAGTTATATTGGTTGGCAAATGGTAGGAATATCCTGCCTGCGGACATACCTACGCAGCGTCCGTAGTAGAGTGTGTACCCGTCCATACAGGCCTCACAACGGCCCGTGTAGGGGGTCTCACACAGCGCACAGTGCTCCACGGAACAGTCTGAAAGCAACATGGTCAGGCATTTGGATGGGCGGCGGCGGCCGGGGGGGGCAATGCATGGGCACAGAGATAGGCGGGGGGCGCGTAGTTGGTCTCTGCAGTGAGAAGGGTTGAGGGGGGGGCGCAAGAAAAAGAGTCAAAGTGGGCGATGTCAGTGCTTGACATCTTGATTTTTGGAGTAGGGAATATATATCATTGTATGCGATTATTAGACTTATGACTGCAAGTCGTGCTTTCAAACTTGCGGTCCAGCTCTGATCGCTTGCTCTCATGGTGAGACAAACCAGTCTGCACGTATAGCTTGACTCTGCCTGTCTGTGACCATTCGTCCGTGTGCTCACCACAAGCAGACCAAGGTTTACAGATACGGGGGTTTGGGGAGGCTGGAGGGGTTGGGTGGCGGGAAACCACTGGTTATCATGGATTTCGTACGCACGAAAGTTTATGGACATGCCAAAAACCTCATGATTGGCTTTTGGCTTGTTTAAAAAGGGGGGATGGTGCCCATCCTGCTTTGGCCTTGGATCCGCCTTTTGTTCACCTAACCGTGTCCCAGCTCACCGCGGCACGTGCCCTCCATGGTGAGTCCGAGCCCGTAGCGACACCGCTTGCACGTGTAGGTTGTAGAGAGGAAGACGCAGCCCTCCTCACACGGGGAAGGGTCGGCTGTGCACGGGTTGGGGATCGTGTCCTCGCCAGAAGCTACAGCAACAACAGCGGTATTGTAACTAATGGGGGCGACATTGGATGAGAACAGTAACACGCACTTGTCAGAATCAACAATGTTCAGGCAGCGCAACACAAAAATACGATAGAATCTCTCTATTAGGACCACCTTTGGGACCAGTATTAGGTGGTCTCAATGGAGAGATGGTCTCTATCCACAGGTTCATTTTGGTAGCTTTATGAAGATTTGGGACCGTGATAAAGTGGTCTTATCATAGAAGTAGTCTCAATAGAGAGGTGGTCTTAGTGGTTCTACTGTATGTGTAGAGAGGTGGGTATTAGGCCCAGCAGCACCAGCGCGCCGAGTCGCCAACACCACATCGTCTCTCTTGTCTCAGTTGAGCGCAGACAAATCAGATTTGAAATCTGTCAAACACATACAGGAAAGTCTATGAGAAAGACAACACAATACGTCTATGAGAGACAACACAAACTATAAGGAGAGAGAGAGACAACACAATGTGGCTGTGTTGTTATCAGCTGGTTGTTAGGCAACTCTATGGCGGTGATGGAGACGGGGACAGTGGCTTGTAAGAAGGCGAGGCTGTTGTTTGACGCAAGTGAGTGGCCCTATTGAGGATCATTGAGATGCTTTGGATTGTGTTGCATGCGCAGGGCGTTGATGACGAACGGGGAAGAGGATTCTTTTATTATTTCTTTTACCAGCGTCCCTGGCGGAGTGAGGATATTGGTCGTGACGGCTGTGATTATGGGAAATGGTGAAGACACCTGCCCTATAACAGACCCCTAGCAAGGTCCATTCCTCGACTGAGACACCTATATTGGGCGTTGCTTGAGGATGATATGATGTCTGGGTAGATGCTGAGCTGTAGTTTTGGTGAGGCACTCCATGATTTACCCGCGGGGATTTACCAATGGACCCATTGCTAATGCGTAAGTTTTATAGATAATTTTCTAAGGCTAACCTATTTCGTACATTGTTTATACTGAATCTGAGTGATTATCCAATCACGATGGGAGAGCCAATACATGTTTTAAACTGACAGTTCAGTAGTGTGCGATTTGAATGAATCATTATATTTTGCAGATTAATTTGTATAGCTCTATGTTCTTGGTATGAACCATATGGTCTCATTTATGGATTTGTTGTTCTCTGAAAATTTGAAAATGAGACTTTAGTCCTGTAGTTTATGAATAATTAAATAAAAATGATCGAAATAAAACTTTAGATGATTTGTTTAACGTGTGGGTATCAGAGAAGAACAACAAAAACCATAAATGAGATTAATTTGTGAATTTAAACTATTCATATATTGCAAACATCAAACTGTAAACTACATAAAAAACTCATATCAATGGATTGTTTGAAAGTCCATATCACTTAAATCTTAAATGCACACATTGTATACGTATTACTCCTTTAAGAGGTAAGTCGATCAATACCACTGACAGCAAAAATTAAATAAAAGAACTGCACAAACTCCATCATTAATGTTCACTGCTAAACATTAATGAAATTCCATTAATGCCTTCATAACATAATTTATATCTCAAAATCATTTTTTTAACAAAATTAGCAAACAATCAAGCAAAAACAAAAGGCCTGCTTTTGTGCTTAAATTGACTGAGGAATAGCCTTCATAACAGTATTGTTACATATTGATTGCCACCCTGAGACTTAGATCCTCGTGTCTATTATAGCGTTTGTAGCCTCGTATCCACTCTGGTATCTCTCACAACCTCATCAACTTTCGCTACGTCACGCTCCCGGAAACTCCTTACAAGCCGCCGTCGCTCCCATCTCCGCGTTGCGCAGCGACCCCCACGACCTCCCCGCCAGGGTACCGACCTTCTCACCAGCCAGACGACAAAGGACAAGGTCCCGAGCGACCATGACGGAGGTGTGGTGTAGAGATCCCAATACATGGCTGCTGCTCGTGTGAGGCAAATGCACGGATGGATTGTCCCAGCATGTCTCATGGACAGATTAGCATCTGCTGTACTGTGGCTCTCGTGTGACCCAATGCTATGGTGACTATGGTCGGGCTGCAGCCAGGGACCCCTGACATATAGGGGTCTCCCAGAGTTTTGCAAACTTATTGCATGCGTAAAATTTTGACGCTAAAGCCTCTAATAATAAGGGACCGTAATAAAAGTTACTATGGGGCCCCAAATTTAGACAACATTTTTCCGTGTACTTCTTTTATGCTAACGAACAAAAACAGAAGCTCCAAGTATATATATATTCAGGGGCCCCAAGTTATGTCAAATCTGTTAAACTACCCAAAGCCCCAAATAACAAGGGGTCCCAGTAGAGATTGTTATGGGGTCCCAGACTTTGCCAACATTTTTACACGTACATTTTGTATGCGAACATACCAAAAAAGTAGAAGCCTAAAATGGTGTTGCAACTCTCGACAGAATGTTGCATTACGGGTCAATGGGCGCCACGTCGACTCACAGCCTGGGGTCTCACACAACCATAATCGGCACTGGCTATGGTCTCGTCGACCTTTTGGCACAGTTGCAAATAATCGAGTGTGCTGTGGTGTGAACCCCGTGTATGACTAACAACTTTCTTCAGTTCATCACTTATTAGCACCTGAACCCTTGAACTACCCATGTGGCAGCATGTTATAACTAGAGCTATGAATAAAAATGCTATAACTTAGATGTAAATAAGAATTAGTGCTTAAACTTTATTCTCACACACGTATTAACACAGAGGGCCTACCTTATCACAAGCTGTACGGTCTGTGTATGCTCTCGCCGCTCCAGATCTCGTCTGCTGCTGTGCCGTTCCGCCGCCACCGTCTTGTACCCTACCGTATCGATCTGTATCTTGCCGCCACATGGTGCCACCAACAAAAACGTATGGACAGATCAAACATCAAGTACGTCATCGGCGGTCTACAGAAATCTCTTGTACACGTGTGCATAACAAAGATCAGCGCGGGACTCATATATTGGTGCCGCCCCACATTTGTCCCGCAATTAAAGTGATGTCCGCTCCCCCCACCCCTCTACCCCGCTCCTGCGATAACTTTCAATATTCTGGTGACATTGTGCTCACAAGTTAACCCACTATTGCTAATTAAACCTCTGTTCAAGTGTTATGTTTATTTACTTAGCAAGTGCAATTTTTACTTTTGCCTAGTTCCAGGTAATTGTGAATGAGACCCCACAGTGACAGTGAAATCTACCGTTAGTAAAGCCAGCAATCAAGTGTTTAGTGCTTAGCAAGAGAAAGTTTCTACTCATGTCTGGAGACTTTTATGAAAGGAAAAGCATTTTGTACTTGTGCCAGGTTAAAGCTAATTGTGAATGAGACCGTCACAGTAACAATGAAATTTACCAGTTGTTAAACAAGCAATCAAGTGTTCTTATTTGCTTAGTGAGAGAAAGTTTCTAGAACGCATGTCTGGGAATTCTTATCAAAGGAAAATCATTTATTTGACAATCAATTAAACAGGTTTCTTTAACTGCACCACACAATAAGTGTGCTTCCGTGGCCGAGTGGATAGGGAGTTGGACTCGTGACCCGAAGGTCGTGGGTTCGATTCCCGGTCGGGTCTGATGGTGGGTGTTGAGCAAACCTACCTCTAACAGGTTGCACACTGCTCCGTGGGACCTACACCTACACGTTAACTGCGCTACTGTTGCGATGTGCTGTATGCTCCCCGGGGAGTTGAGAAGGATATAGTGTGACAAGGATGCCAATGACCTGGTGTAAATATGTAAAGTCGCTAGAGCAATAAACACATTTACATTTACATTTACAATATCTGTATAATATGACAGTTACCCTATTTTATTTGACGGGGAATTTTGTTCCCACAATGATTATACAATATGATTTTATTATTGGAAGGGAAAGTTCACTATTTGATATCATTATTATACAAAAAGACAAGTGGGTTTTTTCAACCCTTGCTACTGATTAAATAGAAGAAGATTATTGCCACGATTGAAATTTAAGTTAATGCTTTCTGTACAGTATTTGAAAAAGACTTTAAATTAGTAAATGCTCAGTGACATATATAAAAATCAATGTGGTCGAAAGATGGAAGCTTGAATGCTGTGGAACTATTGCGGGACTGTTTTATCTTGAACATAAAAAATGTCATGAGAGTGGACAAAATCAATGTATTTTTTGTAAAGATGATAGATTACCATGTGTTCAATCCCACGTAGGTAAATCATTGTGATCAAGTGATAGGTACATGACTGTCGCGGGACTGTTGTGGCATGAAAGTCTTGCAAATTTGAAATATTTCGAGCAAAAATCCCACAAGTTGAAAATGTGACCAGTCCCGCCCCACTCCCACAAGTCTAATGACCACTTCCGCTCCACTCCCGCAGAAAAATCTCGCATGATCCCGCTCCCGCGCAGTGGAACTCCCGTGAGACTGCCTCGCGGGACTCCCGCAGTCCCACGCTGATCATTGGTGCACAACCCAGTGTTGTAATATCTCAGTGTTCAATAGCGTACGATTTGAATAATAAGCCCTTTCCCACGTCACCCCCATCAGGACATCACAGTCTCATTATTCTGTTTTGCTTTACCTTCTTTCACAAACTAACTGCAGCAGGCTTTTCATGTTCTATTTCCTAGGTTCCGTATTCAACAAATAATACATAAATGACCGTTCAGTTTTGGTAGTGCCATCCCACCCGATGCGTCATAATTTTATTGACTCTTCTTCATCAAAATCGTGAAAGGATTATTCAATTAATTGGTAATATGTTCTACTGTTTGTTAAACACGTCCATCTGTTTGTCTGCTTGTCTGAGAGTGTATGATCAATGACGAAAATGGAGGATGTATAAATCATGTTAGAAGTTATTAACTTGTATTTAATGAGTGTGTCTTACGTCCACTAGCAAACATGTTTTCATGACAAGCAGCATATATCTTTCTTTTTGAAATGTGTATACATTTACAGCTTCACAGTTTCTCAAATGACATAATTTATGAGAATTCTATAGCGTTGGAATGTGATACAATTATGAGCCAGGCCACTGTGAGTGTTCCACGTGTTTCACCACATAATGCTGCGTAAGGCCATGGAACGACTTCAGCGCAAAATTGGAACTTTTAGAGGCATTAGACGCAATAGGCTATACCATTGCGTCACACGTACAGACATACAATGAGGGAGCTGGGCATTGTGGGGAGGGTGGTGATGGGGATGGAGGTGCATTTTATCTGCTCCGGACCTGTTTTGATGAGGGGTGTTGGCAGAAATGGTGTGATGTGTGTGTCCATATATGGGGGGCATGGCTGGTGTCCACATGGGGTGGGGGTATGGCTGGTGGTGAGGTAGGGAGGAGCATTTAATCTGTTCCAGATCTCATCAATTTCAACCCGAGCAGCAGCAGAAAGGGGGTGATTGAGATGCACATTTAATGGTCTGCACGTGTTTACCAGGCGTAGGAGTAGCTGGAGAGAGGGATATTAGACTGATCAAGCATTGCCACATACATGTAGTGTGTGTATGGCTGTCACATATGACTGTGGGAAGAAGGTGATAGAAGTGTACTTCATCTTTCCCCTGACCTGTATAGTGACGGGAGTTGGTGTGAGGGGTGTGGGACAGGAGAAAGAATGGGAAGGCATTCAATGTGTTTTTGATCTCATCCGTTTCAACCAGAGCAGCAGAAGATAGGGGTGCATTAATTATGGACCTGTTTAGATGGGGATGGGGTAGAGAGGGGTTGGGGAGAGAAGAGAGTGCGGCGGGTTGGAAGGAAGGGTAGGGATGAGTGAGACATTTAATCTGCTCCGCACGTGTTTACCATAGGTAGCAGTAGCTGGGGGAGGGATATTAGAGGGATCAATCATTGCCCTATTTAGTACATTTAGTCACGGTGTAAATGGCTTAGACATATGACGATGGGAGGAAGGTGATGGAGGTGTACTTTAATCTGTCACAGACCTGTATACTGACGAGAACTGGTTCGAGGGATGTGGGACAGGAGGAAGTATGTGGAGGGAGGAGCATTTAATGTGTTCCGGATCTCATCTGTTGCAACCCGTGCAACGCCGGGTAAACAACTAGTCTATATATATAAAGGAAGAGGCCATTTTTTGCGTCACAAAAGGCTTTTTAAACCACAAGACGTACACACTCCAAATTGTGTATGTACAATCAGGACAACTTGCTGGTCGTTATAATGTCACATTTAAAACCAAATATACTGGTTTTAATGATAAAAACAAGAAAAAAGAATTTTGTAGAAAGGTTGCTTACAGGCCATGTTTGTTAAAGGTACGTAATACGTTAAACGTTTGTATATGTCAAACGTACGTTGCACGTCACACGTACAGTCATACAACGAGAGAACTGGGGAGGGTGGTGATTGTGATGGAGGTGCATTTTATCTGCTCCGGACCTTTTTGAGGAGGGGTGTTGGCAGAAAGGGGTGTGTGTGTCCATATGGCGGGGGTGGGGCGGATTTGGCTGGTGGTGAGGTAGGGGGGAGCATTTAATATGTTCCAGATCTCATCAATTTCAACCCGAGCAACAGCAGAAAGGGAGTGATTGATATGCACATTTAATGGTCTGCACGTGTTTACCAGGGGTAGGAATAGCTGGAGGGAGGCGTATTAGAGGGATCAAGCATTGCCACATACATGTAGTGTGTGTATGGCTGTCACATATGACTGTGGGAAGAAGGTGATGGAAGTGTACTTCATCTTTCCCGGACCTGGATAGTGATGGGAGTTGGTTTGAGGGATGTGGGACAGGGGAAAGAATGGGAAGGGAGGAGCATTTAATACGTTCCAGATCTCATCCGTTTCAACCAGAGCAGCAGCAGGAAGGGGGTACATTAGTTATGGACCTGTTTAGATGGGGGTGAGGTAGAGAGGGTTGGGGAGAGAATAGGGTGGTGGTGGCGGTGGAAGGGAGGGTAGGGATGAGTAGGACATTTAATCTGCTCCGCACGTGTTTACCAGGGGTAGCAGTAGCTGGGGGAGGGATATCTGACTGATCAATCATTGCCATATTTAGTAGATTTAGTGTGTAAATGGCTGTGACATATGACGATGGGAGGACCGTGATGGAGGTCTATTTAATCTGTCACAGACCTGTATACTAACGAGAACTGGTTCGAGGGATGTGGGACAGGAGGAAGGATGGGGAGGGAGGAGCATTTAATGTGTTCCGGATCTCATCTGGTTCAACCCGAGCAACGCCGGATAAACAGCTAGTTACATATAAGTTATTTACCTTCCGTTATCGGTTGAAATCCATACCCCAGTCAATGGCCCATTTTTTTGCAATCGCGGTCTTCCTGGAGCATGAGATGGTCATCCTCACAGCGGATAGCACGTTCCAGGACAGGAGGGTGGAGTCAGCGAACAGATGCAGCGACGATTTAATCTCATCAACCATGTCACGTAACACAAGAAAAGAATCGGTACCAGGCATGTGTCCTGAGGAACGCCGGACATCACGTGGCATAGGCAGATCCAGGTTTTGTAAAAAGGGGGCGCACTTAAGGAAGGGGTGGGGGTGCACTTTTAGGATTTCATTAAAACGCTATGAAAATGAAGTATTTTTTGTTGGGAAAAAGGGGGCGGCGGACACTGGATCTGCCTGTGCGTGGACAGTTTGAGACACCTTTCCGTCCACCACTACACGTTGGATTCTGTCAAAGAGAAAGTTGGATATCCATCTGTGTGTGTTTCCGTATTACTCCGTACTCCCGCACGGCTCGTAGTAATGCAATTTAGCTAATAACTTCCGATGACTGACCATGTGGAAGGCCTTATTCAAAAGTCAGAAGTATTGCTACGTCTACTTGGTTTCCACCATCGTGGGATGTGGGATTTCCACTTTTAATGTAGGATGTAGGAGGAAAGAAATTCTAATTATAGTCTATCGATATGGTTTAAAACAAAGCAAAAACGGAAAATACACAATACGCATATACAAGACACCTTAAATGGCCATACTATGTGGTTTAACAATGGAAATATTCAATATTGTTGTACTACTTAGGTTTGATGTTGACAAGGGCACTGGTGTGCCGAAAATTTAAATAAATATAAGGAAATATATATGTTTTTTAGTTTTGTTGGAATAAGCAAAAGAAGTACATAAAAAAGGAAATATTAGATATACTTTTAGATACACTGACAGCATCAGCAGATTTAACTTATTGTGATATGTCATATATGACACAACGTTAATTAACCAGTGAGGGGTGTCATTCTATTTTCAATAATATAATTTATGACACCCCCCAATGTAAAAAATCTTTTACCCCCACACACACACACATCCTGTCAACAAAAAATCATGCACCCCCCTGGTAATTTAAAATTTCATATGCCCCTCCCCCACCCCCATCATAGTTTTATATATTCTTGCAATGACATGATACATTCTGAGAGCATTACCGTAAAATCTTTTTAATGATGGTCTACCTCTAGTACACAGCCTACCTCCATTGAACGCCCCATTCAGCTGGTAGGTATTCTGTTAAACGCCTACCTCTGATAAGCGTCTACTCTGGGGAATGGGCAGAGCCTTCTCGCAGCAGTGTCTGCAATACTCTGGCAATATGTGCATTGTCCACATAACTTTATGTCTCTGAAAAGCTCACATCGAACCATGTGCTCCTTCACAAATTGTTCCATCTTTGAAAAAACAGGCTGACCCAGGTAAAATGCATACGTGTGGACTTTGAAGCTTTGTGATGGGCCAATAATTCTTGAGTATTGTAAATGAAAGTTTCACTGGTGTTACAAATGAAATCATGCGATCTGCTGGCTCTGGTTATACGTATCCTGTTAATTACTAACAGCTTGTGCTATAGCCTTAACCAAATACATTCGGCAATAAGACAGCGAGCTGGTCTAATGGAATTCTGAAACGAAAGTCCAGTGAGATACATCTTTTAATACCTGGTAGAGGTATTGGAGAATCGTGGATTCGAACTCACGACCTTCAACCATGATTCATGACGCTATATTTGAGCGTGCTAACCAATACACTCCCCTTGTGAGAGACTCCAAGTTTCAATTTGTTTCAGACACACATGTCTGACACCTGACTTTTTGTACCGAGTCGTCGGCCTTGATCAAGCCATGCACCCACTGCCTTGTACGCGTTGTTCAATGCAGGTCACTTTTCCTATTGTTACAATTCATCGAAATGTAGCCAGCATTGTCAGGTTACTATAGCTTATGCATTTTATCGCTATTTGATCTTTCGAGTTCAATTTCTTCACTGGTCATGTTCTGGCGCATCTTCAAGACTCAGAAAGCTATAATATTCTTTTTTGTAATACCTCCATCTACAAGCGTCTCTCCAATCATCAGCTCTAATACAGTGTATTTTAGAGGAGATAGGTCAAAGAGAGACAGTGCATTGTAATGTGTGTTGGCAAGCCTGTACAAATTAGTTATGAGCATAATAAAGGAAAAGCTTACCACAACTTTGGTTAGAATTTCTGTTGAAGTTTTGGATGTATGTATGTTATCATGTTACATTATATTAGTAAATGTTCCCCCCACGTCCCAGATCTGTAGTTTGAAAATTGTATGCTCGCCCCCCCTTTATGTGTTGGCAAGCCTGTACAAGTGGATTATGACCATAATAAAGCAAAGCTTTACACCACCTTTGGTTAGAATTTCTGTTGAAGTTTGGATGTATGTATGTTATCATGTATTACATTATATTAGCAAAATGCTTCCCCCGTCCCAGATCTAGTTTGAAAATTGTATGCCCCCCCCTTTGTGTGTTGGCTTAAGCCTGTACAAGTGGATTATGACCATAATAAAGCAAAGCTTTACCACCTTTGGTTAGAATTTCTGTTGACTCTGTTGAAGTTTGGATGTATGTATGTTATCATGTATTACATTATATTAACAAAAATGCTCCCCCACGTCCCAGATCTAGTTTGAAAATTTGCTCCCCTTCTTTAAATTTGATCCTCACACTCCTCTTAACCCCCTTCACCGGGCATGGTCCTTACGGCATCATTGATTCCGTGCTAAGCCGTTTTGCATTGTGATTACTAAGGCAGGACAGTCTAAGTTATGGTCATTTTATTTTCTTTAATTTTAATAGCCAGACTTATAACTTAGACTTATAATAGAACTTATGGACTTATAACTCTTCTGATGAGCTCTTCCGGTTATATTCTTGATTCTACTAGGGCTGGACAGGCAAATTTTCAACAATGAAAATTAGAAATTTTATAGTTAACCATATGCAATGATCTCATTCCATTTGATAAAGTAGGATGACATAAATCTGTCTAGATTAATATTGGGTGAAAAAAAACTAACTTTGTTGCTTTTTGTCCAATGGCAAAAAAGAGTACAAAAGAAGTAAAAGCGGAGAAATGTGAGGGGTTTTGTGTCAGGCAGAGTGGGGAAATAGTGAGTGACATTATTATTATATAAAAAGGCTTTTTTCTGAGAGAGACCCGTGAACCGGTTGGCTCAAAACAACTGCATCACATTGGATGTGATCTTTGAAACGATGGATTTTTAATGGGTTTTTAACAGATATTTGATTATTTGGAAGATTCTTTCTTTTTAATGTATTGTTCACAAATGCAGTTGCCTTTGGGGTGGAGACATGCTCTGATTTTAGATCATTTTAAAGTATGTGATACCCAGCTAGCCGTACATGTTTATATAACTATTTTTGTGACCATCCTGTGTCCAATTTTGACACTTTACCAGTAAAAGTGTCTCATTTTAGGTCAATTGTTGTCATTTCCACTTTAAAACAACTTTGTTACGATTGCATTTTTAACAAAACTAAAATGTTTGTAAAGATTGCAAATATTTTATTTAAATTTAAACTATATGTGCTGTATGGTGGTCTATTTGTATTACTTTTGCATGACAATGTTACTTGCTGTGTACTGTTCATTTAAGTGTATTCGCAGCCCTAGCTGTCATTTTTTATCACGTTGTAAGGTTTAGGGAACAGTATTGTAGATAGCATTTTTTACAAAACTAAAATGTCAAGTCAACAATTTCATTTTGAAAATTTTAAGTGGTGTTGTCGGTTGGTCAATTTAAATAGTGTAAGTGTCACTTGTGTTTCATATTTTGTAACAAGTTTTTATAGTGAAGTGTTCACAATCACTTCATTTTTTTTAAATAAAATGGATTTCAATCAATGTACTTCTTTTTGATTATTGCAAAGAAACAGAATGAATGTATTTACTTGTGTTGCCATGTCCCAAGAGAGAGCCCCCCCACCCCAAAAATTGAAAATAAAATTAGAAAAATAAAGCATTGTGTTTGTCATTTAATTCTAATATTTAAATTTTTACTTTAACGTCAATATAGTAAATTGCTAAATATATACTGGTTGCATTTTAATTTTTAGATGTTTTATGATAATAAATGATTAAAATATGATAGTCTCCCAAAAGGCAATAAGTAATTCAACTGGCAGTTGTGCATAAAACATTTAGGGAGTGAAGTAATTAATAAATATGGGTAATTGGTATTTGTTGGGCATGGGTTGAATATGGCTAATTTTGTAATAGTAATGGGTATATGTTGGACATGGGTTGAAAACATTTTGGTATGAACTAATTAATAAATATGGCTAATTTTGTAATAGTAATTGGTATTTGTTTGGCATGGGTGAAATAAATTTTGTTATGAACTAATTAATAATTATGGGTCATTTGGTATTTGTATTAATAGTTATTTGTTGGCCCTGGTTGAAAACTTTTAACATAGCCACACATTAAAGTCATTTCATATCTTTATCTTTATTAATAGGTTTATTAGCTTGCTAGTGTTCAGTTAATTTCATAATACACCTTTCAATGTAAGACTTAAACAACAAATTGTTTGGTTAATTTTATTGGGTCCGGTGTTTTCAAGTTCAAGTGCAAATTCAAAGTGTGTTAAATTAAATTAAAAAAATTTTAAGTTCCAACATGTCAGACGTATTTTAGTATATTTATTAATTAGAAATCCCCACCTACCCAAACGATCTACAAACGTTTTACAAACTTTCTCATACGGAGCTAGTACCCATGTCATTTGGGTTACTACGTTTTGAACGACCCATTCACGTCTCCACAGGACCGCATACGGCTCAGAAACGGCTTCTCACGAACATGGGCGACGTAAAAAGATCAAAGGGAATTCGATCAATAATCCCCTACGCGCGGCATGCTCACGCGATTCCAATTTTCACTTCTCCAGAGAAGTGTTACGAGTCCGCGTCATTTTAGCTCGCGGACATCACGCGGAGGTTTGCGCGGTCCACTGGCGTTCTACTTTCGGAACCGGGCGTCTCCCGGCGATTCATCTGCGGCGCGTCTGCGGCGCAGTGCGTTCTCAAAAGTGACCGGGCACTTTTTGCAACTAGTTGCAACTTTTTTTTATTGTTTACGTTTTTTGTTGATTTTTTACGCGGACTGATTTGTTCATCTTTGCCATCAAGTTTGATATTTCATGCATCCTTGTCATTAAGTTTGGATATTTCATGCATCTTTGCCATCAAGTTGGATATTTCATGCATCCTTGTCATTAAGTTTGAATTTGTAAATTATCGCTCTGAGAAGCATTTGTTTGAAAACTTTGTTATTGGAACTTTGAAGACTTGATAAAGCTCACAGAGCATTGTTTTGGAGATATCATCTCATTTGTGCCAGACGAGCTGAAAGCCGCTGGGAAACTTTGGAATTGGATTAGACTTTGCAAAGCAAGCATTTCTGGAGTGGATATTTTGTGGAGTGGAAACTTTTGGGAGTGGACAGTAATTTCAAGTGTCAGATTGTGTCAGAACATTCACAGCAATCTTGTGTAAAAAAGTATTTTTCTATTTAATTTATTTAGACATTTGTATCAGGTATTTGATTTGTGTTATAAAAATAAATAATTGTAAAATTTAACCACTAAATTCGCAGTGTTAATTTGACCATACCCCTAGACGTTCTAATCTGTTACTTGAGCCATAACAAAATTGGGGGCTCGTCCGGGATTCTGAATCTGAGTGTGTACAGGATTATTTTAAACTCTGTGCAAAAGTTATTTGATTGAGGTTGTGTGAATTTGGTGGTTGTAGTGAAGTCGTATTAACATGGCAACATTTGACCTAAACAATTTATAGAAAATCCTGATGCAACAGAATTCAAATCTTTAAACAAAGATAAGCTGTTGGCATTAGCTGAGCATCTTGAATTATCTGATGTTAAGAAATCCATAAAAAATCAGAAATCAAAAACATAGTTGCAGAAAAATTGATAGAAGATGAAATATTCTCGGAAGAAGAAATTTTATCTGAAACTGACAAAAATGTTACTATTTAAAAAAATTAGAACTTGAATTTCAGGAAAAAGAAAGAGAAAAGAAAGGGAATTAGAGCTAAGAAAAAATAGAAAAAGAAAGGGAAAACCAAACATATTAGACTGGTACCCCCATTTCAAGAAAAGGAGGTTGACCAGTACTTTTTGCACTTTGAAAAAGTAGCAAAAAATCTGAATTGGCCTAAGGAAAATTGGACTATGCTCTTACAGAGTGTTCTATCTGGCAAGGCTAGGGAAATTTTTACACAACTTTCGGTTGATCAGGCTTCAAACTATGATACAGTGAAGACCTTGATTTTAAAAGGGTATGAATTGGTGCCTGAGGCATATCGCCAGAAGTTCAGAAATTGGGGAAAAAAAATGACCAAACTTATGTTGAGTTTGCCAGAACTAAGGAACAGTTGTTTGATCGCTGGTGTAATTCTAAAAAGATTGAGGAAAATTTTTGATAAATTGCGCCAGCTAGTTTTGATTGAAGAATTTAAAAGATGCATACACTCTGATGTGAAAACATATATAGATGAACAGAGTGCAGACACATTGGA
>CM032663.1:30993339-31113572 GCA_019095985.1 Streblospio benedicti | reverse complement strand
TTCCGATGACTGACCATGTGGAAGGCCTTATTCAAAGGTCAAGTATTGCTACGTCTACTTGGTTTCCACCATCGTGGGATGTGGGATTTCCACTTTTAATGTAGGATGTAGGAGGAGAAATTCTAATTATAGTCTATCGATATGGATTTAAAACAAAGCAAAAACGGAAAATACACAATACGCATATACAAGACACCTTAAATGGCCATACTATGTGGTTTAACAATGGAAATATTCAATATTGTTGTATAGCAGGTTTGATGTTGACAAGGGCACTGGTGTGCCGAAATTTAAATAAATATAAGGAAATATATATGTTTTAGTTTTGTTGGAATAAGCAAAAAAAAAAAAAAGTACATAAAAAGGAAATATTAGATATACTTTAGATACACTGACAGCATCAGCAGATTTAACTTATTGTGTGATATGTCATATATGACACAACGTTAATTAACCAGTGAGGGGGGGGGGTGTCATTCTATTTTCCAATAATATAGAATTTATGACCCACCCCCCAATTGAATGTAAAAAAAATCATTACCCCCACACACACACATTCCTGTCAACAAAAAAATCATGCACCCCCCCTGGTAATTCAAAATTTCATATGCCCTACCCCCACCCCCATCATAAGTTTTATATATTCTTGCAATGACATGATACATTCTGAGAACGTACCGTAAATCTTCTAATGATGGTCTACCTCTAATTACAGCCTACCTCCATTGAACGCCCCCTTCAGCTGGTAGGTATTCTGTTAAACGCCTACCTCTGATAAACGTCTCCTCTGGGAATGGGCGCGCAGACGCTATCGCAGCAGTGTCTGCAATACTCTGGCAATATGTGCATTGTCCACATAACTTTATGTCTACGAAAAGCTCACATCGAACCATGTGCTCCTTCACAAATTGTTCCATCTTTGAAAAACAGGCTGACCCAGGTAAATGCATACGTGTGGACTTTGAAGCTTTGTGATGGGCCAATAATTCTTGAGTATTGTAAACGAAAAGTTTCACTGGTGTTACAAATGAAATCATGCGATCTGCTGGCTCTGGTTATACGTATCCTGTTAATTACTAACATCTTGTGCTATAGCCTTAACCAAATACATTCGGCAATAAGACAGCGAGCTAGTCTAATGGAGATTCTGAAACGAAAGTCAGTGAGATACATCTTTTTAATACCTGGTAGAGGTATTGGAGAATCGTGGATTCGAACTCACGACCTTCCAACCATGATTCATGACGCTATATTTAGCCTGCAGCCTCGTCAGCCTTGATCAATTGTTGATCCGACGTGCACCCACTGACTTTTTACCGAGTACGTTGTAAGCCATGCAAGATGCATTGTGCTTGTTCCTAGGTCACTTTTGTTACAATTCATCGAAATGTAGCCAGCATTGTCGGGTTACTATAGCTTATGCATTTTTATCACTATTTGATCTTTCAGCGAGTTCAATTTTTTCACTGGTCATGTTCTGTGCATCTTCAAGACTCAAGCTATAATATTCTTTTTGTAATGCATCTCCATCTACAAGCGTCTCTCCAATCACAGCATCAGTCCTCTGCCTCATTTTGACCAGAATCTCCCCTAGAGCGATGCATCCGTATTCTGCTACGTGATGCATGCAGCTTACGTTTTTCCCCTTCTCTAAACTGTACCTCAAAGTTGTTAACTCCTACCCCTGGTCCACCATCAGTAAGCCACAGTGTGTTTTAGAGGAGATAGATCAAGGGAACAGTGCATTGTAATGCGTGTTGGCAAGCCTGTACAAGTGGATTATAACGACTTAATTAAGCAAAGCTTTATCACCTTTGGTTAGAATTTCTTTTGAAGTTTGGATGTATGTATGTTATCATGTATTACATTAGCAAAAATGCTTTCCTCCCCCCCACGTCCCAGGACTAGTTTGAAAATTGTATGCCCCCCTTAAATTTGATCCTCTCCGCCTCCCTCGCCCAACCCCCTCACTGGGTATGGTCCTTGCGGCATCATTGATTCCGTGCTAAGCCGTTTGCATTGTGATTACTAAGGCAGGACAGTCTAAATTATTGTCATTTTATTTTTATTAATTTTGATAATAGACTCTTCTGATGAGCTCTTCCGGTTATATTCTTGCTTCTACTAGGGCTGGACAGGCAAATTTTTCAACCAATGAAAATTAGAAATTTTATAGTTAACCATATGCGATGATCTCATTCGATTTGATAAAGTGGGATGACATAAATCTGTCTAGTAAATATCATATTGGGTGAAAAAAACTAACTTTGTTGATTTTGTCCAATGGCAAAAGAGTACAAAAGAGTAAAAGCGGAGGCAATGTGAGGGGTTTGTGTCAGGCAGAGTGGGAAATAGTGAGTGACATTATTATATAAGAAAAGGCTTTTTCTAGAAGAGAGACCCGTGAACCGGTTGAAACAAAGGCAACTGCATCACTACACATTGGATGTGATCTTTGAAACGTGGATTTTTTAATGGGTTTTTAACAGATATTTGATTAGTTGGAAGAGTCTTTCTTTTTTAATGTATTGTTCACAAATGCAGTTGCCTTTGGGGTGGAACATGCTCTGATTTTAGATCATTTTAAAGTATGTGATACCAATTGCTTCGTACATGTTTATATACCCGGTAACTATTTTTGTGACCATCACCTTTGTCCAATTTTGACACTTTACCAGTAAAAAGTGTCTCATTTTAGGTCAATTGTTGTCATTTTCCACTTTGAAACAACTTTGTAATACATGACCTCCAAATTTGATACACTTAACTATATTAGTGGTTTTCGTCACCTGTGTCCAATTTTGGCATTTTTTAAATATTTTGTCAATGTCAATTCTTACTATTTTCTACAAAAGCTTCAATAATTCTTGCAACATGACTTTCAAACCTGAAACAGTTTATATTACTTGTGAAAATGACCTTTGCCTATTTTTCGCATTTTGCCATTTAGTGTGTCTTTCAGGAAGCTATTTTATTATGGGTTTTTCTTCTCTCTCTCTCTGCTCTCCATACATGTACCAATATATATCTTTATATAGATAGGCTTTGCGTTTGCAGAATATCATTTTAGGTATTTAAATGTGGGAGATTGGAAAAACGTGTGGGAAGTTGGAGAAAAGGCAAGAGTAAGGGTTGTGAGAAATGAGACAAAAAAAGAGGACTGTGGGATTTCTCGACCCCTTATAACCCTACCGCCATCACACCCACCCACACACCCCACTCCCGGATCCCTATCCTCCTCCACCTTCCATCCTACCCAACTAACCCATATGTATACAGATCTACCCGTAGATGAAAACCGACAGTCTACTTCATATCTTAAACAACCAGTCCCACAGTTTTATGAAGATCTTACCCCAAAAGGTTGGATCCATGTGAGTAGAAATACTCAGCATGGCCGCCCCCTTTATATAGCAGCAGACGACATGTCTGCCACTGAGCTGAGCAGGGGGAGACAGCGAGCGCTCACCCGCCCGGGATATTGATCCATGTAGTACTCACTCCACCCTGCCGCCGCACAGTGAGCAAGTGAGAGGTGATTTCCCCTCTACTACACGCTGCTCCATTGCCGGGGGATTATTAAAAAACGCGGATATACTTGCATAGTATAGAGCTTTGTATAGCATTGGGTGGTGAATCACACATGCACAAGTAGGATACGGCAGTATCTTTACAGGATACTACAATACATCCGCATATAGTTGGTTCACAGCAGGATATATCTATATATAGTAGTTATACGTGCACAATAGGCGGATATACTATCTGGGTACAGGATACAGATTTCCCACGCCACTACCATAGTCATTGGTTAAGTGTTGTTTTACAAATACCCAACAGCGTGGTTAATTTGGGTAAAGCGGTAGCGGTCAGAGCGGCAAAACCATCCTGAGCCAAACGAATCTTAACCAGTTGGTCACAGCGAAAACCACCTCCTCCAACAACCCCCACGAAGGTTGAGGGATCATAATATTGTGTGGTATAGTTCCTCCTACTACTTCTGAGCTAGTTTGCCACTAACTAGTAGAACCCGACGGCTCAGGTACGATGTTTAATTCAGGTACGCCCCGGCGGCAGCGGCGCAGCCAGCATAGCCGGTTTTTCTACGCTTTTTTTCACGTGTTCATGGACAAACATCTGGACTCTTTTCACACATGTGCTTTCATGCTCGTGGTATGTTTCAATCTGGGCGACATTAAATTACCCGACAATGGTTCAATCGCGATATCATTTTCAAAACAGTGATGTTTGGCCAATAGGTGTGTACATGAAACACTGGGTGCATTGTTATTTCAGCACTCCTGAGGTAACAAGCCTCTCTTCCATTTCAATATGTCAGCAGCGTGAAAAGGGTCCATTGTCCAAGACGAGTATCTGTGTTGTCTGTGCAGTTGTAAAACATACGAGTTACTTGTCCTACAGCCAAGTGTTCTTACATATTCATTCTTATATATTAACCACCATAAGTGTCAATTGGATTTCTGACATTGTAGTCTATTTAATGGGACAAGTACATTTTAGTTAAAGATACCCGCGCTACAGACAAGTAAAATTGTTTGTTCTGTCCATGGCCTTGGTGTTGTGGCTGTTGTGATCGTGGTCAGTATTGTGTAGTGATCCTTCACCGTTGTACAAATGCAATTGCAGTCGTGCATCTGGGGCTGTTGTATGAGGATGTTTGGGGGTTTTGTGGTGAAATTTTCGTGGGGTGACATTTAAGAATTCTTTGCAAAGTCGATTTGAGCATTTGAAACCCCTGGACACCCCCACCCCCCCTCCCCCTGGATGCAACATTGCAGTGTATATATTCAATAACTATATTGTGGGCTGGAATGTCCACTGGTTTCTTGTAATCTGCATATTTAGGTTTAGACCAGTCTAGGGTTATAGCAAGTTATGTTTTAAGAACTTCAAACGATGACAGGCTGATATAAATTGTGTGATTATTATGTTTTAGTTATTACAAATTTTGTGATTATTGAGTTTGGGTTATTACACTTCTCATTTGCAGAGTCATTGCTACAGCTAAAATGCAGAGTTTTGTGCTCGTTATTACAAATTTTACCATATTAAGACATTGTGCACTACATCCTAGAGAAATTTGCTGTCTTTAAAAGAAAAATAACTCAATGAAAAATTCAAGGTTGTCATTGGCATTCATTTTGATCAAGTAGATCACATACTTTATATAGAAAATACTAGCAGCATCCAGATGACTCAAGGTGATAGTTTGCAAAAGAATTTATAATAAATGTGCACAAATTGAAAGATGTCAAATAATGATTATCATAATGCACTATTCATAATGTTCTGATAATGTTCACAATCCTATAGTTAATGTCTCCGTGTAGATTGCGAGAGAGTTCAAAATCCTTTCTAATGTGCAACATTCTTTTTTTATTTATTACACTTGAATGAAAACAATAAACGTGATATCCTGTATAATCGTTACCAGTATTTGAAATACGCTATAATGTTTGTCTTCAGACATAATTACTAAATAGCGATTCGCGAAGCAACTGAATGAGAATGCAGGTGATTATTACAATCCACTAAGGAAGCAAGTGCTTTGTGGCCCCCAGGGAGTTGAGTAAGGAAAAAAAGGGAATGACAAGGATGTGTGGGGTGAATAACTATGCATTAGCGATTAAATGATGTCAGCAGCATGGCTTATGCATAGGGCACATCAGACGGCAAGGTCAGTCTTCTGCTAGTCTACTGCCAAAAACTTATATGTGTTTTCAACATTGCCTCATGCGTTCACGCAAATGGAACTCATTGAATTATCACTCGCATCCACGTTTGCACACACTCCACCATTTCATTTTCAATTCATAAAAACCAGACTTCACAGTGAGTCATGACTATATCAGAACATTGACATTAACAATGTCAACCCAAAAATAATTCTTCTGAAAATAAATTGTATATTCATTGGCTTTAAGGGTGTAAGTGTGCACATTTGGTTGCTAATTCGATGTCCTTTTTGCTGGATATTCTGCATAAACCTTCATTTCACTTCCCAGATAATTACCAAGGGAATTACTTGACTACATGTAAGTGAGGCTGCGAATCTCCATATGTGGCAAGTACCCTGTCCCAAATGTGCACAAGCCGCCACTGTCTGATGAGGTTAACTCGGGGCCTACAGCACCAAGGCTCATGTCACATTTTGCTACCAGCAAAATCTATTATAAATAGGTGCTGTCTTCCATGTTTTGTCGGATAAAAACTAAGCCTGTATTATGCCCATAGCTCTGAATGTGCCCTCGATGACTGTGCACTATGATGAGCTTGATTTAGAATTGACAAAATAAGCTTCATTAAACATTACTTCCAGAATCACTCAAGAATCATGGAAAATGAAATAGAAGTAGCTTTTTTTTCTTGTGTTTGCTAATTAGTTCTATATCACACGTCTGAAGCCCACTAAATGACAGTCGTCAGAATTCCCGACATCTCGTGTTTCCGTGTGTGTCTCAATGATGCTTTGATTGGCGTTGTATAGTGGTGTGCCAAGCCACTAACATGGTGACATGATACATGATTGTCTAGTTACTCCTACCACCGATGTGTCGCATGATAGTGAGTGTGTCTATGGTGCCATGGATTGGCTCAAACTCTGTTAATTGTGTATATGTGAAACTTGCTATCTATTAACATACATGTATAGCACATATTTAACAAATTTCAAATAAAACAAGTTTGAATAGCACACAGCACATCCTAAATGCGTTAGTTAAAAAATGCATGTTTTGTCTGAATCTCATAAAATCTATGAACATAAATAGCACATATTGATGTCCTTGATAAGCACAAATAGAGGAGACTTATTATGTATTGTCTGGGGAAGTAATGATCCATGTCCGTGATAACACCAATGAGAGCCAGATATTGATTGTAGAGGCATTAAGACAGTCGCAGCACTTCTAATGGAAGGTGTTTGCAATTTGCATGGATCAGTTTGGATGAGTTTTACAATCTTCATATAAAAGCCCTTGGGCCTCTATATTAGTCACCATTTTGTCATGTTACATGTGGTTATAGGCTTTTATCTGACCATGTATTAATTTTATCTGCAATCAGTCAAAGTTGTACAACTATAGGGCCACTCTGTCTTTCACAGTGTGTGCAAGGCCTTTGCATGTATGTATTAGCATTTGAATTGTAATCGAATGTGACAAAATCTATTTAGATCGGGGGCTTTGAAGTGAACATGGCCTTTTGCGTGGATGTTTAGGGTACTTTCCATACACGGAGGCAACTTAAATCTACACCTGGTTATTTCAATTGCTGTCCATTACAGTGCCTTTGTGAACTCCCTGGGGAGCATTTTGCATTCATAGCTAACAGGGCTCATCATTCACATGTGTAATCACTAGAGTAAGATTAATTCAAAAGCATTGAGAACCACATATACCACCGTGGTCAATGACTAATTTAGGGAGCACAGGGTTAAGGGAGCTGATGTGTTAAGCTGAGTAATCAGTGAGGCGTGAACAAGTAGTAATTAGATGGTGCTCCAAATATGGATTCGTCTCTTCTGTTCTGCTGGAAGGCTACGTATTACTTAAGTTCTATACTGCATGGTACTGACAGGAGTCATCCCACTTTTGTGAAAATAATTGATAAAAATGGGTCAATCATCTTACTTTTTCTATTAGTTCCTGCAATAGCATTTGCACCATTAGAATACTTATGGTTTTAAATCCCTAAGGTAAGTGTAAGAGCACAAGAATAGTCTGAACTTGTGGACAATAATTTTCTATCTTTTTCCCCCAAAACCCTAGGCCTGTCTTTTCAAAGTTAAATAAAATACTAATATATTGGCAGATCCAGGATTTCCTGGAATGCCTCTTGATATTTTTGTAGCTGATGTAGGATGTGGACAAAATTTTGCCAAATTTGACTGGAAGTGGGTGTCCAGGCCACCCGAGCTTCCCCTCCTACCTGGATCTGCCAGTGTAATGTTTTTGAATGTATTTTGCAAGAAACCATGTGGAAAATAATTTATCTTGAATGTTTCATTACTTTGGATTGTGGATATTTACTTTCTAATCTATTAAGTTTAAAAGCATTTATGTACTGCTACATGTATGCGGGTATTTTGCATAAATAATTTTTGACCTTCAAGCATTTCCACCTGAAGTTCGCATTAACTTAATAATGTATGATGATTATAGGAATTATAAATGTGATGACATGTTGGTGGCTCTTTAATGTGATTACTTTCTATAGGCCAGGATCGCTATTGGCAAGGTATACAGCATTGGTTTGTCTTGAAACATTTATTCTTTCAGAATGACTTTCCTTCAATTTTGAAATTGTGATTTATTATATTACACTTTCTCAAACCTACGTCAAAATTGTTTTGTTAATTAATACACCTCTTGAAACATATTTCATTTGGTGATATGCTTTGATTTCAAACACATTTAATCACAATGAGCAGTGACAATTACCTGGTACTATTTTAGTTCACTCATATTTTCATCCAATGTTTTATCTTCGGTTATTTGATTTTCAAAGGTTACTGTAATTAGATTTTGTGCACGTGACATAATGAGGATGGTTTATGAACTTATTACATTTATAAATCGGTAATGAACACAAAATTAGTTGTAGAGTGGGGTGTGTGGTTCGTATGATGATTAAAATGTAGCTGCAATTTTAACAGAAAACAAATTATGTTTAGTAATTTGAATTTTCAGAAAGTACTCCAATCATTTATCTTATATCTCTATACATCTTACATGTATATTATCCAACATATCCTGTTGGACTTGTTTGATAAATTTGCATTCGCCACATACAACGTCAAGTGATGCAATTTCATACAAAACATGGTATTCTATAATTCAAGAATCGCCAAGCTTTTAAGCACCAAAAAGCACATGCGTACAAACGAAAATCAGGATTTTTGCTCTAATCTATTTGTGATGGTCAATCTTACAGGTCTTAGTAACGACCTGGCTATGTCCCTGTATATATGGCACGAAGAGATTGTTTCATTTTTTTTTTTTTTTCATATTTCAAGAAGGTAACCCAACAAAATATAAAAACCAATGTTCCCAAATGTACACACATGGGTTTTGTGCGTATACTCATGCTACCCCCTCATACCCTCACACCCCACCCCCACCTTTTCATGTCTGTAATTCAGGGTGCTGTGATGTTGAGTGCATGGAAGCAGATGATATTTTTTCTGCTCAATTTGGCCGCCACACGACTGTAATGATGAGAGGCTTTGAAGTGTCGTTATCAGGTTCTGTGACAGTCGCAAGCTTTCATTAGCGACTGTTATTTTCAAGCGAAATTAAAGGTAGATTTGGTGATAACAGAATGGACTTTATGTAGAGACATTAGAATAAGGAATCATGTTGTTCATTGCATTGCACTATTGAACTGAAAACTTTGGTGGACTATAATGGCTGACAATACAAGCAAACTGCAGCAATGATTTTCTTTTTTTGAAAGCTGTTTTTTCCATTATCAGAATTGTGCACCTTGTGTTGCGTGCTCATGCTTCTGCATTTAAAATCTGGTCTGAGGCCTGGACTGAGGCTACACATGTGGAAATGACAATTCTCCCAAATTACACACATCGAATTCAGTCTAAAAACGTCTGTCACTTTTGTGGGATGAAATAATGGCAATACTTCACCATTTGAAAGAAGAGTTTAGCTTGTATGGTGCATTTTTATGATGGCTCAAACTCGAGATAGGATCATTGTGCATTTTAGATCTATAGCTGCCGGGTGGATCGAGCTTTTTGGGAAGGGGACCCCATGGTTGCGAGACCAGAATGATACCATCATCCCAATGAGCGAGCTGTAAAAGGTTATACATGGACAAACTTTTGTCCCTGTAATTACCAGCTTATATACAAATGTACTTGGTTGCTTATTATTTAAACCCAGATATCAAGGGTGCCAATTCCACTGAATTCAGTAACTTTTTCTAAGGACTAATTTCTTAGGTGGGATTGAAACCCACATCCTCTAGGTTGAGATGATAATTGAGCAAGTACCGGTATGTAGGCTTGGAGTTACAGAAACAACAGAGCTCGCTGCTTGGGATGATGGTGTCTGATTTTATAACCACGGGGTTGTGAGCTTGAGTCCATCGGTGCCACTTGATATAGTTAAAACTGTCAAAGAAGCTTAGGGTTGTAAAACATGTCCTCAGGTATGTCAATATGCTTGCTATAGGTACTGAGAGAGGGGGGGATAAAATTGAAGTTATTAATCACTATAATTTGGAGTTTTTGATGCACTGAATTTTTTATTTACACCTTTCATTTTCGAATTAGATTGAGTCCAGCTTTATTATCAATGGATCCCCCTGAAGGTTGGCCTCTTTCTGAGTATGACAAATGTGGGGCCAGCTGTCTGGCCAGAGCTCTCTATCGACGCATGTTTTATTGGGTGAACTAGACCAAATCTAATAATGCAGCTCCGCAAATATGCTCTTGGTTGTCAGCTCATGGAGCTATATTTTAGAGTCTGACACTCGGTCAGGCTGCTTTAAACAACCAGCAATATTCTAGACTGAATTGAATTGTATATGAAATTTAGTATGTTTAATATATCATTATCATACAGTGTCATTGTCATCATTATGATGGAGTGGATGCTGGATAGTGAGTGAGTGGGACCTTGGACCTGAAGGTCGTTGGTTCAGATCCAACGTGGTACTGGCGCATAGTATTGGTCAAACTCATAACCCTAATCAGGCACATACTGATTTCTTGTGAAATTAGAGCAGATCCAGCTGTCGATAGTTTTTGGAACTGTTAATGCTGAGTACTGCCCAGTCAGAATATGAGCGTCCCAATTTGGATCTGAGTAAGATGATGGAAAGTTTGTTGAGTCATATGTGAAAAATAGACCACAAACTAAAGGCTAAGATTGCTTTTCCAAAAAGTCAAATATGGTTTGGATTGAGATACTATGTTAAACTCGTTACAAAATCCTTGGATGAGCATGGTCTAGAAAATGTGGCAACATATACTTGGCTGTCTGGAACAAGAGACTTGAAAATAATATCCTTTCAATGTGATGCTTGTAAACCATCTGTTCATGTGTATTAAATACATGTACTGGTAGTATAGAGTCAAATGTGTGATACAGTTGAGTGAACACTACTGCATGTACTACAAGACAGTCCCTTGGAAATGACCTATGTGTTTCGTTCTAGGATGGTGTAGGTTTAATGGGTTGGAGTCTTGACAGAGTTTATGAGATATGGACACGGAGAGAGAATTCTGCCATGCTAACATAAAAGTCCATCAAAATGATATAATACATTTTTATTTTCTTTGGCTTGTACAATCTTACAAGAGTCACTGTAAAATGACCAGTCCCCTCTACGTTATGACACATACATCACATTAAACTAAGCAACGCACTACAAGTAGGGTATATATCACCATATAGCCAATTCCATTGACGGCAAAGGTTGTTTTGAGTCATAAGAGCTCAGCTATGTGAATATTAGAAGTCTTCCACAGTAGGAAAACTTATATTTTTGATTTATTGTTACTTTATCAGATTTACCCATGTTTTTTACCTTGTTTTTCTTTGAAATATAAATTGTAGATATGAACAGCAGGTATTGGTCATCTCATAGTCGATATTTAAAGTTTTGACAGACAGAAGACATGATAGGAATCCCGGGTGGTTTGATGGGCATTTTAAGAGTGAGAGAGTTAATGACATGCATGAGTTGCTGCATTTTGTAAACTTTAATTCCATATTTCATAAGTGAAATATAGAAAAGCTAACAGAAAAATACATGTTTTCACGGGTTTAAAAGCATGCATTAGGTTCTCACTGCAACTATGAATTGCCAATAGAAGGTGGACCTCAATATGCACTGGCAGACCAGAATTACCCCCTTCAACCCCCACTCATGGATCATACTGCATCAGACTCAGACGTGAAATTAAGGCCCTACATGAGGTATGAAAGTGATAAATACAGTGTTACATTTAAAGAAAAAAGATTTTGGATTGTTGTTTGAAAGGTTAAAAACAATATACATTACAAAAGCTGAAAAATGTTCATTTTGTCAAGTCATCTTGAACTTTTATTTGAGAGTGCTGGGGCGTCTGGTACACCATTCAAAAGACCATATTAAAGAGTGCTTTCCAAAACATATTTTCACAAAGATTTCTAACTTAGTTTTTGATATATAAGAGCATTAAGTTTGGGGGTAAATCCTGTGACATGTACTAAAACACGGGATGGAATGAAATTGGACACTGCGGGACATTACAGGATGACTATTAGCAGAAATACATCTTTTCTGTGGACTAACTTGTAATCATATTTCAATAATGATTATTTATGATAATATTCAACCGCATGCAGTGCATGATGATCAATGCATGAAAACAACGTGAACATGATCAAACATATTTTATTCGATTTGATCCAGGTTACACGGAAGCAAATTTATTTCTGCATGTATTTTATTTTTGATATTGACATGTCTGAGAATACAGTTTGCAAACATTCTAAAGAGGCAATTCGACGCTACAAATGTGATATGACACATCCGCTTCTATTGCCACTTACAGAGTAAATTAAAGGTAATTGCTGAGAAAACGTTGTAAAGCAGACGACAAAACAGCAATTTCTGTGCTGCTTGGGGCATCAGTAAAAACGTGTGAACAAATGTAATTGTATTTCAATGAGCAGTTATATCATTTTTCGATTTGCTTTTGATATGACAACTTCAGGGTACATCCATTTGAGTTGTCTGAAA
Organism: Streblospio benedicti; assembly: GCA_019095985.1. NCBI lineage: Eukaryota > Metazoa > Annelida > Polychaeta > Spionida > Spionidae > Streblospio > Streblospio benedicti. The sequence continues at coordinate 31,100,801 of CM032663.1, read as the reverse complement.
TATTAGGAATACAAATAAATGTGATCAAAACATTTATATTAATGCCTACTGGTTTGTAAGAGGAACTATGCTATGTTCTGGGGGTGGGCTTTTCATGAATAGGTATTTCTATTGACATTTCATATACCGGGGTAGGTCAGACACTTGATAAAAAATAATTGGAGATCTTAAAAGACCTTTACTTGAGCTTCACAATGAAGTAGCTAGGCTATATGTAAGTGAAAGGAGTATACTCAGTTGATTTTGATAATTTCTTTACTCAGGTTATGTGCAAAATACTGTTCTACACACCATGAATACAAGTTAAGGATAACTTTTAGACTACCCGGTACTCTTTTTTCACAAAAGATTTCCCAATTGAAAGATGTGCACAAACAATTAGATACATATATAAGAGGTTTGGAGCCACAAACCTATTTCAAATTAAAGGAGGCTTCATTTAATATTACCAGTAATTATATAAATCATCTCTCACTTAGAGTTTTTATTGCGTTCTGTGGAAAGATTGTAAAATTTCGACTAGTCAATACCAGCTTCATCCTCCCGCTGCTTGGAGGGAGCTTATCCAAACCTGTCCTATATAATCATGACAATTACCATCCGCACTAAACCCACACATTTTTGCGTAAAGTCTGCAGCACCCATAAATGTCATCGCTCGACTCCTACAATGGAACTTTCATGTGACTTTAACGATCCCCGTCCTTTGCTTTATGTTGTCTTTTCATAGTTGTAATGTTCACACATTCCACGAAAAGCATTTTTATCTGTTTCACAAAGAAAGCCACGGATGCTCAATTTGTGATGATTTGATTTTTGTCAGAAATCTGTCTGATAAAAGTACATTGATTTAAAAAACACAGTAATTTCATCTCAATGGGGAAGCTTTTTTAACTTCAAAATTTTCACATTCCACCATATTCATTTTTTCTATCATACATTATATTGATATTTGATCTCAAGGAATCTGGCATTTTAAGTTTCTTAATATCAATCAAAAAGGTATGTTAATTTGGAAAAGCATGGACGTTTGTCAAATCATGTTTTAACCAAAAAGTCAATTGAATGTTCTTAACATTGAAATTATTGGTGCAAAGCTCAAAGTCATATAGATCTACCTGTGTTTAAAAATGTTTCATGTTATCTAAAATGTGGCTACTTCCATTATAAAAGAAAAAAAGCAATATGCTGGGGTAAATGGTTTCTTTGTCGTGAAAAGACTCCGTTCTCAGCATTTCTTAGACACCCTCATACAACATTTAGCCCACTATTCCATTGATGCAAAAATATCAGAAACATTGTGAATTAATGCATTAAAATGAGAAAGACTGACATTAGTCTTTATTTATTTTACATCTCTGGGAGTTACATATTCTTGATTCATATTATTATTTATGTAAAGCTCAATTTATTTCAAGTCTTAGACTTTTTTTAATGTTTTAAGAACATTAGATGTAACATATTTTGTAGAATCTGATCTAAATGTTCAAAATATCAGATATATTAGTAATCAAGACGCTGTTAGGAAGAAAAACCCCACTATCATTGCTATGAGCAGACGGCTAAAATAAACAGGTACATAAATATATACCTATATGGGAAAAAGTGTACATTTTGATATTGGCTAAAAGGGTGCTAAGTTAATTAACTGAAAATGTAACAATTCCTCAACATATATTCCTTATAGGATAATGCATAAGCATAAGATCTTAGCATCTGTGGACTTCATAATTCATCTTTATTATTGCGGTTTCTTTAATCCTGTGTTTCTTTGTTGAGGCCTGAATTAATTCTCCTTTAATGGGTACAGCCTGAGTGCCAAGTGACAGTGTGTCTGATGATAGTGACCATGCCCAGCGTTTATTGAGAATGGTTTGAGTTTTTTTTAGTTCTTCTAATATTTTAGTAGCTAGAATATTAAGCAAGCGAACATTTATATACAAATGTATGTTAATCTGCACAAATGAAGCAAGTTGTGTCAATGTTTTCCCTTTCAATGCTGTTCTTATGGTGCTTTTCTAATCATTGTCATGGAAAGAATATTGGAGAGAATACTATGTCTCGGTCGCATGATAAGGAAATGACTATAAACTTAATTAATTACAGAAAATGGGTTAATGGAAAATTGTGTCTTTTACTAGAAAATTAGCTCATTTATGAGTTTTCATTGTTATGAAAATTGAAGTCTACCTTGTCGGTTATTTTAGAGTTTGAAATCATTATGAGGAGCAGACAAAACAGTTGAGTCCCTCAAATAGACAAGCATGTGATGTGTACAGGAATCATTGTTTTGATTCAGCGACATTAAAAATGTCACAGAGATGGACTCACTACCCGAATTAACAATACAACTAAATATGTAAATTCAATTTTTGGCTGCAGAGTCGAATGGTTTCTCTAGTCTGATGCAAGAGCCTGGTGCCTGGTGCATTGAGGAAGGCGACCTTGATTCAATGTGCTGTTCCAATGGAGTGCGCCGAGTGCATGGAGAAGGGCGTCTGATCGAGCGTCCTTGATTCATTGTGGTGTATCAATGGAGTACGCCTGATCCATCATACAGTGCTTGATTGGCGAGTGGCTGCTTCACATTGGCTGGGTGGGATGTTGATACATCTGATGTTTCAGAGTGTTACAAAAAAGGTGTCAACAAAGTCACCAACATTTTTGTATGTCATATGATGGTTTAAAAAGCAGCCGTTACTAAACAGGCAGTGCCGAGCACTAAATAATCTCCATGGAGTTCTCATGATAATGAGCCAAATGTCTAGATAGCCATCTGCAGTGTCATTCAATGTACTGTATACGACTATCCAAGCACTCAGGGCTGTTAAATTGAAATTTTCTCAAACTGGGGGTGGAATGTTACACGAGAGTGCAGTTACTACATAATTCTTAAGAACATTTAAGAAATAGAGGGGGCAGGGCTGTTACACAAGGGTGGGTACTTGGATGGTTATATACGGTATTTCTGCTAAATGTGATATTTAAATGGAACTCTGCTTTAGAATTTACATTTTATGTTATGATATAAAATCAACAATTAGCCGAAGAGTATTCCCTAAATGAAAACATTACATCCGTCTTTAATTCAGAATTTTACAAAACTCGATTTTACAAATAGCCCATAAGAACTGCAGCATATTTATATCACAATGCAATAGTGTCCTAAAACCCTAACTATATTGGGCATACATCTGTTAAATTACAAGTCTGGGAGGCTGCTAATGCTCCAGCAGATCCCTATAAAGCTCCCGGCTCTAAGTGGCCCGATCTTTATAACTGGATAGGGCATGATAAGTCACCCACCTAATTTTGGAACGCTCGCTATTTTGCACAGGCCAGTCAGTTTATTTCAAACTGTGATAAGTTAAATCAATGTATAGCGGGAGATAAAATATGTGTCTGTTTCTAATATTTTACCTGCTCTGATAACTCAAACTTTTGAATAATGCTATTTTTTTCACTACACTCTTCAGGTCTGCTTTAACTATACATAGATATATCAGAATTTAGTGGTTTGTGTGTATTTTAAAGTGTTGGCAATCGAGGATTCTTTCTCCAAATTACATAGCCTCTGTTGGGACTCAAACCCTGGACCCCACCACTGTGCCGTGCCACCTATTCTTCAAATCTTCATGATATGCCTCACATTCATGTACCGGTACATGTATTCTGCATGATCATTGAAAAGTATCATCACAATGTATTCATTTTGAACTTTTTCACCAAAATCTTTGCGATCATCATGATACAACATAAGACCATCTACACTCCAATGATGGTCTTTTAGGTCAATTTATTACGGGTAGATCTTTTACATAGATGTGACTGACATTGAAATGATCAATGATCAAGAGTTTAATATGGGCTTTTACATGAATGATTATATGTATTTACACTGGAATTTCAACAGTCCATATTTGAATATAGGCCTTAAACACAGATATTGGTTATTTATAATTGTAGGATATTGGTAGGTATAATTGTGACAAAGGCAGCATGTGGCTGTGATGGTTATTACTCAACAGGGCCTGATAAAGTCACAGCACAATAACGAAGCGCCTGTTCTCTGGGTGGCGTGGGTGCTATATCTGTAAATGTCACGCTTATTGGTGGCGATATAAGGCTTGTTCTCAATACAGTAAGACCTGTTTGACTTGAACTTGGACGCACTGAATAAGAATTCGAGTTATCTGAAATATACGGTCATCAGAATGATTTATCATGCAAAGTAACATGACGAGAAATGATTATTTACTTATCTATCAGTTCGACAAAGTGACCAGCATTAGAATGTGTAGACATGAATAATGAGAATCATTAGAGTAATGCAATGGTCATCCTATATATTAGTTGTAATCATACAGATGTGTTTTTGCCTTGGCATGTTAAGAAAATCAGACTGTTAACTCACATACACCATGCGTCCCATTTTTTTCAACTTAAGAGTGCAGATTGCAAATGGATTTCTACGGTGAACTTGTAACTAAATAAAAATACATCATCCATCTATGAGCGTCGTAGCCGCGCCCCTCATACTAAGGTTTGGTTTGGACAATGTGAATTGACAATGAGGAATATGAGAAAGACCATTTGTGAATCTTTAATAAGCCAGAAACCTCAAGCTCGTGCAGTTCTGAGATAAATCATGGATCCTGCAAATTGGTCTGAACTATTTATGTGCATGGAAACAGTCAAAGGCTTTTAGTTGCACACCGAGCTAAATATATTGTCATTCATATAGACAGTCTGTGGCAGACGTCATTTGTATGGCAAACCAATCAATTAAGGCAGCACAATGAGAGGTGATGATTGAATAATGGATTTGATTATGGGAATATTGTTACTTGGTCAAGCAAAGTGGCACCAGTTCTGTATATATGTAAACATTTTTGTTTGTATTGTCGACTGCTGGTTATTTATAGCATAACTTTTTATGTGATGAGATATTTTAACTTTTGATTGATGTCTCTATGAGCGTGCAGGAGGCAGACATCCCAGCTCACCCAAACCACAAAAAACACTCCCTATATATGTTCCAATTCAATTAAATCTCTCTGTCTGGTTTAATTATTTCAATCTTTACAATTGTGTGATCTATCATCATATAAAGGGCCAGTCACACACAATTTTAAGGCTAAACCACGTCCAAAAAGTTATGAAACATCTGGTGGATGTAGTCATCAGTGTTAATTTTTGGTCAATTTAGACTTGGATGCCATGTTTATTGATCTGCACAGGTTTTTAACATTCATTCTCTTTACATTTCACTCAGTTCTAAATTTAAAGCAACTTATGAATCTTTCTTTTTTGTCTGACAAGACTTCTTTGGATCAAGAAAAAAAGCTCCACACGTATTTTCATATCGAAAACTTAGGGAATAGCGCAAAGAAAATGAAATATTGCCTCCTTTTGTTTTTCATGGTGCTTCACACTTGCAAGCATATAGAATTATTTGCTCTCACAAGCATACACCTTCCCCACATCCTAGATCTGCCACCAATTTTTTCCTTCAATCGGAATCCATTCTGCTTGTTTATGAATGCAAGCTGCCTCAGTAGATATCTTGGCTTTTTGGGAAATACATTGTATTTTTTCACTTTGCCATATTGATGTTCTTCTCTGCACAATAATGGTGTATGTATGACTGTGATTGATGACTGAGATATTGGATCCTTCAGACCAGTACAGATGTAACTCCCAATGTAAAGCTTAAATTCTTTTACGTTATCTATCGCAAGAAATACACTATAAATGACAGTGCAAAGGCCCTTGGGCTTTTAGCATCATTATGATCATATCTGATCCATAGTGTGTGTACATGTATGGACCTGTAGGTTTAACAAGATTTCAATCTAGGAGGTGAGCTTTAAAATGAGTTGGATGTTTACTGAGTTGGTAAAACTCCATAAATAGCAAGATTTTGGTCTAAATGTGAGTAAGGCTCATTCCATAAATACTACTGGTGATGTAGACGTTATTTTTCAATTTCTTTTGTGCTACCTAATCGTGATACACATGCATTTCTACAATGATATATAAAGTAAAGAGCATGGGATCGTTCTCAGTTTATCATTAGTATTCTCAATTTTATCCAGAGAGATAAGCTGGGTTTTTTACAAAAACAAAAACAATTGACATGATGATCTGTGCACTGTCCATAAAAGATGTCACAAAAAGGATTAATTTTACACCACCTTGTTTATTGTCTCATACCACAGAGGCCAATGATATGCAGTTTTATGATTATGTTGTATGAATATTTTATGCTCATTTCTAATATGCCACTGTCTTTCATTTCATACTTTTTATGTGATGATCTAATTGTATGAGAAGAAAGAAGAAAAGATAAATGTGATTATTCTTTACCAAAACTGGAACTTATTTTAAATAATTATCAGACTCTTAAAATGTGTGTGCAAAAATCGATTTAAATAAATGTGTCATTCACATCATATGATGTATACCGTATTGGTTCCAATAAGCGCACAGTCAGCTTACAAAAAGATTTTTCAACCAAAGACAAAAATACAAGAGATGTCTAAAAAGTGCACACCAATCACAATGCATCTGTGTTTTTACAGCATACCCAGTGTTTGTAAACACGGGCACCTGTCGGAGGATGCGCACGCAACATGGACCCAAAATATTGACCACGTGGCGAGATTCGCCTTATAATTGTACGGAAACCGACCCAGAAAGTCCGACTTTTGAGGTGTATTTTCTGTAAGAAATACTCATCCATGTTATTCCAAACCGTGGTGTATCAATAACAAAGCACTGATGTCTCTGTGCATGTGAGCATTTCTTTTCAAATACGTGTCATAAATGGAATAATTTAGTTTAAATAACAGACTTATCTGATCTGCAAATATACTTCCCATTGTTGCTGTAGTACTCACGTTCGACATTCCATGTTCCATCGTAAACAATAATACTGCACAGCAGGTAGTTGTTTTTTATTCTAATTTTCCAAAATAATTTTTACTCAAAAGAAATATGAAACTTGATGATACTACTACACCAAGCAAAAGTACATACATTACCAGAAAACAATAACATAAAAAGCTGTCATTATACAGATTAAGAAATATTTAGAGATGTTTGATTGGTCTATAGATCTAGACTAACATGGTCTCTCTCGCAACACACAAGCGTGCGACAAGAGCAACGTCACGAAAAGTCTATGGTACGTCAAATTTGCGTAAGTAAACTAGTGCCTTGGTTTGGGTTTGAGGTAAAAACACAAGTTATAAATCTGGTCAAAGCTGATGAAATACAATCCGATTCTAAATAAAATGTGAGTATCATATATGAAAATTAGAGAAGTATGCTAACATTTCTGTCTGTGTCACGATACATAATTATGAACATAGAGCACAATGATACCATCTTCAAAATGAGTAATATACACAATGTTTTGTGACACTGGTACATGGTATATATTTCTGGGTCCATGTTGCGCCCGCCGATAGCGTGTTACGTCACTTGAAATTGGTCAATACCGGTGTGTTAATCTTTTCACAATGCCCCCTACAATACCGGTGTGTTAGGCTAACAATATGGTGCCAGGTAAATGAAATGTTTGCAAACAAAAAGCAAAATTTGTTTAATATCTAATTGGTATAAATAGGGGATGCGTTTAATGGGGCAGATGTGCTTAAAAGAACAAATACAGTAGACCCTCTCTACATGCATATACACTGATAGATAGCAAAAGAAAAAACAGCATGGATCATTTTTTACAAAATCAGAACTTGATTTCAATCAAGACTTGCTGATTGACTTGACTTATCTTAATAGCCTTTGTTCATTTGTTTCATAAATGTATTGAGGTACAGCTGTGAAGCCTTAAAAGTGCAATGGTTACATTATTGTTCACCAAACACCTCCTCAATCAACATGAGGCAGCAGGATGAATATTTCATGTCTTGTGTGATATTGGCATTGCAATGATTGTGTAGATGAATGTCATGCTTTTGTTGCACCTTATTAATCATAGACTTGTATTGTATGATAAGTTTGACTTATGATCAGTGTTCAAGGTTACACAGTATAACTGTAATAAAGTTTGCATTGAAAAAAAGTAACTTGACACCAGTACATTGTACATCGTTCTTAGAATGCACTTGAACTTAGGTTATTAGGCATGATTGGTATTATGTCCGCCCAGGGCTGGTAAATTTTAGCTTTGGCTGGCTAGTTTCCAATGGTCATGGTCCAGCATACATGTACATGGTACTTTCTGAGCACTGCCTTCTTTACATCAGTATTGTGGACCAGAAACATATTTCATGAGCCTGCAACTAAGGTTTTCCTCTGACTTTTTCCCCACTTGTGGGTGCTTTTTCCATCACATTATTTTCCACCTATTTATTACAAAACAAGAAGTGGTTTACTTAACCATCAGTTTGACCAGTAGAAGAAGAGCAGTGAAATTTGTTGCATTGTGTTTTCTGTTCTAGAACTCCCATTGATTTCAATGCATATTTTAGGATTATCTGATACACGTATTCGCTTGTAGTGTTTTTCACAGGGGTGAAAAGGATTTATATTTTTTTCTTATAGATGCCATTTATGTTTCAGAATACCAATTGAATTAAGAATATTGTGAAGTTGAAAACATGAGAAAACAAAGTTCCAATATCACATTGAAAAACAGTAACATTTTTACTTTTTTTTCTTGATTTTTAATTGGCTATTTCATCTACTTTATTCTTTGACTGGCAATAAATTGAAACTGTGCTTCTTCGCCATTATTCTTCAACAATAAACTTTGTTGTGTCATTATCTCATATGGCAAATATTCTCCATAAATTTTACAAATATTCTTTCAAACCGGAGATCTTCACAATTTCAAAACAATGATCGTTATGCTAGAATGACGTAGTTTTTTTTCAAAGTTTATAAACTATTCCAAACAAAAACTTGCTTTCTTTCAACTTCTGTTGGATTACACCTGTTACTGAACTGTATTAATAAAGCTTCTCTAGCAGCTAGAAAGCTTTTCGAGCAACAAAGCATTCTTTCTGAATCATCTGTCTTTAATGCAGTTTACGTTATATGCCTATAAATCAAAACTATTTTACCCATATTTTATACTTGAATGTTGCTTTCAATGTTTTTGCATGTCGCAATAATGATAAATTCACATGTATATATTAGATGAATCGAATATATGTAGAATTCTTTTTTAATATTCTGTATATCAAATATAACATAGAAATTTAATCATCTGAAGAATTTATGCTTTTAGAATATAGAGATGCAACAATTCTGGTATGATTGAAATGCCAGCTGAAAATATTATTAAGTTCAATGTTAATGAAATAGAGTTAGTTTTTTTCCTAATGTTGTGCTATAGATAAGTTCTGTGTATAACTTTATCAGAAAAACCCCATCCCCATTCTTTGGTCTGCTTTCATTTTGAGGGGCAAAAATGCAAACCATTTTCTAATTATATTAGTCTAATTGTTCAAGTAATTTTCATCATCAAACATCTTACACAGTGGCTTGATTATAAAAATTCACTACCTTAATTAAAATGTAAATGAAAGCAGACCTGAGAGATTCCAAACGAATTGGGAGGACAGACATTTCCTGAATGTATTTCTCAGATTGCCTCGTATGCATTTTAAAGATGAGGGCGTTTCAAAGACAGAATATAGAGGTTGAAAAGTCATTAGCACATGAAATATGTAAAAGAGGGAAAGGTCTGTACTCCCTTATTCTCTCCACCTTTTCTCAAGTTTTAATATAACAATCATCATTTTTAAAGACAGATCCAGGTTTTTAATGTTGAAAGTATTAATTTGAATATTGGGGGAAGGGCATCATGTGAAGAATTTTACATTTTGATTCATAACGGGCGTAAAAACTGCCAAATTATCGTTTCATTTGAGTGAGGCAATTCTACCCTGTTATGTCATTCTCAGTGTTAAAACTGTTATTTATTTTCTAAAGGAAGAGCGCACCTACTTCCCCTCCTGGATCTGCCTCTTAAGCCCTTGACCTCCATTACCTTACCCTAACCTGCATTTTGGCCCTTGCAGGCATGAACTACCTACGGCGGCGCTTCTCGTCAAGCGACCTCACCAACGAGGTGGAGACGAATGCAGCAGACGCGCAGTCACAGCCGTCCTCCTTCGGCTTCAACTTTCCCAAGAAAGGTCCTTCACCGTCGGCCATTACACCAAGCAGGCTCCGGGCGGATTTTCGAAAAAAATGGCAAAAAATGACAAAGTCCCGCAACGCCGACCAAATCCGCACGGATTTTTGGACTCTGTTTGCGATCCGTCCGTCGAATCCACGAAGGGCTGGAAAAAGGTCGGAGCCTCCCCCTCCGGGCAGAATCATGAGTATTGATCGGTGGATAATCCCCTGCGGCCGGAGGCAACGGACGGAGGAAATGCGACGTTTGGGCGACGTTTGGCTGATTTTGGCTCTGTTTGGGCGGCGTGGCGTCGTAAAATCCTCTGTACGTCGTCCACTCTGTCAGGAGTATTTCAACTGCGGCCAGAGTAAATTGGCTGCGTTGAGGCAACGTTTGGGCTCTGCCAGGCGTGTGCGGACGTCGTTTGATACTCTTGATATATCAAGACCGTAGTCATTTGGCTCTGTTTTGCGCGACGTACAGAGCATTTCGCAACGTCCAGAGGCGACGGGCGGGGTTGTTTTTACTATGACTTTCTATTGGGGTTTTCGACGGACGTCGTTATTTGGCTGCGTCAAGCGTTGAATAGGGAAATATATCCCTCCGTTTGCGTTGATACAAGGAAACGGTGCGTTCTGTCCGTAGTCTACGTACGACGTGGGCGGCGTTTGTGAGAACGTCCGCCGCGGTCAGTGGCGCTGGACAGAGGGCTCCTGGTGACCGTATATAAATGACCAAAACGAGAAGATTGCATTTAATTTGGTACCACTCGAAGTGCAGTGGACGTATGTATGTATATTTTTAAACAATTGAAAAACAATTTTGGAATATGTCAATGCTGACTTTTGATGATGTGGTGCGCCTGAGACTGGCAGTGACACTTATGAAAGACATTACCAGAAATACGTACAATATAATGATACTTTACCTTGCAAGTAATCATCCAGAGCAGGCTGCACTTTATTATCCAGACAACCAAAATAGCCAACCATCCACCTCAAGCAGATGTTGGGCACCTACAAGTACACGTACCATCCGATCTAGAAGATGCTGATGACGAAGAAGAAGAAGAAGAAGAAGCACGTGAAGTCCAATTGGCTCGCGTTGACGCCCACGGAAGGCGGCGTCGCAGGAAGCAAGGCCCCAGGAAGAGGAGGCAGTGGTGGGTTCGTCCGTGGGGGTCTGGTGACCGCAGACTCCTATATGGACACTACGATAACCTCATGGCTGAAATGAGAGTGGAAGACCCATATAGTTACTTCAACTTCCTACGCATGTCTCCGCAAATGTTTGAGGAACTTCTCGTCCGTTTGACTCCAAGAATCCAGAAACAGGACACCAATTACAGGAAAGCACACTCACCTGGATTGAAATTGGCAATCACGTTGAGATACATGGCCACAGGTGAGAACTACCCTACTTTAAGTTGCGGTTTTCGAGTTAGCCGCCACACCATAGCTGTGATAATCCCCGAGGTGTGTAAGGCAATTCAAGATGAGCTAGCAGAGGAGGTGGTCACGTTCCCCCAAAACGAAGAAGAATGGCTACAAGTGTCTCAAAGGTTCCAGCAGAAATGGAATATGCCTCACGCTCTGGGAGCCTTGGATGGCAAACACATACGCATAAGAAGACCAAACAAGTCTGGCAGTTTGTACCATAACTACAAGGTTTTTTTCTGTAGTTCTCATGGCCCTGGTGGATGCGGACTATAAATTCATGTTCACTGATGTGGGTGGTGTGGGCCACCAATCCGATATGCAGCTCTTCAATTCATCGCCTCTGAAGGAAGGGCTTGATGAGGGCGACCTCGGAATACCACGACCAGATAACTTGCCAAATGACAATATACCATTTCTATACTTCATATTAGGGGACGATGCGTTTGCACTCAGGGAGTACATGATGAAACCCTTTAGCCAGAAAAACTTGAGTATGGAACAACGTATCTACAATTATCGCATCTCACGCCGAGCATACGCCGGCGCTGTCATTTCTGCTTTCGTTTTCGTCGACAACAGTCGAAGTTTATGCTATTAATAAAATTTGGGAGACAGGTATTTTAACTATGCCTGCTATATATTTTATAGTGACATTTTTAGACTGAGTGTATGGCATGCACCTGCTGTATGAATTGTTTCTCACGTTATTCTAATGTAATAACATTGATATTGATGTTATAAAAATATGAATAAATGAGAATTATCTGACTTAAATGTGTATTTGAACTAGACATTGAACATCAACACTAACTGAACGCTGTCAATGCATTTTGACCATAGGCCTTTGCTGGGTGGGTTAAAAAGTTGTGAGCTTCGTGATTAAATTAGGAACATGCATTGTTCTGTAACTTTTTGTTTTAAAGCACATGTACTTGGATTTATTCGCATTAAACTTGACAGAGTGTTGCTCAGCAAACACACAAATTAAAATGTATGATACCTATGTTTTCATTCATCCTGAAAAAGGCTCAAAACTTTTCTAAACCGCCCAGTAGGTGTACATTGTTGCAAAGGCCTATAGTCATGTCATAAAAATGCATTGACGAGCGTTCAGTCTTCTGTACGTTATAAAAATGCATTGACGAGCGTTCAGTCTTGTTGTTCAATTTTTTCTTGTTTTATTCTTCATTGGACCACTTGCATTGATGGTGCCAAAACATTTGTCTGCTTTCCATCTGCTCTTGGCGTGAACATGCTAATCTGGAACCTATTGATGCTCGCCACCAGGGTGAACATGCTAATCTGGATTGATGCTCGCCAGAGAGAACTGGAAGCAGCCAAGATTCAACGCCAGGTCTTGGTGGCATACTTCAATAGTCCTGCTGGAGCGGTGCCGTGGCAGGAAGAACGTGTGAATGCCAGGATACATATTAATATTCCTACTCAAATCCAACCCCAAGCTGATGGTGATGTTGACGTAGACACTGATGAAGAGATGCAAGATGGTTGAACATTCCAATTTAAAAATTTGAGTAGCAAACAAAATAAAAACACTTATGTATTTCAGTGCACCTTCGCACTTTCTCATGTGTAATTTGAACAATTGTGACTTTGTCGTGTTGTATGTAAGTTATGTATAACAGTATGATTTTAATATTACTTTTCTAATATTCTCATGTGTATTTTGTAGAATTGTGAATTTGTCAAATTGTATGTGTTGAAATAAAATTAAGTATAATAAACTAACTTTGTACTGTTATATTTGTAATATTCAGGCGTGTAAATAAATGTAACTTTTTCATTTTAATAGCGGGCGGCGGACAGACTAGTTCGCAGTCATTTGACACCGTACGGCGCCAACAGGCAACGTGGTAGGACAACGGACGTCGCCGAGCCAATTGATTTGTATGTAAAATCCAAGGCTGCGTCCGTTGTAAAAAGGGCTGCGTCCGTTGTGATTTTCGCCCCTGTGGCGGAGCGAGTCATACTCTGTACGTTGTTGCGGCGGCTCCTATTTCCTCTGTGACGTTGTGATAAGGCTACGTACGTTGCATTTTGACTACGTGGGAGGCTGCGTACAGAGTCCTTGCGCGCCGTCGTTTCCAAGTAATGTTTACAAACATGGATTATCATATCGAGTGCCACGACGTGCTCCAACGACGTACAGAGGGTGACCACGACGTGGCAGAGTCACAAATTTAGTTTCACTGCGTCCACTGGTGTAATGTGGGGGCATAACTCGCAGCCTATTCTCTGCTGCGACCAGTGCCGGCCAGAAGATTGGGTACAACAAGGAGCGCTGCAAGACGCTGCTCATCATCGACGACCAGCACACAGACTGGTGAGCACCACGCCTATGTTTTTGAATAGTGAAGTTTGTGATGATGATATCATCATAGGCAGATCCAGGGAGGGCCGCGCGCTCCCCATTTTCCCACCAAAATACTTCATTTTCATAGGGTTTTTCATGAAATCCCTTAAGTGCCCCCCCCCCTTTTCCTTAAGTGCACCCCCATTTTCAAAAAACTGGATCTGCCATTGATCATTCTCATCTCACAACCTTGGGGTCATGAGTTCGAGTCCCATTAGGGCCACTTGATATAGTCAAATGGAAGCTGTGTCGTCAGCTATATCAATACAGTGGTAGGAGCTTGCTTGCCAGAACACTGAGAAAGTGAGAGTAGAATTGAAGTTTGTTGTGGAGAATTGCGTGTTCTTATTTAAAAGATACATTTTGAATCTGCCACTTTTAGCGCGGATTATTATTATTTGGTTTGACACTGTCATTATAGTAAAGCAGAATTTTTTTTAAACGATAATCCATCAATACTTTTACTCAAATAACCTTGGTTAAACAGTAATATTGAAAAAATAGAATGTGAATTAATTTGTTTATGTGAAGGCTGCTCTCTCCTTTTTTTATTTTTAGGTCAATATTTGGTTGTATGGCTATGATAAAGCATTTGAGATTTTTAAAACAGGTGTTCTTTATTAGTCACTTACAATTATATTGACACAATATCAAACCTGTAAAATTACGCCTATGTAGTTGCCATTTCTTCAAAATTTTGTAAGCAATCACAATATCTAAAATTTACACAGTTTTGAAAAATCACTAATCATGGCAGCCATAGAGCTACAGGCTGTCCAGAAATTATCATTTTCACTCTCACTAGTATGAAATTTAGTAAGGTTTATAGTTGAAATAACATGCATAGTACATTGAGAACCAACTAGACTTGTACAGCCTTTGTCTTGGCCTGGATGGAGTACCTTGATGCATTCACTCTTCAAAGTATCATTGCCACTGTGTTTCATAGTCTTTCATAAACACAAAACATGATATTATTGATAGATTGACTTATGTCATTGAATCATTTGACATTTGTGATAGTTTTATGCTCAATTTACATATGATAACACTGTTATGTTTTTATTTCAGGAGCAAGTATTTCCGCGGCCGGAGGGTTTTCGGTGACTGGGACATTCGAGTGGAACAGGCAGAGTTTGCCGAGATCAACCTTGCAGCTTATACAGACTCAGGCACCGTGGTCGATATTCAAGTCACCAGGAACGGCACTCGCGTTGTCAGGTGAGATGTTTATTTACTGTCCGAGAGTTATTAAGACCGTAGTGGACAGACCCAGAAGCGCTATTAAAGTTTAAGTGATCGCAAATTGTAGAGGCAGGGCCACGAAAAGGAGAAAAATCATACTTGTCCATAGGACAAGTATTCTGAAAAATATACCCGTCCTAAGTAAGATTTACACGTCCAAATTAACAAACTCCATATAAATTCAATTGAAACTGATGTCTGGTGTGACAGAAAATACTCGTCCATAGGACAAGTAACTCAAAATTTTTACTCGTCCTGACAACACAGATACCAGTCTCAGACGATAGGACGCGTACTTATCCGTGGCCCTGAGAGGTCATAGTTTTACGGCTCACAACTGCTCTGTATATGTTAAGTTTGTCAAACGTTTTGTTTTGATGATTGCTAAATTGTAATGTTTTATGGGGGGGTCAGACTGTTATAGAATTTTGAACCTGGGTACCCGATCCATACCCGAGTACCTGGTGATGACAATTCTGTCAATATAAGGTACTATTCTTGTGTTGAAATACTACTAAAACTATGACCAACTCGCCAACATGCCTCTTTTTCCAAAACTTGGTAGGTGCTTGAAAAATGTCCCTAAAATTTCTGGCTTGCGATGTTGATAAATTTTGCTGTCTCTATGGTAAAAAGTCTAGAGACAGGTTTATTAATGTTTAAAGGGTCGGCATGTCACGTGACTCACGTCTACTGATTGATGGCGGAATTCGGGAGGTAAAAATAGAGGCACGGTAACAGAAGATGGATGCCTGGCTCCATGGTCAGTGCTGCCCTCAAGTGGCCACTTCCGGTGGAAGTGAGATGACAAATGACCACACTTTTCATGTAGCTGGCAGGGGAAGAACTTGAAGGCTTTATAAGTGGTTAGGAAATAAGTCTTGAGTCCTTGTGACCTGTTTAGCATTAAAAAGAGTGTCAAACAGAAGAAAAGGACCAGCATCTGTTCAGTTGACTGACTAAGATAGAGAGCACATTTGTAATGAATACATGTACAATGCTTATTTTCAATAGATCTACTGGGGTCTGTCTTTCATATGAAAATGTTTTTTTTTTTTCATCCTTTATACCCGTGAAATCCCAGAAAATATTTCAAAACCTACTAATCAAAACTCCTACCATTTCCACCACTTACTGGTACCTTCATTTACACCGATACCCAGTAGAATGTAACTTACAAATGATGTTAGCTCATGAGACTAACTGCATTACTCTTCAATTGTCTCATTTGAATTGCACTTAATAGAGGAAGTGATATCAGCATCTAATTTTCATAATGAAGTGCAACGTCAGGAAGTTGTGGTCTCAATTAAATGAGATTGAAATCTTTGAAGAAAATCAATGATATTGATGTGAATTAAAATTATAACTCTGTTTTTATGTTGTAAAGTTGGGTATATAAACATGAATTTGGAGACAATTAATCAGAATGTAGTCTGGCAATGCTCAATAGTAAACCAGTTGGTGGCATATGATATTAGTGCAATTTTCATATTGACCCCAATCCCCTCATGAGTTCCATCCTTGATGGTAGATGAACTCATTCCAACTGGTTGTGCGCTCACCCATGGAACCTGAAATTAGCATGAAATTGAGATGATTTGCTTATTGTACAGTAGAACCTTCAATCAAGACTGCATGTATAAAGAGACCACCTGTATGATAAGACTATAATTATGATAAGATTGTCCAAAGACTTCTAAACACACAGCCGCAAACATCTATTAAGAGACCACAACTCTATTGTGACCGCCATATGACAGTTGCCAGATGTGATTAGTACAGAAGCAGTTTCTACTATACATCGATGATGTATGCATATACATTTACTTCAATCTCCCAGGTCCTGTAACCTCCCTGTAAATCGAGCAAGCTCTGTCCTTATGTTGCTCTATCCTTGACCAGTGATGTTATTGATCTCCGTTTAATCAATGCTGATTATGACACTGTGTTCTGTCCTCACAGTTTTTTGCTATTTTCTACATACAGTGTCGCGTTCATGAACATTACACTGTCAAACAATTATCTATTTTTCTATGCCATGTAGATTGGTTTTTAGCCAATATCAATGATGCTCTGTATGCTACCGTAAGTACTGTGTGGTTCCCAATGAGGTGAGAATGGACACGTATGATAAAAATGCCAATGATCAGGTGTGTGTGCAAATGTGTCCAGACCAAGACTGCAATCAACAATGCAAGAATGTTGTTCCGTGTCCCTTTGTGCCGAGCTGCACGATATCGAGTGCGTCTAATCAAGGTCATATATGACCCACTATCCAGGTCTGTTCCTGCTCATTTACAATTCAGGCCAGTTATTAGATGCGCCAGACTTGTCTATCATATTTGGGGATTAGGCCTTCAGTATTATAATTTCCAATAAGACTATTGTTCGCGATCATGACGCTCTGTAAGCTAATAACCTTAAACCTTTAATTAAGAGGCCACTTTAAACCAACATGAAGAAACTACTTTTATTGAGACTTTTTGAAGCCAGATAAGCGCTGGTCACACTCAGCCATATATGCTTCTACTTCCCCAAAAATTACTATAAACAGCGCAGTTCCTACGGGTGGTATAGTCTGTCTTGCATTTTTTTCCGTTGATGTAGACATACCGCAGAGGATCTAGGACATGATGTTGCTGTGTTCAATCGACACACATGCAATGGAGTTGTTTGTGCGTCTTTTGCCAGTCTCCTACGATGGGAAGAGGGCTGCGTGTGCTTGTCTCATATGGGTTGTTTGTATGTGATACTTACCCGGTACATGTTATGTATTATGCTTCAACTTACCACAACAAGGTATCATATATCATTCATTTCTCTCTGATTATGTATCTATATAGCTAGAACCCCGAATTGGTGAAGATGTGATTATGTATTTCAACACCAAGTCATGCGTGTGCTGGTCTTGGGATTATTACTATGAGATTTGTTCATCATTATATATGTATCAAAAGTAATGAGGTGCACAGACCTTGCAGGTGACATTTAGCAGCTTTGCTCAGTTTTGATAGGACGTTTATGACACAGATTTCTAGGTAAACGCACAGTCTCTAAAGCCCCAAGTCCCGTTGTGACAAAGCCTTTATTCTTGTGATCGCTTTAGGTTACAATATACATGATGAAATGTGGCATGTGAGGAAATTTGGTTTAGAATCTGTGTGTTGTATTTACATGATTTTGGCTTGTATATTAGACTGTGCCATGTGAATTCTGGGCAATGACTCCATTTTGCTTCCAAGATAAATTGACATAACTCGAACAATGATAGAAATCAAATGAATATGTTCCAATCATTTTGTCAAAGCTTTTCATTCTATCTCTGTGCAACATTTGGCTGTTTTATTTGTGTGATGTTTTATATTTCATAATTGTTTTGTCTACAGTCATCCTCTCCCATTACTCTAACATTCCTCTTGAGTTACTTTTTCTGATGCCCTGGTATGGGATGTTCATAAATGGCTTCCATATAGGGGAGCATCAACTCACCATGTCTACTTTCAGCCCGAGTCTGACAGTCGTAATAGGTTATTGTACGAGTTGGGTTAAGAGATCAGACAATATTTCACTGAGTGTGGAGTTTGATTTAAAGTCCACATAACGTGAATTATTGTCTGATCGCACCCCCCACTTGTATGATTACCTTTTTCTCTCACGTTTATTAATCATTTTAGGTCTTACTAAGTCTTACTTTAGGTTTTACTTTGTAGTGTAGGGTATCAATTTTTCCACTCCACTTCTCTGCCAATCAGACTCTGGTATTTTCAGCAAACATGAGAGAAAGAATGTTCATCCACAATGTTTCAACATTTAACAGCAGAGTAGGAGATGAGAAATACATGGGGAAAACATGAATCTGTACCTACATTGTAAACAACATGTCTTCGTAAAGACAAATAGGCGAATACAACTATTAGAAAAGTCTGATTCTAGCATTACTTACAGCAGAGGCTGTAGCATAAATTGTCTAATATGTTGCCGTGTTTGGTTGACGAATGGCACTGAGCTACTCAGTGGGCACGTCCAACAAAAACACCTGAAGATGGAGCGGAAATTGTCGACTGCTGTAATGATGGCAAGTGGAACAGTTCACTTGTAATACCCAACAATGATTGGTTCTTATACAGAAAACGCCAATTGTCACTCATTAATGATGACTGTGGCTCTGCTTCTGTGTGTAGAAGTTTCCTCTGTATGCTGTTGAAAAAGACCGGAAAACAGCAGACCTCTCACTGTCATATACATGAATTAAAAACTTACATTCTGTCATTATTTTTTCATGAATCTGCTGATATCTAGACTAGTCTGGAACCCTGCCATCATTGGGCATCTACAAAATGCTGTTTAAAGCCTTGCATGGGGTCCTAAAAGGAGTATCGTGTCCCTTGTTATTGTTGAAATCATTTGAAAAAGTTCCCTTGTTACTTTTAAACATGAATGCGTATATGAGAAGTCTTTGTGCATCCATATAGGTAAGGATTTCAAACTGTCATTTTACACAGTAAATACCTGGATGACATGGCCCCAAAAAGGACTGTGTTGCCATGTCTGTTTTAGCCTCTTTATGGACCTGTTGACAGACGTGCTCTGTTTGCTGACATTTCTATTTATGGGGTTAGCGCAAATTGTCTCCGCACTCTGAGGCAATATATTCCTAACACAGTGTGACATTCCATCAAGTCCCGTATTTACATCCCCTTTTTTTTACTTTGATGGTTGTTTAGTTGAATTTGTTTTCTCATCTTTATTTCAAACATAAATGAGTTACTTCTGCTGCAGGTTTAACTACATGTATTACAAAAGTCTGGGGTTATTTTTTTGTAATTTTGGTACATATTATTTTGGCATGTTGTTAATGTGTAGAGTGGTACTTGAAGAATTACCATTTTATATTATTAAAAACAGTGAAAAATATCAACAGACGTTCCATATCATTCATACGTCTCTATAAAGCCATCATAACTATAATTCTGAGATGTTTTTAAATGATGAAGACTGAGTATATCATTTAATCTGGGCACATCTATTAAGAGCGTGTGACAATCATGTGATAAATGACTTAGATCTGTCTTCAACATGTCGTCCGTGGACCCAGTGATGAAGACTGAACCAGTAGACCTGCTGGATTATTTTCTTAGTGATGATTAGTGTAGGAATTACGGGAAAACTGGAGACAAGTTTGAACCACAAAATTAGAATAAAATGGTTTGCAGAGATTTTTAGTTTTACAGTAAGTGATAATCAAGGTACGCTCATGAATATAGTAATAATATTCATTAAGTTGCTACTTTCTTGAAGACAATAAAAAGACAATTCATTGAAAAGTTTCAGTTCCTAGAATACAATATCAGTATATTTTTTCTACAATTGCTAGTACTTTGGTCGGTAATCCATCGAGGTAGTTACTGTACCCATCAACATTCATTCACAGCAATTTTCACCACTTTTCTCCATATAATAAAGAGTAGTAACTCTGGGCCAATGTTTCTTTCCCAAGTATGAATAGTGCTGTCACATTGCGTACTCTGCCACCCTTACTCCGCCTTCCTTATCCACGATTCCATTTCCTTCCCATGGAAATACAAGATGTGCTCAGAATGCTGATTTCTCCATCGTTAGGTCCATAAATGAAGTCTGAAAATCAGGTCTGTCTCCCTGCATTGTGCTGTATTCACACACTGCATGTACAAGTAACGAGTTGGTTGTCTTACTGTCATTTTGACAGTTATGTCACAAAGTCAAGGTATATGCAGTGCATTGTTTTGTGAGAATAAAGTCACTCAAAAACAATCATGTCACTTTTAGCCCATATAGAGTCCTATTTTGAGTTGGTTACCCCCCCATTCCACCGTCGCTAGCTAGTCGCAACCTGAAGAAGTCGCGGGTATCAGAGACTAGGTTACGACAAAATGCTGATTTTTGGCCCCAAAAAATGGTGTCCCATTCCACAGTCGCCAAAGGTTACGACTTGGTGGAGACTAAATCCCCGGCGACCGTGAAAATCGGGGACCTGCTCTCGGGCGACTGGTGGCAGTGGAGGAAGACTTGATTTGACCAGATCCATGGTAAAGAGTAGGTAGAGACAAGGTAGAGACTTAGTAGCGACATGTCCGTCATCATGGCAATGTGGTTACGACCTTATAAAAAGACCTGGTTAAGACCTGGTTAAGATCTGGTTAAGACAAGGTTACAACTAGGTTTCGAAAGTACCTCGAGACTTGGGCAAAACTATATAAAAAAAATGCAGCGTCAGTGAACCCCGTTCATTTTGCTTTCTCGGTTACCCTGCCACCAACATGCTGCCCGAAGAAATACAGGCATGTTTAATGTTATGTGTAATAAATCTGAATTATGTTTGTATAATGATAATTACAAAATCTATCAATTCTACATAGGTATGATACTCTTACTGTTTGATAGAAATTTAATTATCAATACCTGTTTATCTTTGACAAGGACATGATGATGTAAACTAGTCGCCTTTGCAAGGTGTTTGTAAAATATAAGCTTTATGGTGGTACGAGTGAAACCTGAAATCTTCACCCCCTGTCAACATCATCCCAGTCTATAGCTGATCCAGTTAATTGATGTCGACATAGCCGTGGTTTGCCTTTCCATATAAAACAGAGTTGATTGTAGGCAAAAATAAATCCCACTCAGTATGGTTGTTCGGACTTGAGGCAGATTTGGGGAACAGGGCAACGGTGGGCTCAGGTGGTGCTCATAGAAACTAAGGGCATCATACAGTAGTGGACGGGGTCACTACACGCTTGACCAGCCATGGAGGCACCAGAGCTCGAATAGGGTGAGTGAAACAGCGTTACACAAAACTGCGTTAAGTATGCCATTGTTTGCTTTTAGACAAATATCAAACGTTTTTCCAGCCTTGGTAAAAACGTTTGCACCGTGCGCAAGGGGAAATTGGTGCTCAAGGATGTTTTTCAAGACCGAAACGTGGTGTTTCATAACTGTGGCATTGCTGTTTTTACATTATACGTTTTTGTAATAGATAACATGCGGAAGACTCCAGATTCTAATCCCTCATTGGAGCCGACAGCACCATGGCGACAAGTCTCTACCAGGTCTTGACCAGGTTTTTATTAATCGCCACCAACTCACCACCAATCCTCATCATGTCTTTATCTAGTCTCCATCTAATCTTTATCTACTGTTACCTACGTTGAAGTGGCGATCTGCAACCAGGGAGACTTGATAACCATATGGTAGAGACTTGATGAGGACATGGTCTCGAGTAGATAAATACAAGGTTTTCGAGTTGGTTACGACTTGGTGGCGATCTTTATTGAGAACCAAACACCCGCTGACTTTTTTAGTTGCATGTCTGTGCAACTAAAAAAACGAAACTAGATAACGAGTAGCTCCCGACCTTGGAGACTAGATGAAGACATGGTAAAGACATGGTAGAGACATGGTGGCGACCATCAAGTCTCTATCTAGTTTCGGTACTGGTCGCGACGGTGGAATGGGGGTTTAGGGATAAAACATATTTGACCATAGAGCCAGGATATTGAGGTGGATCTTGGCATTAAATCTTTTCTTTCTGTATAAAAGAAACAAGTGTAACCTTTTTGATTCTTATCAATTATTATTTCACATTTTCAAGTAAAAACCGATTTGCACAAACTTCTGATTATAAAAAAAAAAACAATTTCTCAGGCCCATATCATAAGAAAATTATATATTACACACAATACACAGAATGGATTGTTAACAAATCTATTTTTCATCTTTAGTATGAGTGGCCTTTATATTAAAAAAAAATAGAGCCGAAAATTGGCATGTTTTTAACCAAGCATACATGTAATGAATTATATATATGACTGTCCCAATGCTTTGGCTCTTACATTGATAATGATCAATTTAGGGTGATGTCTTTTACATAAATGTGTTTTTCCATTTGAGTTTCAACAATCTAGATTTTGATACGATGCTCAACTGTTAATGTGTTGTACTCAGAGACAGTTAGCAAATCATTACGACAGCAATCGGAAACCATAAGCAGCTTATCAGAAGCTTTATGTCTTGCATGGTGTGACAATGCTGCTGTTTAAACTGATTTATTAGAGTAGGCAAAACAAAAGGTTGTTAAGAACTGTGTGATGTCCCTATCATGTGTTTTTTCCTCATTGTGCTGTCTCTTGTCAACTCTGCCATGACTCGGGCCCCCAAACACTAGTTACTGCCACTGAGATACCTGTCCATTGAACACGAAAAAGACAAGATTAAAGGTGATGGATTCGATTTTGGGGAATACAGAAAGCCCCATAGAAAACACACACAGCAGAAAACACAATCATAGAAATACATTCTTCCTATATATTCTTCCTATGAATATAATATACCAAGCTGCAGTGAGTGAAGATTACTAACATGACCCTGCTGTTCAGCACCCATCTCAAATCCCACACCCACACTTTGCTCCACTGATGTGGTTAAAGTTGTATTAGTGGAGGTTGACATGGTGCAGAGAAGCAGAATGTATAAATAATGAGGACCTTTAAGGATGATTATATGGAGTAAATATGGACTAATTTCACGCAGCTGCCATTTTGAAAACAGAATGAGTTCACTTACCGTATGGCAGCTGAAATGTACACAAAACAGGTGGTATACATGAATTTCTATCAGCGAAAAACAATGTACTGCACGTCACTTTTGCCTCACGATTTAAGACATTTTGGGTAATGGATAAAGTATGTCGGATGCAAAAAATGGTACCGGTATATGCGTGAAATGGCTCCATAAT
The DNA here is from genome assembly GCA_019095985.1 of Streblospio benedicti. NCBI lineage: Eukaryota > Metazoa > Annelida > Polychaeta > Spionida > Spionidae > Streblospio > Streblospio benedicti. The sequence continues at coordinate 31,076,824 of CM032663.1, read as the reverse complement.
CATCACATCTTAATATCAATTCTATTACACTTTCACACTGTCAACAATGTAGATCCACGTTCACACCATCACTTGCATCGTTTTCATCCTCCCCTTTTTTGGCAAACTTACTGCATTCTGAACTTTCTTCAATACTTTTACTCACAAACTGTCCTACTGTGCTGCCACTTGTCTCTATACCATATGCAAACCTGTGCTGAGTGAAGGTTGGTGACATGACCCCATCAATCAGCTCTCATCTCTAGTCCCATCACTGGCTTAAACCGGCCACGTCCTTGTGAGGAGACTTCATATGGCTCACGTTATTGACAACACGCTGCCATTTGTAGGATTTATAGTCTGCACTGATTGCTTGAAGAATTTGGGGAATGTTGATAAAGGGTAAACAATGAGACATTTGAAATACACACACATACCAAGATTTTGAACATTACAGTGTACATTTGTTTGTTTGAAGACAAGTGTCTAATCCCTGAAGGTGAAAAATTGACAAAACCGATGTATATGTGTTGCCCAAATTTCACCCCTGAAACTGAAGCATTTGAATGAGGCATCTGCTATCTCTACAGGCTACATGACCCTACATCACGCTACTGCATAGGTGACAAATCTTGGATTTCCGAACAATTTTGGGACATATTTAGACTTTTAACTGTACATAAATTCTGTTTTGTCTCCTAACCTGCCCCCGCACACCCATAGATTAGCTTGTCGGCACACAGATTTATTTTCCTCTTCATAGGCTATAATAATGTGTTCTGAGAGTCTAAATATATATTAAGAGGACTTCCATTGTCATGATACACTGCAAATGATGAATATTTTAGCAATTCTTTCATCATTGTCACCAACCAAATCATTTATATTTTATGACTGCACATTCTTGTGTAGGCTTCTATGTGTTGATCAACACACTTGCTGTTTTAGTGATGCTTACTATAGAAACAAGACAGACCTCAACGACTCATTATATAATATTAATACAGATACATTTTTAAAAGTGACTTCTTCAAATATACAGCGTCACAGTACGTACTGTTTAGACTCCATATTTGCATTTGTCAAGGTCTGTATTTAAAACTACGCACAGCCCATGATTAAAGATAATGCTCAGTCAAAAATATATGTGTTCTGTAAAATCCAGGATCAATAAACGATGCCTTCTTCATTGGAAGTATAAGGGAAATAACATTCATATTTTTCACATTCAGCATTTATTACACCTATAAAAATACTGTTATACATTGTCAACTAAAAACACAAGGTCCGGTGATATTGTATTATCAAATCATTTTCGCCAAACATAGAGTGGATTTCTGACAACGGACATCAGATTTAACATAGTAATGATAGGAGGCTTCTTACGTGCACCGAGCATTGCATGCAAGTTACGTCTGAGGAAAATCATTCGGTTTACATTTCTCGCCTACATGTGTTTTGATGGCTTTCTAGCCGGGTGTTTATGGTATATATGTAATTGCTCTAAATATTCTAATATGCTGTTTTAAATGAAAGAAACTTTCAGAATTCACAGAACACATCATATTGTTTCTGTGCAAGCATACTTGTTCGGCCACTGAGCATAAACTTTAATACTTTCTTACTTTTTTGCTACTTTCAATCAATTATGCTTGTTTATACATGATATTCTTGCAGACAAGCGCATTTGAGGGTTTTTTTCTGCTGATAATTTTCTGGACTTCCCCTCAGTGAACAGTCAAAAACTTTTTTAAAGGATAAATGCAACTACTTCTGATTAACACACATTCACTGTTTCTGCTGACCAGTACTGACTTTTTGTAAATAATGCAGCCAAAATCTAGTTTTCTGAATCATCACATTGTTAGTATCATAAACAATATTGACAGTGTGCCGAAAATGGAATATAGTAACAAAGCACTTATTTTCAAACCCCATGTAGGAAAAACTATGTTTCTTATGTTGTCTCACATTGTTTGAAAAAACATCAATTCAAAGACATATGTGAGCCAAAAATAGGAAAACCATCTCACTAATGGAATTGCTCACTTATACGCCCAGACCTACCTAATTGTCAACTCAACTGGGAAATCATAATACACCAATGCCACATTTACCGTACGAGTAATGCCACTGATAACATTACTTTTTGTAATGAATTTTCAAAGTTCCTGTGTTAAATTGGTTACATTTCAAGAAAAGTTAATTTAAAGGTGGTAGAGTATTATTAAATGGCGAACACTCATATAGCGCTGGAGTTAATTCAGGAGTCCCTCAAGGGTCAGTGCTTGGACCATGCCTTTTCCCCTTCTACATACATGACATCCCAGAAAATGTAACATCGACATTAAGGCTCGTTGCTGATGATACAGTGATGTACCTGGCAGTAAGATCGGATACTGACAGGAAGATGTTACAGCATGACCTTGACCACCTGGCTCCAAATTAGTAGGCATGATGGAAGATGGCTTTTCATGAACCATGAGGAACTGGAACTGTCTGCCCTCAGCCACAGTGAATGCACCAATACTAAATGCATTCAAAGCCAGGGTTGCAGCAAACCAGTCAACACAACCTGTACATAATCTGTAAATTGTAATAGCGTTAATCAAAATTTCCAATTCCGTCGCACGTGTACAGTTTGCGCAATCTTCAAGCTTGAAGGAGCAGATTATCTGGAAGAAGAAGATTCAAATACTTGACTAATGAATATCTATAGCTATGCTAAATGGCAATCAACTTCAACTATAGGTTTAGCTATTCGAATAAATGGCAATTCCCTTCAGCATAGCATGTCCAGTCATTACACAAAATCATAAAGTGTCACATTTTAATCACATATGATCAACATCCATTGAAACTGACTCCACAGCATAATAACTAACCTGCTTGAGGTTACCTTGACAAACCATCAAACTCATGTTTGAACAAATTTACTTACTTACATGGACCCTGCAGGGATTAAGAACTGTTCCTTATGCATGTACCTGTCCACATGAGGACTGTCAGAATATGTATGACTTCACATAGATGAAGATACTTGATAGAAAATGTATAGACTACGTTATTTTTTGTTAATGAATTTATGTGTGGCACGGTGACATAGCCATGTACCCCATACTGGGCCCTGAATTGTTCTATTAACCTGGTATGGTGCATCATTCGTTTGGTGGATCAGCAAATGGGCAGTGTAATTTGTATGCAGACGGCATTGTCTCAGCTTTTGAGTTTCAAATATCAAGAGGTCATCTTCTAAAAGGCTATAAATGGAACACATAATGCTAACACCAAAGTTTCTTTCATTAATAAATGGAACAAGTTTCTTTTTCTTTGAAGTGCTATGAGTGTAATCCCATGAAATGTGATCTTCTTCCATAAAAATCTATTTATCCTCAAGTTCATGTGACTTTTCAAGACATACACTTTACACAATGAGATAGGTCACCAAGTTCAGCAGCTGGTCAGCTGTGTATTCTATGATGTCTGGGTGATAACTGGCATATTCAGACATCGTTAAAAGACACCATGTTATCACTATATATTCTCATCCAGTATTGGCTATATATCGGCAGATTCTTCAACGACACATGAATTTTTGAAAACGTACAGACACTGAATAATTTTAATTTCAAGTTAAAACTCTGCTGGGACTTCCACTTTGCTGTCTGATAGCTGAGGACACTGGCAAGACCCCTGGGCTAGACATGTGAAAATTCCAGCCAGGCCCAAGGCCAAAGTGTCTAAAAGTCAAGGCAGGCAAATATTGGAGGCATAAGTGGAAGGGGTTGTGAACATAGCATTGATCATGTAGATTTCACATGAAATATATGAAAGAGAAAGTACTAAAGTATATTGGTTTCTCTCTCTTAGTTAGCGTACACAATATGGATGTCCTAAATGTGCCATTTTGACCTTCATGGTGTTTATAGGCTACTTTTGCAGACAGCTTTAGCAGTCTTTATTTGTCACGTGGGATCTTCTCAATATTAAGAGGTTGCTTATCCTCCCTAAAGCAGGTCAGCTTTATATGTGAACAGATGCTAAGTCCTATTTTTTTGTCTTCTTAAATCTTTTTTCTTTGGCTGGCTACTTGAAGATAAGAAAAGTTATGACAACAGAAATTTTCTACGTTCTATCGATGAGCTCTATAATGCCGTTATCAGAGCCTAGTGGCCATTTTGGATTTCGTCTATATGCAAATGATGAGTCTGAATGTGTTTTATTTGGTTACTCTGCACAGAGGCTAGACCACCAAAAATCACAATTGTAGTACTAATTTAGTGGTTAACAATCACACATTACATTTTAGTGAATGCCATTTTCCCCTAGAAATTCTTGAAAAGACGTCAATTACGTCAGTATAAATATTATGCTGAAATACCTGTTTAAATTGATGTCAGAAAAAGACAGTTAAAAAGAAAAACAGAGCATTTTGTATCAGACAAGATTCTCCTATTATATTTATTATCACTTGGTGTTACAAATGAGATCTCTATTGTGCAAATATGGGTGAAAATTCCTGCTTAGACTGTCATTGTTGACTACTGTGATTGCCACTCTGTGAGTGTTATGCTCCCCATTGGGTTACAATCAACATAGCATTTTTTGCATATAATGAAGGGCAGCACTTGATTTTTATACTCTTAAAACGTCCATTCTATCATTCCGTACAAAAATCTCCGCCAATAACCCAATCAGCGTGCTCAATTATGCGATGGAATGAACGCTCCAGAGCGCGCGGAGACCACTACTACGGCACTAGTCTAAACTCCTCACATTATCAATACAGCCGCTGACGTCGCAAGGCGTGTCCCATGTAGCGGAGAGCAAAAGTTTAGACTAGCGTCGTAGTAGTGGTCTCCGCGCGCTCTTTTTTGGCAAAATTGACTTGCAATGAGAATGTTATAATATGATTTATTTTAAAATAAAATGGATTTTAGTCATGATAGAATGGTGATTGACAACTCGATTGGAGTGTCAATCGCAAAATTGAGCATGCTCAATTTTGCGATTGACACTCCAATCTCGTGGTCAATTCCTACATTCCACTTTCTTTGCTCTGCACTGCTCTGCTTTGATGCTGCAAAGCATAGGCATGCAATGTTCTGCATGTCTGGATCAGACAATGGTCAAAAGCGATCAATAAAATCTGAAGAAAAAACAAACAAAATTGCAAGCACCCAAGCAAAGAGAGACACAGACATCAGAAATTTTCAGACCCCATTTAAGTGGACGTGCATTTTGTAGTGACATCACCATGTATTGGACCGCCAAAAACGAGACCACATTACGATCTATTATTTTGCGTTATTTAGCCATAAAGCCGGCAAAATGTCGTCTGCTGAAGTATGCGCTAATGAACACAATGTACTCATGCAAATCAGCAAACAATTCTCGCATTGGCAACCTCATTAGCACTCTCAGAGGACATTCTTATACTCTGTTGATTTGTAGACGTCTATATTTAATGCATAATGAATCTGTTACATGTTACACATCAATATCTAGTATATTTATGGAAAATCGCATGTAATTATAAAACATTCGTAAACTAGTCTTTATTAATCTTCAAAACGAGTGTAGGTTTGTTATAGCGTTTAAAGCAATATATAGTCTCTATTACACACTTAGCTTTCCCTTTCGTTTAAAAACAAACTATAAGTAAACCATGAGCTAACATCATTTGCTGCTTTAGTCCCTCGTTTGATGTAATATTCATGCATAGTAACTTGTAATAAACGGAAATGACAGTACTCCTGAGAATACTGCTTCAGAAGGGAACCCCCACGTTAATATCAAAATATGGCTCACACCATAATAAAATTCACTGGCACCTGCATCATTAATCATTCTGCACAATGTCATGATATGGTCCGGCTTCGCTACTCGTATAGAGTCTGTAATAAGAAGGATGTGTAGTAATCCTGTTGGGGATTGTGCCAGGTGGTTTATGATACAAGTGCTTGCGTTATATATATGACAGGGAGATAATTGTTACGTTACTATTGTAGCAGAAGACAAAGAAAGGTAATGAAAGTTTTGTATCAATTGGTGATGGTGCTTTTCTATGGTTGACGCTAATGTCATGATGAAGGTGGATTTTATGGATGCTTTTAGGGTTATGTTCAGATTTATGTAGACTTTTTTGTTAACTTTAAAAAGAGATCACAAGTGTATAATCTCTGTGGATCTCTAATGTTTCCACGGGTGGACTTCTGTCATATCGCTTTATGTTATCGTAAAATGCTGAGGGTCTATTTGTTTTTTTATTTTATAATGATTTTTTTATGCTTTGGTGGTGGTCTATAGGAATTCTATGCAAAGTAGTGGTTTATTTACATGTACCTGTACTTGTATAAATTTTAATTGTTCATCATTTCCAGAACTATATACTGAATATGTTTGTAGAGTATTAACAACTGTGCGTGATCCCTATGCTTATAATATTGTAAATTATATAGTTGCTTTAAAGACAGGTAGTGTCTTCTTTATAATATTGTTGAACAAGACAGGTTTCTTCAGAATGGGATAGGATGCTTAAATTCGCCCAGTAATATTGAGTTACTGCAGTATTTTATGTGCATGCATTCAGAAATAGCCAGCTATTCACAGTAATATGTTCTGTAAAAAGAGGCGTCCACACAACTTTGTATACTCTGTAATATACCAACATTTTGATAGACCAAATGTTAGCGCATTGTAAGCAAGGCTAATGCATGGGTAAATGGGTAATGCTCGACATGGTATATATACTGAAGGTTGTTATTGTCACAGTTAGTTCTAGTCAAATACATCATTGACACAAAATTGATCTTCTACTCCTCTCACGAACCCGTAACTCCCGGACATCACAATACTCGTTTCTTTATCTCTCCACAGATCTTTCAAGATAGACGTCTCGTTTTGAGCATGCGCCATGCAGTTATATTTACCAAACATTTACACAATTATCTCTACCTTTACCAATCACCATCCATCCACAGATCGTTCAAGCCTGACTTTGTGCTGGTTCGCCAGCATGTGCGCGATGCCAACACGGACTGGCGCAACATCATCTTCGGGCTGCAGTACGGCGGCATCCCTTGCCTCAACTCTCTCACCGCAGTCTACCAGTTCCTCGACAAGCCATGGGTGGTGAGTGCATGTTGACTTTAAATCATCCGTAGTTAAACGGGAAGTATCTACCGTAAGTTCATGAATTGTAAGGGACTTGTAAACAAGTCTGTATGGAGGAGCATCCAAGTAGTTTATTTCTGTTTGGTTATAAATTATCCTAGATAGTTTAGACATTTGCACAGCTACTATGAGTACTCTATCAGTTAACTATTTAGATCATATGACTTGAGATGAAAAAGTGCACACTGGTGAATCTTGTGACAATTATTGTGGGTAGCTGGTGTTCTATTCATCATCTTCAGTAGATCTCAGTACAGCGACGCACTCCTGCTACAACTAACTGCAGTCTACTAAGTTTCTGTATGTCTAGTATTCTGTGTATCCTGTATGCTTTGTTGACTTAATATCTACTACACCAGGCCATAGACATCCTTGTCACACTATATTGCCTCACCCAACTCCCTGAGGGGCAGCCATACAACACATTGCACCCGTATGTGATCACCAGCCCTGTACCTATTAAATGTGTGCAACCGATAAGGGATGAGTTCACTCAAAACCCACCACCAGACCTAAGTGGGAGTCAACCGCAAGACTAGTTTGAACATAAATTATTTTGAAAATAAAAAGGATTCGGGTGGCAAAATGTGACTTGAGGTACCTCTATACGAGTGGCCAATTTGCGCGGCGACAGAAGCATATGAATCACATTGCAGTCAGAAAACATTTTTAACGAAAAGTACATCTACATTCGCATTTGCACCATGATTTTACATCATTAATACACGTTGAGATATTGCTGTGAAAAGCTCATTTGTATGTGGGGACAGCAGCCTGTATGGCGAGTTGTCAGTGATCAGAATGGATGAGGAGTCTTAGACAGCGCCGGTTAGGGCTCAGGTCCCTACATGGGGTGTCTGCTGAGGTCCCTTCACTAAATATGACATGATATTAGGCCGTTTTTGAGTGCTTTGTAACCTGTAGAATTGACAGTTCTAAAAGACACATGAACAATTGTATATTGCGTCCATGCTAGCATCTTAAATTATCAAAAATGTTTAAATTTTACAGCATTATTATCCCAATTTAAAGTGGCATTCTTTCTATTCACTACGAGACGAATGCTCGTGTCTTCTAAATGGACATGGTATTAAATCACTCCAGAATTTTTCAAAATGTCATTAAAAGCCAAAGAGGTGTGTATTTCTCAGCCCATACAGGAGCGTCTGAGCTGATATTTCACATGATGCATAGCGCTTAAAAATATGAGGACATGTAATTTGGCATCTCCAGCCAGCTGAGCATGTCGTTTATCTGAATATATACCGGTATATTTTAGCTCCTCACCTTTGCTTCATATGGGTGGTAATCCTATGGGGCTTTACTATCATTTCCCTGTCAATGATTTATAAGGATATTGACTTCACTTTAAAACCTTCTTTAAGTATTTTAAGTTTACCCTTCAAGGGTGTTGCCCTGGCTAATCCCTGTAATCTATCTTCCAATCTCAGTGCATCTCTATTCTCAGAAACCAATATCTTTGAATTACAAGCCCTTCAAACTATACATTGCCAATTGTTTGTTGCACTCAGATATGTTTTTATATATCAGCAGATATTACGAGTGGATTGGGATATTTGTGTAAGTGTGGTTTGAAATCTATGGCTGTTCATTTACAATTTTAATGGATTTTTTCAAGTACTGTTGCAATACCTCAACCCCCTGGGCCTTCCAGCATCCTCTGCATTGTCTTCTATATTGACGTGGATGTTAACATTGTTGTGATGACTGTGTATTTTCAGTTTGCGCAGCTGGTGGACATCCAGCGACGGCTGGGCCCCGAGCGCTTCCCTCTCATCGAGCAGTCCTATTACCCCAACCACAAGGAAATGGTGAGTAACCTCTGGGTGAGTCGCCGCCTTCCTCTTCTCTCACTGGGGCAGGCTTAGGCACCCTCCGTGTTGACAGACCTCTGCTTTTGGGCAGGATGTACCATGTAAAGCTCGGTCATGAATGGGGAGTGCATGAAATGGGTGGGCTGTGAGGGATTTCAGGGGATTTCAGGGGATTTCAGTTTTATTAGAGGCTATAAAGTGGAAGTTTTATAGATTTTTGTGGATTTTGAATGGCAGTGTTAATTGCATATTGAGGGGTAAATGAATTATAAAAAAAAAATATTTAGGGGTAAATGAAGTAGGTTTTTTAATGTTGGTGATCTTATGAGTACCAAATCCAGATTGTGGCCTTCCTGTTGAAGATTCATAATGCAATCTTGTTATGGCGTCAGGACAGTCAGTACTGTCCAAATCATGACTGTCCTGAAGTCTTAATAAGATTGCATTATGAATCTTCTTTGCTTCCATGAAAGTTACCCGGTTCATGAATGATAACTACTGACAATTAAATGCAGTGCGCTGTGACTGTAGGTAAAAAAAATCATTATTCAAGACAGTTTGATGAAGCGATACATGAATCATTTTCTGAAAAGAAAGCTTAATTATTCACTTGAGGTTGAGTTTTATGTGGTACAGCAATTCACTTGCACGCCATGCAATTGTGTAATCTGAAAAGTGATTTTATGGTGGGGGACAGGGATTTTAGGGAAGTTTATTTCTTTTATTAGGGTTATGATTAATGGCCATAACTTGCAAGTGGTTTTTAGGTGTGTGCCAAAGCCTGCCCTAAAAAAACAAGCAACTGGGAACTGTGGGTTGCATTATGTCAGACTATTAATATGTCATCATATTCAACAAATACAAATATACAAATATTTAATTTGCTCACATCTTTAAATTATATAGTTTGTTTTTTCAGATGTCTACATTGTTTAATAAAGTCACAAATTCCCAGTTGCTTGCAGTTAGCAGATAGATGTAATTAAATAGATCATGATAATTGAAATAGCTTTATACAGTTTCGATTTTCAGTTTTCTAAGCATTTCACAGATTGAATACTTGTGCTTGTTCCTGTTTTTATTCATGGCACTTGGTGTTGCTAGCTTTGATTTCGCACTTTTTCCAATCAATATTTTTTTTCTGTGTGTTTTGCATTGATCAATTAAAATTTTAGCTCAAAAAGTCAGCTGACCAAGTAAGTGGTGTATTTTAAAATTTCAAATAGCTTCATTATGAAAATTGAAAATCGAACTGGAAACATGTTTTCTATTTTTAATAAACCGATTAAACAATAGAAATGCCTGTTAATGTTGATCATCTAGACTGCTATGATTGTTCCTTCCTAGCTGCCATGTAGTTTCATGTTTTCCACTACAACAGAGAACAATACTTATAATATGCTTATATTTCATGATCTTTTTCTATTTGATGGCTTTACATTCTTATTTAAATGCTCATAAAATAGGAAGACTGATGAAATTGGCATAGTTTTAGCCACGTTTTTGTCACATAGATTGCACATTTAGTTTTTGATTGCTGCAATGTTTCATATTTGGCATATTGCTTTGGTGTTGACTTGTTGAACGTCTTTCAATGTTACATGCTACAGATTTTGAAACTTAAACTGTATGTTGATAAGAGACATCCTATCTATGGTACAAACTCTATAGTTATGGTAGAATTTTTGGTTTATTTACATTTGTATTTATTTATTTTGACATTGGTAGGAACTGCTTTGTGCAAGCATGTTTTGAGATATTCTTCTAGATTCAATCCATCACAAATATAAACAATAATTCATATTGTAAAAAATAGCTAGATAAAAATTAGTATGTAAGCAAACATATTAGACCATTTCATTTAGATGTGATATAGTTGAAGAGGAAGGCGGATACTAACCATAACATTAATACAGTGTGCTTATTAGATGAACATAGGTAGAATATCATCAGTGTGTAGCATTACACAATGTACATGTACTCTTGGCGGGAAATTAATAGAATTACAATTCAAAGCAAACAAAATTTTCACAACCATTATCTTGTTATCTTATGCTACTATTATACATATTGCTTTTTGTATAATGAATTTTATTACTGATATTTCTATTGAAATTTTATCATTCTAATTTTTTAAAGTTATACAAACTTTTAAAATTAGTGGGAGGGATACAGTACGAATATCTTTGATATTTCCAGAATCAAAACAATATGAATATGCACGATATGATAGGAGGGCAGGTACTAAGATTATTATATGTATTCATGTTGCATAAATAATGACTATGAATTGATACATCAGAATTGGTTGTACTTTAAAGAAGACATCTTTGCACTTTTGTAACGAAACAATATTGAATATTTATAATTGTCATTTATAAACCTTTACCTATGAACAAAAATATTGCATGCTCTCATCACCTTGAATATATATTGTAAATGATTTTTACCTTTATTTGCGTTTAATACTGAACCCGAAGTGATATTATAATTATGCATGTTCTAATAAAATATGAACATCCCAAAAGTGCAACTGTATGTACCTTTAAAGATAGAATTATACATTTTATTAAAATAGTTGCATCTTGTAGACGCATTAAATATAATTAAATATAATTGTATGAAAAACTAGAAGCTTATAGTGTGATAAACTATGATTTTAAACTCCCATCCCTTGATATTGTTCATTCTATACAATTTGACTTTTGAAGTGCTTATGCCTGTAAATTGACAAATGTACATGTAGGTACTTGTTATTAGAACTTCTGTAAATATTTCATCAGTGTACAGTTCGCATTGCATGCAAGTATGCCCAAATATGATAAAAACTGCAATAGGAATGTTAATTTTATTTTAAAGATTTTGTAATTCTTTCTTGAAAATATGTACAGTTGTTTAAATAATAGTGTTATATAAAAAGATATGATGAAATACATTTTATGATGGCTATCGAGAAATGTGTCTGTCAGTATGTCAGTTAAAAAATGTGAACATTCCTACTTTTGTTGGAAAAGAAAGGCTAGATGCAGATAACTACAATGCTTTCAAAATGAATAGAGATCTTTAGCAGTTTTATTTCATTCCTCAATCTTGTTCAACATATCAAACTTTTTATTGCCAATATGAGGATAATTCTTGGTTACAATTTCTCATATTTATGAGCTTTCAAATTATATACAAATGAAAATTGCAGTAAGTCATTCATTTTATAATAAAAATAGACAACATACAGAGAGCTAAACGTATGTACAATAATTGATATTTACACATATCTTGCAACAATACTTACTATTTAAAATTGAAATATATTTCACATCACATGGAAAATTGTGGAGAAATTGTGTTCCAAACATGCGTTAATGACTAGTATTGGAAAGTCAATATTTACAATTTGTATTCTACGCTATGAACATAAAATGAAACCAAATACATTTCATCATTGATTACAAAGGAAGTTGTAATATTCTGACTTGAGTCCCAAATCTTACAAATACCATTTATTAAAAAGAATGTACATTGGGTTTAATATTATAGTCATACATTTATTGAGTGCTTATCATTGAATTTTAAAGGTGGTACATTGTATACAATCTATACATTATAAATGTTATGCAAAATTTAAAATTTTTAAACCACTATCACAAAAGCTGCATTCATCGACTGACACTCATACATTCACTGCACTATATTTGGTCCAATGAAAGTGTAAAATGATTCCAGTCATTGAGAAGCCCATGGCGGATACAGGGGAGAGGTGGAAATGATTGAACCATTCACAAACCCTCCCATTCTTTCATATAGAAAATCTGTGACCACACTCATGAAATCCAATCCGTGCCCACCTTGAAATTTTTTTTTATATACATGTCCATATAATCTTCGCACATTCTCCACAAAACCTAGCGAACCTGACACATCATTGCTAAAAACCTGGATCCGCCCCTGAGTGCTAAATGAGCTGTATCATATTCAGTGCTCGCTTGACAAACGCGCAGGGTATTTATGGCTCGCTCCACGCCTTCTCCTGCGTCTTCTTCATGCAGTTCTTCCACAGCTTGGGTTTGGTCCACATGCACCTGCCATTGCTGTTTCGTTGGCACATGGCATGGTCACCTGTGCACTTGTCAGGGTCGTTATGCCACAACCACTCGCAAAGGTTCTTGTCCTCGCTCTTCTTACCATGGTGACCCAAGTTGACATTGATCTAAAGGCAAAAGGGTAGAGTGTCAGCTCAAATCTGTATGCTTAACGTCAAAAACTAATTTAGCATGATGCAAACTGTCAGGACAGAACTACTTGTGCAAGTTTTATGCACGATTATTGGCATACATGTAATGTGTACCGAATTGGTGACACAACAGATGTCAATTACCTTGCATTCGCAGTTCTTCTCATAGCGGAAGACGAAGCCTTTCCTCATTCTGATGGGCAGGGTGGACCAGTCCTTGTGGAACTGGCACAGGTTCAGTGTGAGCCGGCCCCCATTAACGGACCCTAGAACATACAATGTCAAGGCTTTCATTACTCTCTGTCACCAGACACATAGCTTAAAACTCATGATCAAGACTGGTATAAATACTTACCACCAATCACATTGCAAAGTATGACAGTAAGGCTGAACCCTCCAAATGACCAACTTATACACAAGGTAGGATGATACTGACCTGCAATAACATATTTAGAATGTTCTTCTAGCGTCACGCCGCAGGTGGCCGAATCAGCAGCTGTGTATAGGAAGTGGTCAGTCACGTTAAGAAACGCTGGCGAATCCTGGAAAAAAGAACAATCTTTTCTAATCATCTTTCTTTCTAGTTACCAACAGGCGTTTTTAATAGGAGGTTCTAACTCTGTACTGTATATAGTTTGATAAGTACACCACATTTATTTTTATCACCCATACTTAGAACCCTTGAGAATCCTATAAAAAATAGCAAAACTTCAATATATTGAAAGGTCATAGCATCAGCTATAACTTTGTTTCAAGTTTCCACATTCAGCCTTGGCTCTTAGCATTAACGATTTGTGTAAATTATTACTTAGAATGTAGAGTAAATGCACACCCCATATGATTGCTGTATATAGCGCATATTGAGTGATAAGCTTCGTTAGTGTAAGTCTCAGCACGCGAACACCCAACTTCCTGTATGCGAGGCCGATTACTCACAATGGGTGTTTGGTTATTCGCTACATGTAGTTGGTTTACTGTGGGGTTCATAATCCAATCATAATCCGAATTAGGGGATTATCTCTTTGAGTATTTTGCGTATTTTGAAGCAGCCTCAAGTTGGCCTGTGATTAATTGATTGAAACAGCTTCATAAAAAATGTTCTACCCCGGTATCTCACAAAATTAGTGGGCATTTTGCAATGAAGCTCATCCAGAGTTTGCATTGTGAGATCTAACTGTTATCCCAATTGTTTTGTTCAGCACATAAATGTTCAGGGGTGTTGGTTATTGGCTGTAAGTAATCTTTTCATCAGGCCAACAATATGATACTTAGTAAAACAAAATTGTCTTTTTTGAATAATTTATTTCCAGTACAATATACATCATTTGCGGTCACAATGATAATAAGCCTGTACCAAGCTATGGTCTAAACCTCATGGTTGAAAATGTGCTTTTGTGAATAATAGTATTCATATGAATCTAATTATGTTGTAAGCAGCATCAATAATGTAACGAAAATTAACCCTGCAGTACAGTAGAACCTTCGATTGTGGACACAATTTCCTAATTGTCAAGGTTACAAATACTACAATGTTGAAACTATCTGCAAATGCAAATGCTTACCAATCAAATCTATTGCATGTATAATTGAATAATGCAACCTGAATCAAAAAAAAAATTATTGAAAGCTGAGGGAATCTGATTGAGCTCATTCTGTACTTAAGTCTAAGATGATGAGACGTATTGAGTGTCACAGAGAGATTGTTATACCTGGTCAGGTAATAACAAGCAATGTATATAACGGACGTTGATTACATACAGGTGAGTATAATGTGATATTTTATGGTGTAAGAAAAATATTGTACCAGTTGAGCGATGAGGAATATTTATAGGCCCCTAAATTGGTTAAAATTGACCTGTGTAACAGTCAATATCTTTAATATATCTTTATCTGTCTAGTGGATACTGGGCCACATTCCTTCAACATCATATGGACATTGTTTTCAATATTGAAAAGTGACATTGTATGTATTAAACTGGTTTAATATGGTACACAGGCACAGAGTACATTTTTAGACCACATGTAGAGGCCTAGCATTTCTGTATGTGCTCCTTGGCAAGATCAGTAGCAAGATTTATGCAAAAAACCTCATTTCTTGAACAGATGCTAGTGAAATTAGTTGGATCGAGTTTGCACACTCTGTTTAACCCTGTCCAACTTGATCCCTGTGAATGAGACTTACATATTGGTGTGTCTTATATCTGTGTGTTAGGAATACGCAGGTTTAAATTTTTTCATCTTCATCACAAGGAGGAAGTTTAGGGAACATTTTCATGAAAACGAGGGAAATGCTGGAAAGTAAATTAATGCCAAAATCTTTTGAAGCAAAATGTTCTACACACCTTGAGGACCTTGCTGATGTGGAGCTTCTACATCGTATAGAGATCTATCCACACTGGTTTATTAAAAGCGGGGCGTGTGTGGCTAACCCATAAAAGTGGTAATGTTGCAAGCTAAAATAACAGATTTTAGTGGCAATACCTTGAGGACCTTGCTGATGTGGAGTTTATACTTGTGTTCGAACGGGAATCTCTCCACACTGCCATTTGGCAGCTGCTGCTTCTTGTAGATGACCTCATCAGCCTTCACCTTGGCCTTGATCACTGCAAACCAGGGGTTATTATTTAATATAAAGCTTAACCAATTGAAATCTAAGACTAGAGTACTGAAAAGTGTAAAACAATTTGCAATCAACCCACATCAGTGAAGGTTGGGCAGTATATTTATTCAACCTTACTCGATGAAATCATATCTGTTTTGCATGGAAATTAGTGACTCGGTATCTGAATAGTTTTGTCATTCTATGATGAATCCGGAAGCCAAGGCTAAAAATCTATGCATGATCATGTCAACGCACCACAAAAAGTAGAAAGTTTTTCATCTTTCAAATTTTACTATTTCGTAGAACTATGTACATTGCTGCAACATGATGGAGACTATCCTGTGTCAGAGAGAACATGACAGTATAACTGACTTTTCCATTCACAGAGGCTTTCATCTCAATCCCACTTGTCCTCTGCTCAAATTTATATACAAGCTGGATGAGACATGCTTAAAATCATATGGTTGTTGTGCTGTTGTTTTTTTGTAACATAGCATTACATAAACATAAATGTTGGAAAGTAAACGTGAAGTACTGTATGCTTGAAATCATTGGCAAACGTGTGTTTGTTCCAGCCCTACTGAACTGCAATTTATTATAGAAATAGTTGCAATTCATTGGTGGAATAACATCTTGAATTGGAACTAGAAAAATCATTGAAACTATTTTTTGCAGATCATATTTCAAAATCATAATGAAAATCCAGAAACATGTAAAAGCGTTCATTCCATTTGGCACATGTTGCAAGCATTGAAATGCTAATAAGAGAGAAACGATGAATGGTGCATGACAACTCATAACATGATGCATTGCGAAAGTTTGGGATAATCATACACAATACATCATAGTCTTATAACCATCTTTCAAGGGTGTCATTACATACACTGCCTCCAGAAACAGTATTCATGATAAGAGCCAAACCTTCATAATGAGACTTTGTGAGAAAACCACCTCTTTTTTCAGATCACTATGAAGACGGGGCTCAATGGGTGATCTCAATGGAGAGGTTATGCTGTAGTATGAGACATTAAGAAAGTGGGGGACAATCACGTAGTGTGCTAATCGATCATTGTTGTGGACAGCCGGACACAGGCGCAATATGTCATTTGTCATCAGAAACTTGTCGGTTCCTGTTATACATGCAACAGGGACGTTGAGACCAAATGCATGCATTTTAATATGAATGATATTGCCATGATGGAATAATGTATACCAGTAGAGGGTTCATGGTTCATGGACATGATGATAAACTGTTTGCAGGCTACTAAGCTAGGTTATTATTATTGTCTATTATTTATCAATCTATATTTTTTGAAATACTTTAAAAGTGTTCACAAAAACTCTCAGGGGAGTATTCCATGCTTTATTGACCACTTATCATGAAAAACCTGGAACTATCTTTGAATATGAATGATGAACCTTGTTGAATTGTCATGAGAATTATTGTAAATACCCACAACTCATTATTTCTCATGTCAGGAACATGGTTTTTACATGTGCGCATGAAAATGAAGCCTTGCATATGAAAATTTCACCCTGATTTCTGTACATATATCATATACTGTTTCCATAATCCTATACAACATGCCATCGTGTGCAATCAATTACACTGAGATAAAACGGCTTTGATCAGTTCCTGCCATGCAGCATTTGTAAACTTACTCATGCTCGCAACATTTCCCCCCTTTTTATGAAGACCTGATTGCAGCACTTCCCCCACTTTGTATGAAAACCCTATAATCATATGATAGAGTAAAATTGATCGGGATCAGGTTAATTCTTTCATTTCGTATCTTTTACGCTTCAATGGTTAGATACAAGAAGCTTGTGTTTAGGTAAGAATGTGATGAGACTCAGAGATGCCATTAATTTGTGTAGAGCTCCACAGCACTTTGAACTACCCCATGCATGTATTTCTTCGGCTGGGGCTAGGGTTACAACTTATAAGTTGTACAGCATTCCCACATATATTCTGTTTTCATTTTTGCTACCTTAGTTGGTAATCAATTAATGAACGGTCATAATGGGTCATTCTAACTCTTCATGTATCTGCTTATAAAAGGTGTGAATTTTCATTATGTTTAAGCCAATAAGCCATCCGTATCATAGAACCTTCATAATGAGAAATCATTTTAATGTCTCTCTATCATTTGGTCTGTGTCAAATATTTGCATAGCTTTATGCTTTATGTATATTGAAAACCAACAAACATTGTATAGTGTATGTCAATAATCAGATCAAGACCAGAAACATGTTGCCATAAAATGATAAAAGCCACTGAGGCGAATTTTAATGGTGGAGACATTGATCTTGCATCATGTTATCCGGCCTCTGAATGGCTGCTTTGCATGTCCATAGCAGTCAGTAACCAATCAGCATGAATTTTACATGACCCTCCAGGGAATGAGGCCCAGTAGGTCACTCTAGAACCCTAAACAATGCTTGCCCCACAGACACACAAAAAGGCCATGAATTATGAGTGAATTTTACTAATCAAGCTGTTTATTTATGATATTGGGGCACCAATAGCCGCGATCCTCATGTTGATTTTGCAGCACGGAAACCAGCTGGCAGAATCAATTTCATTATCCAATCTGTATTGTTCGGCAAAAATTGTCTAGGAAATTTTGAGCATATTTCTAATTGCAGCTATCATTGGAGGCTAAGTAAGGCAGAACGTTTGTAGACGTTGATGGTTACGAAGACAAATGCTCAGAGCTGTCAGACCAAAAGGCTTCACAGTTTCTAATACTGTGGGGGGTAAATCATACAATGCTCAACTTCTATGGTGATTGCACAAAACCTTCTAACTTGGAAACATTGTGCAGAATTTGACGAAGCTTAAAGCTTTTTGTTTTTAAATTCATTATACTCTTACATATGTATACTGTAAACCCTCAAATGATTAAGTTTGAAAATGCTCAAATGAGTTTTTGACGTGGAAGCATTGCAGGTTTCAAGCAAAATTTCAAATTGAATTAAATGCAACCTACCAGTAGGGGGTAGGCCTTTACATAAAAATAGACCTTCATTTGATTTGTGGGCTTTATGGAGCTGTTAGACTGCTCAAAGTCTCCATTCAAAGCCTGATGGATGTGATCTATTTAATTTTTCGCATGATTAAAAATGAGTCTGACAGCCCTGAAAGTGAGGCTGACAAGCTACATGTGTTGGCGACAACCTCAACGCACTGTAAACTTGCTCTAAACTGACACTTGATGCCACAAATATCATTACAGGAATGTGGTTCAAAATGATGTCAGTCAACAAACACTTGCCCAATAATTTGACTAGTATTGCTAGCTTATATCGCCAAAATTCAGGGGAGCCTGTCCATATGGACATACCTATATAGAAGACTCCTGTCTTATGTTGACTGCTTGTTGGGGGTTTTGTACCTTAGAGTGGCAAATACAGGTGGGTGACAAATCTTAGTGACAAATGCTCTCTATGGAAGTTTAGGTTCGACTGCTTCTCCAGAAAATGTCACTAAGACGTATTGCTCTGGACTGTAATGCCAATTATGTTGTGTATGCCACATAGTTAACTTCCGCCTTGAAATTGACCACAAAATGACAACATTGAGATGATGACACATTGCTTGCCTATTTGTACAATGTACAATATGCTGTATTTATGTCATATCAATGCAGTGAGTGTGAATTGCATGTAACAGTTGCCAAGAGGCAACTTCCATCATTACAATCAACAACTTAGGCGGATTTGTATTGCAAATATTGAATCAAAAATGTTATGGTTACATTTTGAGAACTTTTAAGAACATATTCTTGGGATCAAAGGTTGAATTTGCCATCTGGCCAACCTGATACTCAGCATCTTATTGTGTAATAGTGAAGTTCAATCTTTCTTTTTTAAATTTTATGATGAACGTTTTCATTTCTAACTTTTTATTTCTGTGTATACTATATATAGCTATATATTTGTCTGATAGCAGCAAAATGAGTTGGTCATGATTTGGAAGTTAAGGCCTATAACAAATCAACATTTACGATACATGGATGATACATAAAAATTTTTAAATGTTATACTGCATGAAATTCAAAAGAATGAATATTGTTTGCTAATTGTATTCACACCATATAAATGTGTCTGTCTCTGAAAAGCCTTGCTGGGCGCGAACCTTTGAATGTTGAAAAAGGCAACAATTCTGTTTGTTCAGTGCAATCACATAACGTAATGCCTCGTGGCAAGGCCACTGTGCCTTATCTGAGGTTAGTTATTATTGCGTGTTGGTTATTATGGTTATTGCGTGTTTGATGTTAGTACAGTGCAGCCTTGTCTTCTGTACAAACACTCTAACACAAGCTGTGGCTTTGCACATAATGTAAGAGGGTTGAAATCCATATTTTGTATAAAGGTGGTGGAAGGGAATGCGTTCTACTCGAGAGGTTCTATCTCAACTTAGGTAATTGTTTATGTGAAAAGTGAATTGTAGGAGAGGTGAGTGACAATGTGCTTTGAGATCTGCCAATAGTATGAATATTGTTTATGCATACCATGACATTCATACACATACCAATATAATTGTATGGACATCGACATGGAAAGGTTCCAATTTGTCTGAAAACACTGTATGCTAACATAATGAGCAAATACGATATATAATAATTGAAATTATCTAAATCTGTCTATATAAAGGCTTTACACACAACTGTACAAATGGACAGGTTCTGCTGTATCTGTGAAAAGTGTGAATAGTAATAATCAACAGGCGGTGGGTGCACCGAGTGACCGGAAAATGGGCCAATCGGATTCTCAGGTGATACGAGGTCTGTGAAAAGGGCCGTCTGCTGGCAATTATGGAATCATAATAGCAAATATTGTTTTCAAAATGCTACTTGATTTTTGTGGTCATATCAGTTTGTTCGTTGTTGACGACTTCTTTGTTCTATCTTTGGATGGTATCATCAAAAACACCTTTTGGGCTAAAGTTCAAACAACACAATATTCTAAGTCTATTGGTTTCATTGCATTTTGAAAGGCAAATTTAAAAAAGATATTCCGTTCTCAAGGGGTACTGTGGTATGGACGCAACCCCCTAAAGTCTCAAACCTCCCTACATTTGCCTTGGGTTTAAGATTAACCTGTTGTAATGTGTTAAAATACATGTCAACTAGTGAACATGATAGATTGTGAATAAGCAAAGCATTTTCATGTGCAAACAGATAATAAGAGCCCAAGCACTGGACTCATAGGCCACAGGCTACTACATAAATTGCCAAAGTCATGTGGGGAGTTTGAGAAGAGATGCTGTATCCAATCTATTTCACTTCACATAAAATGAAATACAGTGGACCCCCTATGTGTGGGCATCTTGTATTGTGGAGCTTTGATGTGGCCAGGCCACTTCCCATTTCTTTTGTTCTGTATTATGTATAATATACTGTAAAACCTGTCAATGTGGACAACGTTATAATGCTCCGTGTTTTTTGTGGACACATTTTGAACACGTTTTTGTTTCCAACACATCTTATGTAGACACAATTTGTTTGCGTGGTTCTTTCGGAGGTTCTCCATGTAAACGGGTTCCTCTGTACGTGATTGGCACCTGGCTGCTAGAGCCATCCATCGCACTACCTCTTACTGAGCTTCACTTCTCACATCCAGATCACTGACTCTGGGACCCTAATCGCATGCTAGTGGAGGGCCCTGCTGGTCTAGCAGGAGGGTGGGACGAGGGCGGCCCCAGGGCAGCCAGGACAGTCACCTTGGAGTGTGGGAAATGGTAAACTAGCAATGCCAGTTTATAGTCAGTTGCTGAGGTGGTGGAAGATGCACCCTCGGAATACTGATGTATTTTTTAATGCTAAAGCATGGGCATCAGCATCCCAGTAATTTTGTGGCCTGGTTAGTCAATGGTGAATGCCTCATGCAAATATCTCAGTCCTTGGTGTGTGTGTGTGTGTATAACTGCAAAGTACACCCCAGCGAAGCTGTGGCATAAATCTATTGATTGTATTCATCTATCAATGATACTAAATGCAAATGCATCAGTTTCAATGGTGTAAGAAATTATACCCTAGCAAGACTGTGGCATGGTTTGTCATTGATGAATGCCTCATGCAGATGCCTCTGTTCCTGAGGTGTGTGAACCAGCACACAAAGTGTGATGTTGTAGCATGAATGCAACATCCATGAACATTTCGGATGAACCAGCAATTATCTGTTGTGTCGGGGTCATGTATAGTGCATTATAGGAAAATAGCTTTTGCCACATGGATGACGTGGTTACCTTGTTTTTCATGTATAGGCCATTAGCCTCACACGGAACTTTCTATAGTTGCAAACATAGCTTCTGCAAATTTCCCAGTAGAAGTGAGATATCCCTTAGAAATTAGCAACAATGTATTTTTGTGTTTCTGACAATATACAGTATTAGTCTCCAAAAGTCATAATGAAATTATTCTAAAATTATTCTCTATAACAGAACATGACATTTTATATGTTTAACCCATTGGCCTGCTATTTATTTCAAGTGCGAACTTATATCAAATAATGCAAATGGGATGAAACTTCCCTGATAGAAGTAATAAACTTATCCTATAATCCTGCATGACTCTGACCCTTAATGATTACAGATTGATTTTCCAAATGCCATAATTGCTGTACTGTGCTTTGATCCAGTCACCCTTACTAGCAGGGGGGTGGGAAAAGACCAGCCCTTGGAGGCACGAGTTGTGGGGCCCCAGCACATGTGACAGCGTGGCTCCCAGACAGGCTGCTGGGACATAGATTATAGTCTAGAGGACACACTGTAATGCATGAATTATGAGTTTTTTGGAGAGAACTTGCAATTGATGATAAATTTCGTCCGAAAGTTAGGAATTTCTTACATGATGTTTAGTAAATTTTAGAATATTAGTTCATGTAAAGTGATTTCTTTAAAATTACAAAGTGATTCTTCTCTGCAAGTGAATATATTATTCATTCTAACTGTAGACAGAAATTGACTATGGTACTTTAAGAAATATGCTTGAATTAAACACAAAAAAGCAACGAAACTTTAGTGTTAGTCATCATGAACTAAGAAAGAAAGTTTTGCCATGGAGTTTGTAATCCAATTAACTAATCATCATATCTGAGGTTTTCCCAAGAAATACCCAAGACATCAAAGATAATGAGGCCATATCCCACCATCCCGCCTCCCCATTGATAATTACGAGTCACTCCCCATGGCAATGAGCTGATCACGCTTCAGCAGAGCTGTGAGATTGACAGCCAACATGTGTCAGCAGTCAACATGGCGACATTGGTATACAGTGCAAACTCCCCCTTTATTCCATCCTTCATAGATTTTACAGTCATGAAAGCAGATGCTCTTATCTGGTGCTCTTTAATTTCAACATATTCAATATTAAAAAAAAAGAGGGCACAGCTTGATTGTGCAGATGTTTTTCTGATTGAGCTGAAGATTTGGCTATGGGACTGTGTGATGTCAGCATGGAGCCCTCATACGTGTGGTGGGAAGGACTTGAGAGCACCGTAGCACGACAGTGTGGTGGCGACTGTGGTCACCGTCATTCAACAGATGGCTGGCTACAATGGCTGTGTTACATGGAGACCACAAACCACAGATATCTAATTTTACTTTTGGTTTTCATGATGAGATATGATGATTATGCGATAGGCCCATGTGGTACAGTAAAACAAGTGTGTGCAGTCTGATGGTCTGCATATTTGTATTGAAGTTTTTGCCTGATACAATCATCAGAAATTGAATGTAAAACAACAACACATGCATATGAATGGCCATATGTTATGATTGAGTTGCTCTATAATCACCTGGTTTGATTACACCTGGCTGAAGTCAGACAAGAGATTAGGAATCAGCAAGAATCAGTCTTCTCTCAAAGCACTGCCCACCTGTGACTGCAGCAAACTTTCCATTAGGAGCATTAAATGGTGCTAGATCCAGCTGTGACCATGATGGTTCTTGCAGATTCTGGATAAGTGGCTGGGGGGGATTGAGGGGATGCTGGACAATGGTTGAATTTTCAAATCCTCCTTTCCTCAATTATCAACAGATTCTGGTCTCTTCCTTTGTAGCCTAAATGCCTTTGATTTTCTGTCTTTCTCTGTTGAGGTGATATGGAGATCGACTTATGCATGGGCAAGTTGTTGAATAAAGTCTTAGGGACTCGTGGTGAATGTTGAGGAAACTCATCACCAGTTGCACACTATTCCAATGCACTTACATGTTTTCGAGGTAGTGAATGTGCATGTATGAATCATTTGCTACTGAGTTACAACATAATGTATCCTGCCGCATAATTGAAAAGGAAATATAGCTTGATAACCATTCAGACAAAATAGCAATGCAGATCTTAACAAAATCAGCGGCGTTTACATTAACTTTGGCCATATAACTGGCATTGGGGTGATTGACATGGACAACAACGCACAATCCAAAACAGCTGACCACCGAGTGGCGGCATCTAAGTAGACAAAAGACTGATGGATCCAGTGGGGCAGATTCCACCCGTCTCTCTCTTTCTCTCACACATCTTATTCCAAGCACATGGCGACCAAATAGTGATGTATTGCCTCCAAGCAACAGCCCTCATTGGAAGATATTGTGGACACAATTGAACCAATTGTGCAAGTAATTACCAAGTGCACGGGAATATTCATCACAGACATGGTCATCATAGGGAGGTTGTTTTCACAGACTTAATCATTATAGTCAGGTGGTCTTTAGTGCCAGATCCAGTTCTCTTGTTCTTCTGTGTGCTTAGCGTTAGTGGACATTTGTAGACGTTAGTTAAATTTATGTCGCTGGGTCATTGTTGAATGAGAGGGGTGCAAGCATTCCTGCACCAATCTACCTACCAACCACCTGCTTACGGTATTTTTTACATGTAATATGTAGAGAGGCTATGTTTTACAAGTTAGACCTCATATTTGTCTGTGCATCCACGAACTCATTCTGATGAGCCTAGTGGGGGAATCACCATGACCACAATGAAGTGTTTTGTGAAGATGGATTGCACTTCAAGGGTAGTGTAAAGCTAGAATATTACGTAACTATCAAATCTTGCATATTTGAAGCATGGATTTGGTTTTTATCATTTAATTTTGCAGATGATAAGTAGATGATTTTATGCAATAAATGTTATAAGAAATGTTTGTGAGAAATTGGATTTTGTGATTCTATAATGAAGCATGAAATTTGCTAATTAGATCGTGTCCTGGTATTTTTTTGTTTTACAGTAAACCAGATACAAAATGTGACCTAATTTTCATAAAATAACATGATTCTACAAAGAAAAGTTGATTTTATTGATGTCCGTCTGTAAATATTAATTACTGTCATACTATATCTCTCAAAAAGTGTTTCATGCATTGCATGCACTCAAAATAGAATAATTATTGATGGGGCAAAAGGACATTTTAGTCTGTCTCACCAATAACAAGCTCTTGTAACCTTTTCAATGCTTGAAACTAATTTGTAAGATGATACATATAAATGACTATGAAAAATCTTCTGCGTGTGCCCAAAGTATACATAAATTGTTTTAGCAACTTGCATTTTCCGTTTGCAACCTTTAGTTTATAGATTTTGTCCAAGGTGCCCATTGTTAGCTTGATCTGAGGGGAAATGTTTTTCATAAAAATTCAACTCATTCTGACAATAATAAACGATTGTTCTGTTTTGAAATCTTGAAATGAGATGTAAAATTAAGAATATTTCTTATATGTGTTCATTTGTACCTGAGTTTGTGTCATAGACATACAGGTAGAAATAATTCATCAAAATTAAAGTAAAGGATAAAATCTAAAAAGAACACATTTCTATATAGCATCTGTATCACAAACAGCAAATATATTAAATATGTATGTAAATATCAATAGGCAAAAACTGATTCTGTGATCTAGAGAAAAGTGATAAGCCACTGGCATTTTAACCCTATAAAGTCCAACACTGCCAAGATCCACAACTAACCCTCCAGTTGAGAATTTTATTTTTTTTTTTTTCATTTATACATGTGTGAAGCAAAGTGTAAAAGCTAGCTTTCCCAAGTACCAATACCAAATTCAAACTTACGGCAAACATGCGCTCTACCACAGCTATTTTTTCTAAACTCAAGGTCTGAAAGACATTGTATTTTAAAGACATATCTGTATTTGTCCAATATATAGTCACAGTGTGAACATCACCATCCAAGACAAAGGGCAGACATTTATACATGTTTTTGTATCATGATCATTATGTATTATGATTAGAGCAGCCGCCGTTTAGCCTCAGGCGGCATGTTTCGCTGGGGGGGAGAGGTGTGAAAACGACGATGCGTACAACATGTAATCATGCTAATTACACTAATTACTTGATGTACATCTGTACAGCTCTTCTTGTCTTATAGCAAAAAGCGGCATATTCATCTGACTGTTCATATTTTCATACATGTAGGTGTTTGACCATATTTTTATGGTGTTCGTATTTTTATGATGACTATGATGTTTGTCTTTTACAAGCAAGGTAGTTAACGTAATAGTGATTGCATGTATTGGTTTATCTTGTGTATTTAATAAGATGTGATTCGAAAAGGTTCCTTTAGAATCACCTTTAGATCCTTTTAGTGTAAGTCGTGTCATGAGTGAAGAAATGTCAATAGTCCTTTTATGTGAAGAAAATGCTTTTTTAAAACTTGCCTCGGAGGTACATTGCTTTACTGTTAGTTACTGTGAAAAGAAGAGTTTTTCATGGCATTGGTAATATGAAAGAGTGTAATAACTACTGATATCTGTATACCTGTACAAATGTCCAGTTCATTTAATCAGTACTTTGTTTATTGTACAATTACACAGTGACATTAAAGTGGCATAAATAATATAAGTGGCCATAAATGATGTTTACTTTGTAATAAAATACATCAGCAAGTGTATAAACATAGAAAACTGGAGATGATAAATTTTGCTTGTTATGATGACGTATGGAAGTGCATAGTGTGCAGGTAAAACTGACATATATATATATAGATTAAGTCTTGAAAGACTGCTAATTAGTAACACTATAGGTGTCCTCTCACTTTTCCTAATGCTAGGGTCAGATATTCCTGATAATTGAAGTCGTAGTATGGTAGTCGTTGTTATTCCCATATTATCTAATCATAAAGGTGTTATTTTGAGGCAGAATCTTGTTTTTCTCAATCCTACAGTATCATAAATTTGTGACTGTCCGACTTTGGCTGTATTAGTGAT
Organism: Streblospio benedicti; assembly: GCA_019095985.1. Lineage (NCBI taxonomy): Eukaryota > Metazoa > Annelida > Polychaeta > Spionida > Spionidae > Streblospio > Streblospio benedicti. The sequence continues at coordinate 31,049,784 of CM032663.1, read as the reverse complement.
TCATATGACAGAGTTATCGCCATATATGGGCATAATTGTGTCTCAAAATGAATGACCAATTAGTAAGAATTAGTTGGCAATGATTTAGAGAAAAAAATGATTTATATCCAACTAATGGCAATGTCTAATGATGAATCGCTATTTTTTCTTTGAGAGAGATGTGTCAACAGACATATAGGCTGGTAATAATCATAGTTGGTTACAGTGAAACCTGTCCTATGTGAATACCATTACAGTGAAACCTGTCTTAACAGGACCTCTTTAGGAAAAGATAAGGGTCCACGGAATACAGGTGTCCAATATACACAGGTTCTCTACATTATGTAATAATGCCAGGAAAAATTAAAACAGTACTTACAAGATTTATGGACATGGCATGCCTACAATAATAGGCTCCATTGTTTAATATCTCAACATTGTATTTTTGGTTAATAGTTTTAAGTGAGTGGTGGTGATATAAACCAGAAAAGTTAATAATTAGGATTTGTTGGGAGAGAGAGATATATAAAAATAACTAACTCAAAACTAATAAAAGCTGCCCATGTGCAGCAGAATCGTCAGAATCATGCACCCTCACTCCAGTTCAAACCAGTCAGCGCCGTGTAGGCGTTTAATCATAATGATTGAAACATATCATTAGGCAAACCAATCAAGATTTAGAAAAATACATACTTCATTGTATTCCTTTAAAAAACAAGCACTTTGCATAATTGACTATTGGCCATTTCAGAAATATTCATAATGATGATAAATAGTTTCTAAATGTCTTTTGCTAACAGTGAAGGTGTCAAAATAGCTGCACCACGTTAATTTGCTGGGCGGCTGCAGCTTTCTTCACGCCTCATATTTCCACAAACGCCTCTAAAGTGAAAATGATGATTAGCTAATTAGATCTACTGGCCAGTGACAAATGATGGAGTGCCAATTAACGCTCTCAGCAGGTGAGAAATTAACACCCTGCACGGACACAATAGAGGGGCTCTGTTTTTTGCCTGTGATCAACATGATGGAGTTCTTGATAAAGACAACTGTTATAGTTAGCACCAGATAAGAACATGCTTGGTAATTTTACAGTGTTACCTTCATTATATACACCAAGGGAATTGATCGTTTGTAGCCATTGTAGACATACTTGCATAAACAAATGCAAATCTCCATAAATATCTTTTACTGACTTTTTTTTTCGATCATAAACATATTTTCTAGATTAAAATCTTGTATGGATGTGTGTGTTTTCAAGTGGATTTTTGAAAAACAATTGTCACCTATTCTTTGATGTGGAAGATATAAGCATTGCGTAAAGTATTGGCACTAATTAACGGACACCTAGCTAATTGTGAGAACCGCAATCACCATCGGTCACTGTCCAGCTCATGCTAGTCACGTGTAAATAGTGCAGTAAAATCATGATCAATGAGAGCAAAAAACACGGAAACCGATAAATCCTGGCAGCAGAGAAATGTGATGTCCCTATATGGGGTTCAAAACATTTGTCTTGTCCCTTTGAAAGACATTTTGAAAAATAGCCTTTGTGGAGATGTATATGTTTAAGAAGAATTGTGCTACAAGTCTCTAGTGACCAAAGATAAGGATTTTCAAGTCACGCAATTTTTACTATTCAAAGCAGCTTAAAAGCAGCTGTTTCACTGTCTTGATTTTAGCTCATGTAAAGGCCGCCGGTCATTAAAATGATGCTGAATGAACGTAAATACCAAAGCAGGTATGGTACCACAAAGTTACATTTGTTAGAGTAATGTATGGGAAAATGCTTGTAAATCTAGAAAACTATTCTATGGCTTAAATGGTTGTTTTGTTGTATTTAGATAATTAGATTTTTGGCCAAATATATGATAATATGTCTATCAACACAAAGTCAAATTATTGAATTTTATAAATAACGTTAATTAACGAGAGTTTTTAATAGTCAATTTTTTAGCATTGATGATATGTATATAATAGTGTCCTAACTCACACCACGATGTGACTTGGACATTACGGGTACAACTTGACCCCATACAGTACATAGAAACAAAGAAAACACAACACTTGCATGTGGTACTGCTTTATAGATAAACTTCTAACAACAAGAGCGTATTACATAAACTACTGACCGTTATGCTACTAGCCACCGTTATTTACATCTACCATGGCTGTCGGTTAGGACGTAAAAGGGACAGTAACAATGAGTTCTTATATAACTAATAAGTTTAGCGGGTTTGAGCAATGACCAGAGAAAATATACAAGTATAGTGCACCCTTTCAAGTTTCTTTGCTGTCTCTTAGACAATACATGTAACCCAGTCTAACGAGCTGTAGCAAACCATGAAAAACCAACCTAAGTTTGTACACTTAAATATGAATTGCTCAATGTTCATGAAAGAGACAAAATATCAAGTTCATCTATCTTTATGCGGAAATTGGTCTTCAGTGTGCAACATTTAACAAAAGAGATGGAAAGATTGTTTTTAAAGTATTTTATGAATATCCTCAATTACCGTCCAAATGTTTTTTAGCTATCTTGTGTGACTTATGAAATTCTGTGTTAAAATCAGGTACCCGACTTCGGATGGGGCTCAAAATTGTGTACGCGCGAGGACCCTACTATATAATGAGTCCAAATTTCTGTTTTCACCCTGTCATAATAGTCATTATCACATGGGGTTTGTTCTTGAATTACAGTGCTGGTGGCTTTGTACAAAAACAAATTATTTGCAAATTTACTCGGCAGAAAATTTTGAGCGTGTCCTCATACAAATTACTTAGCTACTTTGAATTGAATTGAAAAATGTGTAGGAAGAAATGTGATTAAATTCACCATAAACTTTACAAATGAAGCTAATTCTCTCTTTATGGTGCCAAATAATAGAATTTATTCAAAATTTTGGCTAGTATTTAGAAATTGTTAAATGTTTGCAATGATGAAATCTTACTGTAAAAAATAGGCACTGATGCAGACAGCTAGCTTTGCAGACATTAAATCCCACCCACATTTGTATATTTTAGTAGTTGCAATGAATATAATTTTAATTCTTATCTATAAGTTATGATTTCCCAATCCACATGACAAAAGTGAAAAAGTAAAGCATTAAAAAAACTCATTTTCAACCTCCATCTGTACAGTTTTATTTGGGAAATATTTTGGCTTTTCCAACTTTCTATTCTGCACAAACATTACAAACATTTTCTTAGACCAAACATTCTAATATATGCTATTTGCGGAGATCTATTCAGTGTCAATATAGTTGATCAACAGACGGAAATTAATCACCAATGATGGTTTTATGACATATTCTCTGGAGACACTCTCAACTAAGACTTGTATCCACTTTTGAAAGTAAACCCAACTTGACCAAAACGAGCCTCTGTTGTAAAGGAGGAGATTTGTTGAAAATATCAGCTGTCTATTAGTTTTAAATCAGAAAACGAGAAAATTAACTTTTAATGCTACCTGTGGGCATCATTATTTGCGGAAATGCTTTGAAAATTAGAATTGCCTCATTTGTTTTGGGAGAATAAAGCATGGGGAAAGTTCCGTCTGTGTGCCTTAAATCTTTGGATAACGACCTAAAGAAGGACACAGCATTCTTCACCGGTAGTAAACTTGTGGCCTGGTTAACAATGATGTATGTCGACTTGAATTTGCCTTCTTTACATGGTGACATTAATGTCTGCACAATTACAAACTAGACTCAAAAGTAAAGGGTGTAAATCAGAAGTAATCACTCGAATTTTCGTTGCAGCAGATAATATTTGCAATAACGTTTCACATTTCGTAAATTTGAATCATGTCATTTAATTGGCAAGTTAATTAAATGTTATAGGACGCCACATGTAATGTTAGCTTTTATGGGGGTAAAAGTTCCGGAAAAATGGATTTCAAAGGTCGAACAGTTATCGCTCATATGTTTCAACTGGTGATAATTACATAGTACGTAGAATTATTGCCGTTTCATTATGTCTATGATTTGACTGATTATCATAGACAGTAAAGTCTCCTAAAGCAGTCTGACGTTTTAACCACAATGTGTCATCTGCTTTGTTATTCAGCTTTTAGTTTAACCACTTTATCTGTCAAAATCTTGGGTATGTCTCATATAATGATAATGGTTAGAAGTTAAACTTTTTTAGATAGATGGAAAACCTATTGTGAAGAAATTGTATCTACCTAACGTAATGTGTTCATCATTCTATGTATTCTATAATTTGAAACAGTACCATGTCACTGATAGTTAGAATTATATATCATCATATTCTTACCTATCCCCAACCTCAACTCTATTTTTTGGGTCTATTCAGCATCTACAAATATAACTAGTGACTCCATTCGCTTCTTGTCATTATTGCAATTAAGCTTCTATTTACAAGGAGAAAAAAACCTTTTGTAGCAAAAACATGATCATATCACTGATCCAGTTAAAGCATATGATTTCATGGCTCAAAAGCTACCATAGCACTTAAGCCCCATAGGTGGTACTTACCAAAGTCAGCGTTACAGAACTGTGTCTGTGGATGTTGAGGGTAACAGCTGCATGCTGATGACAAATCCCACACCAGGCTGACCAGCATCAGCACTGGTCCCCACCCCAACACAGACACCTCCATATCCTGCCTCGCTTCACACAGTACAAAACACTGATTCCTAGCTTGTTACTCTAAACTTTTCAATACTCTTGACCAAAAATCAAATGCAACTAGTGCGTATGTATAACTGTTCAGCGTATAATTACAGCTGATTTTTTCCTATATACAATAGATGAAAAAGCCAATCCTGATGTACGGAGATGATACTACCGGTATCTGTGCAGAAGCTTTTTTATTCTAAAATAACACAGATCCTCTTGTAACCAGATACATTACAGTTATGGACTTGGTATAAGAAGTCCTAATCCTGATAGACATATATGGATAATGTCACACGATGCTGCCGCTAGCTCGTAAAATAACTCTTATCACTGATTGCGAGGAGGTGTGAATGTGTCGGCGGCTTCACTTATAATAACCAATGATAGTGACAGAAGACACTTATATATGTTTGCCTTCATGGCATAATGACCATGTTGTATGTGCCAAGGAGAAGAGAGCCGTCACAAGTAGACTCCTACTCATGCTTTAGTTACTGGCATTAGACTAGTTCCGCTGACGTTCATTGATAGTGATTGATCAACCAGGATTCCGATTCCTTATTGTGTTTTTTCTCCTCCGTGTCATAAGTGATAAATATTTGCCCAGATTCTCTTACGTTTGTTATCATTTCTACATTTCCTGTGAGTCATATGTATTAAATTTAAGATATGTTTTCCCCCAGTAGTATGTAAGTAGCTGGACATATCTAAAACATGAAAACAAAAAAAATTCTATTTTGCATTGGTTAGAGGTTTTTGGAATGACTGGACAATTCCAAAGATTCATTTTCAAAACATTACTACATCTGACTCACTTGTATACAGTAAATGTTCTGACTGTCAAAATTGAATAATGAATAAACTTGTACATGTAATGTCACAAGGCATTAAGGCAAACAACTCTGCGATGTACATGTACGTCTTTTATACATTTACATCTATAAAGAAATGAGTCGCACAACTTGAACAAGACTTGAATAAAATATAATTTTTGCACACCCTGTGGAGTAGTGCTTGTTGCAATATATCAGTACATTTGATTAATAGTTAAATTTAGCAATTATTCATCATTATGCAGAGAAGTCATAAGCGTCATTGTGTGTTAAACCAATGTGCAGATGTTATCTGCGAAATGTGCCACTGCACTACTAAATATGCACCTTTATCTGATACGTGAACTTGTAGACTTGAGAATTCAGTCATTCATCATTCATACCGTTTGACTTCTTTATTGAAAAACATCCCTAATTATACAGGAATTATTTTTTGGTGTGAAAAAATATAGCTTGTATTTATGGTTGAGCTATGAAATAGGACATTTGCAATATTGGTGACTAATAATTCACAGTGGCACATTTGTTTATTAGGTTTTGCAGATTTTTAACAATAGCTTATGATAATAACATTGGCAGTTTCTACTTGTAACTGATGTATTAAATAACATATGATATCAATGTATCATGTTTGACAGATGCAGATTACCAGTGAAATGATGTAACAGGTAATGTAAATTTTAGTCTGTTCAGATTTATAATTATCATGATGAAAACTGGTTTGTATAATTTCACACAACAGCTTTTACTAGTGAAAGGTAATGTAAATTTTAGTCTGTTCTGATTTATAATTATCACGATGAAAACTCCTTTGTATAATTTGATTAAACATATGACATAAGGTATAATTTAAAGAATAAGATAAGATACCTATTGTAACCTACATTTTGCTCAGCGGCGAGGCTTTCGATGTTTTCTCAGCAGCTTCGTTGGGCCAAATGAAAACCTCAGTTGGTCACATGACCACCACACAAGCCAGTGTCACGGTTCATTTCAGGCGAGCTGGTGATCATGTGACTAACTGTGGTTGTCATTTGGCCCGAAGAAACCCGAACTACAACGATTGTAGAGGATATCTCCCAGTGCAGACTTTTAAAGTTGCTCTAATAAATTTTTTGACAGAACAAACAATGTGATCTTGAAGGAGGATGTTGTTCCATTTTAAAGAAGATTTATTAATGATTCCTTCTTGATTCATCGCATGGCTATAGCCTGCCTGCTTCACTGTGTGCTTCCAGATATTTTATTTGGAACTGTACTGACAATCTCAATTATCGATAGAAGGTTGTATTTTTGTAAAATGATTTTGATATGAAAAGCCCTGCCATGTGAACGGTCAGTCAATAATCCATCATTTAACAGATAAATACATGTACCCTGATGAGTATCAGTTGCCTCTAGTGTACTGAAGGCCCCATTGGACCAGTTCACTCAAGTGGCAAACATTATTAAATTGTAGAATTCTGGTTATTTATTATCAAGCTTTTATAAACTTTTGATTTGATTGATTGATTTGATTGATTTTTTGTTCCACCCAGTTAAACTAGGGTCACACCACTTATTTCTGTTAACTAATAAAATTAATGTCACAGTACTGGGGTGTTTTGTTCTTGATGAAGCATTGAAGATTCTCTGACAATCGAGGGTCAAAATTTGATGTGACAGCCAAGAAGATCACAAATATTATTACTATATATCAGCACATGATGTATTTACTATTTAGAGAAAAATGTCAAATGATTTTATTCTAAATCTTTTGAGAAACATATTTGGGTTCTGTGTTTGATAAAGAAACAAATAGAATTTTGAGGTAATCAAGTCATCATGTGTTTAGGCAGATAATTCACAAGGCACTGAGCATGTGTAGATCCTAAGTCATTACAGTATCAGTTGGCCGCATAGATTATGCCTAAACAATTACATGTACTCTTGCAATTAAACTTTCAAACCAGTGTTTCCTGATACTGGTTGCTCTGTATTTGACAGTGGTACTTTATATTCGTTGTTCTGTATTTGATAAGGCAGGCACAATTCTCAGCCAATCAAGTCGTCAGCTTTTGAGGCAGCTAATTCATCAGGCAGTGACCAGGGGGCGCTTTAGACTTCCCGGCCACGTAATCATGTCACGCTCCACAGAGCACACCTGATGCTGTGGGAACGAGCCTTCTCACTGCATACAATATTTGTTTTTCTTGTTCATTATAAGTGGACAACATGCATATTTTTCAATAACACCTTTTGCTTGTAAGGAAATGGTTTACGTTTAGAAATGCAGTGTATATATATTTTTTTCTAAGAACTCAGGTGTGCACCATTTCACTTGAATTGCTTTTGAACCCAATATAAATCCTAAAGTACTTTGAGTAAGTACGAAGGATGCAAGGCACTAAATTGTGCATGACAATTGCATGCAGTTCTCAATTTATGCATCTGCTAACAATACCACACATGGGGTCCGAAAATATAGGATCAGTCGATTTTTAAGGTATTCTAAAAAGTTCCTGGTTCCCTTTGTAATATGCTGTATGTATAACAGATACATGTATGCATGGGTATTTTAAGTTCATAATCAAGATTCAAAATCTATGTGAAAACAATAAGGCTATACATTTTAAAAGTGCTTTTACAAAGCCATGCTACATTTAGCTGATGGAGAGAATTCCATCAAATTGACTGTTTGGAGACAGAAAGAAATTGTCCAAAAGTTCTAATGTAATTGCTTTACTGCACACAGTGGCTTTAGACAGAACCCACTGAAGTTCAAATGGATAAAGTAGAGATCTGACAAAGCAGCTTGCAACTAGAGTAGGTAATGCAATGAATGTACTCAAATTATATTGATTTGCATTATATAAATTGCCGTAAATCGACCATGACAACACACTATTCTTGATTATTATCTATTTTATTTTAACTTTCTTTATTGTACAGATGCACCGATCTAATACTTTTCTCATCCACTATTCCAAGCTCTGCATTTGATATAGTTACAGGTTCAACTGTTAAAACACAATGTGACTGGGTTACATACTAAAATATTTGAGGATATGACTGTTGAGGTACAATTAATGTATTATATACAAAACAAGTGTGGTTGTTACTACATACTTTGTGAAAACTACAGAGAGAGGTTGTTATTATTGATCGACCACAAAGTGGTGGTTACTCTTTAGGTTGGCCATATGACCACAGGTGGTCAATCTTAACCAAAGTATAACTGGAACACAGAAAGGTGGTCATTAATAACCATTTGTCACATACTGATGACAATGTACAAAAGCAGCTGTTTTTGTGATGTCTGAGCTGATGTATTTCAATGGCTCGCACATAGCACCAGGCAAGTGTGCACAACCCACATGGCTTGTTCGTTGGCTGTAACAATTAGCATTGCTCACATTGTTGGAGAGTACAGAATTCCGCCTCTAATTTCTTGGAAGAACTGTTGTGATATGGTTTCATGATCATCGTGTTGAAGTGTTTTTCAAACAAAACATTGAGCACGTGGTTTGACACTCAAATTCTGCATTGTCAATAATTTTAGCATTCCAACTTTAATATGATAAGTGATCATTAAAGGACAGATCTGATGTAAGTTATCTGGATAATTGGGGTGCATGTTTCTGAAGCAATTTGAGCAGCGATGTAGAGGTCCACTTTGATTGGTTCCAATGTACCGGTACTCAGGATTGAAAAACGTGTTTTTACAATGAAACAGAACCCGCAGCAGTAAACTTTCTCCCACCGTGTTAAGTCTGGGTGAGATCAATGCCTGTTACGAACAGTGGTATAGGTAGTAGACTAGACACCATCCTCGCATATTTTGTGCTTATTCAATTAACAAGTCATTGAAATAATTAATCCAATCACCTGTTTATGGTGAAACCTTTTTAATACTTGTAACATAGGAGAGGTTCCGGGAAGTAGAAAAGCCTTTTTCATAAGATTGTATGCTTAGGGAAAAAAACTAAATTAAAAATTAATCAAATAACATATAAATTAAGTAACAACAAGAAAAGATAAAACTCCCAAATATTAAAACACTCCCTATCCAACTGAGGATTCATTGCAATATCACATACTTTGAGCACACTTTAATACAGGTGATTCTTTGGAAAGCCCCCACAGATATTATATGATATTGAACAGTTTGGCTGGAAGCTGATGAATGACGTTCCTCAATCTGATACAGCACTTGCAAAATATGCATCGGATGAGTTATTGAAAGCAGTGTCCTGTTCGTGTGAAAATGAAATTAGCTAATTCCATTAGTAGTGATGATGAGAGTGATAACAATGATGATAAGATAAAAAGACGTCTTGATAAATACAGACTGTCTTCTCTCCAAATTCGAAAAACTACGACTGGATTCAATGACTACATTGTAATTTGTACCTTGGATGATATGATTATTGATTGCCTGAATTATATATGATGTATTGATGCAGATTTTAAATATGTGTTTAGAGCTACATTCTATCAAGATTGTATCTATAATGTACATGAAAACCTAGCAAGTTTATTGAAGTACTTGATTTATGGTTGACGACCAGTCTATGGAATGTATACTTGTAAATTAAACATGTCTAAAATCAATTATTTGAGTAATAATATGACATTTTATTGCTATATAGTATTGCCAAAGATTACCTTGTTATCATTAAATGTTTAACATGACTGTTCACATTTTATATTCTAGACAATTATTTACCAAAATTGGTATTTTTACCAAATTTAGGCAATTTTGAGCAAACATCTGGATTTTATTGATTTTTGGTTGCTATGACAACTTTTATTTTATCATATTCGTGATCTGTGACCTTTCAAACATAAAACTTAATACATTATATGAAACTATACCTAAAGAATCAAATATTATATGGACATATATATTTTCGTTACCTAGAATCGCGGCCATTTTGGATTTTTGCTCATATTTTAAAATGCTCAAGGGTGACACGGTGGCATCAGTTAGTTCCTCTTTGTACTCTATATGATTAACCCCAAAACACCAAAAAACTTTGTTATACCTTATATCAGGGTACCTGGGCTCGGCTGCTCGACTATTTCAAGACATTAGCCAATTAGATTACTTTTACCCACTCATCAATATAAAAAGAATGCATAGATGTGCTTTGTTGATTCCCGTAAACCAACACTGAGTAAACTCCTGCCTTTTGTGGCTGATCACCCCCAATGTTTCTTGAAAGATTGCTATAGCAAATGGGATTGAAAAACTTCTTGTTACATTCAGAGGGCAGCGATTGCCGTAAACTTTCTCCACGCATCTCGAGCCTGTGTGAGTTCAAAGCCCATTATGGCTGCTTCATAGAGCTAACACTCGCATGGGAGGCATCTATTGCAGACGCCGGCTTGTCCAGGGACCTCATTATACAACACCCACCACATACATGACGGGCCTATAACAGCACAAGATGGCATTCCTATTCAAATATATGTGGATGTCTTGTTCATGATTTTTAGAACTGATCTTTTATTTATATCATGGGAGTGTTCTTGTCATTTATGTAAGCTGCGTGATGAGTTATTTCATGTATTATGTTTGAAAGCTTTTACAGTTGTGATGATGCACGTTCAATTTCTCAAGAAAAAAAAACAACTTGTGCAAAAATTCAATGTTATTCACAATATTCAGCTACCTTGTTAAGTTATTCTTAAAATTCTATTTAACATTGCAAAAGAAACAGTCTGCTGAAAGTAAATAAAAAAAATCAAATGATGGGTTTCACAGCTTAAATATTCAACTGGCAGGATGTCTTTCCTGTTCATGTAAGTCCTACTGACTGATGTCCATGGGACGTATTCAGTGTTAGAAGCAGCTCTTTTGGTACTTTGTTTATATACTGTATATCCTGCTTTCTTTTGTTTTGGTGTTTTAATTCACAGCTTTTCAAGTTAAGTCACATATGTGAATATAAGTTTGCTTAACGCACATATTATCCCTTTCAAACAACACACTAAATGATGTTTATTGAATGAAAATATTACATAAAATGTTACACAATCAATACTTTATCCCCACCAGGTCGGGACCATGTCGTAACCTAGTCGAAACCATGTCTGGACAATATCAGGAGCTAATTTTAACCTAGTCTTCTTGGTCTTGACCATGTCAGGACCTTGTCTCCATTCTCTTTTAGCTCGACTAGGTAACAACTTGGTATGGATCCCCATTCCACTATCGTAACCAGCATCAAAACCAGGTTTTTACCTGACAAATTTTCTTGGTCTGAACCATGTCTTAACCTTATCGAGACCAAGTCTTTACCATGTCTGGATCTTGTCTGGATCTTGTTGTCTGACATAGTCTGGACATGGTCGTTACCAGGTCTCAACCACAGCTGACTTTGGAATGGGTAAAAAATTTGTCAAAAGATTTGCATAATTTTCGTGACCTAGTCCTCGATACCCACAAGTTCTCCAGGTCACGACTAGGTTAGGAGTAAGTCCCGATGGTGCAATGGGGGTTACAATAGCGATCCATACCAAGTTGTGACCTAGTCTTGAGCTAAAAAGGAATGGAGACGAGGTCCCAACATGGTTAAGACCAAAAAGACTAGGTTAAAACCAGCTCCTGATATGGTCCAGACATGGTTTCAACTAGGTTACGACATGGTCCCGACATGGTGGAGATAAAGTATTGATGTTTTAAGTCTTCCTCGAACTACGGCGACTTAAGTAAACATATAGCCAATTAATCTCTTGATTATTTGCTGCGTGCTGTTATTATGTCAAACGTGTGCGTTCCCGTGGAGATATACATAATATTCAACCCTACGTTGGATGTGCCCATAATTTGAACACTGCCCATAATTTGAGCACTACGCCTACCTGATGGGTAAAATATTTTCATAATGACATCAGTCTGTTTCCAAAAATCAGCTATTAACGTACAAGGATGTCAAGATTTTTCTTTACTGAGTTACATATATTTATTGACATTTCTATTTCATTTGTTAACAGGATGTTTTCAGTCTGCAGATATTTTAATTTAAAGGACACGAATTAATCAACCATGTGCAAATATATACAACTTGAGGCGCAAATAATGAGGGCATTATCCTGTATCTACATGTAATGTAAAAAGAGTGCACTCTTAATAATTCAAAGCGTGAGAACATTAAAAGCAACTAAAAGATGAAATTGAAAACGGCATGCCATTTGTTTCCGTGAATTAAGGATGACTCTGAGATGGAGGGTAGATATTAAACAAACAGGACTTATTATATTCTCGAATGAGGACCATGCCCAAACCATTTAGGTTCTGATCGCATTTTATATGATCTATGTAATACTTAACATGCGCCTAATAAACTAATACTGAGATTAGATAAACAGGACACTGAGAATGCTGAGAAGTACGTTAGGATGGCTCAGGCAGTCGATGTCTCATTGTTTCTGTATATTCTAAGAAAAATGTGTACGATAATCAGTCTTCACATTTACATATGTTGACGGAAAGAAGTTCTATCAATTAAAAAACACAAGATTGTTTGAGGATTTGTGAGAGTTTGCAAATAATAATAAGTCTTGACATATGTCGATTGCAATGTTAGCCTGTGAACAACTCATGGTAACTCCTGTCTAATGTGAACATCTGTTGGTTTGATGTTCAGCGATCGCCTTTCTTATTTGGTTTGTTGGGGATTCACGCAAAAAGAAATAACATTAAAGTGTTTTTAATTCAATTTGATTGAGTAAATGAGAGCGAAATATTCAAATGTACATATTGACTGCTATGTGCCTATTATTTGTGAACACTCGCAGAAATCCTTGACCAATGTTTTTTAATTGATGAACACTTGATTTAGTCAACAGTGAAGAGTGATTATTCAAGGTGACTCTTTAATATGTCATTGTTTGTGAATAAATTGAATATGGTAAAATGATATATGTATCATGAAGCATTGGTTCTATTTTATCATCATGGTAAAAGACAATTTAACAACGGCTGTAAACGAATTCTTCTTGATCTTTTCAAGTTTTGAAAAAACAAATATTTTACAAACTTAATTCACCATAATTACAGACTAAGTATGCTTTGTAAGCTTCAGAAATTGGATGATTTTAGTTCTTATACTTATTTTTAAAACATCAAAATAGTTGAAGTAGCAGTAAGTTGTGTATCATTCGAAATGCATTGAAATTGGTCTCTAGAGGAACGACTGAAAAGCAAATTTACGTTATTGGGCATTTTTCGGCCTTTCAACTTTTGAGGCAGATCAAGTGCATCTCTCACAACCCTAAGTTTGATGGACCATTGAAGTTGTCATGAAAGGGAAGAAATATTTCTTCAAAATTTAGTTGCACGGTAACTTTCAATGATACATATGTGATTTTCAATTTAGGTTTACACATTAATATACTATTGTATACCTGTAATATTCATCATATAAATTCATAGACCTCACTGTTCTTTTCCTAATGTTGAAGGAATGAAATATATAAAAAGTTTGAAAGAAAGGGATAAAATGTTATTATACTCAACCTTGTTGTGACAAATCTATATACCCTGGCACTGTAAAGTCGTTTGAATCTGCAACTCAAAATACGTGTATTGTACTGTCCCAATTGAAATTGAAATTACTCAGATACCACCAGCATAGAATACAAGAATACAATTCAATTTTATATCTATTCAACATTCTATCATTCCGTGCAAAAATCACCCACGCTGATTGGTCGACCAGGGCGCTCAATTATACGATTGACTGCACTCGCGGAGACCAATATTATGGTATTAGTCTAAACTAGACTAGTACCGTCACATACAGCTGCTGACGTCGCATGGTCAAAATGGCAATGAGAACGTTATGATATGATTTATTTTAAAATAAAAACGAATCAGACACTCGTTTAGTGTGGATTTTAGTCATGATAGAATGGTATTTGACCACTCGATTGTCGTGTCAATCGTAAAATTGAGCATGCTGACGTCTGATTTACCCTCACTTCGTTCGGGTAAATCAGACGTCAGCATGCTCAATTTTACGATTGACACTCCAATCTCGTCAAATCCTACAGTCACCCTCAAGTCTATTACTCCTTTTGTCAAGCAACTACCAGTAAATGCTCTCCTTACATCCTAAATTTTCAAGCTAGTGTCTTTCAAATAACTAATATATGTTGACCAGTTTTGTTAGCTTTAATTTCTAATTTCCAACCACATGATATGATCAAGGAAATACAATTTTCATAGGAATTATACTATTAAAACAACAAAGTTTTACTTCCCATGTTGATAGCGATGACGTTCAGTAAACGAAGGTAACTCAGGGTACAGAAAGCCCTGTAAAGTGAGCGCCTTTCTTCTGCTGATATTAATGGCTCTTTACACGATCCGATCTGTCTTCTGCAATCTGGTAGGTGCAGACGTGCCTTCCTGGTTGCCACGACGATCAAGTTAAGGAATGTCCACCATTTTTGTTGAGGGATGGCGTCTTTGTACATGTTTTTCTATTGGTCATGATTGATGAAGCTGGTCAGCCTGTTGATGGATAAGCGGATGTCGGACTAATGACTTCACAAATTACTACCCCACATATCGAAACAATCTACCGGGCTTTGGAACGTGATTGAAACATACATTGTATTGACATGCAAACCCCCATGGGCTTTTGAGGAAAAAATGGTTTGGACTTTTAGATTAGCTGATGATTGCATGGCATGTTTAATTGTGCCTATTCGATGTACCGGTATATTAAAACATTATCAATTTGATGGCGACTTATATGAGCATTTAGTATACACTTCTGAATGTTAAAAACAGTTTATGTTTGGCAATTTAAAATTGTAATATTTACGTAGAAGAATATTTTCCTAGTATTATATGAAATCTTTTTTTCATATGATTGGTTTTTGATGTTTTGCAGAAAGTTTGCACATGGCGGCAGGTAGTTACATGTCCATGCATGTCCATGTGCTTTTTCAAAATAACTAAAATATTCTGCACTGAAATTTACTGTTAATAAACAAACAATTTTAGAAAATAATAAAGTGAGAACTATGCATGTAATTTTGATACAAACGTCAGTACAGTGTTCACAAATCAGTTTGCATTATGATGTAGCGCAAATGTGACAAAATATTATTTGCACCAATATAAAGAGTATTTTTATAGAAATATTCAGGGAGAGTGATCAATTACATTTATTCTTCTATTTGCGTACTAACATCTATTATATGTGAGAAAAATAAATTATTTAAATCATAATATTCTTTATTCAAATTTATAAATGCTTTTATATTCCTAAACATGAAAGAAAATGAATACAAATTACTTAAAACACTACTCTAATAAGTTTTAAAGTAACAATAAAGTGAGTGATGTGTATGCTATGTATAATAACCTCGGAGCCAGATTCGAAAATATTTTGATATGCTAGGAAGGAAATTATTGCTTTGATATATAATAGATGACATTTTGCTCACGTTTGACCGTGATCTTTTTCTCTCCTCTTTTGCAGTTGATTACGCCAAAGTTCCCAGTGGTGGTGAAAATCGGACACGCTCATCAGGGTATGGGAAAGGTGGGTGCAAAAACATACTGAACATTCAACCAAACACAAGGGCTTTTATATGAGTTGGTAGTCACATTTGTATTTAGATAGTGTTGATAATTGATCGAAAAAAAATTAAGTGAGCCCATTCAATCAACTGTGATCAAATCTTGAAGATGGATTTTATTTTATAGAACATAAGTTTACAATAATATTTTTAGAACATTATCTCAAAGTGACTTGTGTTGGCACAATAGCACATCGAGTAGCACATTTTCTTTTTTGTTTTGCTCTTTGTAGGTGAAGGTGAACAATCATTATGACTTCCAAGATATAGCCAGTGTTGTTGCTGTGACAAACTGTTACTCGACCACAGAACCATACATCGAAGGCAAATACGACATCCACATACAAAAGATCGGTAGCAACTACAAAGCTTACATGTAAGTATTTGTGGTAAGTGCTACTATAGGTGTCCGGAGATGCCCATATTGCATTTAAACATATGATTGTTCAGAATAAAGCCTTAGAAATTCAGGGAAGAGTGTACAGTACAAACTCTCTACAAGCGACTCTAGTAGGAGGAGTGAGGTGTCCTTATGATAAGGTCTCAACCTTTTACTCATTGACTGATTTTTGCAGGAGGAAGAGCATCTCTGGGAACTGGAAGGCCAACACTGGCTCCTCCATGCTAGAGCAGCTCCAGATGACCGAGAGATATAAGGTACTTTATGCTGGAAAAATTATATTGATTAAATTTAGCTAAATTTTTAGATTTGAATAACACACACACACTGACTAAAAATATAGTGAAAATGGTGTTTTTTGTAAAGATTTGAAAACAGACTCTGAAAAATGTTGTATATCTGCACTGTCTCATGCAATTAGGAGTATTAATGTAAAAGCTCACTCAGAAGATTGCGCAGTCTATTATACATCTAATTAAACTTCTTAACTTGTGATTGACAGCCATGTGGACACTCGGGTCATTTATATAGATACTGACTGTCCTGATGTACCATCATTTGTGACTGTTGGACATGTATCTGGACAGTCACTCATTGTGATTCTCTTAAATCTGTATGGACCATTATGATATGTCTCCAGCAATAGACAAATGACAAATGTTACGGAGCTCAACATGCGCTTTCTGGAGCTCAACATTAGCTACTCAAATGTATGGAATATGTACTTTGATGTACTTTGTATGCTACTAAGCACTCTGATTGGCTGTTTGTCTCCTCAGTTGTGGGTGGACGAGGTGAGCAAGATGTTTGGCGGGCTGGACATGTGCTCCATCGAGGCCATCATGGGCAAGGATGGGCGCGAGTACATCATTGAGGTGAGCACCCAATGTAATCGGCGGCCATTTTTTATTATATGGTGGCAATCACGATAACTTTTATAGATAAGGTTATTTGATTAGATTATAATGCCTGTATTACAATTTTCAGCCTATATTGTTGTATGGCAAATTTAAGGATATCTTGATGACCAGTCGAATCATTAATGACTGATTAATGCACACATATTTGTCTGTGTGGAATGTTTCAATGGATACTGATCCATGCTCAGGAGGGGCGAGTCGAAGAATTCAAATTTGAATGATGCTTAATTTACTTGTGGAATTAAATGATGTTTCTACATGTATATCAGCTGATGTATATCAAAACTGCATCTGCATCAGGTGAACGACTCTTCAATGACTTTGTTGGGCGAGGGCCAGGAGGAAGATCGAAAGCTCATTGCAGACCTTGTGCTTGGCAAAATGGAGAGCTTCTGCAAGCCCATACAGACCACCATCAGGTGAGAAATTCTTTTACATATACTCTGTATCATCTGGACGTCCATTAGGGCCCCACTCACATGCAGCTGACCTGGGGTTATTAATATCTTCCATAATCTATCATCTCATATTCTATTATTCTCAGTGTGTTTTAATAGATGTGTGCTTGCATTAATTGGATACTCTTTGCACAGAAATCATTCTCCCACAATCTATCCAAACAGCTTCACTGCTCTATTTTATCCCGATCTTCTTTCTGTGAAGATTGTGAAGACACTATTTGCGAGGCGTATGATTCTTCCTGCAGCAAGACGGTGAGCGCTGGTGCCATCTCCCACTACACCATGAACGGGCAGCCAGACCAGCAGCAGGGTGGCACTGGGGGCCTGCCCCCCCACCGGCACCCCCGGACCGGCGCCAGCCTGCAGCGCGGCATGTCCATGCCTGAAGGCAGCGGGCCGGGCGGGAATCGGCAGACGTTCACGGGGCCTCAATCACGCCCCGCACAGCCGTCGCCCGGTGGCGGGGCCAAAGGGAGCGGTGGGGCTCCTCCTCCGCCGCCACCAAGGACTGGTGGGGCCGTGGGTGGTGCGGCGGGTGGGGCTGGCATCCCACCCCCGCCCACTAGGTCAGTCCCCCCGTAGGTTAACCTTTTTTCACAAACACTTATAATTGTCGGTTTGTGGTAGAGCGCGGAACGTCTTCGTCCAGTCTTGTAGTAAGTAGCACAGTAGGACCTGTTTATTATTTGAAATTCTGATAGCTGAAATGTATGAACAACTCGGGCAAATAACCCATTCTCATTTTCATGTTACCATACATAATAAATCACTGGTAATTCAAAATTCTTGATTGTTAAATGGGTCACACTGTCCATGTAAGACTATGTAAGTAGTTTGTTGCACTGTCTGATGCTCTAGTTTCCATCCTCATTCACTCTCACACTATACATGTATTAGATGTGTTTTGAAGCTTTGCTTATTGGTACAGTGTTTACTTTGCTTTCTTCACACAGAATTGTTCTCATCAGTCATTGTTAGTTTCATGTTATAAATATATTACTAATAAGATCTGTTTAGTGACGCCATATTCAAATTCATTAGCCGTATTTCGATGCAAGGATATTGAATAATTGAAGCAACATTTATATGTTCTTATGTTCATTGTAAAATCTTATTCTTTTGATAAACACCTCCAACTTAACACAAATATTGTGAACAATATCTGTTTTAATTGTTGGGCCATTACAACCTGCTATTTAGACATTCTGTCCTGCTTAGTGTTAATTATTATATTTATCTTATTATATTTATCTAGTTGCCCATGAAAAATTTATAAAACTTGCTTTATCTGGCATTTGCAAATCACCAAAGAAATTGATATTTTGATATGGTAGAAAAATTAGAACTGAAATCTAGAGACATCATGGTCTTGTTACAATAATGGTGGATGGCCAGTAAACTCCAGGCAGATATTCGCAAAAAACAATGTTGAAGTCACTGATTCTACACAGCCAGTGTCACCTCTGTAACTTCTCAAGAAGATGATGTTGACCCCAAGTGGTTAGGCACTTTCATGTTGGTGGCCTGTGATATCCTATGATATCGTCAACAAATTTCACAGTGGACCATACATTTCTATTTGCAGTGCGCCCCAGGGTGGTCAGCGGGCGGCCCCTCCTCCCCCGGGGCCCGGGCAGCGTCCCCCAGGCCAGGGGGCCGCACCCTCACCCAGCACCGTGGAGGCCATTGCCCGTGACCTAGAGCAGGGCGACCAGGATGACACCATGACCAACCTGAAGAAAACATTTGCAGGCATCTTCGGCGATATGTAACAGCAGAAAAGACTGTAACGTAACAGCAGAAACAAACGCTGACAGTGACTTTGTGCAGTAGAACTTACATTGGGGGCAAGTTGTCTCATTAGACCCGGCTTGCCCATTCTGATAGAAGAAAGCGCTAGGACGACACTAGGATCAACCTTGAGAAGAACTTCGCTCGCATCTGATAAGGAACAACAGAGGAACAACTTGAACACTCTCCATGTGTGTTATAATGACTGTACATGTATTTTGATATGTCATATTAAATTGTAGTAATAACTTTATTTGGCCCGTCTTTAATTTTGATCTTAGAAAACACAAAATCTAATCTGAATGATAATCACCACTACTAACAGGAGACATTCGTTGGCATATTTGGCATTATGTAACAGCAGAATAGAAGTAAAGATAAGACTGTAATTTAGATGGTTGTTGCTGGTGTAATACTTTATGAGACCACAACACAACTGTCCTTAGTGACATTGTACAGATGATTTGGAGGGCAAGTGGTTACGCCTGCATAATTTACCCTCTAAAATTTTGTTTGTAGTAAAGACCTGGATGATACAATGACTTTCACTTGCATCTTTAGCAACATGTAACACGAAGAAACCAAATACTAACCACACTTAATCTGGTTCGTGAAAAGTAGTTACATCGGGGAGATGTCCTTTCAGTGAGGTGGTCTTCTTTCTTGCAGGAAGATATTTTAGTGTTAAGCATCTGCTGGTAAATTTTTAACTGACCAATTTTTTTCACAATTATTATTGTGATGTTAACAATAGATTTAGAATCGTTGCTGTTCTAACAATGGACCAAATTACTCACAAATATACTCATAATTCTGATAGGTGTAAGATCATTGTAATGCTTTTTGACTTGCAATTTACTATGCGCAAAGCCGCAAACATATAGTTACCATATAGATGATAGAACCAGAAGAACAAATATGAATAAAACTTCAGACATTTTTCTCAATGAATCAATTCCTATTTTAATGTGACTTAGTTAACATGAATACCAGATAGCCTTGTAAATAAACTGTTGATGACTAAAGATGCCAAACTTAGTGGATGCAATTTAGTGCTGTTCATATGATGTTGTATAAATACATGGGCTCATACAAAGTTAACGTCGATACAATGAATTAACTTGCATTTTCGTCATTTTGTACCACTTTTGACATAAAAAATGGGGTTTTCTCATTTATTTCGCTCATTCCATTTTCTTGCTCTTGGTGTACTAGAATGTATAAAGAATTATGCAGATTTTTCAATGTCTTTTTTTTTTTTTTCATAAAACGTAGAATTTATGACTATTTATCGAAACCTAATGTGCGAGAAATGTATTGTGAAGTAATTGAGAAGAATCAGTTTTTGCTATCTCTTTTGTGCAACTGTTGTATACAATTTTTACTTCAAATCTTCACTGTGTATGATTTTCATGGTGACGTTGCATTGGAGAGTTGAATTGCAATCTTATTTGTCAATGTAGCACAAATTTTGAAGTCTTAAATGGAATGACTGTGTGAGGTTATGATAGTAGTGCATCCTTAGTGGTGGACTTGTACATGATCTGATAATTAGGCTCATATGGTGAGCAACATTTTAGGTAAATAGGACATGTACATATGAAAATCTGGTATTGTACACAGTTTAAGGTTGTTAGATTTTTATAGTGTATTATAAATGGTGTATCACTGAAAGTGTACTGGTATGTTGTGTTATAGACATGTAAATAGCAATCGCAGCAGTTTAGGTCATATGTAGATTATTATGATTAAGGCATTGTTTACGTGTTTTTATCTTTCTTCATGGTGGTCAACAGTAGCTTCCATAGACACTTGACTGTTTTGTGTAAATGTATATGTCTGTTTTGTGTCAAGATTCAACATGAAGTCATCCTTTGGTTGAGATTTTATTATATTTATATTTGTAAACAGCTATTTGTGATATATGTGTTAAGCATTATGATTGTGATAAGTTTTTGTGTTTTAAATCCGATCTCATAACAAATAATGAATAATTATCCATACACAATGAAAGCTATGGTAGTGAATGCTATTTAACACTAGAGAGAAGTTTAAAATATTAAACGAATGTCATCAGACATTATATGCATGTATTTCAAATCTAGTCAAAACCTCATTCTCTAGTCAATTTGAATTATTGGAAGATTTATATAGAAACTTGATGTGATGTATAATGCAAGTTTTATTTTAGATAGTTACAATACTGACGTATCATTATGAAATGTTTTCATTATAAAACTTTGTCATTGTAACTATAAGATTTCCTAGTCAACTTGATTGAGTCACTTACTTGCGACCATGTGTTTTGGGATCACTGCCAAGTCCTGTAACTAATTTTACCATTGCGAGTTTTCTTTAATTATTTTAAAAATATTTTTACATCAACACTATTATGGAATTATTTGAGTTTGCAATTTCACAAGAAAATATTCCAAGTTATGATTTTATGCATATATTGTTAAAAATAAAGTCATCTGTATGAAATTGTGTTTGCACATTGTCCTTAATTAGAATGACTAGCAATAGCAGTATTATCCACTTGAACCTGCTAAATGATTTTTAAAACATCCTATTAGAAATACGTTTTTGAAATAGAAAACTATTTTGTTAATAATTTCAAATAACTGTCACACACTTTCAATAAAAATAAAGTTCCACCTTTGACTACAATTAAGTACGATTGCAAATTCCTGAATTCAAATTGTCAACCCAAATTTGAAAATATATTAAGAAAAATGCTTGGCAGCATGCACAGTGACCTCACTCTCAAGTGACATGCATGTGTTCGAACACTTAGAAAATTTCGGGGTAAAGGTATAGATGCACACTAGTGATGCCAAGTGGCAGAGCCTAATGTATGAACACATCTCTGAACATGAAGGACGGTTGGCCTAATAGATGAATCGCTTGATCTACATATATATGATTGGTCTGGTAGTATCAGGAGATTGCGAGTACAATGCCAGGGTTGTCGAAACCTTGACAGGCTTATCCTGAAAATTTCACAGTTGGTGGACGAACGAGGACACAGGTGCTTCACAAAAGCCACAAGGTAGTTTCCCTGTTAGGGTTCCATGTGGATGGGTAAGCGAACTCAAAGCATTTAGGTGTGTGTGTGGCCATGTCGGATGATTGTAATCAAGTTCAGAGTCAAGTTCAGAGTTCTAATGGTATCTCAGTTGCTATATGTGACCATTGAACATGCGGTATCAGAAAGAATTCCTGAGCTTGAGCCCATCTGTACAACAAAGGATATGGAACTCCAAAAGAACTCCCTCCCTCTCTCTCCAATAGGTGCATATTCAATACGCATAGACAGCCGGGACCTCCAAAACCTCCAAGGCTTCATTCCCCAGTTGTCGAGGATACAATTGAGAACAATTCTGATGGCTAATAATCCAATAACCATGTAACACTGTGTATATTTGATACATGGTGTGTGTATCTGTGTGTCCATACATATTACATATGGACATGTGTTGCAGTTCTCAATTGGTGTAATCAATGTAATGATCATGTGATAATTATGGAAAAGCCTATAGCTGAGGGAAAAGCAGATTTATCCTAGTTTTATCACATAAATGTGGTCTTTTGGCTGTTTTGTGAATTTAGAGATGGATTATTTTAGATTTTAAAAAAATCAAATGGAACCAATGAGGAACTGTCCATTATTTATGTAGGCGTATATTTTTTATTTGGGGCACAAAAAACTCGCCCTCAAAAAGT
The DNA here is from genome assembly GCA_019095985.1 of Streblospio benedicti. NCBI lineage: Eukaryota > Metazoa > Annelida > Polychaeta > Spionida > Spionidae > Streblospio > Streblospio benedicti. The sequence continues at coordinate 31,026,447 of CM032663.1, read as the reverse complement.
TTTTTTTTGTTTGTGTAAATTGTGGTGGTAACGGTACATGTTGGGAGTAACCGAATGTTACTCCCACAGGTCAACTCACACCTTCCCTGCAGGTCTGTCCGTAAAAAAACTCGAATAGGGATAATGTAAATCGGTGGAAATAAGTTTGACAGAAAATGTGATATTATTAAGAAATAACCGTATTCGAAGATGTATTCAGAATTGATAGAATCAGCAAATGACCTGCTATTGTTTAGAAAGTTTGATGAATGCATCATATTTTGCGAACAAACACTTAAAGACTTAAAAACAGTACCAGAAAATTCTAAGTGAGTGATATTACAAGTAACAAGCTTTTGTGGTTGAGTTAAGACTTTGATCCCAGGCCAATGTCAAGCGTTGGTTTTGCCGATGTTCATGCTGTCGGGCACCTGCCGATATTAGAATACACGACAATAACAGACCCTTTATGTTGTTTACATTCTATGACAACCTAAATTATCACTGAACAAACATTGTACATCATAAATTCTATCTGTTTGCATCGATTTGAAAGTAAAAAAACTAATTATTCATCGACAACGTGAAAAAGAAGCATTTTCCAGCACGCACCTGCAAGCACCTGCATTATTCAAACACGGATGTAAACAAAGTACACATTTTCGCAGGAAAACTATTTTTTTATTTCTTAGAAAATGTGATATGAAAAATCAATGAATGGCAACGTCAAGCGTGTGTATAGACCTTTAAATTGATACCAAACTTGCCATATATGGAAGAAAGTATAGGCATGTACTGTCAAGGTTGCATGACTGCAGTATTTTACAGTTGATGTTTGATCAGCAACATGTGTGTTTGGCCGGTTGTTAATCTTTTTCTATTATATGTGGCCGGTAAAGTATACCAATTTTTTATATACATACTAAATATGAACGAGGTTCACCCTATAGGGTTTTTCAGGATTTGGGGTTCACTTTTGCTACTTTTGGGGTGATCATAACAAAGACCAAAGTTCTCAGACTAGAATTTAATTGATTTTATGCCATATTGCATAAGTATTTGGAATGGATGTTTAGATAAAGATTGTGAGAATCTGTACATGTAGAAAAAATATAGATTAAAGGAATAATGAGTATATAGTAACCCCCCAAAGAAGCAGCTATTTCGTGAACATTTGGCGCTCATTGACGCCACGGCAAATTCACCCATTATCGCTCCATCAAAAATGACACTATTATTGGCGACAATAGCGGATTCTCAGAACCCTGACCCCGGCGTGGATCCGCGGGAAGTTAGGTCTTAGGTCTAGCAATCATTTTGATATATAAGGATAAGGCAAACACTTCATAAGCGACCGCTCACGTTATAATAGGATATGATGATATAATATATTCAGATAAAGGCATGCACTGCCTTAAAGATGGCCAACTCTTAGATTTTAACCTAGTCCACAGAGACCACAGACACTGTCACTGTCATGACAATTGGGATTGACAGCTGAACTGAAATCCGTGAAAGAATGTTAATTCTGATAATGTGATTTTAAACACTTTTATCATTCAAACAGCAAAGAAAATTTTACATAATGTAATGTATTTGACACCAACATCAACGTAGGTGTTCAATATATCTTCAGTGTATCAATGTGAAATGTTTAAAACCACAATATCGGAATAATGTTTATTCACGGTTTTCTGTTCGTTTGTCTATTTTTAAAAACATTTCAGACCCTTTATAATGTTATTTCTATAAAATTACGTGTGCAAGTCTTTGAGTATTCAGAAATTCATTCATTATTTTAAATGCACCATCTCTTCTTGTTTTTTGTTTGGGATTTTTGTTTTCTATTTTATTTATGGACTATGTAATTCTCATAACAATATTGTAAAAACCACTGGTATATGTATACTGCCCCACATAAATGTAATTTATACCTTTTGAATGAAACAAACAATTAATCATGAGTCAAGTCAAACCAATTTTTTATAATTAGATCCACTTGTATCACCAGAAAATATAAAGATGGTCATCTAAACATCAGTAGTGAGTTACTAAGGGTTGCATTTCCAGATCGATTTTGTCCATTTTACTCGTGGCTATATATGAAGCATTGGACTTGTAAAGGCAGTGTAAAGTATAAAGCCTTGAAAATATAAAGATGGCCAATCATACATGTGTCTCTTTTTCTCTTTTCTCTCCCTTCTCTTATTGCAATACAATAACATATACTATAATGTCCCCATTGCAAATTGTACATTTATGAGATTTCAACATTAGTGTACACCGTTTGTACAAAGTAAGAAAGGTATTTACATCACACGTATGCTCATGATGGTTTATTTACGGAATTAACATTAAGCACTTTCGTAAATATTGTTATCATATTTTATTTTTTATTGAGAAGGCAAAAAGTTGTCTACTTTCTAATCTATTACCCAGTGTCTGTAGGAATTTAGGCCTTTTTCTGATTTCATGTACTTGTGCACAGTGAGATAACGTACACGTACGCATTGACGTAACACTGTCCCAGGGCAGCCATACAGCCTGTTCGAGACGTTATAAACTGACATTTAATCTTAAGACTAGATGATCTGCTGGAGCAACTCTAGAACTTGTCATTAAATCTAGACTATATCTAAACTAGGATTTAAAATGAACTCCATTGATAATTAGTCCTAGATGGATAAATATGAAATGTTTGAAACTGGAGAATTGAAAAGAAGTTCATGATTTGAATTCTGTAGCCTTGTTTAGTACTAGATCTGCAAATGTCTGCTAATACATTATATGATTTATTTGCAAATATTTTTTATAGTGCATTGCTTGCCAAAGAAGGACTTTGTGTTGTATGCTGTCAAGCCTATGCAGAGCTAAACCGGTGGCAGGAGGTATTACCATTCATCACACAACTATATGATGGTATTGAAGACTGCCCCTCGCAAATTGTAAAGCTATGGTAAATTTGAATTTATTTCAAACAACATCTGTTTCAAATTCATAAACAGTTAATCTGGACTAATTCTCAGTGCATATAATTGTCATAATATATTTACATGTGGACAGTGTCTTTCCAACATGTATTTTCAAATAGACAAGTATTGTAATGGCTTGTCGGTTTGAAAATGCGTATTGGGGATGGCGACCGCATCTAGATAAGATTATTTTACACATTATGATTTATAATTATATCAAATAATTTTATATTTGGAATTGTAATTGTAGCATTCTTCTTCATTCTCGAATGAAAGACATTGCGACTTGTACTGCAGTTGCTAACATTTGGCTTCGTAATCCAAAGAATTTTGCAGTAGAAGATTACAATCAAATTGTTGAGGTGTATTTATCACATGTGTTACTTGCCAATGAAAAGTGGGCAGATATTTCCCAGTTTCTCCAGAGTTGTGGAGGAATAAATGAAAAACTCAGAGATGAGTATACAAAGCAGGTATGTGTCTTTTGAGAGAATTCTATTAGTTTCTATCGCTTTTAGCGAAACACTTTAGTCTTGTTCATTTAAAAAAACTGCTGATTTATTTTACTATTCAGAAACTTAACGATATATGCTTAAATTTAAATCATGAAAATGAACATACCTAATTTAAACCTCTAAATATGACTCAATAAAGTATTATATTAATTATAGATAATATTGGGGAAAGTAGAGGACTTTCAAACATTTATTTTCAAAGACAAATGTCCAATGTTGTTCATAAGAATAATGTATCTTAAGTTTAATTTTTGGATATTATCATGAGTTTTGTCATGTACAATTTTGTTCATTAGAATAATGTACATGTATCTTAAGAATTATTTTTGTACATTATCATGAGTTAATATCCATGACTATTAATTTTTCTGACATTACTTGTTCAATTTTCTTGTTTCTTGTTCAATTTTGTTGCTTCTATCTTCTTATCAAAATATGTTTGGTTTTTCTTTCAAAAATTCTTTGTACTATATTTTGCTTTCCTGTAATATTAGATACGACAGATTCAACAACGCAAGGAGCAAGATAATCTTGAAAAGATTGAGGTTGTTAAAGGTTATGAGTCATCGAATAATAACAGGAATAAGCATGGTGACAATAAAGAGCTTGAAAAAATATGGACAGGTTGGTAGAAAATTATGTAAATTTAGAAAATTATACGTGTAGTTTTATCTAACATAAACATTAACTGAAACAATTGTTACAAGAAAATTAATAGTGTTATTCTAATTTTGATCGTATAAAAATTTAAGTTTTGATTAGTTGAAAGACTATGAGAATTTCGGTTTGCAATAAACATTTTTATTCGAAAAATTATTAGTTCATTAATTGAATGTGATATATGTGTGTATATTGATAAATTAACAGACATCTTTATATTGTATTTAGATTCCATTATTTCTTATCATGTTTGTTTCAAACCTTTTTTCTTTGATATTAAATTTGTGATATGAACCGTCAACATGTAATATAACTATTGTATAATAAAGCAAATATTATACTTATTTCTATTTTAGAGTTATCAGATGGTCCTTTTTATGGATTTGTAAATAAAGTTTGCCAACTGGTAAAGAAATATATTCCCCTGTCTGCACTTTACTCAGCAAGAAATATAGCTCTATTTGCCATCATATTTTATTACGTCTTTGTCAAATTAAACTTTGGTGAGTTCTGAGATGAATTATTGTAAAATACTTGTCTAATGAAAACTGAATTTAAGAATAAAAGCAAAATATTAAATAGACAAATTCTAAAATTCAAACTGTCTTTACAAAAATGTTTTTACACCACCATATGCCCCATAAACAATAATACACTACATTACACATTTGAATAGGGCATACAGATGTGTCATAAACATTTTGTAAAATAAGTTTGAGTGTTATGATATGTGTGAACATTGATTTGATAATATTTGTGAACATTGATCTTTCAGATATGTTATCATGGCCAAAGTTAGCTACTCTTTGGTCAGCAGCAGTGAAACTTTGGAGAAGCATGTTTGCCCGTATCATTTGTCGACCTGAAGTGTTCAAATTCTGTGGTGGCTGATGTGTGTGTGTTTTATTATATTAAGACTGTGATTATGATTGTAATTTACATGTACCTGTATTATATATTTTTATGAAAATAAATCTCAAATCAATTTGCTGTGTTGTTAAGTAGGAAAGCTACAGGTGTGGAAAATGTCTGATCACTTTACTATGACTGCAGATGTAAATTGGTGATTAAGTGTTCTCACAAAATAGTCCAGTAACTTTCCATGATATTGTTGCGGATTGGTGAATCACAATCTTTACTACATGTACGACTAAAGATGTAAATTGGTGATGAAAATTGTTCTCACAAATTAGTCAAGTATTGGGTCAGTAACATTCCATGATATTGAACTGAATTAGTGGATCACAATCTTACATGTCAAAATTCCTCTCTTTGTAATGCAGAATGCCATCGACGTAAATAGGGTCATTTAATGAATTGTTTGTTTTTGACCATTGGTGATTGGCTAGTTTCTCCCCAATCGCTTTTTTTTTTTTTTTTTTTTTTTTTTTTAAGAGAGAAACTCCTTTATAGGTGCTTTTCAACATATTTTATTTTATTTATTTCATTTATTGCAGACATATCATTACTACAAATAAGTAGATAAATAAAACATTCAAATAGGTAAAAAATATAAATTAATATAAATGAATTCATTCTTTGATTCTTTGATGATGAATATTGTATACATTAAATATGTACATGTACATAATAAGTGATTATATATATAATATAATATAAATGTAAACACATTTACTTTCTGTCCATTTGAGGCTGGTCCAACAAAAAGGCAAAAAGTCATTGAAATTTTATATTCATAATTTTTTTTAATTAAATGTGTGGAGCAACATTTAAATGAAATGATAGTACTATGACTTCTTTGTTGGCGGATTGAATGTCTCCGATCAAAGATCTCAAATGAGTGCTACATGCACTTGAGGTAGTCCATTTCACTATGAATTTTCAGGACATTTACAATGATATTTTGTATTTGTTATGCTATAAGATTTCTGATCAAGATATAGAAAAAAGCATAATAGTGATATGCTAGAAGTTACTATGTTAAATTCCTGTTCTCACTGTTACAATAATTATTACAAAGACAAAGCAAAACAAAAATACATCTTGGATATTCATGAAGGATTACCTTAAGACTGCTTTAATTTAGATTTAGTTGACAGGAAGTCACCACAGGCAGCACACAAACAGTTGTTGTTCACTATAACATAACTATATGCACAGTAATTGGTACACAATTGAAAAAACGAGAGAATGACATTTCATTCAAATATTACATCTCAACACAATTGTGGACTTATATAGTTACAGGGGTGGATCTACGTATCTGCCAAGGGGATGGTTCATGCATATGGCCAGTCTAGACCCACTCTAGAGAGGCCAGGGCCATACCCCTACCCTTCCTGCCAACGTATTGCTTGTTGGTGGTGTGGGGGTCAATATATTTTGTTGTGAAGAAAAATTTCGCTCCCCTTCCCTTATTTGTGAACCATGCCTAAACTAAGATCATGGCTAGTCATCATTCTTTCTTTTGTTTGTTAGATATATTTCCATTGTCAAATGGAAAGGGACTTAGACTCTTGACGAGAAGGTTGTGGGTTTGATTCCTGGTCGGATATGGTGGTAAGTGTTGTACACTCATCTCGGGTTGTACACCTCTCAGTGTTACCTGCATGGTATATTATAAGACAGTTTAAGCTCAGGCAAGTGAATGTTAATGTGAGTGAGCATGTCTGTTGTCTGTTGCTATGTGCTGTATGCTACCCAGGGAATTGAGAAAGGTATATTGTGACAAGGTTGCTGGCTACATGACCTGATATATATGCAGGCCCGCAGGAGGCAGAATGACACTGGAGAGGGCATTTAAAAATCTCTGTTGGAAAAATAAGTAAATGAAGATCCAAAATATGTTAGACTAAAATAATGATTTGTTTTTAAGTTATTGACTCATTATTGATAAGGGCATGTATGGTCTCATGACCGATTAGCTCAGACAGGCACTAAGCTTTCTATAAGGCTTTGGAATGTAAAATCAATGTATTGGACAATAACAGTGATTGCAACTGTTAAATAAAGAACATTTACATATTCAAATCAATAAAGTCAGATTATTTTTTTAATTTATAAATTGTTAAGTATGTCACTTTAAGTCACTTATTCATTAATACTGTTGAACAATATGTCCTTTTACCCATTCACTTTATAAGTTTTTTTTTTTAATTTTAAAATTTTGATAATATACCAGGAGGATTGTACTTACCATAACTGCCCGATAACCATATTACTGATTACAGCACTAGATTATGAATATAAATGTTTTAATCAAGAATTATTATTTGGAACTGATGGCTTACAGTAATTTGAAATAAGCTATCGTTTTGTAGAAACCAGAGAAGGCAGAAAAGTGGGTTAATATATGACATTGCACTATAGACTGTTTCAAAACCAAACGTAACATCTATATATGACAACTTGAGTGGTTTCGATTTATATATTTAAAGGATGTATGTTGTTTGCATTAGCGCAAATCATTGTCCCACATCGTTTCATCAAAGAGAAGCTTTTAACAGGGTATTAATCACCAAATATTGTTTGGAAAATTATGGTTATTTTACCCCACCACCATTTTACACACGATGTAATGTTAAAGAACGTGCGCAAAAACAAGCCCGGACCTTGAAAATTTGTGAGTGGTGTGCAAAATTCACGTGTGAGCAAGACGAAGCAGGTTGTGAGAAGTGGAGTGGAGAAGGTTTCACCAAAAATTCCCAACAAAAACAGATCATCTTTGATGTGAGTATAGTTTTATAATATTCGACATTAGTTCTACATCACGTTGGTATATAATTCAACTGATGGAGTTTGTTAATTACTCTTCAAAATCGTGAGACGCCAAGGCCATAAAATTCTCGGCGTAGGCGGTCAGTTCAGCGTGCATGCAGCATGGTATGATTTTTTTTTTCATATCGAGGAAGGAAATAGTTTCTCCTCATTATTGATATCGTGTAGAAAGTAATAACCTGCAGTGTCCGTCGCACTGTGGCAGTGGTTGGCGTTCTAAATATAGCGAATCGAGCAGTTTAGACGCAAGGTAATGTACACCGCAAACAAACCCACGTGACCAAGAACACGTGGTGAAATGGCAACCACCTGGTAATGGAATAATGAATCGTGTCAATGACCGTTGTGATCTGGCCGAAAGGCAGGGGCCTGCTTCGTCCGAGACTTCGCTCCGGGTAAAAATATTGAGTCCAATGGACCGTGCATTTAATGGAGTTTGTGATGTGTGGGGTATATTTTTCAGGATACCCGTCAAGTATGATTTTTTCTTGTCATTCCGTACGAAATATTAACGTCTAAATTTAAACGCATATGGACATGTCACATATTAGTACTGTGATCAACAACAAAAATTGAGCCATATCTGTCAGTAGACAATTTTTATAAGGTTTAATTAACGCACAATCGCCTCAATAGGCTATAGAATTTGATGTACTTGCACACTTAACATCTTATGCAGCCAGAGGTGCTAGTCATGGAAAGATAATATTCATTCCCACTTCACTTTCAGTATACATCATGAGTGACTCAAAGTGCTACAAGTGCGGCAAGCCCGGGCATTTCGCAAGAGAATGCCGTGATGGTGGTGCTGGTGGTGGCGGCTTTGGAGGAGGCCGTGGAGGCTTCGGCGGCGGTCGCGGGGGCGGCCGCGGTGGTGGTGGAGGTAGGGGCGGCGGAGCAGGCAGGGGCGGTATGTCTACATACATGTCAGCATGTCCCGTCCTTGTGCTCCTAGTTTGTTAATGTTAAACACAAATGTGCTTGTATATTAAGTCTGTATGTAGAGTATTGTTCTGTTTGCATAATCTTGTCAGCTGAATTAGATTTTTCTCAACTATTGTCAGGCATTTTCATTTTCAAATACACATTTACAAGAGAATAACATGAGAATGAAACATTGAAGTAATTTGTTTTACTATAAACTTATTACATCGGATCTGGGAAGCTAAAAAGTTCTGAGAATATGCCTGGTTTGATATTAACATTGACAAAATTTAACTTTTATAAACCTTAATTTAAACGAACCTAAAAAGTTCTGAGAATATGCCTGGTTTGATATTAACATTGACAAAATTTAACTTTTAACGACTTTTTCATACAGCTGACTTGGTTGTGATGACAAAATTTACAAAGTTTATTTTGGTTTTCAAATTTGCAATTTTTTACTCTAGGTAAATGATCTACATACAATTTTTGTTACAAGTTCATGCAATGGCCCTCGTCACAGTAAAGCTTTGCAATGGTTGGTAAATTGTGTTAAGGTAGTCCATGTACGGCTTTTTCCTTGCATTGTTTATATTGAAGGTCATAGTCAAATGAAGTACTAAAACAATACTTTTTTTTTTCATGTTCAGGTTTGTTTTAAACTTTTTTTTACAAAATTTAAAAAATCAAATGTTAAAATTTCAAGTCAAAATTTTTTTCTGATTGATTTATTATCATTTAATGGTACCCATAATCAGCAACAAAAATTACGGACTACCTTAATTATCATGGATTTCAGGACCATATGGTTGTTCTTATTGTGACTGACGGGTCATTTTATTTTACCCTGCAAAACTTCCAAAAATGCATGAATTTACTCCTGTAATGTACTTGAAATGTAAAACTGGTGTGAAATGGTTTTGCTACTCAAAGTAATGATTGCTATGCTAGCTTCAGTAAAGAAGTTTTATAATTCTTGAGTGTTTTGTGTTCATCATTAGCATATAGTGACTTGTTGAAGCATGTTGCATAAACCAACTTGACAGTTAACTGCCCACCAAAATGTACCCAACACATTTTTGCACTCTAAGGCTAGTGTAAGCACGAAATATGAAATTGGAAAGTAGTATTTTTTACAATCATAGTACCATTATGTAGGGGATACGAGTGCAACTTGCACCACATACAGATTTGACATTTTAAGTCAGAATAATTAAGTGAATATTCCTAGTCTGAATTCTGTATATTCATAACATTTCTGCTGAAAAATTATGTTAAGTATTAAAGTTAAGGACAAGAAAATTTCATTGTTTGACAGAAAATTTGGTGACAAATATTGTACCTATTATGGGTTTAAGATGGGTGTGGTAGCACAGTGCACTCACGTGCAGCATGTTATTGCAGAAAAATGCTATAAGTGCAACAGATTTGGGCATTTTGCTCGCGACTGCTCAGAAGACATGGAACGCTGTTACAAATGCAATGAACTAGGTCACATTGCAAGAGACTGCATTAGAGATGTGGATTCTGGTAAGGCCGAATACAAGAATTTAGTTTTTCATCCACATATTCATATATTGGTTTTGCTGTTATTTCTGATATCAGCTTTCTAAATTCACCTCTATTTGTGTAGTGTTAAATAGTGAAGCTATCTTTGTCTAGATAGGTTGCTTATTTTGTTCACCAATTTTCCCCATTAAAAATTTGCCAATGATTATGGCAATCGTTAGGCATTGATGGAAAACTAAAATCGTTTGGTCATGAACTGTAAAATGTTTTATAGCATAAATGTTTATTCTTTATACTTACTGTCTTTTCCTCTGCGTGTTCCAGGCTCTTGCTACAATTGTGGCAAGTCTGGACACATTCAGAGGGACTGTCCTGAACCCATAGCTTCTGGCAAAACATGCTACAAATGCGGCAACTCTGGGCACATTGCCCGCGAGTGCCCTGAGGCCGGCGGAGACATGAGCAACGACAGCAGGAGCTGCTACAACTGTGGACAGAGCGGACACATTTCCAGGGACTGCCCCAATGGTTCCAGCCGAGATGATGGCGGAAGGAAGGGAGAATGCTTCAAGTTTGTATATTAATAGTTTGTATTGTAGTTTGCAAGAAAATATTGAAAGTAAAAAGATGTAATGTTCCATTATCTTGAAGTAACTAGTGATACTTTAAAAACTAATGCTTTTTTGTTAGTGTGTTATAAATAATTCTTATTTCAGCTGTGGCTCCTTCGACCACTGGGCCCGTGATTGCCCCGACTCTGACCGCCGTGGTGGTGGTTCACGTGGGGGCCGTGGAGGAGACAACTCCAACACCCGCTGCTACAAGTGCAACGAGATGGGCCACATCTCAACCTACTGCCCAGCATAAGTTGCAAAGAGGCTGAAGATGATAAAAGTCCTGTTTAAAATGAAAATTAAATTGTGGACTGCGTTTTTTTTAATTGGTGTCATCAATAGAATAATTTCCATGAAGTAACTTTGCTCTGTAAATAAGCTCTCCTAGTAGAGAACCAATAAGGCTAAAATTTCAAAATGTATTTGATCCTCTTGTGTCTCTAGCTAGACATGCTAGCATTTCTACCTGTAGACACAAGATACCCAAAATCACTAAAAAGTTTACACAGATGTTTTGCTGTATAATAATTATTAATGACTATGAAACGTGCTTTAAGGTTTGGTGTTTTCAGACTTTGTATTAGAAGTTAAGTATAAATGAGACACTATAAGGGAATAGCCCCCTTTCTCAGTGCAATGCAGACGTCGGTGAGAGTGGAGGTGGTGGATAGCCAGGGGAGGAAGGAGCGCACCTCTGGCAGTTTTGGTCACTATGTTGTAACACTGCATTTGGTGAGGCAGTGTATTTTGTTGGGGAGTTTTGGTGAACAGAGGGAGGATGAGATTTCATATCATTTAGTGATGTCATATGCAGAAGGTTGGTGGTAGATTCATCACTTCATTAATTAGAGGGGAGAAGTCATCCAGTCATCATTAGGAGGCCCTTGTGAGGGGGCGGGAACTTGTGCCATATTACACGGACAGAGGACCACGTGTCCATGTGATCTCTTGTTGATGCGGTCTCGTTGAGACATGATGCGATTAGAGGGGAAACAGTTTTTGTAATGCAACGTACGGACAGAAATTTTTGAGGTTAGCTGCAACAGTGCAGGAAGTATACATTGATTGTGCTCAATTTCTTTGATGCATGGGCATTTACCGGACTGAAACTGGAAATCTTTCCTTGCATATTTAAGCAAAGGTTTCTAGTTTTGAAGCAGAGATGCTCTAATTTAGGGTTTCATTTAGTAAACCCTTCTTTAGAGTTGGTCACGTTACCAGTCTGTTATATATGATATATTATTTGTCTACCAAGATGTTTTATTTTTTATATTTGGGCTTTACATTTTTACTGTTAACGTCAAGCGGGGAGGGAGACTGTCACTTTATGCATAGGATGTCGAAGAGGAAAGAGGGAGAAATTATAGTAATGGAGGACGCATTGGGTCCGTAGTTTTTTTTAAAATTGAACCAAATCTGTATGAAGTGAGAGAGGGGAGTTTCTGTTTTAACTTTTTGTATATATTGTCAATAACAACCAATGAAATGAACTTGATACTATTATCTTGTTGGTTTTGGAATAAGAAGAAAACAGTGTTGGTTGGTTTTGTTATTAAAAAGTCAGATGAGGTGAAAGAGAAACTTGTAAGAAGCAATGCAATTGCTTTAAATCTGTAAATTAACATCTAAGACTGACTTTTGTAATGTGCTAGTGTTTATTACGGAGTCTTGCTGTAATGCAGCACATGTGCTGCAAGTTACCATCAGTTGAAAGAGCTTATTCTCTAGGGATTGATGTAGAGAATTGCATACAAATTTGTTAGCATCTGAATTTTACATTTGTAATGTATCTGTGGTTGAAATGTTTGCAGTTCTTTGCAGCTCCCACCTTTGTTTCTTTGGCAGCAAAGCTGTGTGCAAAGTGTTATCAATGCATGCAACTCTAATGTATGAAGGACTGATGTTTTTGATAACAAAGAAGAATAAAACGTACACATTAAACAAGTGTTATTTCTTTAATTAATGTTACATTTAACACCGTGGTAGTTATCTACGATTTCTTTGATCCCCACTGCCTGATAAAATGTCATAAGTGATAACTATTTTGAAGATCATCCATTATCCTATTTTATTTCAAGTAAACCAAAATGGTCTGTATTATCAAGTTTTCATGTTCACGCTGAAATTTTAGCCAATTTCGCCGCTGCTAAGTTTTTGGCATGTGCAGTTATCAGACTGACTTTTTATATACTGTAAAACTAGAATATTTTGTGGCTATTAAATTTTTGTCATTTTAATCTAAATTATTTTGTGACTTTAATTTTGCGTATTTGATCCATCCTGGATCTACTATACACAGGCTTAAGTTTGCGTTATTGCACCTACCCACGAAATTTGCAAATTAAATCGTGTGCAAATATTCCAGTTTTACAGTACATCCCTTACCCCTGATTCCATTGAGTTCAGCAGTTCACTGATGATTTAGTTTAGTTTTATAACTATGTAGTTCAACTTTAATTGGTGAAAATAAACAACTAATTTTACAAGTGTAAACATGGTCTGATCTTAAATTAAAATACTACTCTGTCAATGAATTTGTACGAAGTGCATATTGAGTTTAGCCAATCTTACTTTGAACAAACATTATTAGTGCTAGTATCCTCTAATCAGAAGTTCAGAAACCAGTACTTGAAGGATCCACTAAATTTTTTACTTTATTTGCTTCAGACAAGATCCCCATTAAACCAACCTACTTCCTTAAAAACTATCAACTTTACCACTCATATTAAATGAAAACCCAAAATGTTAACAACTGACCTTAACCCCATGCATCTTATGTTAGAATTCTCTGATTAACATGTATTTTAAATGCAATATGTTCTTTTCATTTCCTACAGCCTACAGGTAGAAATTGTAGAAATTGTTTCTAATAACATTTACATTAATGAGCTGAATAGTGTAAAACTAGAAATGTTTGCGCACAATTAAATTTAATTTGCGAATTTTGTGGGTAGGTGCAAAAACCGCAAACTTAAATCGTCCGCAAACATTAATAGTCGAAGTAAAGTAGATCCGGGATGGACCAAAATAGCAAAATTAAATAGTCTAAATAATTCATAGATGAAAATCGCAAAATTTAATAGCCACAAAATATTCTAGTTTTACAGTACACAACACTACATAGAATGACAAATATTTTAAAACTATTACATGTTTATGACCTTTAGCATGTATTTTTAATACATTCCGAGCACCAAGTTACATCCCAAACATTTTCATCTCGGAATGTCATCCGTATTTCATCATCGCTATGGGTATCACAATATTAAAATCTGACCACATTGCCAACATAGAACAAGTGATCAAATTAAATAAGTCACTCTTCAATCCTGAACAGTATATTTGCTACTGAATCTAGCCTTGTGGCAGTGATCTGTGGTGTCCTTTTCTAGGTGTGATGCACCAGTTTGCCTTGTAATCCTTATGCCTGCATCTGAAGAAAATAAGTCATTTTTCAAATGTCCAAAATAACATGTTTCAGGCAGTTATTATTTGAATCAATATTTTTTTTTTTCATATTTGCAAATGGCAAAAAAAAGTAATCAAGTACTGTAATACTCTTTAAATTGTGCCCTTTAATATTCATGTTTAGCCACCTAAATATTTTCACCCATTTTAAATATGCACATCTTTTGTGCTGACACCAATTTTATTCCACTACTTTTTGCCAATTAAAAAAAAAAACGTCCTAAGAAACTTATTCTGAAAATATTAGAAATGATTTAAAGTAAAATGCTGCACCTAGGCAAAAAGTTTATCCGTTTTACGGTGTGGTGCGTCATTTCTAATAATTTACAGAATAAGTGTTTAAGAAAAAAAATTGATATAAGCAATAATAATTTTACATCATTTTACATTTGCAGATCTAAATTAAACCCATAATTACATGTATGTTAGAATTCACAAGTTTACATTTATAAATAATCTTAGACAATATAATGGGGCATGTCTATTAAGCGTACTTTGCATGTATCTCATTATTTGATAGTTGTAAATATGGTATATACGTATGCTACTTGAATTTACTTGACCAACAGCAAGCTATGGTGTATGTGTGTTTTTATTAATGAAGGGTAGTTGAGCATTTAAGCTACAAAATGTCAACTTTAAAGAACCTATTAAGTAAAATAAAACTGTGGCTGTGAAACTATTTGTGACAAACTACAAATATTGAAATTTTGCAAATTTAAAGGTTTTTACAGTACTGTTGGTTATTACGTCTTATTCTGTGTTTGGAGACTAAATTTGGAAATTTAAAATAGACTTTGTAGAATAGTCTCATTTAATTTATTAATAGATTTTTCCCATGTTTCTGCATGTGAGTTTCTCTTTTTAGGGAAATATTTTTTTTTATAATAATCAAGAAATATCCTAAAAACAATGACTAAACATTGAAATACAATATTAATTACGAATACAATGAACGAAAATATATGCATATATATATATATTTAGTTATTTTGGAGACAATTTGGATCCCCTCATACATATATTGTATTTTAATGCTTAGTTATTGCTTTTAGGCTATATTTTGATTACATATAAAAAAAAAAAATCCTGAAGACGACTCAAGTGTGGATTGTTGGAAAAATCTTTGATTGATTTTCTTCAGGAACTAATGTTCCTAGGATAGCACATGAAAGCGTACATACAGTGTATATATGTAATGCTTATTTCCAATGTGGTCCTGTTTGTTTGGCAGGTTAGGTAACCAACTGAGCCAAGGGTTTGTGGAGGGATCACACTAGCTACAGTTTTCAAACTAGGTGAGTCTCTACACGGGACACACCTTTTAACGAGGCTTCCGAACCTCAGGCTTGGTGTCGCCACCTTCTTGAATGATATACTCGACAGTAGTGACACGCTGTGTGGAAATCAGTAGTACAGTGGCAGACACACGACTTGACTCTTTGGCGCCACAAAATCTGCCGAGGCCGGGGTGCGAACTTACGACCCAGGCAAATCCTATTTGTTGGTCGTTTGCGCTAACCACTGTACTATCGAGGACCACTAATAAATTAACTGAAATTATTCTTCAAAGCCTATTCCAACCAAAGAATAAGACGTAATAACCAACAATGAGACCATCTGTGATGTCTAAAATTACATAAAATGTGAATATTTTATAGTACACTATACTTGTAAAATCAATAGCTAAATTTTGGTCAGTGACCTATATTTTATTCAATAATGCTTATTTTGTCCTCCTTGTTCTTCGAACAATCTTCAAGTGCCGCATTGAAAACTCAGCAAGTGCTCTCCCCAAAATTGAATGAAATTTTTATTTATTAAAGGAGCCTGACCACTTGGATAATCATCTAATCTAAAGTACTTTCTCATTAATTGTTAATGTTCTGGAGGCTACTCACCTCAGAGGAAAGGTGACGATGCTGGTTTGGGTTCATAGCCGGGCATGAATGATGGGTCAGTAGGGAAATACTTCATTGCCTGCGTCATCAGCCGCTTCACAGCCTGCTCAAGGGTGACACATAACATAATCCATTAGTCTTAGGCTAGCCTGTCACATATATCACACGTACAGATTGATAGTACAGTGTGGATCTGCAATGTCAGACCCAGTTTCAACTTGCTTTTTATATATAGGTGTCATATTCTCACCTGCTCCATTAATAGCGTAGTTTTTTAAATGAATCATTGGCCAATTTTAACAAAACATTTGGAAAAAATATAAGATGTAATATCGTTTGAAAGATTAGTCAAAGTCAATAACGCTAAGTTAGATTCATGCTATTACTAAAGTTAAAATCATTTACCGACCAACAAATGATATTCATGAATAGTATTTTGAATACTTGGATCCTTCAAAGAGTAAGAAAATTATATGTACGTGCATGTACTCAGATGATACTAAAGTTTATTTTCTTTGAAACATTAATATTTTTAAATAGGAAAAAGCATCATTTACTCAGAGATAATTTAACTGATGATAAAATGAAATCCTTGGCCATAATATACTTTTCAAAAATTAAACTTACATGTACATCAAAGAATTTTTACCTGAATGTACTTTCTTTGCGTTTCGTCATTCAGCACATGGGCAACATTTCTGGCAGAAATCTTTTCTCGTCCTGTACGTGCGTGGATGCCCACCATAGTTACACCAATGGGCCATGGTGCGTTTCCTATGGCCATCTCCAGATACGCATCATTGGCCTTGAGTAACACAAATAGCAAGCATAGGCATTACATATATCAGATTCACAAATTCATATCCATTAGAAATGAAGTCCCAATTCAAATCACCATTTTATCATTCAGCACGTGAAATGTAGGCAATACTGCATTCTGATTGGTCCAGATTTTTCTGATTTGAATGTCAACATTCTAGTTTGTTTTCACACAGTAAATGAGCACTCATAATGCAGGGATCAGCCAAATAACAATAATTTTGGTCATCTTCAAAATACCATCTTCAAAATACCTTGTTTTGCATATGAGCATAAGTAAGAATTGACAATCTCACAAAGTAATCTATTATAACATATGACTTTTTTTAAACGTTGATTTAAATTAAAAAATTTGTGACTGATAAAAATTAAAATATATTCAACATATTATTAGTAATTAATAGTTACATTTGTAAAATAAAAATGTCGATTTAAAAAAAACTTACCTTAATATAATGTCGATTTAACATGTGTTTGACAACATCAACCAAACATTCAAGAATAACTTGGTCAAGTTCCTGAAAGATTAAAACAATGCAAAATTCAAAGGTATGTCTAATTGGATGTAATACTACATTAAATTTACTGAAATTCAATGAAGCCATTTCTCAAATTCTTAGTTACAATCATGTTCTAACTATAGAAGGTTCCAAATTGGCACTGGAAACTGGCACTTTGCAAGTTGGTTACCGGTAACGATTTCCAATCAAGATGTTTAATCGAACGTCTTAAGAAAAAATTGCTATAGGAACCATGCTCTTTACCAGTCAACATTTCACAATTGCTAGTGCTTTATAATATGATGAAAAATACTCTCCAGTTTTGAAGTATCAACATATTTGGTTTTACATTAAAAATCTACCCAACATATATATAATGCGTGTTAGGGATGATTTGCTTAAGAAAACAGGGCATGCATGTCGTGTGTTCTTAGTTTCTACCAAAAATCATTTTCTACGCCTAGATATTCACCTTTTTTTTTAGGCGCCTCATAAGTGGCTTGATGTACTCCACTGTCTGCCTGTGAGTGGCCGACACCATCTTGCCTTGTAGCGACAGCTTATCGTCCTGACTACGGGTATTCAAATCCTCGCCCCATAGCTTTAACAAGAGCTAAAAAAAAGTTATATACATTTAATTCATGTCTTTTTGCTTGTCACAGTATGTAATCACTAATGTCTTCATCTAGTAAATGGCAGGCATGGTAGATGCAACCTGTACTTATAACGCCAAGTCCACTAAATGCTGGATCTGAAGCCGTTTGGAAACTAGTTAAAGCAACTTGAGCAATCACTTCCGCAACTTACAATATTTGTATCCTAAGACCAAATCATAAACAACAGTCTACATGTCATTGGTAGTTGAAAAAAAGGGTGGTTCACGATCCACAAAAATGGAACATTCTTCCAAAGACCACCAGTAAGGAGGGGGAGCATTCCATCAAGTTTCTGTGTTTCCACTTCTTTGTGGATGTAAGATAGATTTTTTGAAGAGTGTCAAAACTTTTCATATCAGAATACCACTACTTGCTATTTAAATGTGGTACTAAAAAAGCACACAGCAGTATTTCCATTTTAATATCATGATTTATATACCTCTTATACATATAAAATATTATTTTATAGCATATGCAAAAGTAATTTCTTAATAAATGCTCTCACAAACCTTTGTGTATATTATGCATAAGGAATTTCATTATGTATTACGTATGAGTAATATAAATCATAATATTTAAGTGTGAATTCTGCTGCGCATCTTTTCAATGCCACATTTAAATAGTAAATTGAATCCTAATGAAAAGTTTTAGCGCACGCAATAAAATCTTACAGCCACAATAAAAAAGTGGAATATCCAAAACTTAACGAAAGCCCACTCCGATGTTCCACTTTTGTTGAGCATGACAAAATGTACATCATCCCTAAATGCATCTGCTTCAAACCTTTATATACATCTGATACATATTTTTTTCTATCATTATAAAGAGCATAGAAGTAATAAGAAGTTATTTTTGTAAAATTTATTTTCTATTTTCCATAACAATAACAAAGTGACAAAGCATGTTTTTCCATGATATTAGGAATGGCCGTGTTTCAAGTATTAGAAAAAATTTTTGTTAATAACACGATAATTAAGAAATTAAGAAAATATACAAATTGTTTTAAAAATTGAATGAGTACGAATTTGTATTATTTAAAACATTGTTATGAAAATGCCAAAGTTTCAACAACTTGAAAGACAAATATATCATGAAAAAACAAACTTTTACATTATTTGCATATAAATTGGAGTACAAAACTACAAACATATGATAGTAGAATAACAGTTAAACCAAAACCTTTAAGACATTAATTATAATTTTGTTTTTACAGCATTTCAATCTCATTTCCATTAACATATCTCAACACAAGCTTCAAGAGGTCCTTGTAAAACTTGATCTATCCATGAATAAATATTACACATATCTGACTTGAGTGTTCCCTCTTTTACCCCAAATCATGATAATGAATTTTTGTTGAGTATTTTCACCAATAAAAACATTTGAATAAATTCCCAGACAAAGCTTTAATATCTCCTATCAACATCAATAAATATTTGCATTTCAAGTGAACAGTCTCTTAGCCTACGACAAAGTAATCCTCAAGCTACTAGTAATAAATCAATGTAAGCGAATTAAAAATAAAATAATGGCAAGTTATTAACATCACAGTTTAAATGCTATAGTCTGGCTGCCAACTACCGACAAATATATTCCCCAGAATACCGGTATGTTGATTTCCTCACATCCTCCAAAAGCAGTCTTACTCCATCTTCATCAACAAGGCCAGTATCACTCATAATTATTATTCATTCTTCCACCTTCTTCCATCTAGATTTTGCACTTTACCCATATTATATACGTTGATATATCTAACTTGTGAGATCTGAATTTACGGTTTTAATTATATATTTTTGTCCTCCAGCATTATTAGATCCACATTTCTTATTTCAGCCATGTTGATTTCTCCATATCCTGAGATCTGAAAACTTCCATTATTGCCTAATCACTTGGAGATTCATATTTCCTCACACATACATTTCTCATTATCTCATTATCTAGCTATAAAATTCCAACTTTGTGCTCTAATTCATTAAGATTTGCATTGACATTCCTCCATCTCCACCATCTCCATGACAACCGTAAAACATTTCACTCCATCATATCTGCAATATCAAAATATTAAAGTTAGTCTGTATTAAGTCACCACCATGCATAAAAATAGAGAAAACAATTGCAAACAGAGATCATATACAACACAATATACAATATTCAATAATAGAATTGTAAAGTGATCATCAGCAGGTTGTTGTCCGTACCTGCCTGTGCGCCTACAGACTGTCATCGTCGGGTTCAGCCTCGCGCCGGTGCTGTGCGATCTCCGTCACGGTCTTGGTGTGGCCCTCGCGCTGACGCTTGTTAGAGAACCACTTCTTTACCTGGTCCACAGAGCACTGACCCTGCTCCGCGATGGTCTGTAAGGGTGAAAAGAAACCCATGAAAACTACATCACATTTTACGCTTTAAGGATGTTTATATTTATTTATGTTTTTTAAAATTCTGAGGAGCAGTGAAACTAGATTTCTGAAACTAGCTCTCTGCAAATTTCCAATACGAAATGCCACTTTGCATTTGAATATATGGGCAGGAATTGTTTTAAATTCATCTAACTTTTGGCAAATTAAAAAAACTCAAATCATATAGCAACCAAAATCATCAAAATGAGTACTCGACTAAACTTTATTTCGTAAGTGATAACCTACACTAGTAACACTACACATATATATTTCACAAAGATGACTTGCTTAAAAAAAATCGAAGAGTTCTCACCTGGCAGACTTCAAGACTGGGGTATGGATGCTTCACATGGTTGCGGTACCACGTCTGCATGAGCTGCACAGCGCGAGAGTTGCAAGGCAACGGTTCTGTCGATCGGCGTCTGTACTGGGTGCGCCAGGGAGCGGATCAGGTGAGCCATGGGGCCTTCATCAGGGGATGCTCCAGCCTGAACAGCGACCAAAGGGGTGGGGGGCAGCGGCAGGGCCGGGTTACGTGCCTGGAAGGCGATATAGCATTGTTATTGCAAGGCAGAGTAAGACATTTTAGAGAAGATTGTTTAATGAAATGATGGATGCCAGGTGGTACATGTAGTTGGAAATCTCTGTCATTCTTGTACTCTCTGTACACGACTCATTGACTTGCAGTGAACCTATCAAATCACCATTTGAAGTAGAAAATATATCTATGTATAACCAATGGTCAACTTGTGTGTGATACACTTCAGTTAACACTGCTACATGTACTACAAGTGTGGTCCAGGGTTCAAGGACCGGCAGATGCTGTGTGATATAGCCCTGTAGACTTTGTATAAGAATCCTCTAATTCTCAAGGAAACCCCAGCGTCACATGTCACGTGACCATATAAATGCACGGGAAAGGGGCCGTTTTTTGATGTGATATTTCTCTAATTAAAGTTGGTATATTCGGCTAATTATGAATCAAAACTCATTCAGTGCACACTATTGTATAACATACTGGAAATAATTAGACTAGAACTTTGCTAATAAAAGTTTACCGTGGCTTAAATCATACCTCGAAAATTGTTTACATTACATAAAGAATTCACCAAACAAACGTGTGAACTGTTAATGTTCGATGGATTTAAGCTTGTAAAATATATACGTCAATACTGTACAGCTGCGTTGGTTATCACCTGGTAGACAGGAAATGGAAGCGAGGGTTTTCTCGAGAATAGCAAAGTATAGAATGTTTGGCCTGTGGTTACCTTCTCGAGTGCTGTGATGGCGCTGTCCGTCTGGTTGATGAGTGCCACGTGGCGCCGGTCAAAGTGCTCGGTGACTGCCTCGCCGCTCAGCCACCGCTGGGTGCTCAGTCGCTGGAGCGCGGCGACTCGCTCACGCTCCAGTGCTGCCGCCTGGTGCTCGTGGTGGCTGCGCAGACGCTCGGTGCCGGGAACCTGCAATGCAACATTATAGGTTAGTTTATCTTGTTCATTACAGTGACAATGCCCGAACAAATTTTACATTAGCAAAAACAAAAAACTAAAGATGATATTGAACCCAGACATTATTTGGCCTATAGTCACTATTTACCTTGAACTAAATTAATTTACCATTACATATATACACAAAGATGTATTTGTTAATTAGACAAGCAAAAAAGGACAGGATATAATTGAATGTAGATTATATTACATCATCCAGGATACAACTTATTTTTCTGTATACTAAAACTTTGCAATAGAAATTTTGACATACATGTACAATAAAAAAAATAGTAAACACAATATTAAGCTTCTGTTTAATATCAAGAGTATCAAAATCATGTAATTTTTAACTACATAACTGGCAAATGCAATTTCAATGGAGGGTTTTATTGCATTGATCATTATTATTTCAAGATTCGACATTGTGGCAAACAAGAACAGGAAATAAACGTGAAGACATTATAGATCATTATCAATAGACCATTTTCACGCATGTATTTTTTTCCAAAACATGTTCTTCAGAAAGCGAGGTTAGTTACCATGCCACAATGGAAATGTAACGTTTTGGGTACAGAAATGCATGTTACATGCTGGGTTTGTCTTTGTTTCAGTGGTCACTTTAATAGTAACTGACAAAAATTTGAAGGTTATTAAAAAACTAGTTCTGTGAACAAGTTTAACTAAATGATATGAATTAAAACAAGAACAGATGAGTATCCAAGAGTGTAGCGTGATAATTGCAAGTACATGTAAATCACATAATCATCTAGTTCAATACCCCCAAAAATCTATTCTAATTATATCTAAACATATAAATCTTAATAAATATCAAACACAAAATTTTTCAAATACCAAAGGGTACAGTGTTTACATTACATAAAATAACAGCAACTCACCATGTAGAAGCGAGCATTGAGAGCGGCCATCTTGACAGAGAGAGGCACCCAGTGAGGCAGTGGCCGCGGGAACTCAGGGAGACCAGCACTGCTCAGTCCGCTCCCCTCAAAGCCAGAGTCATAAGCAGAGGGGGTCTGGTTTAGTGGTGAAACAGCCGGAGGCTGCTGGCTCATGTTCATTGATGGACTGGGCATCATCGGCGGGCTTTGCTGCTGTAGTTGGGACATTTGCTGAGGAGGTGTCATAAACTGTTGGAGACTGTAGCTTCCATCTAATGCTGCTTTCTGGTGTTTGCTGGACCTCATTTTACCTCTGAACTGATCCTGGCCTGCTGGATAGCCAAACACTGGGGAGGATTGAGGACTGTAGTTGGTGTACATTTGATTTGGATGTGGCATGGAGGTATTCTGGTACTGCTGTCGCTGTTGAATGAGGTGAGAGGTTGCCGTTGACTGCTGCATGTTGTTTTGAGGATATTGTTGTTGCTGCTGGTAGCCTGATGATGAATTCACTGGTGAAGGAGTAAAATTGGCATTGTTCTGGTAAGCTTGGAAACTGGCAGAGTTTGGAGTGGATTGCAAAAAACCAGCAGATGGATGTTGCTGGAAGCCAGCCGCAATAGAAGAAGGACTTGTGCTCAATCGCCCGTATGCACCTCTGTAGTAGCTGGAGCTGTTAGACATGGATGATGTGCCCTGGTTCTGGTCGGGTAAAAATTGTGAGCCAGACGCTTGATTATTTGACAAGGATGGTGAAGGCGTAAACTGGTTTCCTCCGCTGAGCATCTGTCCAGATATAAATCCTGAGGAGGATGCTTGGTTATCAGTGGGCAGTGATATGTTATTAAAATGATCTGGCAAGGACAGTTGTTGAAATCCAGAAGCAGAAGTAGATTGGCTTGTTGGTGAAAATGTTGCATGGGGAAGTGTAGAAGTTGCACTTTTCTGATATGCGCATGGAGGCAGGAATGGGGGTGAGTTCATACTTGAAGATGCTGCAGAATGCACAGACAGATTAGGTGATCCAAGGTTGTAATTTGGCATCTGGTTAACTTGAGCAGGTGGAGATAAATCCTTATCTTTCTGTGTGTCAGTTGAGATTCCCAAGTTTTGCATTTGAGAAGCTTCAGTGATGGCAATATTCTTGTCAGTAGCAGATGGTTGAGAAGTAAAATTCAAGCTGGACTGAAAATTTGAACCTTGACTTTGAGGAAACGCACAAGAAGGACCTGTATTCAAATTAGTTGGAGAAGAATCACCTTGAACACAAGCGTTATGACGAGGAAGCTTGTTCACAATCAGATTATCAGATGAGGACTGTTGATTTTGCATTGGGCCATTATGAATGACAACAATTGCATCTACGTGTGCTTGAGAAGGATCTCCATCCATATCATCCAATCGAACCTTTGCATTTGGCACTTGATCTTTTCCTTGGGTTTCAGAATCAGATGAGGACTTTTGATTTTGAATTGGATCATTACGAATGACAACATTTGCATCTACGTGTGCTTGAGAAGGATTTCCATCCATATCATCCAATCGAACCTTTGCATTTGGCACTTGAAGATCTTTTCCTCGGCTTTCAGAATCAGCAGACTTAACAGGTGCAGTTTGATCATGGTGTTGATTGAACTTTGCATCCTGTTGATCACCAGCAGATGCTTGGATGTTCTCAGGAGACTCTGAACTTCCAGACTGATTGGACTCTGCTGAGTTTGCCTGGAAACCACACATATCATGACATTAAATGCTTTTTGCAATATCCACAGAACCTAATGAAATTCACAAAGACTTTTATTATACTATATGTGACAAGCAGATGAATGTATCCTTTGGACAGTTCATACAAAACTCCTTAGACAATGACACTATTCCTCATGAAAACACTTTGAATGTAAAATAAGTTACTTTTAATAAATGTTTTCCTAAAACTTGAATTGTTCACTTATCTGTCTATGTAACATACACTAAAATATACAATAACCTGATGAAACAGACATATACTTTGTTTCAATACAATAACATATATTTATAATCTTGCAAAAGTCAAATTCCATCTAATAGGAATCAATGAGGATAAAACTAATCCATCAATGTGTCTTATTGTAGGTCAATGTTTCATCCAAAAATGTTCATTTTGCAATAAAACTTTCTAAAAGGAAAGTAGCATGAACTTTGGAATAAAATATGGTATGTAATTTTTAGATTTCAAATTTCTTTGAATAAGAATCCATATTTTACTAATATGCAATTTGCTATTTTTATATCAGATAAGATTGATGTATCATGTGTGAACTACAGTAGGGATTTGAATATTGTGAATTTCTCTCATCACATTTCCCCCTTCTGTTTCAACTGAACTTTTGCATAATTAATTGAACACAATTTATAAAAAATTAAATGTTTATTTTGGAAAGTGAAAGCATGACATTTTGTGGGCTTTCAATGCGTGCCTTATTCCATCTCAGCTTTTTTTTTACAGCTATTAATTAATATATTGCTTGAAAATACAAACACTTTAATTTTTCAAGACAATAAATATATCATATTGCTTTTGTGTGCACTATTAGTTAAGAATATTGATGAAATGTAAATCATAGTGTTGAAAAATTACCAGCCATTATATCATATTGAAGTATATGTTTGTTTCATCAGGTTGTATTTTTGCTATAAATGTAAAGGTTTTTACTCATGATTAAGTCTTGCTCTCATGACTTAACATTTTACACCAGGTCATAGGCACACTTATCCAGAAGGACATTCAGAGTACAGTGCTCATCACTGTCAGTGTGCAACTATTTAGGCATGTGTTTGCTCAACACCCACAACCACACCCGCCCAGGATTTGAGCTCACAACCTTCTGGTCACAAGTCCAACTCCCTATCCACTTGGCCACAGAACCATAAGTAAAATGTATATTAGACTGACTGATAAGTTATCATCTTAGCAGCTTTCCTTACAGAAATTAATTTCTATGTTATGTGAATATAACAAACAAAAATCCTTACAATTTAGATGAACCTTAGTATGCTTTTTATGCCAAATAAGATCAGGAACTACCTCCCAAAATGCCTACACATTTTGCTCTGTAAGTTATCATAGCTTTACACTTTCATTATACCCAATACGTTAGGATATTTCATTTGCTTGATCACAAATAGTATCTATATGTACAAAATAATCATATTATAAAATACACACTTAAAAATGCTTAAACTTATACTTTATATAACCATCTAAGAGCTCTCAAAACCTCATGTAAAAGCCCAGCCTAAAATCTGGACCATATCAAAATCTAGACCATTCAATTGCAATGAAATTCATATTCATTAAAAATCCCAATGTATTATTCTATTCAAGCAAATAATCACCAAAATGCTTAACTCAATTTGATTTATTCTATCTATTGCATAATTAGCTGAATATATCACTGATTAAGTAGTAAAATAAATATATATAAGTATAAAAATATAAAGATAATTCTAAAATATATAACTAAAAAGTTGAGCAAAATATGTCTAAGATAGGTAGCTTGTAAAAAACGTGAGCCTACCTGGAGCATGGCTTCAAAAGCTCTTCTTTCCAGCCTCATGATGAAGATCCAGATGATCCTAACGATGGGCAACCCGCAAAACAGATCCAGAAAAATGCTCCAAATTTGATATTGAGCTTGTAAATGTATGTAATAACAAAAATGTCCTAACTAAATCCACTTATAAAATCAGCCAAATACATGTGAACACTTTAAAATCCAAATGAGATATGACTTAATATGGGCCTTGTCCAGCTGAATTTATAGTGTCCCACCCCCAGACCCAGCTCTGGTGAGTACATTTAGTCCCACAACACATAACTGGAAGGTCTAACTATCAAAGGCAGCCCTGCCCTTTGAAGTGACCCATGGTCAGCTGAAGTGCTTACCTAGGAGGAGTTTTCAATGACTACACTGAGGCTTTTTCCACTGTGGTGGCTGCCTGCTATTGTCTTTGGCAGCCAGTTACATAGCATGGGGCTTATTACCAAAAGGTGTTAACTGTGGGTGAAACATTATTACAAGTTAAGACCTTTTGGCACATAGTAGGATATAACTTCTGGCCACTGATTGATTTGATAATTATTTGCATAGGAATGTTCATAAGGAGGGTCCACACCTTTGGTGCTAGCTGCAGTTATGATTTGTGTGCATAGCAGTATTTTGATCAGGTTTGAAAAGGCTTCAAAGAAACTATTAGAACATGGGGACAGTATTGTGTCTGTTTGGAAAGTAAATATATTTTTTAATGCAAATATTGTTTCTCAACCCCATTATAAAATGGTTAACTGTACAAAGAAATAGGATTTCAAGGCATTGAATATCCAACTTTAATCAAGTTATAGGTATGTGTATATATTGTATATTGTAGTTAGACCTTACCTTCAGAAATCTAAGAATAAGTTCCTGGTCAAAGTCATTATCTCCCTGTCCAAATTTATCCAACATGCCCTAAAAATATAACATTATTACATGTTACTTTTTCTAAATGATACTCTTCTTAGCATATATTGGATCATCTATGTGATATCAGTGAGTGATTTGTGCAATTTTAGTTCACATTTCTTAGTCAGCAAGAACAAGTTACAGTGCTGTTGCATGAGTTATCATTTGTGATCTTTATCTGTGAACTTAACTGATTAGAAAGTTATATCTTTCACTCATCACAAGCCTATCATAAGGTGAAGATTATGAAAATATAGCTAATGGATCGAATTTGTGACAATAACAACTACATTTAACACATTCATGGTCAGATCTTTGACAAAATGTGTGAAATTATCTTTACATTGGTAAAGTAAAAAGCATTCAAACGCGCCATGTCATCATAATATGATGTATGATGGTCACTCATTTTAGTCCATAGAAAATGAAAAAGTGTGAAAATATTTGGCATAAGAAAAAACACACTTGAACCCAGCTGAATATCTAACACACAAATATGTAATAATTGATAACAAAATTGACATAAAATATAAGGATCATGTAAAGATAATGTAAAGATGGATACAGATAGGTGAATAAGTGACACAAATGCAAATTCAATAACAAAATGAGGCGATATACAGAATCCATGTACGTATGCACATTACTTAAAGAAAAAAAGGGAGGCCTTTGTTCAAAGAACAACATTAATGATTTTTACGTCATAGTACATAATCTTATCAACCTCTATGAATATTCAAACTATCAAACATATTAAAATTGAAAGTGATCATTAACACTACTAATTCATGTGAGCCAAATATGAACAAGATTTTGTTCAGACAACCTTTAAATCCGTGATTCACAGTACGAGTTGGTTTTTATCATTCTACGTTGCATAGACATACTATCGTCAATGATCTATTTTCATATTCAAGCATATTCAATTTCATCAAAGTTTTAGATAAACATCATATAACATTACCATGATTTCCTCATATGTGGTGCCATCATGTTTCACGGTGACCTCTGTCGTGAGCTTTTTCTCCTCTTCTCCTGTGTTTTTGAGCATGTCGTTCAAATATTCTTGATCGACAGCATCCATCGCAAGTTTGAAGTCGTTTTTGAAACCCTAATAAATAGATGGAAGGTTGGAAGTAGTCGTTTTAAATATAATGAAGGTAGACTGGAAATGATTTTCAACTTCAAACAAACTTTTGTGTTTCAAGAATTATAAGTTGTAGACCTGTGTTAAATACTTAATCTGAACTCGTACATGGATATTGAGTCACCTTCTAGGCACGTATGCCAAAGTTATCTCTCTAAGTACGTTTATATGGTTTTAAATCTAGATATCTAAAACTAATGATATTATTGAAAACAGGATACAGTAACTACCGGTATACATGTGTGACAAAAATGCAGCACCATTCTGTTGGTGGTTTTTACTTCAAAATAATACTTAAAACATTTATTATATTATTCTTATAAAATTCAATATCTCTCATCAACAATACAACAATTATGTAATAAAACGATAACAATGATATCAATTGCTGCATTGATGTTTAAAATGATTATTCAAAGAACAATGGATGGATTTTGCTACAGCACATGTATCAACTATGATAATGTAGATTCTTGCCTTGTTTATCTCAGGCATGGACATCTCCAGTTTTTTCAGCCGCTCATAAGCTTCTGCGTCTGTTTCTGCGAATAATCTGATGGGCTCATTACGTTCACGTAATCTTCTTACAACCTAGAAAAACAATCAAACTTCATAAATACAAGACCAATGATTATGATGTAAACCTATTAGCATAAAACAGGAAAAAAAGTTGAACCATATGAATGATGCAGATATTTTCTTCATCCATATGACAATTTCTATTTTCTACCACACATGAAGTGCTCATATGGTTTTTGAACAAAAAACAAAATATTTTGCATGTAAAGCTTTGTAAAAGAGACAGTTTGATAACAAACAAATAAACAAACAGTCATGTGGTATTTCTACAACAAAATTTTTCATATATTTTCATTTACTAAATTTTTGTGCTACTAACTTTTTCTATTTTTCATGTTAGAACATGGAAAAAAGATACACAAATTCAAATATAAATATGAAGTTCCATCTCGAAATCTTAATATCATTACAACTATGATGTTAGATCACCAGACGCTAAAATCGGCCATACACATAAATGGTGAATTATAAATATGACATTAAAATTTAGTGTCATCTACAATGGGGAGTTCACATCATATGTACAATTCACAGATTGTATGTATGGTCAAACTGTGTGTTTGATGCTCTATCTATTCCTAATGAAATATCAAAAGCTGACTTGAATGTTACATGATTAAAATATAAAAAATATGTTTCATTAAGCTTCATTCTGACAATGTACTTGACCACGTCAGCCTCATATCATTGTTGCTAAAATGTTGATAATATTGTAAATAAAAATATTGAATACTCAGAAACCCAAGCAAAATCTGAAGTGAACGAACAAAATGCACCCATTGCATTGTTACTAACGTCGTGATTTCATCATGAAGTTTTCCCCAGAGACTCAAAAACGAAAGTTGAAAACAACACAAGGTTTTAACTTTGCGGCTTAATTCCTTGATTAAATGGGACGAATTGCACATTGTCTGCCTTGACAAGCCCTTTCCAACGACATACAGTTTGTGTCTCTAGCACTAGAACTGGCAATTCTACAAGCCGAAATGCAAACATTTGGGACTGTAACGTCTGTCGTCACATATTAATACGCGGTTTGGGCCGGAGACGGGGCGTTCCTGCAATTCATTTAGTTGGGGCACTGCACAGCGAATTGCATTATATTGTGGAATGATGTTTGAAAAGGCGGTTGAGTGGTCAACTTTCGGATGGACACGACGGTTATACCGACCTCTTTTCTGGGCACCTGCCGCTCAGATTTCTGTTCTTTGGCGCTAGACTTATCTTCAACAACAGCTTCCTAAAATATAAGGTCATATCACTTTACAACAATGTGACTAGCTGCTAGTTAGGTTGTATAGAATTTTTGTTTGAAGAAGGAATTTTGGTCCTACATTCATCTACATAGTCAACCATCTTAATTTCATGAAAATCTAACTGATACAAATGTCATGCAAATGAACTAACCTCTTCTCCATCATTAGATTTGAGTCGTTTGTGTTTTTTCCAATATTCTTCCTCCTGCACTGCTGAAAGATCTCCTCTTTTGAAGTACTGTTTATTGGGTACCTAAGATAATGATATTGTATAATGTAAAAGTAAATTGATGTGGAAAACATATATACGTGTATACCATATTGACATTTATCAAATTAAAAAGTTTGGTCACACAGTCGTGCTATTGTTCTGGCTTTGCATTGCTTGTATCAATTTGAGGAATCTGAGTATTTCAAACACACACACGTGCACACACACACACACACACACACGACACAGACACAGACACACACACACACACACACACATGCACGCATACATTACACACACACTTCTAAAAGAATTTCAATCTTTCAATCATGTATTGTAGTTTTCAATGTTCTGGGACTTTCTCTTAATGCTCTGACACCTTTCAAAATGGCCATCTTGATTAGTATTACACAGTAAAGAAGATCACAAGTGATTTTGTGTGTTTTCCAGGTTGCCTTTATAACTTTTATAATACATGGCAAAAATTTTTTTGCACCCACAGCTTCAACAAATTTATGTGGTAGGTAGACTAACACCCCCATTACATACATGCCGGCGACACGTGTACTGCGGGGGTATACCTGCAGTACAGCTTTTGTTTTTCTTTGTTTTCTAAAATAATTAAAATGAATTTCAACAAGTACGGGGGTCATGCCGTGGCGATGTCGCCAACAGTGCATTAGAGCCGCCGCTGAACCCCGCTCACGGTGTTTAAAAACGCCGACGAACCCCGCCCACGGTGCTTGAAAAGCCGCAGCCGAAGCCTTTAAAGCAGCCGCCGAAGCCTTTAAAGCCGACGATGAAGCCTTTAAAGCCGCCAACGAAGCCTGGCAGTGGCTGCGAGATCAAATGGAATAATCCCCACCGGACGGCACGAACTTCGACGGCACCGTGCGACCTTTTAGGAGAAGTGTCAGGAAAAGTGGCCGCGGCGTGGCTTTTTGGCGCCGACGACTACCCGCGGTGCCCCATTTGTACCGGAGGCCCCAGTATAATGACTTTCTCGCGCCGGTCCTTGCCGTTGGCCTCAATGCAGTGTTGCGCCCCCCGGGGATCAAATGTCAAACAAAAAATGCTACTTTTAGTAACAAAATATTTTTGAAAAACGTGCCGCGCCGGCCTATGCCGCTGTATGTAATGGGGGGGGGGTGTAAGGATGACTATTCAACAACTATCAATTGGTGAAAACTATTGTTGAGGAAGAGTTTCAAGGTGAGTCTATATGAGCGTCAGCAGGGCCATGGATAAGTACCGGAATAAGTACTCATCCTATCATCTGAGATGGATATCCATTTTGTCTGGACTGGTAGAAAATTTGAGTTACTTGTCCTATGGAAAAGTATTCCCAGTCACTCCAAATATTAGTCCCAATTATATTCACATGAAGTATGATTTGGACATATAAATCTTAGTTGAGAGGGAAATGTTTTCAGGATTCCAGGATTCAAATTTTCTTTTATTAACAAATTTTGTGGCCTGCTGGGCATGTGAAAAAAAGTTAGTGTTAAGCCTTGCAAATGTCAGAGTGTCGGAGCGGGGTGTTTATCTCAGTTTATACTCACATTGTTAAACATTTCAAGTGTTATGTCCAATCATATCATGACTTTCTATTGATTGTCAATTTACATTATCAACATTTTGGAATATGTCATATTTTATTCTTAAAGGGATAAAATAATTTTCACGTTTTCAGAGACGAAGAGTTTTAATATTGTCATCACTGTATTATTCTTTAACATGAAAAATAAAGTAAAGACTTGTGGACTTTGTAAAAAGACTATACCCTCTAATCATCATTCTGTGGCATCTCATTCAAGACTTAGCATTTATGATACTTATATTCAAGAACTAGGACATAACATTAAAAATTTGAACCACATTTGTGCAAAGTGCATTAACTTTCTGGACAAAAAATCCAAAGTAGACTCGGACTTCAACAAATTAAGAATAAAAAATCAGCATCAACCACCTTGTTTAATCATTTTAAACAAAATAATGGACTAAAATAATGGATATTGATCGATACTATTCATTGATGACACAGGTTAGCATGAAAAATAAATAATTCACACAAAGACAAGTTTTCACTTGACAACAAGGTTCATAACAAACCGGGTCATATGGGAAGCTCGTATCTTTAATTAATAAAGAGCACGGAAAATGCAGCATTTGGTTTAGGCTCTTTGGGTTTGTGACTATGTTGGTGGGTGGGGGAGGATCATAATTAATAACATCCTTTATTCAGGTATTTGTAAAAGTTCCCTAGCCAGCTCTCACAATGTCTAAATTGTCTCTAATTTACAAGTGATGGAAATGATAAATGAATAGTGGTTAACCGTTTTATGGTGAGCTCACTAATAATATAACTGTTAACAGCTTACATTATCGCTCACATAA
>CM032663.1:30907908-30993239 GCA_019095985.1 Streblospio benedicti | reverse complement strand
TTTCCACCCCCCGGGGGGCCCCTGCCCAGATTTCTGTTCTTTGGCGCTAGACTTATCTTCAACAACAGCCTCCTAAAATAAAAGGTTATCATTTTACAACAATGTGACTAGCCGCTAGTTAGGTTATGTAGAATTTTTGTTTGAAAAAAATTTTGGTCCTACATTCATCACATAGTCAACCCATCTTAATTTCATGAAAATCTAACTGATACAAATGTCATGCAAATGAACTAACCTCTTCTCCATCATTAGATTTGAGTGTTTGTGTTTTCAATATTCTTCCTCCTGCACTGCTGAAAGATCTCTTTTTGAAGTATGTTTATTGGGTACCTAAGATAATGATATTGTATAATGAAAAAGTAAATAGATGTAAAAACATATATCGGTATACCATATTGACATTTATAAAATTTAAAAAGTTTGGTCACACGTGGCTATTTTCTGGCTTTGCATTGTTTTATCAATTTGAGGAATCTGAGTTTTTCACCACACCGCACACACTGCACACACCCCCCTCCACAAAAACCACCCCACGCCGCCGCCCGTCCGCACCCGTCCGTGCACACACCGCATACATTACACCCCTTCAAAAGAATTTCAATCTTTCAATCATATATTTAGTTTCAATGTTCGGACTTTTCAATGCTCTGACCCCTTTTCAAAATGGCCATCTTGATTAGTATTACACAGTAAAGAAGATCACAAGTGATTTTTTGTTTTTCCCAGGTTGCCTTTATAACTAAAATTTCATACATGCCCCGACATTAGGGGGTAACCCAACAGCTTTTTTTTTTCTTTTTTTTTAAAAAAATTAAAATGAATTTCAACAAATCGGGGTCATGCCCCGGGGGATTCGCCAACAGTGCATTAAAACCGCCGCGCCCGCCCGTGTTTAAAAACGCCCCAACCCTGCCCCGGTGGGGAAAGCCGCCAAACCTTTTAAAACCGCCCCGGGTTTCCCCCGAAGCCTTTAAACCCCCCGATGAAGCCTCGTGCTACGGTCAAAAGGAATAATCCCCCCCCGGCGGCATGGACTTCGGCGGCACCCCCGACCTTTTAGGAAAGTGTCAGGAAAAGTGGCCCGGCGTGGGTTTTGGCCGCGACTACGGGTGCCCCATTTGTACCGGCGGCCCCCGTATAATGATTTTTCCGGGTCCTTGCCGTTGGCCTCAAAGTTTTGGGGTAAAATTCAAACAAAAAAACTACTTTTAGTAACAAAATATTTTGAAACGTGCCCTTTTCCCATGCCCAGAATGGGGGGGGGGGATGACTATTCAACAACTATCAATTGGAAAATTTTTTTGGGGAAAAGGTTTTAAAGGTGAGCCCATATAGCGTAAAACGGGCCATGGATAAGTACCGAAATAAGTACTCATCCTTTTTGGATGGATTTTTTTCCAGAAAATTTGGGGGTTACTTATCCTATGGAAGAAGTATTCCCAGTCCTCCAAATTTTTACCCCCAATTATTTTTAAAAATAGTTTGGACATATAAATTTTAGTTGAGAGGTATAGGATTCCCAGGATTCAAATTTTCTTTTATTAACAAATTTTGTTATTTCTGGTCACGTGAAAAAAAGTTAGTGTTAAGCCTGCAAATGTCAAAGTGTTGGAGGCGGATGACTATTAACCAACTATCAATTGGTAGAAAACTGTGGGGAAAGTTTCAAAGGTGAGTCTATAAATCAGCAGGGCCATGGTCAGTGCAGGGCCATGCTGCTCATCTCATCTGAGATGAATTATCCATTTTGTCTGGACTGGTAGAAAATTTGAGTTACTTGTCCTGGAAAAGTATTCCCAGTCACTCAATAGCCCCAATTATATTCACATGAAGTATGATTTGGACATATAAATCTTAGTTGAGAGGGAAATGTTTCAGGATTCCAGGATTCAAATTTTCTTTTATTAAACAAATTTTGTGGCCCTGCTGGTCACGTGAAAAAGTTAGTGTTAAGCCCTGCAAATGTCGGAGTGTCGAGCGGGGTGTTTATCAGTTTTATGCTCACATTGTTAAACATTTCAATGTTATGTCCAATCATGTCATGACTTTCTATTGATTGTCAATTTCATTATATCATTTGGAATATGTCATATTTTATTCTTAAAGGGATAAAATAATTTTCACTTTTTCAGAGACGAAGAGTTTTTACATCATCACTGTATTACTTTAACATGAAAAAATAAAGTAAAGACTTGTGGACTTTGTAAAAGACTACCCTCTAATCATCATTCTGTGGCATCTCATTCAAGACTTAGCATTTATGATACTTATATCAAGAACTAGGGACATAACATTAAAATTTGAACCACATTTGTGCAAAAGTGCATTAACTTTCACGGACAAAATCCAAAGTAGACTCGGACTTCAACAAATTAAGAATAAAATCAGCATCAATCACCTTGTTTAATGGACATGAATATCAATCGAAAATTAATGGACTGAAAAATAATTGACAAGACTTAGGTTTAACAAACCGGGATGGGAAGCTATTCAATTAAAGAGCCGACACAGGCTCTTTAGGGGGCATTTGAAAAACTTCCATCTGGCTAGAAAGGTTAATTCCCACAAAAAAGACATAGGTTTAGTGGGACAAAATAAAAAAGAATAAACGTACGGTGGGGGATAAAATGTTAGTGAGTGCAAGATAAAAAGCAGAGAAGAGAAGAAAGGGGTTAATCATAACAAACTATTCTTGGTCAGTGATTTTGGGAAGTGTGTCTCAGGGGATCTTTCCAATCTAATGCGAGGGAAAAATGAATACGGAAATGCAGCATTTGGTTTTAGGACACCATTTCTTTGCAGGGTTTTTGACAATTGTTGGTGGGTTTACAAGGCCATGCACTAATGCCTAAACAGAGTCTACTATTTAATGATGGGGTTTGAGTTACTTGTTCCTATTTCAAAAGTGATGTGTTGTAGAAAAGCCCCAAATATTAGTCCTTAATTATATTTCAAGCATGAAGTATGATTTGGACATATAGTCCTTAGTTGAGCAATACTCAATGGTTTTCAGGATTCTTATAGGCTTTCAAATTTTTCATTTCTTTGGACTTCACTTTGTATATTTCTCTTGAAAAAAGTCAATTTACTGTGGCCTTTGCACCTGCTCGAGCTGTTCCATGACAAGTCATCTGTGTTTATCAAGGTTTAGAGTTCATCCTCCAAAACTTGGCCATGCAGTGTTATAGTCCAATCATGTCATGTTCTTCTTCCTTTGATTGATCAATTTGCACATTATCAATATTTGGAACTCCATATCACTCTTTTTATTCTTAAGAGGGATAAATAATTTTGACAATTTTTTCAGAGACGAAGAGTTTTAACAATTGTGTCATCTGCAAATAGTATTATGTCTTTGTAACATGAAAATTGAAAGCCAAAGACTTGGGGCCCTAAGAAGACCCCTGGGGAACGCCACACTTGTGACTGTAATAAAGAGTCGGAAGTCTCTCCATG
This sequence comes from Streblospio benedicti, assembly GCA_019095985.1. NCBI lineage: Eukaryota > Metazoa > Annelida > Polychaeta > Spionida > Spionidae > Streblospio > Streblospio benedicti. The sequence continues at coordinate 30,989,783 of CM032663.1, read as the reverse complement.
CAGACTATTTGGTTTGTAGGCACTGGTTTGTGACTATGTTGGTGGGTGGGGGAGGATCATAATTAATAACATCTTTTATTCAGATATTTGTAAAAGTTCCCTAGCCAGCTCTCACAATGTCTAAATTGTCTCTAATTTACAAGTGATGGAAATGATAAATGAATAGTGGTTAACCGTTTTATGGTGAGCTCACTAATAATATAACTGTTAACAGCTTACATTATCGCTCACATAAACATTATCATTTTAGAGTGATGTATGATTAAAAGTACAAAGTTGGTAGCAAATAACATTTCTATCCACAGTCTCTACACACCAAGACTTTACTTTCTTCGATCTGTCTCTTCTTTCTGGCGATTTCTGCTTTTATTGCATCCATTTTTTAAACATTTACGTTTCCATATATTAAGGTCAAGGCCATTGAGTAAATACAGACTGTGAATGAGTAAACCCGAAAATAAATGTTAAAGAATATTAAGGTGTAAGAAAACACCCTTTTCACTTTGAGTAATCACTGTTCGAGCACCAATATTTTTTGAGGCTACGAATTATTTAAAGATTTGAACGAATTTGTTCTATTCAAAGTGACAACAAAATTTCATCTCTATTCAATCAATCTCATTTTTAATCAAAATCTCTAAGAATATCTAAAATTTATCAATCACTTTATTTATTCGATATCTACAGTTTACGATTGGGATCATTTAAAAATTAACAGGTGAAAATATAAGTCAACATTTATAAATGGTTTTTATTATCTGTCTATCAGTTCTATAATTATAAAATTTACAATTCAAATCAATATCACCCAGTATCATGTATACATTAAAAATGGACTAGAAATTGCAAATATGATTCTGCATGTTTGACAATATACTTGTATAGTATAAAGTCTAGTAGGTTAAATCCCTGATTAGATATATTCAGTCAACACCAAAATATATGGTACTATTACATCACAAACTTTCCAGTAAATCCAATTATGCAAACAACTAAATTGACCACATCTTGTTGATAGCACAGACCCATAGTAAAATATTGCCCACAAAACATACAAGTAATCATGTACAAACTTAACTTATAGATTTCTTACATTTCCAATCCATCAAAATTCACATTATACAATTTTCATGTACATGTAGTTAAATTATCAAAACTTATGAGTTACTAAATCAATGCAAATTGCTAAAACATCAAAAGAACAATCAAGGTGGTTTTTAAGTTTGCGTTAATAATGATAATTAATGTAATCATCATCTTTTAAAATTTTAAATATTGCGATGCCTTTCAGCAAAGCACAAGACCATGTACACTACATACATTACATTTATCAAAAAATGTTGATACAGTTAACCCTACATATTTGAGAACAACAACAGCGGTAATGGTTGATAAATGAAAGATGCTTTCACCTTTTAAAAAGCTTGATATGATCAAAAAACCTGAACATACCAGGTAATTCGATGAACATTCCTGTTATAAAACTTGTTACAATGCATCATGTATACTGGATGCTAGTAAAATAAAATTTACCTAACATAGCTAAAATTCTCACCAACACACACTAAATGTTTTAATTATTTTTCTTTGCCACAACTAGCAACAAAAGTGATAAAACAATTTAATAACATATTCTCTCGCATTCAAAATCTTACATGATTAACTTCTCTACATTAATAGAATTCATTATCAGTAATCAAATTATAGTCTTAATGCATTATCATGTAATATAAGGGATAGCATATCTTATCATATTCCTGGTATAATATTAATGTATTATTCTCAAGAAAACCAACGCACCTGTGCAGTATTGACGTATTTTTTACAAGCTTAAATACGTCGAACGTCAACCGCTTCACACGTTTGTTTGGTGATTTCTCTTTGTTACGTATATCATTTTTGAGGTACAATTTAAGCTACAGTAAACGTTTATTAGCAAGGGTCTAGTCCAAATATTTCCAGTATGTTATACAATAGTGTGCACTGAATGAATTTTGATTCATAACTAACCAAAAATACCAACTTTAACTACAGAAATATTACGTCAAAAAACGACAGGTTCCTGTGCATTTGTATGGGAATGTGGCAATGTTTTCCCCTTGTGGGTGTGTAATAACGTGACATGTGATGCGGGGGGGGTTTCTTGAGAATTATGCAGTTATATTCTTTATGTATTTGTCACATCATGGAATTCCCATCATATCGAGTAGCATGTTAATCTTAATGTTCAGCCACTCGGTTTGTCTCTTCCTCAGGGCGTCGACCCATGCAGGGGGCAGGTTGGAGAAGCCGACCTTGGCCCCCAGGAAGCCCCCAGCCAGGCAGGCGTTGGTGTTACTGTCAGAGCCCAGCATGATCAGCTCAACAATGTTGGACCTGGATTCAAAAAGTCACTGGCATGACAGTAGTCCATACTATTGGAGGTTTAAAAAACTTACACCAACATTGCATATGTCATTCGCCAGAAGTATCATTCTGAAGCTTAAGGTTGTAAAACCTGTCTTCAGCTATATCTATCATTGGTAGAAATATGCTTGCTAAAAAAGATGTGAGAGAGAAGTTTTAAAGAAGTATCATTGTAGTATATAGTTTGTTTAACATTTAACCTGGATGTCTACTCTTCATAAAGGTAATGATTTCATAAACTTGTGCCAAAAAAGATATTGCAAATGTTTTCAGAGGCAATGTTCATTAAGTCAGTCGTATGAAGAAGTATAACACAATTTAGTTAATATTGTATGATCATAATTACACGCACCTGTAATCTCCGCCCTTTCTCAAAGCAGCCAGTCCTGCTGCTAATGGTTTGTATGTGAAATTCTCACGTCCCCTTTCATCTACATTCACACTAAAATGAAATTATAAGCTCATGTTTCAACATCAGTGTAACAAGATTGAGGACTACGAAAGGCTATCAATTAATGTGAAAATTAAGAGGGCATGGTCGGCTATTTTTTAAAATGTTCATTTGAAAATAATACAATCACAAAAAATTACATATTTACGGAGTTGAATCATCATCTTGGAAAAAAGAATGATGAGCTAAAGAATATGATGATACACGTTGATATCAATAAACATGAAGCAGACCTCTTAAAATCCGCACAGGCCATGTATGTAAGGAATTCTTCTTTCCTTGCTGTAGTGGGCAAAAACTTTTGGACAACATCTACTGCCTGTTTCACCATGTCGTCAATGCTGGATGCAAGTGAGAGATCATGCTGGCCCTAAACATTGAGGGGTTTACAAACCGTTACCTTCTAAACATACAATGGACAAGTCATCCTCTATTACCATGGCATAACATTTATATCAACACCAAATTCCATCTTTATTTCTACATTTTCTAATAAATGAATAATGAGAATAAATGTAAAGCAAATTCATAGGAGCATACAACAAGCTTGAGTGATATGAAAATACATTCTACTAAATCTATGTCAATAATTATTAGGGGTCTGACGTTTAAACAAGTAATTGACAACAGGTAGGCTTTGACTCAGTCGGTTAAACTATATGGTCTTTACACAAAATATAACATGTTTACTCATCTACATTTAAAATACAATCTAAATGAAAATGATATATATTTATATGGAACAATTAACATGCCTCTGTTATTAAGTGATGAAATTCGTGAAAACTGTTTAATTTTTCCATTGACAAAAGTTCTCTAATATATATATATAAAATTGAAAATTGAAAATTTACACCATATAAACTAACCAAAATGATTGGAGAATGAGCAAGTAAAAGCCATTTGTCCATCAAACGAAAATCATCAGACCTCTATTAATTGTTTCACTTTAAAAAATTGCTTTGCCAACAAACATGTCCATCACCAAAGAATATAATTATGTTTTTTTCTCATTCAATTTTTTATCCCACTGCAAAAGCAGCCGAAATGAAATATACTCTAGAATAGCATGGATTTTAAATAAGAAGTAGTAGCTCAAAAATGTTCTGACGAAAGAGCTGAAATCCAGTAATTTCATTTCTTTTGCTCAAGAAACTGGAAAATGAAATGAGTGGAACATAGGATGAAACCATACAATCTTAGCAACATTAATGCAGACAACTACATAAGACTTTACACTATATTCATATATTTAATGTGATGCTAATTTATGGGTGCAAAACCAAAACCGACCTGCAATATCAAAGCTGCAATACATGAGGTCATGATCGCCGATGCGACACATCGACTGTCTGTGTGCGTGGATTTGCATATCCTAACGGCATTGTTGGCAACTTCATCTAGGTCATGAAACTGTGGAATACCTGAAAAAAAATTAAAGAAAAAACGATAATGATTATCTGCAAATCATTTGAAAATAGCGGTAAACAGTGAATATTTAAAAAAAGATATTCATTAGCAAGGTTGGCACAATGAGCACTAAGGTTAGTCATAAAGTTTAAGTTCTTCAACACATTTTCAAAACCTTCCTTCCCTGCGCAATTAGTAACAAGTTGCACTGAAAAAAAATTCTTTTGAAAAAGATGTCTCCTATACATACATGTAGTTTCCAAAGAGCCAAATGTACTTCTTTACAGGCGATATTCACAGACTTAAATACAAATAAGATAAAATGAATTCTGACCAAGCATGAGCGAGCGACAGACCGCTCCGTTGTCAGCGTACACGTCCGGGTGCTCCTCTGTATCGGCAGCCTCCATCAAGTGGCGCGCCTCCATGTGCGGATCGTGGTTAAAATTCTCTCTACTTGTTACCTACACATACCACTCTGAATCTGAATCTCTAGGTGAAGTTGAACACAATCTTTTACATGTACATTAATTTAAATGATCGATATTGAACGTAGCCTATTGACCAGGGTTTACTGTGGATTATTGTACATCTTTTTTTCCATTTTCCACACATCTATGTAATTAGTTTGAAGTAATATGAAGCGTTCATTATAGCTAGTGGCATTTACAATTCACTACTTAACTTACTTTTGTGATGGTATTGGAGACAACAAAACCATCTGAATCACCAAGTTCCTTGAAGCCATGAGCACTCCAGTGATTTAGTCGCTGTGCGAAATCTAGTTCATCTATAACTCCAGCCCAGTGAATGATGGAATCTAACACAATAACCTAGAAAGAAAGAATTATTATCATACATGTACAGGCCATGCAATTATTTTGGAATAGGCAAAATGCAAAATACATGTATTTTGATAATACGATTACTCGGTAAATAAAATAATAATAATTATAAACATTTATATGAAAAAAGAATTACATACAAATTGGTCAAAATCTACAGTCCAGTCTCCTTGTCTCCAGTTTGTTCTATGTTCATCACGTACAATATCTGTATAAGTGATTGTGTCCGGATCGTAGTAAAATTTACACTCATCTGGTCTCATATTTTCTGTGGCTATCCCAATTGCATCACCAATCGCAGCACCATATATTAATCCGATTATTTTGTCTCGTAGTTCATTTACATCTAGAGTACTAGAATCCAGAGGAGGTAATAAAGGTGTTTTCATTCTAGTTGGTGTATTTGTGAAGTTACTTTGAGCTTGTTTGTAATCCATAACTGCTGAAATTGGACTAGATCCTGAACTTAGGACTTGATTTCCTCTCACTCTAGGAAACACATTTGTTGATACTTTAATTAATGGCATGCATCCATTTGTACTTGCCATTTTTCTTAAATATTTTAAAATGGATTCTGAACCTTCTTCTGCGCAATTTTGTAAATGCTCTTCGAATCGATTATTTCTTGCTAGTAAAACTTTCAAAGTTTCTGATGTTCCTAAGCTGATAGGAAGTGTTTTTAATTTGTTATGACTGATATTTAATCTTGCAAGAGACTCCATTGCTCCTATTTCTTCTGGAAGAGTTCTAAACAAGTTATGAGATATATCTAATTTTTCAAGCTTGACTAGATGAGAAAATGAATCAGGCAACTGGCTCAGTCTATTATTGCTAATTATCACAGTTCTCATGTGAAATAAAAGGCCAAAACTTTCAGGCAGCGATGATATCTGATTATGACTCAGATTCAAATGGTTCAAGTGTGGCAAACGTAATGGTATTTCGGGAGGTATGTCTGTCAAACAGTTAAAAGAAATATCCATTCTCTCATACAGTGACACTGCATCTCTAACTCCCCATGGCACATCCATAAGACACGTTTCTGAATACTCGCCTTTGACATGCTGAAAAAAAAAATCATATCGATACGTATCTAGATACAAACTTGCAGTCTGTAGTATATATATTTATGCTTTGATTTAAAAACATGCAAAAGTCTATATATACTTAAGGCCCTTTTAGATTATTTGCCTAGATTTTTTATAAACATAAAGTAGAGAAAAAAGTAGTGTATAATTACCCTTTTATAATTTTTGTTGTTAACCTTTCTGCTTAAATTCAATTCCCTTCTTTCATCAGGTCTTACAGGGGCGAAATCATGTGTTTCAGTATTACCCATGATTATTTTAAGAACTAGCAAGATCTAGATATGATGCTCTTCTTTTCTGCATTACAGCTAGCTGTACTAGAACACATGTACACTGTTAGCATATGCCACGCCCACTTTTCATAAATGTTGGCTAAACCATAGTAATAGAAACGTGTCTTCTTTCAAACTCTTGTTAGATTCAAAGGAACAATCTTAAAGACTTAAAAACAGCACCAAATAACAACTAGTATCCGTTCAATATGTGTACAATTCCGAAAAATCTTATCAAATCTGACACCAACCACTTGACATGCTGGCACCTGTTGCGTACTACGTCATCACATGGTGTGTACACATGTGAAGATAGAAAATGGAAGTGCAAAGTGAGAAAACCTTTCAAATTTTTCTATTTATTTCATTTATTAGTTGATGAAAAGTGATGACTTTATTGTTGTATGGTTTCTTAACTTGTACAGAATAGAAATACTTTAAAGTCAGTGGCAAGAACGAAATACTTTTGACTGAAAAGGTGTCATGTGTTTTCTGAAGTAGAGTACTATTATTATTGAACTACATTTAGATCACTGTACAGATGTATGTAAATGTGATGATTTATGTCGTGATCCAAGTATTTGCTCTCACAACTTCATTTTACACCAGATCATTGGCACACTTACTGCATGATCATCAATTATTCATTTCTCACATACTTGCACCGGCAGCTCTAACCAAATACATATGGCTAGTATAGATCTTGATCTAACTAATGATCGACAGACTGTCAAGTCAATAATATCTAAAGCCGCTAATTTAGAAGTAACGGCAGCACATTCAGTGCACAATGCTTATCACACACGCAATCACTCATTCACTCTTTCAACCCAATGACCTTTACCTAATTAGAGGGAGAAATATGCCTATTTTGAGATGTGAGAATGGCCCTTGATTTTCTATGAGAAATGAGAATGGGGGTCCATTTTGGAGTCCATTTTCTTTGAGAATTTTGATAGATTGTGAAACTGTGAAATTGTGAAATGAGAACGGTTAGAAAATTAATGAGAATGGGCCTGGATTTTTGCTGAGATTTGAGAATGGGGTCGGGTATATTTCCCCCTCTAATTAGTGTAAGTGCCACGGAGCAGTGTGCAACTATTTAGTTATGAGTTTCCTCAACACCCACAACCAACACTCAACGGAAATCGAACCTATGACCTTCTGGTCACGAGTCCAACTATATTCACTCGGCCACAGAAGCACACATTACTATTGAACTACATCTAGATCACTGCACAGGGAGTTCATGTGCAGTCAACTCGTGTGCTCCATTTAGTGTATTAGATGTGGTCGCCAGTCTCGACATATCTTAGCAGTTTGTCACACTTACATTTTAGTGATGTGATGATCTGCTAACGTATGTCGAGACTCTGGCAACCGCATCTACTATACATTACTTTATTCACAATAAGACTGTTTAAAATCAAAGACATCTTATAAAGAATAAGAATAAACGTCTATTTATAAGAATAAGTTTGTTTTTATAAATGATGTCACTGGGTTTACAAAAATGCATTTCGGCAAAAGATTGTATACACAAGACTATTTAGTTTTGTTATTACATATGTGACATGAAATGACCACATGTACTCAAATTCACTGCAGTGCTTAAAGTCTAGAGTATATTAGTGGATGGCCGCTCCAGCACTTCGACATGCGTGAGCAGTTCGTCACTTATGATATTCTGTGGTTGTACCCTCTTAAAAGTTTCTTATATACAACTCATTTTGAATACATTTCGAACAGGTGTTTAGGCAAGTAGGGTTAAAGTTTAACACTGTACTAACGAAACTCAAATTTAATACCACCACAGAATAGCCTAAGGTACGAACTGGTAACTCATCTCGAAGTGCTGGTGCAGGCTTATAGGCCTTTATTACTGAATTGACAACTTTACAACATGAATTTGAGCTTTATGATTTATTGATAAGTTTGTTTCCGTTACTTTGAAATTTTTATCATTTTAGCAAATACTAATTCAACAGAGGAGCTAGACTCTGGAGAAGCTAATGGCATACTAAAAACTTCTAACAACAATGAAGGATCATCAGAATCTGGTAAGCTGTTTAAAATTAAGATTGCTGTCAAATGATGAAGTTTAATATGTTGAAAGAAGTATCATTTTTTAAATTTAAAAAGTACATCTATCTAATAGACGTTATTTTGGTTGTTTCAGCTTTTAAACTATTCACAGTATGCCATACTATGCCATATCATATATTAGTTATTCTCAATGAAAATTCTTATTCAAAGAGTCCCTTTTTGTTAATTAAGATATAACACTTACAAATCAATAAATACCGCCCAAAGGTGACTACCTATACAAGGTGGCAGCTTTTCTTGGAAAAGATCTAGTGTATTTAAGCAAAATCTACTCTGTGTTGTGATATTTTGTTTTCCTTTCATTTATACAGACTATGATATTGAAAGTGACAGTGGTGATGAAGCAGATGATGAAGATAATAATGCTGAAGAAGCAGAAAATGTTCAGGCTCCAGCTCAGTTCCACAACCATCCCATGGAAATTATTCCATATCCAGGAACACATGTCAGTCGAATTCCTAACCCCAAATTACCAGACACAGTGACACTGCTTACAACAGAAGATGGATGTAAAGTTTATGTGATTGGAACTGCCCACTTCAGTGAAAACAGTCAAGACGATGTTACAAAGGTATGACTTGATGTTTATATAAAAGAATTACTTTGAAGAATAAGAAAATTGAAATTAATGATTGTCAAAGTCATTTTTATTAATGTTTTATTCTTGATATTACCATCGTTTGAACATTTTAGACGATAGATTTGACACAGCCTGATATTGTGTTAGTTGAGCTATGCAATAGTCGTGTGAACATATTAAGATTAGATGAAGAGACGCTAATGGAAGAAGCAAAAAATATCAATATTGAAAAAATAAGGCATGCAATCAGACAGGTAAGTGTTAACATGAAATTGATGTTAATTATTTTCAACTATTTCAATAACGAAAAGAAGGCATAAAATTGATATGTCCATTTCTCATAAGTTTTAATAGTATTCATCTCATTATTGAAGTTATGACCTACAAGAAACAAAGTTTCTAATGTTATAATTGTCCACCGTCGTAATTTCCTATGCTCTACGCCATGTGTTTGTCATGTATATGATGTAAAATCTCAGACAATTTGAAAGCCTATTCAAACTTTGTATTAAATGTGTTCCATTTTTATTATAGAGTGGTGTACTTCAAGGCATTCTGCATCTGCTGTTTCTCAGTATGTCGGCTCATATTACAAAGGAGTTGGGAATGGCCCCTGGAGGAGAATTCAGAAGGGCATTTAAAGAGGTCAGTTGACCATACAATTAGATTAATATAAACAATCACTTTACATTGAAGCAAAAAACATGTTTCCTAAGAATTACTTGACTCCTAATTAATCATTCATTTTTTGTAGGCTCAAAAAATTCACGGCTGTCGTGTGCGATTAGGCGACCGGCCAATACAGATCACTCTCCAAAGGGCGCTTGGTGCTTTATCATTCTGGCAAAAAGCCAGATTAGCTTGGCACATGATCACCTCCAATGAACCCATCACGTAGTGTATTTTCTAAATTCAGTTGTTCTTTTGATACTTTAAAAATCAGAGCGTTTAGCGAAAAACTATGTAAAATCCTATACAGTTTACATGCAGTCTTCCAAACCATGGAAATAATATATATTCTATTATTGTAAGTCTAAAAAATAAGCAACAATAATAAGTAAATATTACTTGCAAGATAGAAGTTCAAACTATAATATGACTTTAGCACTATGTCAGTTTTGTAAATCGAAAGAAAAAAATGCCCAAACCTAGAAACTTACGGATAGTGTATAATGGTAATTGTGTCTTGATCTAAACCTGAAGTTGCTGATATTATATATTATGGAATTCACAGCATCATGATCAAAGCAATATATAAAGTAATATATTGACATCTATTTCAGCAAGGAAGATGTTGAGAAGTGCAAGCAAAAAGATCTTCTGGAGGAGATGCTGAAGGAAATGACAGGGGAGTTTCCCGCACTGAGCCAGGTGTTTGTGAAGGAGCGCGACTTTTACCTGGCAGATTCACTGAGAAAAGCAGCTGTAATGTTACCCAACCCGTACAGTGAAACAGGTACCTTTGCTTTCATCGATCATATTGATAAAAAGTAGTTTCCTCCATTTGGGAAGTGATTGTAATCTGTAATAAAATGGAAAATGAAATCGGTTCATTTCTAAAACAACAATTTATAAAAAGACTGAAATTGAATAAATCATGCAATTTATATTTTGCTTCAATTTTTTATCATGTCATCTGAGTGATAAACATTAATATTGTTTTATTTGTTTGACTCTGATGACTCTCCAAAATTACAAATGTTACCTCATCAATTTTCAGGTCAGATGCCATCGGTGGTGGTCGGTGTGGTCGGCATGGGCCATGTCCAGGGAATTGTCGACCACTGGGACAGTGATATTGACATCGAACAACTCATGATGTAAGTGTCTTCTGTTCTAATCCTTCTAAGATCCTCACGGGTAGAAAGTTTGCTACTCGAATGCCCTCATCCCTGTACTTGTGTACTCCTTCATAAATGTCTATAAATGTTCCAAACAGGCCAATAAGACAACGCAGCGCAAAATTATGGCGATGTTTTTTGTGTAAATATCACAAATCTTATTACATCATCGAGGACTCTAGTACAAGACTTGTACTCAAGCACTGGATATATTCTCGTGCATTAGTACTTGAGGTACAATCTGAGGGTACAATGTGTTCAAGAAAATTCGAATCCTTCATAACATTAAAATTGTAAATGACATGAAATTTCTGTTTTAAAATATTTTCAATACATAATGTGTTCCATATTATTTTTTCTTTTTAACCATTTTTAGTTTTTACTATTTCAGAAAGTTCTCACTCTTAGAAAAATTATCTCTATAACATATTTTATTGAAGCATAAAAATTTGCTCTTCTTTGTTTTAGAATTCCACAAGCAACAGTAGGAGGAAAACTCTTTAAATGGACTTTACGAGCAGCTGTAGTTGGACTGTTGTCGTGGGGATGTTATAAGGTTATAAAAGTATCATCAAGGCTAATTTTACGATGACATGAACACATCATTGATTATTTTTTTAGTTTTCTAGGACATTTAAAAAGAACGTCAATATAATCATCCGGTGATGGAATATTCCAATATATCTTTTTCATTATATGTATATGGAAGGGTTTCAATGTATGTGCGTGGGTGTGAATGCAATTTCCTATTTTTGTTGCATTAAAAAATACTGAATGTTTTGAATTTTCATTTTCAATTGTGTATCATAAAAGGTGTGGCATTGGATAAATGTTCTATCTGGATTGCTTGCACTTTTCATGACATTTATTGCTTTTGTAACCTTGTGCATTGTTTTGGAAAAGAAAATAGGTGTTTATAATTTATATGAAAAACCATGTCTTTATTTGAAGTTGACAATGAATTGTGAGGATTTTAATTTAATTATACATTACCTGGTTATTTTATAAGTATGTGTTTATCAATGGCAACTGCATCAGTGGCTTTCATATGATAGAATCATAGAGTGAAAGGTAATTAACAGATTATAAGTGTTTACCATACTCTAATAAAATTAGTGTAATCTCAAATAATCTACAATTGAGCTTTTTCTCATTCAAAATATTAAATAGTTCACTGCTGGAGTTGCCTTTGTTGTTTATCAATTTATTTCTTATCTGTGGTATGTAAACTAATAAATATTTTGATATGGATAGTCATGCATATGGGAGCAATTGAGTGTGCTGTAGGCTCAAATGTTGTTAAAAATAAATTTAGTTTTTTAAAGAAAATGTTGTTTATTTTGGACTTTTTATGCATTCACTGTTCACTATTTTAAGAGAATTTTAGAAGTAAGCTCAGTTGTTACACTTTTAATAAGTATATGAACAGGGGTATATGAAATTTATATACACAAAGGATGAATAACTTCTGGATTTCTTTTATTATTTTTTATAAATGCAAGTTTATCTATGTCTTTACAGGATTACCTGTCATTAGATGATCATTTTATTTGAAATTGGTAACCTAGTATTGGCTCTTAACTTGCTATTTATGTACCTAAAGGTTAGTACACAATTCAGTAAACAATCACAATACAAATATTTTGTTTTGTGGAAACAAAATCTTGCAGCATAGTTAGAAGTTATCCTCCACTTGGGTATTTGTTGTGTAAATTGGTATCTTGCACATATGTACAGTAAATAGAAAAGGTCAAAATTGACTGAGCTTACATCTCAAAGGAACCAATTTGGCTTCATAAATAGCAGCATATAGAAAAATGTTCAATTATAATCCAGACATTGTGTGTAATATACCAGGGTACATTTAGGCATGCGCTATAAGTGCTTATATTCATTGAAGATTTAACATTTTGTTGTACATTTATTTATACAACTAATTAAACATACAATAGTAAATACAATAAACATATTCACATACATAAGAAATATCTCTCAAAAAAATAAATTTGGTACTTTTCTATCAATAAATGCAACATAACAAGCAGTGGCAGTGAAATAATTTCAAATCCAAGATTTACCAAGGTTTACCAAGAAAAGATAGAGGTACTATCCGTTACATATTTTTTGTCTCCATTCTAAAAGTAGTGGTTATTTAGGTAATTACATTTGTTCATAACACATGTACATTGACATCATAAAACGTTGAAAACAAATCAATACATAGATTATAAATATGTAATGTTAGTACATTCTGTACACGATTTGAAACTACGCAAATTTTCAATATATGTAAGACGCCACATCATGACACCACAACAGAAATTTCAAATACCCAATGAAATACTTTTCTACCTCAACATTATATGTTTGAATCAGTGTTCTTTTATGAGATGTGGTGAGCATGCAGACCAATCATGATCAAAATATTGTGAGTTGTATAACTACTGTAAATCTTCTATTAAACTCTATGCATAAAAAGATTCTGAACTACTCACTTTCTGCAAAACTTAATAAATAATAGACTCCTTTATCTCAAAGTACAATAATTGAATCCATAATGTGTACTGTACAAAGAAAAACTTTTTTATTTTTCAGATGCTCCAACTGTCCATGTTCAACAACTAGTGTTTGGAGTTGTCCTTAGCGTCTGTACATGGTGAGAGGATCTGGGCTCGGAGGCGTGTTGTCAATGTAACTCGTCAGGTCCATTGTCAGCACGTTACTCTCTATACAGTCACCTTGCTGAAAATACGACGAGCAAAATCAGTCAGGATCTCAGAGAATCATTCAGTCGACAGTTTTAAACAAAGGTGCCAGCATCCAAATATGTACATGTACAAGGACTCAAAGATAAATAATGAAACTTTCATGTTCTGATAATGATTGATAAACTACATGCTGGTGCCTTTGTGTTCAAAATTCCAAGAGTTGTGCACGACTAGGTTTTATATCCATAAAAAGAAAATGAATATTGTTTAACATTTATATAGGAAACAGAATAAATGTGATTGCACAAAACATACGCAAATAATGAAGGTATTACAGTGTGACTATTTTCTAGTATATAAGCCATTCACTAATAAATAAGCTACAGGACTTTAATAAGATAACAATATCAAATGGCATATGAAACAACAATTGGGTTAAACAAAAATATAATTAAAAATTGACCGACAAACCATATCAACACGAGCTGGTGTTTGTATCATGATAAAAAAAAATTTGTGTACTTGTTTTTGAAAGAATGAACTTTCGTTTTAGGAGGTTTATATTAGATTTGATGTAAACATAGAAATAACTACATTATGATTCACACACCTGTGAAAATATAAAATATAGAAGATTTAACTTCTAGACTTAAAGTGACATGATAACGATTGTGCAGTGAGCGGTATGTAATAAATGATAAAACAGGTCAGTCAATCCAGAGATACCAAAAATTCATTGATGTAAATTTCTAGTTTCATATTCTTGTACTCATAACTTAAATGTTTTCAACACACAGTATTAACACTCATCACATATAGGTCACATATTTGGTCATATTTTAAAGAGTATCTCTGAAGTAACTAAAATTCTTAATTATTTTTTACCATGCACAGAAACAGTAAAAAATAAACTAAATTAGACATGACTTGATTAAATAAAATAAATTAGATTTGCAGTGATCTGTGCATGAGATTGAATGATGCGCATCGTCATGATTTGCAGTGACAAGAAGCAGACAAAACAACATTTACTGCGGTCTCAGTGGTAGCCTGACGCTTGCGACGTTGTCATTAGCTGATCCGTTTGGGCCTCCGCGTCAAAATACTCTGTCAAATCGACGGTCAAAACGTGGCTGATGATGCAGTCAGAGATCTGGAACAAAACAGCTGCTTAAAGCGCACGGCGCGGGGCAACATACTGACAGCACGGTGTCATGAGAGCTAAACAGGCCTAGTTAGATAACTCAAACGATAGGTGTAACATCTTTCTTACCATTGTTAAAAAAGTTAATCTGCCAATCTATTTATTAGTGCTTTTGGCAGTTTTTCAATATGCAAATTTTTATGAACATGATACATTTGAAATGGCAAATTTGTTCAAGGACCACCGTTCGAAACTGGCAAAATTCAACTGGCAATGTGCCTGTTTGCAAGTGACAATTTCGAGCCCTACTAAATGAAGTGCTCTTAGTTGAGATTTTTTCTGGGGGTATATTCGTAGCCTGAATGTTGCATATTACATGATCAGATATGAGACTGATGTTCATACACATGCGGGGATTCAAACAAGACGATAATCACAAAGAATAAAATATTGAAAATATATTATTGCAATGCATGCAGCACAACACAAGGTTTGTAAGTGATAAATAAAAATAGGAAGTTCAATTTGCGGGAAAATACTGCCACTAGATATATACAACTACTTTTGATACTGAAAAGTTCAACAACTACTTTTGATACTGAAAAGTTCATTTTTAAATTCATATATAACCACCACATCAACATAGCAAACGTAAGACAAAACTTGTTGATTAATCAATTGATTTTACCTTTATTTTTAAAAAACTATATAATTTTGAATTGACTGTATTGGGATTAAATATATTGAAATTTTGTGACATCCTTGAAATAAGAATGCACATGTAAAATCATAGAGATATTTGAGGAGGCCATCATTGACAGGAGCGTACCTCGGGGTATATTCCAATGAGAGCATCTGCACGGTTGTAGAACTCTTCCTTGAGGGAGATGACGATGCACTGGAACTTCACAGCAGACTGCTCTTTGATGTAACCAGCAACCTGACAAGATTCGTATACTTTAAATTGTTGATTCCAGTTTTGAAAAAATACTATTTCATACATCGCAAGGATGTACTTGTCTTGCAAAGTGATTTAACTATAAAGGGGTTAAGAGGTTGAGAGATGACTTTTATCATTATATACAAAAAAAGTCCAACTTAATGGTCATCAGTTGAGAATTTGATAAGGTTGAGATTACAAAATATGATAAAATTTCAAGTTATTGGTGTACGGAGACCATGTAGTTCATGTACACATACTTTTCCAATGTTAGTGTTGTCAAGGGCAGCGTCAACCTCGTCAAGCACAAAGAACGGCGCAGGCTGGTAACTGCAACACAAACACGATCAAGGCTTATATTGATGCCAGTCATATTCATCATTCTGTTTTAACCATCACACCAACTATTTTCACATGTTTATTCATGTGGTGAGATTCATTAAAATGGCCACCCTGACAGATGTCACAAGAAACACAATAGAACTCTCACATCAATGGGGTACAAATAGATGTTATATGTGAATGAAACCTGTGGTTCATAAAAATGAGATGAGAAAACGGTATTGTTAATAAGATATACAGCTTATCAGGGTCAGGATTAGCCACTTGTTCGCTCATATTGACTAATAAAATCTTGTGGAGGATGAGTAGAATGCTTTAGCAACTCGTCCTTTTGACAAGTAGCAATGCTGGTCAATTTGGCATA
Organism: Streblospio benedicti; assembly: GCA_019095985.1. Classification (NCBI taxonomy): domain Eukaryota; kingdom Metazoa; phylum Annelida; class Polychaeta; order Spionida; family Spionidae; genus Streblospio; species Streblospio benedicti. Next base: position 30,973,286 of record CM032663.1, on the reverse strand, counting down.
CAAATATAGAGCTTTGTGCCCGGAGGACGAGTACATTTTTTTGCTGGACGAGTAGATATTTGAGGGTTACTCGTCCAGCTGACGAGTAGCACTTTTCCACTTAATCCTGACCCTGCATATCGAAATTGAAAAGATCAATTGTCTGTCCAGAACGAATCTCACCTGTGAATGGCGAAGAGCAGGGCGAGAGCGGCGACGGTCTTCTCGCCTCCAGACAAGTTGTCCATGGGCCGGAAGCGCTTGCCGGGCGCCACACAGTTGTAGTTGACGCCGTCCAGGTATGGCTCCTCAGCATTCTCTGGCCCCAGGAATGCCTGGGCAGACGCATTCTTCGCCAGAGCCTAAAACAGCAGCCAATAATCTAAAAATCAAGCCCATGTAAATGGCCAAACAATATTGAACGCTTTCTAGAGACCAGGACTAATACCGCGTACACTATACAGCCTTGCAATCGCCGACCTAATAATTTGGACTTTATCAATTGAATGTCTAAACAATTGAAATTCTGAAGTATTAAAATATGTTAGTATTGCACACAAACTTTTACGTTACTCGCATTGCCATAGGATTATTTAATCAAAGTAGTCTGAGTACTAATGTATCCGTAATAATCTTACACTAACATTTAAAATGTAACTATAATCTATGTAGTTTTAGACTGATTCTGTACAACTCACTAAGGAATTTTTCTCGATGACCTATAGGCCATCAAAACCATTATGATCACTGTTGACTACTTACCTTGTATATGTCATCGATGCTATTTGACACGTGTTCAAAGCAGTGCATGAAGCGGTCATAACGTTCTTTTCTCACTCGTTCAAAAGCTTGCTTGGCTTTCTTTGCTCGTCGTCGTGCATTTTCAAATTCGTCTGACGTTTCTTGAAATCTCTCTTTTACACTGTCTAATCTATGAAAAAATAATGAAGGAGAACTTTATTTTTGTCACACTATATTAGATAATGAACCACGAAACCGAAAAACACCATTTCATCAGTCTCCTTCACATTATGTCTAATGACATCACACATGCAATCATGGTTTTGGTAAAAGATTAAAGTTTTATGTAAATTACAGTGAAATAAAGCATTTAAACAGAGTTTTTCTCCCCTAGAATTTAGCTTGTTTTCATATTCAGTAGGACATTACTTACTTCTCCATGGCTTTCATATTCGGAGCATTTATTCGACCTATTGTATTGTTTATATCTGATATTTCTTTGTTGAGTCGGTCTAAAGCTTTCTTTATTTCGTCATTCGTGTCTAACTGAAAAAGGAGACATTTTCTATTTTAATGAGTGAAGAGTAATCATTATTAAAAAACTAAAACATGGAAATTAACAGTCAACAAAAATTGCTTTAATTATACAAGATTAGATTCTGGTTCTAAGCTAAAATCATTATTTTTTCTTCTTTTTGATTTCTAAAATAATTTATAAGGATGTAGCCGCACCGGTGTTGTTGGGGGGATCAGAATTGTGATGACGTCAATGTGAACGATCTCTTACAAGCTATCACATTGCTCATTTGTGTGGGTCATCATTAGTTCAAATGAAATAATTCCTGACAATGAGGATATCAGTATAAAAACCATATTACTTTGAATGTGATGCATCAATTGGCCCTACAGTGTTACTATATGTCTAAAACAAACTATAAAATAAACAGCAGTATTAGTATAATGAAAATTAGTATAATTTAGTATAAAAAATATAATCAAAACAAAAATGCATGACATTTTTACCCCCATTTTCTTCTTCTTTTCCCCCTTTTTCCCCTCTTCATCTTTTTTAGGCCGTAATTTCTAATGACAATCAGTGCACAACTAATGAGTGTATAATCCAGAAACCACCATGTGGTCTCTTCTAGTTGGTATGAGCAAATGTATTCAATCATTTCCCAAAATGAATGAAAAACAAAACAAAAGGAAAACAATGTGCTGATTTTGTCTTTGAAAATTAATATACTTTAATTCGAAATTTTATTATACATAAAATCTTGGATCTGCTCCTAAGACAGAAATCTTGTTATTTTTATGCAATAGTTTCCTAATAAAACACCTTACATTAAAAAAAAAAAAAAAAAAATCAGAACTGCCCGTAACATCCCATACACACACTACCTCTAAGTATTCTAAAAAACCGCCCAAAGTTGTGATAGCAAGTCGCCACGTACTCCCACGCCATTCGTCAACACACATCACACAGATTCCATTCATCGCCTCCCATACAAGACCCCATAAAACAACCACACACAACTACCTCTTTCATATCATCGTCGAGTTTGTCGTAGTCAATGCTGATTTTAGCTTCGGCTCGTAGATGGCCTTCTGACCCTGGGAGGTGAAGCTGTCCACAGCCTCTGAGTCCTGCGAGGGCCCGCCCCCGGAGCCCTCCTCGCTGATGTCGTCCATGTGGCCCCGCAGCATCGGCAGCCGGATGTCCTCCATCTAAAGCAGGCCAACAAACTCGTGTTAAACTTACTATACACATAGCCATGGTGGCCAAATTATTGTTGAGTGCAGGGATAGGATTAGGTGGGCAAGTGCTATTAGTCAACAGGACGAGTATCCCTTGGGAGCTATGGGAATCATTTCACACTGTGCATTGTTTAAATATCTTTTGAATTGATGATTGCTGCTACTAGTCTATGGTTCTATGATAAAATACCATAGTAGTGGATATTGACACCAGTTTACGGGCATAATGTACAATGTTTACATCTACACAAAGATAGTCTTTATTACTTGCAGAACTTGTAATCATTATTTGAAAAACGTCAAATAACACCCATATCAGCAAACGCTCCATGCTCACCTTGCAGGCCTTAAGTAGACTGTGCCTATCGGCACGCTTCTGTTCGAGCTTCGTCTCAAGCGCTGTCACCCCCTTGTTGACCTGCGCAATCTCCTTGCTCTGCACTTGCAGCCTCTTGCGGATTTCATTCACCTAAAATCAAAAGATTACCAACATTATTCACTCATCTTGGTTTTGTGTGTAAAAAAGCAACCAGTTATAAAAAAAAAAAAAAAATCAAATATTCGAAATTCTAAGCCCTATCAGATGTGTGTATATAGACTGAGGCGTCATCTACCGGACATGGGGCCTAATAGAAGCTGTACTAACCTCTTCCTCCTTGTCGTCGAGCTGGGACTTGAGGTTGAGGCGGCGCTGCTTGTGGCTCTCCTGGTTCTGCATCTCGCGGTCAATGACGTCCATCTGCTTCTGCTCGTCCTTCTTCAGCTTCTCCAGCTCCTTCTCGTCGTCAGACACAGTCTTCTCCCACTTCTTCACGTTTGCTGTGATGGAAAAAGTGACATTTGAGCATCATCAAAGTACAGATCCTCATATTTGATTGAAGAGGACTAATGTTTCCGAATGCACTTGACTAGCAAAAAGCAAAATGTTTTTTTTTTCAATGAGTGTTGGAAATAATCATTATTCACCATTGACAATTATATATGAAATGCTGGTCTTCTACATGTAAGTTATGTGTTTTGCCAACAAAATGGAATGCACTGTATAATTGAACTGTAAAAAAACACACTAAAGAGGTTGCAGGAGCATGATTTTGAGGTTACATAAATAAACTTACCAATTGCTGCTTATAGCCCCCGTTGACAACTACTTTTGTAGGGCAAAGATTCGAAATTTATTGTCCCCAAATTATATAGATAGTGCATATAGCACAAATGAATTTCTATCCCCTATGTACCTTTTGTGTCACGCGACTTCTCATATTCAAGCTGGTTAAGCAGGCGCTGTTTCTGGTTCTCAAACTCCACCCGTTTCTTGGCACGGTCCTCTTGCACTTGCAGCTCTCGCTCCTCGTACTGTCTGTAACAGCAGAGAAAAGCAACATGCTCAATAAATGTTTACACTGAACTTTCCATGTGCTCCATAATTCTTATGTCTACATCAGGTTATTAGCATCCTTGACAATATCACCTACTTGAGGAGCAGAGCACAAGCTTGAAACAGTTAAAAAAAATGCAAGAATGAATAAAGGCGTCTGAATGGTAAGGTTTTTTAGAATAAAAAAGCTATCTAACTCGTTTAAAAACATGGAAACATTAAGTTTCCAAGACTGTATTACTCATACCTGATGTTCGCAACGCCGATCTCTGCACAGAAATCTGTGAAGATTTCGTCCTCGACGCCGTTGTGTTTCTCCTTGACCTTCTGGAGTCGCTTGGCGCGATCGCCCATTGTGCGCTCAATAGAGTCTACGTTCGGCTGGTGGAGGAAATGCACACGTCAGACAAATCATGCAGTTTTCAAATGATTCTTTTATTTGTTTATATTCCATACTTCCCCAAAAAAAAACTCAACTCTAATAGCTAGATATCATCAGCATTAACACATCACTTCTGTCACATTATATTACAAAGCGACGAGTTAGGAATAATAAACCATAAAGTTATGGAACTTTACACTTCTTGAACACCAAACAATGCAGTATAAGATCATTTATGGTTTCAAAACATTTTGACGAACGAAAGGTGATCACAAAAGCTCACCTTGTCTCTGTCAAAAATGTTGTCACATGAAAATACTTTTAAATCCCAAAGACTCTGTTTTGCATGGTGTGATGGGCTACTCACGTCGAACATGTCCATCTGCTGCCGGAATCTCTCCAGATCCGTCTCATTGCTCACAAGGTGCTTGTTTTGCTGAAAACACATTAAAAATGGTCAAATACTGGTATACAAATACTGTTGGAAGTTTTTGAGCAAATGCGTCACAACGAAAATCCATTTGGATTTTTCTTCACACATAGTTGCTACACTTTTCAAAGAACTCCAAATAGGAGAACAAATTGCATGGAATTTAATCATTTACATGTAGATGTAAATTTTCGTCAGGACGGGTTTGTTTTTCAGGATAGCAAACTCATCCTACAGACAAGCATGCTTTTTCTTCTATTCGTGGCCTTGTAATTTTTTAGAAAACATGACTCACAGCATTGTTTCTGTCAGTCATAGAGTACTTGAGGTGCATCTAAAGTCCCTTGATCTACATACTCATGGTAGCCAAATAACTGGGGACTACAGGCACAGGATTCAGTGGGCAAGTAAGACTAGTCAACAGGACCTTGAATGCGTTCATTATATTGGAATCCATATATATATACAAAGTTCATTTTAACACTACACAATGAATTCTTACAATGATTGACAGTTTCGACAACTGCTGTTGTCATTTTCAAAATCTCTTTGTGCATGTCAAGGTCACTCAGCACGACTTCCGATGCCGAAAATCAAAGTGTACACATGGGAGGGATGGCAACAGGAGTTGTCAAAACTGTCAATCAATGTAAAAATTTATTGTGTTGTGTTAAGGTGAACTTTGTGTTTATATATAATAGCCAACAGGACAAGTGCAAAACGCGACTCACTGTGTTGTCCCTGTCGGTGATGGAGTACTTGAGGCGTGTCTCGAGCCCCTTGATCTGGGAGCGGATCGTGTTGAGCTCCGACTCCTTGCGCATCTTCTTCATGTGCTCCTTGAGCTCGTCAGACAGCTTCTCCTTCTTGCTCTTCAGAGAGTTGAGCATTTTCTCATCCCAGCGTCGAGCCTTCGCCTTCAAGTCACTGGAGGCAACAAAAAGTTATTGGTTTGATTTGATCAAGTGATATTGCATAGACAAAATGCGGTTCTGGTACTTAAAAAATAAAGTATACCTACCCCTATGGGGCTTAGATAGATATGTTTGTAGAAATGCTACTGACCTGGCACCACCGGAAATGACACCAGACTTTTGGAACAGTGTGCCATCCAGAGATACAGCCTGCAAAAAACACAATGCACAAATCAAAAGAAAGCGCAAACCAAATCACACATTTAAATTATAAAAATAAAAGATAAAACTACAAAATTTTCTATTTTGAAAAATGTTGAAGATGAATTCCATATTAAAAGAGATGAAATATGCCATCATCACTAAACAGTATTTTTCATAAGCAATTTCAATAACAAAAATTTTATAAAGCCCAAGACTAGCAGACAATAAGCCTAATCTGCAACTCAAAGACGACCAATACATTTGGCATACGTGCAAGCATCAAACCACACATAACTGCATGCAAATATCACAATTTTTGGAGTAAACCAACAAGATTTTACCAATTAAGCAAAAACTATCGTGAATTTTGACCCCCTGACCTTGTGCCTCTCCTGCATGCCGAACGAAATTTTATAGAGCCTAAGACTAGCAGACAATAAGCCTAATCTGCAACTCAAAGACGACCAATACATAACTGCATGCAAATAACACAATTTTTGGAGTAAACCAACAAGAATTTACCAATTAAGCAAAAACTTTCGTGAACTTTGACCCCCTGACCTTGTGCCTCTCCTGCATGCCGAACGCGACCCGCCGCGCGTCCTCCACTGTCTCACACACGAGCGCGTTGCCGCACGCAAACAGCAGCGCCTTCTTGATGCACGGAGGATCGTATCGGATCACGTCCACAACAACCTTCACGTTCTTCGGGTCGCGAATCTCCCTGCAGTGGCATTTGGAGAGTATAGTCAAGGAGGTTATGTAGGAACTCGTTCTTTGCGTTATGTATTGCAGTTAGTTATTTACTAGGACAATCAAAGTTATATGTAAAATGTTCTTTAGGTTGTGTGTCACAAGGTGAGGGAAATTCATGGCTTTTAGTGAGTACAATCGAGGTTATATTATAGGAAAATAGTCATGGCACAGCAATCTTTCATCTTTCATTATTGGGTAACTTGGTAAGTGTTGTGCATAATATATTCAATTAGTGATACACATGTGACACAGTTGAGTTGAGTTTGGTTGTTCAGAACAAAATCTAACAATGTCCATAATAATTACTTTGTTTCATTACATGAGACTACATACTTATTCGCAATCAAGATCCACATTGTAAAAGGAGTCCAGGACGTACCTGAGTTTCTCGTTGACAGGCTTCACCTCGACGTAGTCAAGCGGCAGGAAGGTCTCGGGTTCGATCCTCTGCTCCTTCATGTACTGGATGCAGTCCTTAGCAGTCTTCTCTGTGTCGCAGGCAATGGCGTCCATGTACTTGCCCATCACCTTGGTGATGGCGATCTGGTACTTCTTGTGGCTCGGCTCACACAAGTCGATCAGCCGCCCGTACTGTAACACGGCCATGGAACAGTGTATGACAGGTCGATGAATATGATTCTAAAGTAATAACGATACTATTTGCTACATGATTTCTGCTCAGACTTAAACTAATGAAATGAGTAGTGTAGTGAGTATCTGTTTAGCTCATGAACTGTTCACTGAAATATTTATCATCACTGCAGAAATCACAATCAAGTCAGGAAACTGAAGTGACCCTTGTTAACAGACCCATTCCAGCTGTCATCAATGTTGACTTCAAATCAAAGCCTATAATTTAACATTTTATGGTCAAATTCTATTCAAATCTCACGTTTTTGTGGGTTTCTATACCAACTTTGCTGTTTCACTGTTCCACTAAATATGCAAAACATCTGGCAGGTTTACATGCTCACGCACAAGTAGTACTTATAATTAACATAATAGTTTAACGGTGATGTCTGATATCATATTGTTGCCACTCCAAAGTCATTTTTCATTTTATTCTTTTTAGCCACAATGCACCCCAACTCACCACACCGGGGAAGAGCCTCTTGAGGTTGTCGATGAGTTCAGCCTTCTTGGCTGCCCGCGCTGACTCGTGCTTGTCGACCTTGGCCTCACCGAGCTGCTCCACCACACTCTCCAGCTCCGACTGGATCTCCGAGATGCGACTGCGCGCACTCTCCACTTCCACCGCCAGGTCCGCCTCGGCACGTTTCTGCTCCTCCACCGCAAGCTTACTCGTTCTGGGAACAGAGTTACACTTACATCATTTTCATGTTTAAATGAGAGATTTGCATTTATAATATATTCGAAGTTGACTTATCGTATCCGCTCATTCAAACGCCCTCCTTACTTTGTAGCGCTGCGCTTATTTTGGATGACTGAACTCAAACGCCCACCCCCATCGTTCTTTAATGATTTTACAAACTTTCGAACACATTTCATAAGCGGCCATTTTAAAATTTCGCTGTCGATATGGAAATGCAAGAGCGGCTTCATACTTTAACAAGGTTGGTTCCTATTTATATGTGATGAAGTAACAAGATTTTTGTGCTAAGCAACATTTACTAGATGGAGGACTGTGTGAATAAAACCATGCGATTTCTTGAGAGCGATTGGTCGAAATAGAAATAAACGTTCTCCTGTCTATTCACCCAATCCCCAAATTGGTTGCTATTGAACTCACACCCTGGGCGCTTGAATGAGTGGAAACGGTAACAAACAATACAATGATTTCTAACCAACCAACCAAACATACACATGAGTAAAGAAGCCTTGCCACTCACTTGATGTACTCGTTGAGCTTCTCGATCCTCTTCTTATTCTCCTCCATCTCGTGCTCCTTCTGCCTCACTTTGGCCACCAGCTCGTTCTTCTTACGCTGCTCGTTGTCAAGCCGGTCCTGGTCCATCTTCTGTTCACGGTTCAGCGAGTCCATCTCCTGGGTGTATGCTGCCGACAGCTTGCCCACCTCCTCTTTCAGACGGTGGTACTCCCGCACCTAGAACAAACGTGGTTGAAATCAGCACTATAGTCTGCAAGGCTGAGTATTAAAGATACCCTGGTGGCCCTGGGCCACTAGAAACTTAGTCATGTTTGGTTCAACAATCAAATTGCAGAATTCGGAGAATAATGAATCACGCATACATTGGTGCCAGGTTTGTGTATATTTCAGCTGTCCTGTGGTAACCAACGTTCTGCCTTTAGGATGGCAGCTGTACAAGATCAGTCCACACTAGATGCAGCTGCCGTACATATGTCAGAGTCTTGTCACGTCACTAACATGTATGTGTGACGAGACTCTGACGTATGTCGGAACTCTGGCGACTGCATCTACCATATTTTCAAAAGTGCTACCCGCTTACCTGGTTCTCCTCAAGGTGCATGTCGCGGCCCTGACTCTGACTCTGCTCCTCCACAAGCTCCTCAAACTCCCGCCGCTTCTGCTCGATCTCCTCCAGCTCCTCCTCCAACTCCTTGATCTACAGACATTCATACACAGCGATTATACAGTGCAATGTTAGCTGCATGCCATCACACTACTGTATCAGATATAACTGTGGCTTGAGGAAAGATTGACTCTGACCAATATACAATGTACATGCATGCAGAATTTATCTCTCACTGATGATGTGGAATTTAACTGGTTATCAGGCTTTAGGGCTGCTAAATATTTGGATGAAGTATTTGCTTACAAAATAAATATGCTTACATCTTTTTCGTGACTTTCATGGGCTTTTTTCGCGGACTTCAGAGATTTCCTGCAACACACTCATACAATGAACAGAAATAAATTGAACAAAAATCATTGATAAATGCAATGAATTATTCGATGTACATTCTAATTTCTCATAAAGTATGCAACACAAACAAGAAAAGAACTTAATTACTTGGCAGATTCCAGCTTCTTTATCATGTGTGATGTCTTTTCCTTGGCTTTGATATACAGCGGTCTTGACTTGTTTAGGCTCATTTCCTATTGAAAATATAAAAAGAAAGTAAAATTATGAAGACACTACATGCTCCATTTAATCTGAATTTACAAAGACAACTTAACATTTATGGTGGTTTGTCTATTTGTCCAGTGACTAGCTAGCAATTCACTGAGACTATACTGTCGACATGTAATAAAACTGTTTCCTATCAAAACATTACTAGAGTGTATAGATATGTGATATATATGTATACATACAGATTCCTTTATCTGCTGCTCTATCTTTGTATATTCTCTTGAAAGTGTACCGCCCTCTTTCTTTTTAGCTTTTATTTCCTCTTCGATTTTTTCCTTCTTAACGTTTTCCTTCTGAAGGGCCTTGTTCTTTTTGTTGAGTTCATCTTGAAGTCCCTCAATGTCTCTTTCATTGTGATACAGTTTGAAAAGTTGTAGCTCCAGTTGCTTCTCGGCCTGAATAATTTAGATTGGCAAATACACTAATGCATTATGATCTTTTCAACATTTATAATTTGAATATTTCAGAATGAGTATTAAACAGTTAAATGCAATGTACTACAAACCATCTGCCTTTTGAGCTTTTGATAGCGCTCTGCTTCATCTTTCTCCATTTTTGCCTCTTTCTTCTCAGCAGCAATACCTCTCTTTTTATGATAATTAAATTGGGTGTCTTCTTCTGCCTTAATCATTTCAGCCTTTGCTTTTTCATACTCGTCTTTTAATTCTCCTGATCTGAAAATAACAAACAACTCTCTATGAAGGTGTGGATTAGATAAAATTGTAAACAAAACTAAGCTATTATTTACGAAATATTAAATAAACTATACACAAGAGTACAGACATTCACAAAAGAATATTAAAAAAAAAAGAAGAAAATACCATTGACTTTTTTCTTCTACTAAGTAATAAATGCTAGTAGATGTGGGCACTGTTATTCTAACACACGCTCTTAGACCAAAACATCACAAAATTATGTGGATGTTGGTTTGAAAATGTGTCTTAATAACTGCAACCACATCCATTTACATGACTTTAAATGACGTCATTTGGTGTTTAGAGTGGAATTCTCAATTTTTTTTCAAGAGGGCCAATGCTCCCAGATTCAATAAATAATGACAGCCAGAAACTTTCAACTCATTATTAGAGTGTTTGATATGTAGTTCCAATAAACTTTCAAGAAGCCTATCTTATCAAATTCTTGATAATGAAACTGCACATAAAACATGTACCTGCTTATTTCTTCAAACATTGCAGTTCTTTCTTTAGCATTTTTCATAGCAATAGATTCTACTTGGCCCTGGAAGACCAGGAAATTCTTAGACTTCATCAAAATTCCGATTTTCTCAAGAGCAGCAGCATATTCATCAACTTTAACGATCTGAAAAACATTTTTAATAGTCGCATTAAGCATTGATCACATTTAAAAAAGCCATATATACAGTTTCTTATTATAGACCCAATCCAGAAGTTTATGTAATTGATTAAGACGTGCCAAGTACTGTTAAATATTGCCTAAATATTTTGGTGTAAATTTTGTCTGAAAAGGGATTTGACCATAGGCTACTACTACCTTATGATGTGAAGTTCTTCAGATAGTATCATAGTAGTAATTATACATTAAATGATTGTCAACAGGTTGACAAAATGGTGACATTTCTTGTTTTGTAGTCTAATGAGATTACCTTATTATTTATTTTATAATCAGATGTTGAGCCATGAATTTCCCTTGTAAAATGTATTTCTCGTCCTTCTTCATCTTCATACACGGCGGTGACATGCGCCCTGTTAGCAGCTGGTTTTCCAATAGGTGCACCATGAATCAAGTCCTGAAAAGGATAATATGCAAAGAATTTTAACAAATCAGTGTATATTCATCAATGTTCAATAAATCAAAACAAATCTTACTATCTTAAGTAACTTACACTCAATCTTTTAACTCTCAAATTGCTTGTCTTTTCACCCAGCACAAAGCTTATAGCATCCATAGAATTTGACTTTCCTGGAATAAGAAATTAGAAACATGAAGAAAAAACCGTAATTTCTAAAAATCTGATAGTTGGGGAAAAGAAATTATTGTTCCCATAAAAAATTGAATAGTTTAATGTCAAGAAAGTAATTTTGGGTATTGTTGATATTTAACTTAATATTCCGTTTAAAGAGATGATTAATAATTCAATATTGGATTTTAAAGAATTAATATTACGGGCTTGTATAATTGTTTCATGCATGAATAAATTTTTGCAATATTTAATTTTGTAAGTTCAAATGCAGCTTAATTAATCAAATCACACAACGAAAGTCACATGAAAATAATCATCGATGAAATGTTGAACTTTTTAATCCTTACATTGTTGTGACACGAGCTCGCCATTTGCTGTCGTACATGCTCACTTTTCCTGTCACATTAGCTAGAATTTTCCAGGTAGACCTATATAGTAGAAGCTAATATCCGCTATGCTTTGTTGACAAAGTTCTCACCATTCAAGGCACCCCCACCCCAACCAATAATCAAAAATGCTGATTTATAAATCTTATTTTGACAGACAAAAAGCTTCATACAACTTACAAGCCCAAGATTACTGTCTGAGGCTCGGTTAAAAGTGACTTTGAAGTAGGCAGTAGTCGTATTCATTACTTCAGGGTTTAAGGAACTAACGTTGTGTTATTTAAGGGGTAAATTAACAAGTCTGAGTTACCTGATCCATTTGGTCCAATGATGGCTGAGAAATTCTTGAATGGACCGATCACCTGTTTTCCCTTATAGGACTTAAAGTTCTCCAACTCTATATACTTCAACTGTCCCGGCATTTTCACCACTGACAACTCTACATGTATGTCATAAATATGAATTCAATGCAGTCAAATATGCTGCATAAATATGAAAAATATTATCCTTTGAGCGAAAATATAAGCCAAACAATCGATTTCCCGCGATCTCACGCCAATCGCGCGATTCATCATGTACTACGAGATTTTAATGCCATGATGAAAGATGTGAGATGCATTCTCATTGGCTGAAAACTCAAAATATATTTGTAGCGTATTCTTAAAATACTCAAAACTCTTACAATATATGAGCTTGTTATTGCAATCTAATGTACCGAATTGACGTTTAACGGGTTTTCGTAAAAGATATATAATATCCAATGGCGAAAATCTAAATACATTTTGGTAATTTCACATTATATCAAATTATTGATTGTCCAATCAGAAAGAGCGGTACAATTATGAACTAGGTCAATGCCGGTTGCTAAGGGGATTAGGAAGCCAACAACTTGACAAGGGAAAACATTTGGACAGAAAGAAGAAATTTATCATTTTTAACTAAATTATCAGTATTTATAGAGAGTAACTTCACCATTTGATATAAGAATCGTTTGTGCCTAACTTCCAAGATGTATAAGCTTGACATTCCCATAGATTATAAGGAAGCTGCGGCTATAGAACGCCGCAGGAATATGGAAGAGCAAAGAAAGGCCAGAATATTCAATGCTAAAACAAGACTTATTGGAATAGACAAACAGGCTATAGATGCACAACTACACGATCGAAAAACTATGGAAGATCGTGAGCGAAGAAGAGATGAAGCGTTTGGTAAGCGTTGCAAATGATAGATATGAGTAAATACATGTCATGCATCTTGTTAACTGTAGTCTGTGACTGTGACTCTGTGTAGAGGAAGTGGTCAAGTTAAGGGCAATGCTCAAGTTATTGGCACATCCATATAACTTGAGCACTGCCCATAACTTGAGCACTTGCTCTAGTCATGCTCTATGACTCTATGAAGTTGCATTTATCTTATCTGTATTTATACAGATTATTTCTCCAGTACTGGCAGTAGCCTCACTCTATTTGAAGCATTTTTTGCATGGTCAAGTTCGCCTGTGTATTGTTCAATTTACAGATCATGATACTCAAGCATGTCAGTAAAATGGCACATTGGCTAAATAATTGAGCAAACAAACCCCTTGTGGTCAGGCTAAGGTTGGCGTCGAACGATTAAAAGCACTGACTACTCATAATATTGATTCAGAGTAAAATTATAATTTCAACCTGATTCTTTTCAATGTATAAGGACCTGACTAAGAATAAGCAGAGTAAATGTGCATTGTACAAAGATAATTCCAAACTAATGAATTTTTATCTATTCCAAACTTTTTTTTATAGCTGCTGATGCGATTAGAAATGACATGATCGCAGAGATGCTAGAAAAAAGACAAGCACATGATATGCGAGAATTATCTCAGGCTATCAATGAATTCAGAGCTCTTCACCAGCAACCCAACAGCAGGAGAGAATTCGATTTATATGACCCAGAAGGATTGAGGAAAGATAAACCAGCAAGAGTAAGTGATGATGACCCAAGATGTGGAATTTCTAGTCTTCAAAAGTTTGATGGTGAAGACTTGAATAACAAGGCAAGAACAAAGTTTCAAAATGAGCAACTTAAATCATGGGCATCGCAGCAAATGAGAGATAAGAAACAAGCTGATGACAACCAAAAGAAGGCCGACTATTTATATGATCTCAAACAGAAAGAATTAGATCAAAGAGCAATGGAACTTCAACAAGCTGAAGAAGCATGTAGAAGAGCTATTAATAGTGCCACATCAGACTATAACAAAGCGTTGGTAAATATCTTACTTTCTAATTGCTATTTTAACTAATTCATCAGCAATATTATTATTGAAAAATTTTACAAGTTTCTCTGTACAATTGAATTCATTACTTAATGAAAATATAACTTTATTTATGATTGATATATGTAGGCTCGTGAGTGGGAAACAAAAAGACGACTACAAGCACAACAAGAGGACGATGACAACAAAACGGAAATGGCAAATAATATTTATGGCGATTTCCTTACCGAAAATCCTGCAGCTGCTCAAAGTGCATTTGGTCCACACCGGGTGATCCCTGACAGATGGAAAGGGATGTCACCTGAGCAAATTGCTGACATCAAGAGGGAACAAGACATCCAGAGGAAGGAAAATGCTGTGAGTACTTGATGCTCTTTTATTTGCTCATATTATGCTTAATAATCTATGTCTTGCGCCTCACAATTTGTTGAAAGTCATTGAAAAAGTAAACATGAAAATGTCATTTGGTGCTAATACAGGGTTTTGTTGGTAACAATTAGAATTCACAAAATAAACGAATATTATATTTGCAGAGACTGGCTGATGAGAAGAGACGGCAGGACGATGAGTGGGACCGACAGAGGATTGCACACGCTCGCGCTGGTGAACTGCTAGAAAGGGAAAAGGAGCGTCGAGAGAAGGAAATCCGCAAGCAAATGATTGATGAAAACAAAAGGCTAGCGAACGAACAAAAGGGACACTTAGAATTTTTGGACAAAGAAGTGTACACTAACAAACCAACGGCAGCATACTTCATGCAATTTAACACGACCACAAGATAAATGTTTTATTTGTATGTTATGATGTTTTGTTCTTTGTAGTGACTACACAGTTGATGTCATTTTTAATTGAAAAGAACAATGACATAATCATGGATTCTACTATTCTGAAAAATCATCAGCTTATTTTACATATACAGTTTAGTTATATATCTGAAATCAAATTTATGAAGTTGAATTACCATTATTTGCATCATATTCTATTATGATGGAGCAACCTGTGATATTTTTAATTTTCTTGCGATCACTGGTAATTAATTATACATCCAATGTGTATATTCTTTATCACATGCATTTCCTTTCATCATGTTAAAATTCAAATGGTTATAAAGAAAATATATATATGCATTTTTATTTTGTTGGTATAAATCCAAATAAATTGTTACCAAAACCATAAATGTGCATTATTGTAGAAAGTAGTGGAAGATTGGCGTCAAGCAGCAGGAACTTAATTTATTCACATAGCACTCTATACACGATTTTTACTGTCGTAGTACCAGAGACGGACACCAGGTGGCTACAAACAATTGCATTCTGGGAATATCTTAGACAGTCTATATCATTTCTTCCTACTATGCATAGAATCACAGGGTCTGATTGATCGACACTACACCAGGCATGCACGCAACCTGTGGGGCCAATGGTACTATGATTTTAGCAACTATTTTGATACACCTTTGTACACATATATACCACCTGGCAAGCTCTGCTGGTATTTCTTTCGCAAATATTTCCATTAGAAAAGAGATGTATTGAAAACAAACAACACAATAATACAGAGCATGAGCTTGACTTTGAAGCTTGAAACCTTTTTTGTATTCCTTTGATAGGCACATGATTATCAATAATATGCTTTTCCGGTTTGTAACATAATAAACTAAGATTAAGTGAGTGTAGATTATTTTATAGTTACGAGTATTTTGAAAGAAAGCCATGGACATATACATAATACCTAACCTGTACACAATTTATTTCTTTGGAATGTTCAAAAGCTTTACATATTTTTTGTTTCTTTTTGTAGAGCAAAAACCTCATGCAGTTTTAGTTTCAAAGCTGAGGGAAAAAAAGATCTTTGCATGATCAAGAACAACCAAATTTATATACAATGTCAAAGTTTATTACATCAAAATATACAAAATTGGAGACAACATTAGTCTGATGTTCCATATCACAGTATTTCTTTAGAAAATCATAAGTACAGTTTTCAAGCAGCAAAATTAAAATCTTGAATTATGGCTCTTTCATGAAATGAAATAAATTAAGAACTAACAAACCAAAATGACAATGATATCAACAGGAACTTTGATATAAATGCCTACCAAAGATTTGTGACTAGAATAAAATGTTAAAAGACTACTGGTAAATTCACTCCCAAACAAAAGATACAGATTACAACATGGGTCCCAGCATCATTAGATAGGGGTGGGGTATATATACTGTAATATACAAACACCATTTTCATAGATGTAAGAATTTGTGTTTGTATAGGAAATATAGTATATATACCCCCATCCCCCATCTAATGATGCTGGGGGCCATGGATAACACCAAGTGCATCTGACAAGTTTAATTTTGTCTTGAAATCACAAAATGTCCGCAGTAATCAATAACAAATACTACTCCACAATAATTCAGAAACATTCAAACATTTATCTTGAAACTCTTCAGTCAGCTTTAGAAGCTAATTCCAACACAAAACAACAAAAAATTTACAACTCTTATGGTTATATTTAAAAGTTATAAATAACAAATTACAAATATTAGAAACAAAGTCTTAACAGTAAAATAAAACTTATATAATATGCACATACAACAGTACTTATTGATGAAACGAAAGATACTGATTTATTTTTAATCAAATTAATGTGAAAATTCAAACATAGAAGTGCCCCTGATATTTTTCAAGTATTATACACTACATAATAATGCTTTCACACCAAAATTTTATCCTCCTTTTTATTCGACGCGTCATCAACAGAAGATTTATCACCATCACCTGCTGAGACAAACACTGCGTCAGGTGTCTCACTGTCAACATTCTCAGTTTTTTCCTTGATAAATTCATCATAACTTGGGTATTGAATTTCCTCTAGATTATTGTCTTCTTCCTCAACTACATCATTGTCACTGTCATATGGACTTGAATCATACTGTACCGGTGGATTTTCACTAACCAGGATTTTTGGCACTTGGGATTTAGCACACAAGCCACCAGATGCCTGTTCTTTGTTGTCATCAGCATCAGATGAGAGTCGAGATCGACTCACCTGTGCTGCTTCTAACATTGACTTAAAGTCTAAAGTTTCTTCGAAAAATTCATCATCTTCCATATCTACATACTTTTTCATATCCTCTTGAGTCTTTGATCTAGCCATACCTTGCCCTAAACCTGATGATTTAGATTTCAAATTTGGGGATACATCTGTGTGAAGTGAGGGTCTGGACCGAGATAAAGCTGATGCTGCAGCAACATTCTCTGATGTAGACGAACGAGAAAGATTGCTGCAGTTCTTGCAGAATTTGGCCCACATTCCGCCTTCATTACGTGATGTTTGTGGTTTGGCTACTTGCATAAGTTCTGAAATCATACAATACAAAATCTATTTAATAGTCTAGAATATTTTCTAATACACTTCAATTTTGTCTTTTAAATAGTCATTAAGTAGAAATAATTAAGCTACTTGACGGAAAATAAGAGAATTATAATAATCATAGGACCATTGGTAACATTACAATGGATAAACATAAAGTAGTTAAAATCAATGGATTATTTTCATGTAAATGTAAGCTATTGCAAAACATTTATTTACAAATATAAACATGTATTCTAGTTATTTCCGGTTTTGGAAGTCCTTACGATTCTTATGTAATTAGTTCATAAATATTAAAAATATATGAAATATTTTACCAGATTATTAAAATATAATCAACGTTCTATCATTAACCAATAATAGAGTACTAATTTTTTGTAAAATAAATATTATGATTTTAAAATCTTGTTTTGGTGATCATTTTCACCAGTTTATGTGCAATGTGTGACACATTACTCAAGTTATTGGCAATTCATGAGATATACTTCTGACAATGATATAATATCTACCCGATTGCAAACACAACATAAAAGTTTGCCTACATTATGGTTACTCACTTGTTCACACACAAATACGCTTATTAAAACTAAAATCCATTCACTATATACAAATGGGCAAATAATCTGTAAGGAATTAATTACTAAATTAATCTGTAGATTGTTTCTTCCAATTTGGTTATAACGTCAAACGTATCTGGTACCATAGAGATATACAAAATATTTGACTCAATACATTGTTGCCAATATCTTGGGTAACTGCTCTAACAAAACACAAATTAAAGCAAAACAATATGAAACGATTTAACATTTTACATAGCACTAAAAGTAGCTCTTGATGGGAGGTGGGAAAAAATGAAAGAGCTCAAGCAGTTATAAGATAATCTCACAGCAGAAAGCAGAGAAAACTGTACATTGATTTACAAATTTAAGTTACATCGAATTTCATAGGACGTTGCAGAAGAAATGCAGCAAAGCATATACACCATGGCTTTATTTAATCAAACAATGCTGATTGTTCAGTCACTTCAGAGTGACTAAAGTATGGATTTTATTAGAAGCAAGTATACATGTAACTGATTTTTCTTTTACAAACGAAGAAATTCACAACTTAGTATTCAAATTGGATACTTGCTCGCATTAGTACCACCACTGTCCCATAAGTCGATGAAACCATGTGAAGTGAGAAGTTAACCAGCCACGCTCTAAATATACAGTTCTCACATTAATTTCATGTCTATGATTAAAAATCTCTATGCATGCTTCTTAAATTTCAAACCATGTAATCACTAAATGTATTTGATTTCATTATAAATTTTCAACACTTCAAATAATCAAATATAATTTAAGATGATGTTTAAATTTATGGAGTTTGTAGGAATATTAGGTCTTGAAAGCAAGAAGATTTAGAAAGTTAGTAAAAGGTGTGGACACGAGAAGATTCTTACACTCAGTTGTGTATCACAATGAGCTTTTGCCTTCTGAGGATTGTTTCTTTGTGAGATTAAACCACTTTGCTACATTGAATAAATAACAAACACATAAAATAACATCAAATGAAAGTAGATAGCATGAACTCTTACAAGTGATCTATTTCTCCTTGGATTATTTTGTGGACTTCCTAAATACTCGTAACTAAGGGAAAGTATATAATATCAAAATATTGATAATCTATTGTGAAAAACAAAATCTATGATACAATGATAATATCAAATGAAATAGTCACCTCTAAATAAAAGTGGACATCAATGAAATTAACAGAATAAATTTTGATTGCCAATAGATAAAAAAATACATCTAATGTAACAATGGTTAAAAATAAGTTGAGAAATTTACTCATTCAATAAAAAAAGCTAATGTTACACATACATTCAACGTTAAAAAAAATATACACTGAGATATACAACAGTAACATACAAACAAATAAAAGAATTGTGTGCCCAAAAGTTATTTTCAATACGATTGATGATATTTATTTCTATCTTATTATTTAGACTTTTAATGATACTATAAGGATTTTTATTAAAATTCATAATGAAAGTTTTTTTTGACTAGCCTTGGTTAAAATCACATATTTTTGGATGATAAGTATTCATCTAATTTAACTTTTCATAACTAATTGGGCTCACAATTTGAATCTCTTTATCAATTACATGCAGGATTTTGTATGAAGATACAACAATACCATGCATTACTGTACCAGAATAAAATACAGTACATGCATTACTGGTCCTAGAACAGAATAGAGAACAATACAATACAGTATAAGAATAGACTACAGTACAATGCAATACAGTACCTGGTGGCAAGGGTGCCGTCTCTGCTGCTTCACACTCTATGAAGCCTTTGGTCTTCAGGTTGTCGATTGAGTCTGCGATGATCTGGGCTGTCGATTTCTGGTACCCGCCGGATGTCACCATCATGATCGGAATCTTCCGAGAATGCGCTTTCCGAAACACAATTTCATCACGGTCAATGATGCCCTAAAAAAATAGGAAAGGTGATGGTCGTCTGATGACGGACATATCTCACATCATCACATACTGACAGATAAGCTAAAAACAACAAAAGAATGAACGATAACCAATGACTCATTTCATGCTTGGTCTATTCAAACATCTTTTTTACATTAGGCATTACAGGGGATTACTCAATCTTGACATCAGAAAAGCTGCTAATCCATTCATAGAAAAGACAGTGTAAACAAAAAAAGAAAACAGGATGGTGGGCAGAGTTCATATTTTAATTTCAATTGATAAGTTCAACAAAAATTCCTAGTGGGAGCATGGCAAAATTTGCATATGTTACCAGATCTAGACTATACCATATTATATACAAGCACTGTTTAAACATGTACCTGAGGTGAGATCGAAAGACAACCAAGAGGATCATTTTCCAGAATGTCTGTGCCCGCATTGTACACAATAAACTGAGTATCAAACTCATTGAGAGCCCCTTCCAAATTCCTGAAAAACAAGATTTAATGCTTAGCTTGTGTGACAGAAATAATGTGTGTGAAAGAAATCTTTCATAGACGATAGAGACAGCTGAGCATAGATAATTTAACTTACAGAGGTTACCATATATATTTAAAACTATATTCAAAATTGCTAGAATTCTTTGAACACTAACACAAATATTACTGACCAATAATTGAACGTTTTTTTTATTCCATAACGTGCTTCTCTGTGGTGAGCCCTTATCATTTACTTTGAATTGCAATAGGTTATCACAATGTTTGGTAAAAAAATGTATTCAAGTGATGGAACATACAGTTATATTGAATCATAATATTATATGATGAACTTACGTTTCAACTATCCTAAGATAATCTTCAGTTTCTACATATGAATTTAGTTCAACTTTTCTTCGTATTGCTCCTGAAATAACTCATTTGTTTAAGATTATATAAAACTTATACACAAAAAAAGTTTCTATAATAGGGAATCAGTTTAATTTTGTATAAAATGTCCAAAGTCATTAAAGATGGTAAAGCTTTAATAAAATAAGTAAATTTACAACTATTAAAATCTGTATACAACATCATGAAATGCAGACAAAGTGTCTGAAATGCAACTAGAATTCATCATCTGTATTAAGACCAACAGATCATGTTTAATATTACTACATTATGTAAGCTAAAAATAATTTGCTTTCTCCGATTCTTGTTAATGAAAAATACCGATAATGTATGTGCATGTAACTAAGGATAATAGGTGAAAGTCCATAAAATAACGCAAGGTCATACTTTTTGCGAATCCGTCATGTGGGTAGATCTCCCTGTTGTAGACATCCATAATGTACACATTGGCCTTGTCCTCCATGAAGTCACGTTCATGGCCGTTCCCCTGATGTGCGTCCAGGTCAACAATCATTACCTGGTACACAAGGACAAGTTGTATCACAATTTCATACATTTCTTCAAATTTTATACCTGCACATTTTTTACAAGATGAAACCTAAGTATCACTATTAAATGAATGGATTTGTGAGCTGATGAATGTCCATTTGAATTCATCAATGCAAATGTCGGAACTTAAAATGGAAGAAATGTGGTTGAAAAGTGTTTTCAAAATACCAATATCGCCAATAAATTTCATGTATGATTTGGTAATGTGTTTCTAACAAACTAATAACTTGAGAAGCATTCCTGTCTTGAATGACCGGTACTTCTCTTAAAGATAATGCTCAGCCAAAAATATATTTGTTCTGTAAAAATTAGCATCAATAAAGGATGCCACTTCTGTTATAAAAAAGAAATCAACATTTCTATTTTTATACATAATATTTACAAAAAAAAAGAGAAAAATGCCACAGTCTTTTTTTATGAAAATACAAGGACAAGTGAAGATTTTGTCTATCCGAATGATTTCTGCCAAATGTACTGTGGATTTCCAACAGCAGGAGTCAAATTTAACATTGGGAAGATGTTTCTTAGGTGCACATGTAGTTACGCCTGACGAAAATAATTCGGTTGACTTTTCTTGCCTACACATTTTGGTAGTTTCATAACTGGCTTTTTATGGCGGGGTACATATATTTAAATTGTTCTGGTTATTCTCTTAATTCGGCTTAAGTAATAAGACTTTTTATGGTGCACAAAACACATCATGATGAACATCCAACATAAAACATCATATTGCTTCTATCAAAGCACACTTGTTCTGCCACTGAGCATAACCTTTAAGCATGCAAAAAGCAATGATCCAATATTTAATAGATAATGCTCAGGATGGGCAAGTAAAAAATATAGTCGACCTATAACAATATTTACCACTAATGAATCGGACAGACAAATGGTAAGATGTAAATTTAAAAAAAACATTTAATTACATTGATCCTAACTTTACACAACTCATTCCATTTCTCACCTTGGTGATTTGCGGCCGCTTGCTCATGAGGAAGCGTATAGCGAGAGTGATGTCGGCGTACGCACAGAAGCCCCCGCCGCGGTGAGCAGAACAGTGGTGGAACCCGCCACCAATGTTGATGCCCCAACCGCGCTCCAATGCTAGCTTCGCAGCCTAAAGACGCATAGTAGGATTGTAAACAGTTGGAGAATCTAATTTTCACAATGCCTGTACATGGTTGGAGGGGCACAAATATAATTGTCTATGATTACTCTGTCTGTGATTAAGAGTTGCACTGCCAGTAGAGAGAATGAATATATGAGTTGCAGAACCTAGTCTTTGAAATACAGTGAGATGATGGTGTGTGTGTCTGGAGTATGCAAGTCCATAAACAAAGACAAAATCATGCGTATACATACGAGAATGGTTCCTCCTGTTTGAAAACGGAATGGTTTGAGCACTTTTCTCTGGACGATGAAGTTTGGGAGCAGAGCTACTGGCGGCACTTCTGTGATCCCAGCCACGTTGACACTCCACTGGAATGTGTCAAAAGGACTGAACATCAAGTCACGGTTATCATGTATAATCTATATAATAAAGGTCTCATTAACACATTTAAAAAAATAAAATATGGCACAAATCACAGCTGTTTTACTTCCCAATTTTCAATCATCAAGCTAACAGAATAACTTTACAAACAAATCTATGTAAAAAGCATTTCAAATGCACTAATTTTTCAAACGTCTACCTTTAATCCTAGCCATGAACCATTAAATGCCAGCTTATTTTTTTTTTCTAAATCCAAATTGTGCCATAAGATAAATTCAAATGATTTGATTTCATTGATTGGGAACTTGAAAGTTTTAATTTTTTACAGTTTGAAATAATAATATGATGATCTGCAAAAAGTATTGTCAGTTTTATTTTTTACAGTTTAATAATAATATGATGATCTGCAAATACCAGGTAGTCACCCATTCAAGCTTCACTGTGCATGACAGAAAAAAGCCAGAACCAATAACTAAGCTACAAAATTGTTTTTACAAGAACATATTCAAGTACATGTAACACACTTTTGTAAACAATTAGTCTAATACAAAAAATATATAACAGTTTTGAACTTGATACAAGCTGGTTGCTTCATATCAAACAAACACTTCAATAGCATAAAACTTAGACTTAGCAGACTAAGCATGTATTACAGCTGATTAAATTTGTTAATATAAATTTAGTAAGCAGACTATGAATTCAAGCGTCACCATTATTATGTTATACATGATCATGCAGCTTTGATCCATTTAAGGCACATTTTACAATTTATATAGCAAATAATTATTAGTCCTACTGTCTTAGATGAAAATAACATTTTTGTACACTGAAAGGTCACATTTGATATGGGAAGTTATGTACAATTTTGACATGAGAGAAAATGCTATATAATAAGTCCTAGATACAACATTATGATATATACACCTCGGGCACTAGTCACACCATTTAACATTCACAATATCAATTAGTTTAAATAAAAAATAAACTAGTCAACGTTAAAAAAAAATCAACTGTAGGATATTCATGCAAACAGAAAAACAAAACTTTATATACACTATGCAATAATACAACAAAGCACTAAGACTATAGAACTACTGTAAAGTTTGAATGAGTGAATCTTCTGTACCTCTTTAATATTATTTATTCCCTCCACAAAATCTGCCAGCTATTAATCCAAGCATAGAAAACGTGAAATGATTAATTAGAAAATTAATATACAAGTGCTTCACTGAGAACAGTGGTGAAATCGTAGAGTAGGAAACGTAATACTAGCAATGATGTAAACTTTCATTGGGAAGATTATTTTTTGTTTGATTATTATCAATAAGTTATAACTAATTGTGCAAAATCTTTACAAATGAACAAATGAAAAAAATTAGCATTTAGTACTTTGTAAAAATTAGTTTATCAATCACATAAATACACATAAGAGTCATAAGCATTTTCAATCATACTTCACACAATCTTTTAGAATTATTCTCATCACCAAATTAGAAAAAAAAACAATAATCAGTTATCAGCAATGTCCAAAGTTCACAATAAACAGTAAAGGTGTAAATGTGGTATTACATTGTTGCACTAGTGCACATTAAAACAAATAAATTATGCTATTTTGCAAAGCAAAAACTAGGTGACCAACAAAACTGTGTGGCAGATCCTGAGATCCACATCTTTCATAAAGAATGAAACAATTCCACCATATGGTAGCTTACATTAGATTAATGAATTTTCCCTGGATCTGCTATTAAGCAAACTGCCTGGCAGTATCATGTTTGATGTCTCAAATTGCAGCCAGATAGTTTGTTTATTATTTCATCTAAAGCAAATGGGTGAATAGAAATGACTAGAGCAGTGAATGCAACTCCATTAAAGAATGTTTGTGATTCTAGTTTTTAAAAATGTCTATGCACAAATCAAAGAGATTTTGACTAACTCTGTCCTATATGCCACCCAAATATTTTATCACCTTTTCCGCGTTTTTCCTGTAAAAGTTTAAAACCATTATATCGCAAATAGAGCATATAGACGGAGATGATTTCACTGCTCTAAAGCTTCTCTACCTTGAGACTGTTGATGTAGGATTCAGAGTGCACGTTCAACAGGTCGGACGTTTGCGCTTCATCGGCCCGAACCGTGGTGTCATCACGGATCATTCCCTTCTCTAACAACATATAGATTCATCAAATTGAACATCATTGACACTTTTCTAACTATTGTATTTTTCTTTATACAAAAGAAGTAAATTACTCATGCATTCACTAAGAAACACAAATATAGCATTCACATTACATTCTATGATTCTACCACATGCGCACCATTAAAAAATTTCAAATATCACCATAGCATATATTCATTTTTTTTTTATCAAAATCATATAATATTATGAAAAGTAATATATTTAAAAAAATATAAAGATGCTTCACATAATTATGAAAGTTCAACAAAACTTCCAGATTGTACAATGCAGGGAATATCTCTCATTTCAAACACCTCTAGCCAATGAGGCCAGTGCTATAACAGGAGCACTAGCCAAATATTATTGGCACCTGCCAAAATTTGGCAGGTGATATTGAAACGGCACTGGCCAAAATCCTTAATTGCTGAAAAGGGGGGCGCCGAAGGCACGGTTACAAGTACTATAGGCACCAACAGGAATAAATGAATTTATTTCTGGCGCTAAGTATAGCTAGGGTGGTTGGGGGCATGCTACCCCAGAATTTTTTTGAAATGGATGTGTCTAGAAGCTCTCTGGTGCATTCCTTTTCTGAGAAAGTAATTTTTTTATTTTGATGAAATGGAGGTATTCATATCATGTTTTGTTTTGCAATGATTTCACACGTTATTACAGTTAACTTTAACATATACATGTATTTGATAAGAAAAAACTTGATAGAAAAGGCAATCACCAAAGTGGCAGGTGCAAATTGATGCCCACTCGCCAAATGGATTAGTTAGGTTTTGGCTAGTGGCGAGTATGAGAGATATTCTCTGACAATGTATGTAAATGTAAAAATGGTTATTTATAGTCGCATTTCACTGTTATTGTGCTCTAGCAACTTTACATATTTACACCAGGTCATTGACATCCTTGTCACACTATATACTTCTCAACTCCCCGGGGAGCATACAGCACATCGCTACCGCAGCACAGACGTGCTAATCACTCACATATGCGTTCACTCGCCTGACCTGTACCTATTTAACGTGTAGGTACCATGGAGCAGTGTGCAACCTGTTAGAGGTAAGTTTGCTCAACACCCACCATAAGACCCTAGAGCAGGTTTTATGATGTGCTACTACTAACCTTTCAGAAACTCGTACACACGCCCCCATTTTCCAGCATCAAAAGGGTGGAGTTTCTCTAAACCCAAGAAGCTGATGTTGTATTCCGGTGAATAGATGATTGGCCATTGAGTCTCTTTGATATCTTTATATAAGGTAGTTTCTATTTCTATCGGCGGTCTGAAAATTTGATTTAGAATCATACATTTCATATGCATGATGCTGTGAACATCCTCTGTTATAAGTATTAGATAGATTACACACACAAAATTGATATACCCATGAAGACTGGTCGATGAACACAGGCGCTGTCATGCTGACATGCGTTTTCAGTCTGACACAGACATTTTTTGTGACATATGACTGAAAAACAGGTGTCTGAAATTCTCAGAATGACAGTGCCCAAACCTAAAATTAGCAAACTAATGCATCTAATTTTGGTGCCACTCTAGCAATTGACCATACAAGATATGCATGCTGGCAAGCCGACATACATTTTGAAACCGAATCCTACGTAATTTAGTGACGCATGTTTACCAGCGCGTGTCAGTTTGCCAGCACATTTCTCTAACAATCCCTGATAGAATTTGTGCCCAAGTTATTCTAAAAAAGACTGTCGCATTTCATGCTATTTCATACAAAATGTGTATTGCACATATCATTGGTGGCTGTCACGCTCATAAACGTTGGAAAACAAAGTAAGTATACATCTATTTGAGGCGTGCATTCTTCATAATAATGTAGTCCGCAAGTTTGCTCCAGGCACTGGTCGTCTGCAATTTTTATTAAGGCCGGGCTTTTGCCCATAACTTTATCAATTTTTATACTAACTAAAATCCAATTACAGATTCATAATCCTCATCCAAAATCCTATTTAGAATGTACTTAAATTTCCACACATGGCACACGATAAATGATGTTTGAAAATGACGTTTAAATATTTAGTCGTGTTAGTCTACAGTAATAGCCTAGGTGCCTTACACAGAACGAACAACGACCATTTTGATGGTGGTGTCGCAGAGAAATATTCTGTAACTGTTCGTTCCCCTTCTTGAAAGTCATGAAAGCCCTTCTAATAAGGCAAGGCTTATCCCTTAACGCTTTGATCAATCAATTGATATTGATCTCCAAAGAATTACGGTACTTTATAATGACAAGATCTTCAATACACCCCATCTAAACAATAAATTGACAGCATTGTCACTGTCAACATTGACTCATTGTACTAAAAATAAAGTAAATACAGGTGGTCCTGTTAGTGTTAGATTAGAAGTCATTATTCTAGTTTCAGTAACTGTTTTCGATTTACTCCTATGGTGATTCCATATCTAATCTAATGAGATAATAAAAAAAATCAACCCCGTAACAGACAATACACTTAAGAATACATCTGCATGAATAATTACACTGTAACTATAATATAAACCAGTGATTTTGGATTAAATTTGTACCTATTATTTACTTCCTTTTGCACAGCCATTTTAATACTAAGAAATGCTTCAAGAGCTCAGCGCCCATGTAAATAGAGGTTTCAATTTAGATGTAGAAAAAGAAACAAGTTATCATCAGTGAAAAGATAGCATATATTTCACTAAGAAAAATACATTAAATCAAGACATCACATTAAATAACGTCACGTGGATTATAAGAGCAGACAATTTTTAAGTGGTCAAATGCGTAACATCCTTTGGAGAAAAAGCGGAAAACAAGTGGCTAAATGGAGTCTACAAGCAAACGAAACGCATTTTGATTAGATTTATCGAAATGAGAAAACTCAGGTGCGCTCAGATTATTGTTTTCAAATGATTGTATTTTGTTAAAATCCTATTAAATGTTTATTTCTTTGTATATTGCTGTTGACAAAATGCTTTTTAGGTAGTACTCTATATCACAAATTATTATCTATGATTGGTAAGAGGTTTAACATTACTGCTACTTTAAATTATCCCCGTAGCCCTTTCTAATACATGATACAGTACAACGCCATGGAATGGGCAGACGACAGTCAGAGAAACCGAGGGCCGTTTTTATATATGACACTTTGTAGATTTCCTTTTCCCTAATAAATATTGACAACCACATTTTCATTCTTATTTTCTGATGTCTGACATTGTTATTAGAAAATGCTATCCTCATTTTCTTATTTTTTTCCCCACACCCCATGTGCAGTCCTCCTCGGTGGTATTAATTGTCTACTTATTTACAATCTGAGAGCAAACGCGAAATGATACTAGTACTCGTGACATATTTGTGACCCAACCATGATGAATATATGGGACCAATATGTCTACATCACTTATAGACGTCTTTGAAATATACTATTTCTTTGGGAAGTCTTTCTGTACAAGGGGGTCCCTGGACTTGGGACATGGGGAATTTGGGGATGACATGAGAGTTCATTTGTCATTTTTTTACATCCATGTAAATTTATCTGGCTTCGTATTTCTTTAATTGTTTTACACATATGTTTGTATCTACATGTACATGTTTTACATATATTAATTCACGACTTTTAGTAGATACGCACATCCTTGGATCAATCACTAACCATTTTTAGATCTAAAACATTGGCTTTAAACATTTTTTAAGAAGATTTTCACTTTATCCGTACAGATTTATGATAGCTTTACATTTCAATCTAGCTTAATAAAAGTTTAGAATATTTTTCCTGGAGTGAGGCAACCTTAATCATTTTCATCCAATTAAAAAGTTATATAAATGTGACTGGAAAATATTAAGTTCATCTGCAGTTCAGCACTATTGTTCAAATTGCTGTTTTTTTTCTTCAGATATTTTTATATTTTATTAACTATCATATTTTGGTCTCAAGCTTTTCTGATATTAAGTAGGTGTAAATCTATATGTGTCTCTTACCATTTGTAAATAATTGTTTGTATATTTTCAGATGTTCGATGGAATAGTCTTTCCAAATAATGAACGAAATTGAACAACAAAGTGATGTCAAGAAAATGAGACAGAAACGTCTAAAATGTATGTTTGCGCTGCTGGCGGCATTTGCTGCTCTTCTTACTTTCATAATGCACTCACGAGTTGGGTATACAAGTATGAGGATATTTCAAGAAATCATTTCGGACATTCATAGTGATGACATGGGTCATGTCCACGAAGGTCATAATCATGACCAGGAAATACCATTTATTTTGAGGGACAGTCATTTAGATCCAGAACAGAAACCTGCTCATCATTTAGAATCGAATCAGCTTGCACCTAACCTAACACAAAACAGTACGTATAGGAAACCAAAGTTTTATTTTGGTAGGCCTATTAAAGATGGCTTTGATGCTCAGTTAGGTGATGGTCCTGCATTCAATCCAATACTTCCAGATACTGAAAAGACCATTGCAATTGGATGTGCAATAACTACTCGTGAACAGACGGAACTTACCGGTGAAACATTAGAATTCAAGTTGCCTTTTTTCAAAGGACTCTTGTCTTCCTTTTGTAGAACATGCACAGTGGGATATGACTATAATTTTTATGTTGCTCATGATCACATAGATCCATTCTTTATTGGAAACAATTCACATGTACAATTTACCAAGGCGTTCTACAACCAAGTGAAACTGGGTTGCCCACGTCGGGTCAATGTCACGCTACATCTTGTAGAATGTAATCATGCTGGCAATCCAGCTTGGGCTCAGAATGATGCCATGATGGCAGCATACATGGATAATATGGCCTACTACTACCGAGTGAATGATGACACTGTGATGGAAACAACAGGATGGACAGAAAAACTCGTGGAACATTTGTTGAGGTACACACCACTCAATGTTGGTGTTGTTGGACCATGGTTTAAGGAAGGAAATGTGGCAATTCTCACTCATGATTTTGTGCATCGAACTCACATTGATATTTTTGGGTTTTATTATCCCCGTGTGTTCACTGACTGGTTTGCAGATGACTGGATCACAGGTGATTTGACAATTTAATGATTATAGTGACTGTTCTTATAAAAATATATATTGTTGTTAACAAGTCAGTGTCAAAGAATAGTTATTTGTACTATGATATATAATTTTTATTTTTTTCAAAGTTTTTATTAACTCTTAGTTGAAAAACAACATTTTATTTTTAAGTGTGTTTAGGTTGAAAACCGTGTGTGATATTAACACAAAGTTTGTCTGCAGGTATCTACTACCCTGAGAGGTGTCAGAAGGTTCCAGGTGTGAGGGTGAAGCACACCATGGAGGCCGGAAACCGTTATGTGGTTCACTTCGAGAAGGCCAACAGAGTCGCTATGGAAGTCCAAATAGGTCAGTTGATTTCATTACCAACAAACCTTTATAATGGTCATAGACAGAAAATGATCTTTTTATGGACCACTCTATATATTCCTTTCAACAATTAGTGCCAACTTCTTTTCTGCAAATGTTTGGTTATATGTATGATATATAGTACATGTATCATGAATTATTCACAGCGTTGTTATGTATGCAATAGAATATGTATGACCTGGATACATTTCTCTGTCAAAATGCAGTCCACATTCTGTACACAAACACAAAATCGGCTGATTGTAGGACGCCTGATCTTAAAGCGATGGATGGAGAGAAAGAACCGCAAAGAACATTACGACGAGAGCTGGGACCAAGAATCCAAAATGGTCATCTCCATGTCTCTCTATGGCAATGACATGGACATTCTCTATGGAGCTCTCAGGTTTATTATATGTGTTTCTCAACGTTCTTCGTCTGTTAAAAAGCTTATGGTTTAGGTATCTTGACAGTACAATTCATAATCAAAGGCCACTTCAATCCCCTTGTAAAAATCCAAAACTGGAAAATTTGGTATTGATAATTGAATGACGAGACATTTATTTTAAGATTGAAAGATTCATAAGTAATTTAAGATATTCAAATTTTGTCATATTCAAAGAGGTTTCTCTGCTGACAAGCTGCTGTAAGCTTTCTCATGTCAGTCTCATTTTCATAACATAAAAGTAACTTCAACTTTACTTGTTGCTGGCTTAACTTGTAATACAAGCTTTGTTTTCCTGTGCTGGCAGGTACTCTCAGCTTGTGCCAATTCTATTTCCCAACTGGCGTGTGCGTGTCTATACAACAGCGCTTGCTGGGAAGTCGACGTCAGTCACGCCGCTCGACATCATTGTGCGCAAGGTAATATTCCAGCTTTGCGTTAGGTGTTATGGGACCCATGGACAGATCCAAGTTTTATGAAACGGGTTGACACAAGCATTGAATTTCATAGATGCTGTATGCATAAAAGCTATCGAAAAAAAAGCCCATACATGAAAGAGACATTTATTAAAGGAAAAGGTTACAGGGTGGGCATGAACCCACAGTGCGTTTCACTGTAACTGCTAGTGGTACCAAGACATTGGAATGCACTTAATGAATCAAATATCGTCAGTGATATTGAATAATTTCAAGTTCCTCATGAGACTTTTTAAAACAAATAACAATGGCTAGTAATTTTGATTAAATTTCATATTGTAGTGTAGAGCTTTTTTGTTTTGTTTTTGTCGCATATCTTCTTCATTGCAAAAACGTTAGTCGTTAACAAGTGTACTATTGTACATTGGTATTCCTGTCAAGAACATTTTATTTTTGAATTTTATGACAGTGCTGATTATAACATTCCATTATGTATGAAGCTGGACAACATGGGTGTGGAGGTCGTGAGACTGGCCACTGACGTGACAGACACGCTGCCGCCTGACCTGTGGCGCTTCCTAGTGGCAGACGACAACACTGTTGACAGGTGCGCCCTTAAAACCAACCTTATGTGAAATATTAGATATTCTTATTTGAATCAAAATTACTATGTCAATTTTGTAGAGCCTTCCAATTTATTTTTCTCACTTTTAAGATACGGTTTGGTCCAATGTACGTCTCACATTCTACGATTTGTGTCTGTCCGCCTTTAAAGAATCTAAAACTAATAAAAAAAAATATATACACATGTATATACATGTATGTGCTCTTTGGTTACTTCTGGATCATCTGGAGTTTTAAGACTAAACATGAGAAAAGTATTTAGTTGTTCCATAAAGATATAGCATTTTAAGACAAAAGTTAATATTTCTCTTTGGTTACCAGGTTTATCATTCGTACGCCAAACACTCGTCCAAGCGAGAGGGAAGCAGCAGCCCTCTCTGATTGGCTAAAGACGCAGAAGCCATTCCACTGTATACGTGATCACCCGAGTCATGCTGCACAGTCTCTCATACCAACACTCGTCGGGGGAATCCCACACAAACTCAGGTACAATGGACAGATATTGAATTCTTCTTTTTAATTCAAAACTTGAATTTAAGACCATGCTTGTTATGTCAATTGGTCAGAGTTAGACACTAACTGGTGCTCAACAACCCTGGGTAAGTGCAAGTGCACTTAGGGCACATGAAACTCTGGGTTACTATGCCTTATAGGACATTCAATCAGAAATCACTTTAAGCTTTATAAGTGAATCTTCAGGACAAGTCAAAAGTTGACTAGGGCAACTTGATTTCACATACCGCATGCCCTGCAAAGCAAGTAAGAATGCTAGTGTTAATCCATGTTGGTTATTTATTTTGTCCCTCTTTAAGCTATTTATAAGTTGTCTTTATCAGTAGACGCATCTAAATATTAAATTGTCTTTGTATTAATGTTGACATAAAAGAGATGGCAGTAACTGTCATTAGATTTGGAACATTTTTATTGTGAGAAGCACTTCATAACCACACCTTTATTGTGACATTTTATTTTGCAAAGCAAGTGGTAATAATATCCATTATAAATTCTCAGGTTTGTGGTTCAACAGTCATGGCGCACACTGATGCGAGGCTACACGTCTGATCGAGGCTTCATGCAGGAAGTGATCTGGCCTAAAGTGAAAGACGTCTGCTATTGCCATGACAGTGTGTCGTGCACTGTGTGGCCGGGATCACAGGCATTTCCTGTGCTGCGTGGTGAGGACGAGTTTGTGGGCCAGAGATACGATGCCAATGACCAGGTCAGTGCTGATTTGATCATGATTATGTCATAGTTACTGCATATAATAGATAGGTTATTTTATACTTTGCCAAAGGAGTCCTTATGTATGATGTTTAAGCACCGCATTATTACATTCATTTATAAATGTGTCCAATTATCGATAAGGTAAGATTTAAGAGTATGTTATACATAAAAATACATGTGCATGGAAAGTGTCCATGTACTCGAACAAAGAATCCTTGAAAAGCAACGCTTCACCCAAATCTTTCAAATACAGTACATTTATATGTACTTCAATTTATAATCACAAGCAAAAAATATACCACTAAATCTTAATTTCTGCCTTTGTCACCAGGTGATCGATGCAGATGACACACTGCTGTGGAACGCATCGTTTATCCGGCCCGAGTGTGTCTTCCTCAAAAATACGGGCTTTGCAGAGGAAGCAGTGAAGTCGGTGATCCGGCGGCGCCCCGTTTTCTGGTCCCAGGACTATCACGTCACACCTATCATGGACATCAAGAGTCTGCTCAACCCAATTGGTGTGAAAACGGTGGACAACAGTCTATCGTACTACTGCGGCAATGTGGGGACGTGTGCCAGCAACCTCAAGGTGATCAACCGCGACAACGGCATGCGCCTGTCGCCGGAGCTCATCGACCAGTTCTACCGGGCATATGCCGGCTCGCAGGAGATGAAGAGGGTGACTTCGTTCGTGTGTACTTTGCCTGTTGCCATGTGTGAGGCGTTTGTAAAGTTCAATAAGAGTATGATCATTATATCGACAATAAGGTATGAGCAGGCACGGCCTGAACCTCATAAGTGGAAGGCGTTAAATGAATTACTGGTTAATGTCTCCAAGGATGCAAAGTCGCTCGTCGCAGCGAATAATTTGTACGATGCGAAATACATTGAGTATTTCACTGGGCTGAAACCTGTGGTAATTCCAAACTATTGTGCTTATCTTAAAGATAGTTATCAGCCATCCAGGAAACAGTTCCTTGTCACTCCTATCCACAGCACTGAGCTGTATGACAAGTTCTTCATGGAGTTCGATGAAGAGATAATGCGTCGGAGAGTTGATCTCACTATTTTTCCTCTGAGGCAATTGTATCCACAGTATTTATTTGGTGATCTTGCAGCACATCCTGCAATAATATATTTCCCCTATCAGGTTTCAATGTCCAGTCTAACAGAACAGTACAGAATGAACATACCTCTGTTCTTCCCCACTATAGACTTGTTGTCTAAGTGGCATATACAATATCAAATAGTGCGCCAAAGAACGTGGGCAGGGTACATGCGCAAGGTGGCAGGTTCAAGCCTGATTCCTGGTGTTTTAGAAAATGTTCGGATCCTAATAATGACATGGACGAGGATGCTGTGAAATATTGGCTTCAGTTTGCCGACTTCTACCAGTGGCCACATATCATATACTTCGACAACGTCGAGGACTTGGTGGATAAGATGATGAAAATAGACCTTGATGAAATCAGTAGGAGAATGAAAGAACACAATGAGAAACAAAGATTGTACATTAAAGATTTGTGGTCCCATGTATTACTCAAAGTGACAGAAGGTAAAGATATTCCCGGTTCTTACAGGATAAGGTAGACTAGTTAAGCTGTTGATTTTACTCTAGTTAAGTCATTTAATTGAGTGCATGGATTACGTGATCTTATATTGGAATCTGATTGTCACTTTCCTTTGACCGAAGCAAATTCCAACAATCCTTTGTATGCCTGGTCTCGTTTAGTGAAACAACATACATTTTTATGAAATCAGATTCAAATGTATGATTAATTTATTTGAGGTCTGTTTGTGTGTGAAAGAAATTTATTTTTTATTTTTCTGAATATTTAATTCTTTGAGATGTCAATGGTTACCAACAGTATCTTGGATATGCATTTATATTGATATTAAATTATATATTTGCTTGATTTGATTTGATGAACAGTCATGGTATTGAATCATTTAAGAATCAAATACATTTTTTGCTATGTAGGAATTTTAGTCAAAATCTTTATTTGTTATATATTTACCTATTTTTTATCACAACTATGGCCATTAATCATTGTATTTTAAACTCATTTGCAAATATAGATAACTGTTCATTACTACATATAATACTGGCTGTTGAATAGATAGTGCTGAATGTGGAAGGCCTTGCATTAAAAGGTCGCAAAATGTGTTATTTCTCTTAGGGACGTGTACATGCTCAATCCAATGCGTTCCTTATCACTTACATTCCAATTCTGTTTAGCTCTTTTTTATTTTTAATGTGATTATCTGTGATGTATTTTTAATGCAATTGATTTTCTAAATATTTTTTCTAATCAAATCATGAAAATAATAAAAGTTGTATAAAAGACGAATAGATGGGTTTGCATTATGTAAAATGTAAAGTCTCAGATACAATTGTAGTTAAGAACATTGTGTTTGTATTTCCTGCTCTTGTTTTCAGGACAGTCAGTTCACATATACCCTTGAATACCTTGTGGTTTATTTAATGGATTTATAAGTTATCCATTCAATTTTAGAAAGCTGCTGTATAATAAATCAAAGTACTCAGCGTACTGAAAAAGCCAGCAAAGTATGATATGGTACATATAAATCTACTGTGGTAAATTTAATTACTGAACCCGGGAGTGAACGAACACAATGCAAACCACCAAAAGGGCACGATCTACATTTCATCATCGGGATTCCCCAACAAAATGAAAGTAGAGACAAAGATTTTAACTTTGAGGCTTGATTCCTCGGTTGTCGTAAGATGGATTTGAGCGGGACGAAGTGCACGTTGTCCGCCTTGACGAACCCTTTCCAACGACGTATAGTTTGTGTCTGTAGCACTGGAACTGGCAACACTACGACCCGAAACGCACCCTATATCAATGCACGGACTGATTGCAGTAGCGTAGTGATTGCTGTGCTTACTGCAGTCAACTTCCGCAAACCTAACTCTCCGGCTAAAAGCACGCAACTTCGTTGCTGGCTTAAAAATATATATATGAACAGACTATTTTCACCTAAAGTAGCATCATTATGCTCAATGATATCGCGCGCAGAATGATTCAATATCCGTCGAATGAATCATGCTTAGAATTTTTGTTAGAAGGCCGTGGGTTCGAAAACTGGTCAGCACAAGTGTTGAATGTTGTGCAAACTCAACAGTTAAACTGTTTGAACACCACATTTTGGTACCTCAATGTTAAACAAGTAAAGGTTGAAAGAATGACTGAAGAGCACAAAGCAATAGTTGAGAAGAAGATTAAATGACAAGGATGTCAATGGCCTGATGTAGATGTAATTAAAGGAGGTTGAAAGCAGCATTTGATAATTCTTATAATGTTTGATGGACAGAAT
Organism: Streblospio benedicti; assembly: GCA_019095985.1. NCBI lineage: Eukaryota > Metazoa > Annelida > Polychaeta > Spionida > Spionidae > Streblospio > Streblospio benedicti. The sequence goes on along the minus strand of CM032663.1, from coordinate 30,936,716 downwards.
TTTTTAACGAACACGTGAACATGAAATACAATTATAACACAACCAATGACTAGCTAATTACAAACCGTTAGGTATTGACAAACTTTACTGTAGGCAATCTGTCAATTAACCTGAATAGGTTTTCATTAAGCATTGTGAAACAACGGAGATAACCCTTTTTGTAGCTGCATTCAGCCAATCGTGTAATTGCTGTCTGCCCACTTTGCTTTATTGAGCCCATGATCCAGCAATACAGTAGAACCTGTCCTAGCTCCATACAGAATCTTTTTAGAAAGGGAAAATGCCTTCACATAAGACATGTACAGGCTATGTACATGCTATTGTGATGCACATAAAACAGGTTGATAATGTGCAAGGTATCCACTATGTAAATAAGGTAAGTGTTGAAGGATTAGACAAATGTCCATATACAGAGGTGTCCACTTGGACTAATGTCCACATTATGGAAGTGTCTGTGTGGACAGCTGTCCATCATATGCTGGTGTCTAATATAAAGAGGTAGCCACATGGACAGGTGTCTACTAATAAGAGCTGTTCACATGGACAGTTGTCCTCTGTAAGGAGGTGTTCCCAAGGCAAGGTTCCACTGTATTGATCCACATAATTCTCTCACTTGGCTGCTGCACAACAAGTGGGTGTTTGGTGGCGATCTGCGGACAATGGACCACTTGGCAAGGAACAATGCTCACCGCTTGTTACTGTTGTTTTGCATGTGCTTGATTGCTTCATCAATGTTTCTTGTCAATGAAGGAAGTGGAATTGCTATATTGCAAGCAAGATTGGAACACTGTACATACACACTGTTTCTTGTCTGGTCTCTTGATAATTGTGCCAAGTAGAAAGGAAGGGTCTGCACAGTGTGTTTATCTACATGGATGGCTTGAATGTGATGCTAAACAACTGCTCATTATGCACAGGCTGATTTATTTATTTTTTATTCTATTTATTTTATTTTTTATGATGGTCTACTTTAAAATATGTTATATGATACAAGCAACAAAAAGTTTGCTGTAAGACTTGTCTACTTTGAGAAGATGTCTACATGCACATGTTCCACTTTCATTTTTTCATTTGCTAATCGTTTTTGTCATGGTTAACAATTTTTATCTCTCATAAATACTTTGATGGCTGATATACAAAACACAGGCCGTTAAAGATAAGAGCTAATCTTATATCACATAAGTAAACTGTACATAACTTATTTTCTTGCAGACTTACATTGGGTGAATTGATGGGAAAATAATATCCATGTGTATGTTCCGTAATAGAAAAGATTTATTTCAAGATAAGATTTTACTATAGATGTTCATCCTTTGATGTTTGTCTCCATATGTTTAAGTAGACTTTCTAGTGTGTTAGAATAGAGGGCAAAATCTTATTTGGTAATCTAAATTAACCAAATTTAAAATTCTTTACTTTATGTGCAATAGTTTGTCAAAAAACACATTGAATTTGTTTTTTCATTTTACCAACATTGGTTTTGCAGAAAGCTAATATTGTGTATTTGTTAGTATAGTCATAATAATCTATTTAGATACAAACTATATACAATCTAATATCAGTAATATGTTTTATCAAACATGTAGCTAATCTAAATAGCAAGTGAAAATGACATGAAAATGAAACAGTTATAATTGGTCTGGTAAAACAAGCAATAGAATCTTAAGAACATTAATTAAAAGATTCAAGAGCAGTGTTAAAAATAACCGAAATCTTACATGTGACTTGCAATGCTTTCAACAAAATTTCTATATGCTTGCAAAGGAAACCAGATAATAAGTCTCTATAGATAGTTTCAAAGCTGTTTGTGCATGAATCATGATAAATTTTGCATATCATTTAACAAATTCACCACGCTCTATGAAATTATTGATCACACCGAGTTTAATAGTGTGTAAAAAAATATGTCAATGTGGCAAAAATCTAATTCTGTGTGATATAAAGTTATATAGAAAATCTGATTCCAATTGACCTCAACCAATAATAGATTTCTGAATGTACCAATTACATGGATTTCATGACCCATTATCCTCACGTTTGGGGGAAGTGTGTATGTTTGTGGTGACACCTGATACTGTTCAATCAGAGCATATCAATGGCTGCAGGAAGGAAAAGGGGCTCTCCGTGTCACCACAGAGAAGACCACAGTTCGCTCCCCAATATGGACAAAATGTTTGACTGACACATTTCTTTACTCAATTAGCTGGAGACCCTTGCAAATAAGTGGCACTTTTAAAGATATTTACTAAGATTTTAGCAACACTAAGAAGTATGCGTATGTAAAAATTAAGGCATGTATCTGTGTCCCTAAGTACTAGAACTGATTATATGTGTCTAGCATGCCGATACTGAGGTGTAAACTTGTACTCATTTAATAGTAATATCATTAACATAGATCAGTGGTAGCAAGAAGGGAAAGGGGTCCGTATCACTGTGAGGTCATCGTTTGGTCCAGAATACAACATAGGATAAAACCATAAGCCTTACTTATGCATTGCTAGAGCAATCAACTAAGGGCTGACGGGCTGGTTTGGGTGAGTTTTGGGTTCTCAGGGAAGCAAGGTGTCAAACCTTTACCACCACCCATGCCCAACCATAAACCTTAGCAGACAGTCATGCTATAAATTTCCAATGCTATCACATTATCTAAAGCTCCATATTTTCTCAAGGCAATAGGGTTAGCAGGACGTAACACAAGTCCTTTATTTCCTATATTCCCTTTTACATTACACTTAACGTCTGTTTGTTCGATGTTCATGCATTCAAGTGTTTCATCTTGCATATATGTTTGTGTTCAGTTTATTTTGTTTCTTTTATCTGGTGGTGGTGGAGGTGTTCAGGGGCGGGGCTCATTCAACTATTAGAGCTATGTTCAGCCAACCATTGATTTGATATATCAGTCCTACTGAGCCCTTGGGGCCTTATAGGTTGTCAGTATGTTACAGTAAATGTCTGGCATGTCCTGGCATGACAATGTCCAGACTGTTGCTGTCATCACACACACCATGATCATTTGGTAAAACTACTTGCAATTGAAAAAGACTTGATTCCAAAACGCAAATCCTCATGAACATTGAGATCTAATTTTTGTTCCTTGAAAAGTGGAAAAAAGACATGCATATTACCTGTATTTACATCTGTCAAACAGCAAATCTTACAAGAAATAAAGTGTTAATGCTGGAACCGCCATTGATCTGGTGATTAGCAAACGGAGTATAGATTGCATCTGTCATCACAGAAGATGGAGCGGCACTTACACCTTGCACTTGGTGGTACTCTCCGTATGTTGCTGCAACCTCTTTGTGGTATTGACTGTTGTCGGGGAAAACACCAACAAGTCTGAGTGTCTGCATAACTTGGCAAACATGCCTTTAACCCTGACGCCTCCAAAGCTTCTGGAGGAACTATTTTTATTCCTTCATATGTTCTTTCAAAATGCTCAATTTAGGTGAATTTGTTAGTTTTGGCTCATGTAAAGTGGAAATGAAAGTGGCAGATTGAAAGTAAATGATCTTGTCTACTTATGTGATAAATGTCTTCGCATTGCAAAGTGGGACAATCATGTACATAGTAGCATAGATTAAAAAGCTTCACATGTAAAAGATTTCAAAGTGCACTACACTCTAGCTCAGACATACACTGTGCAGTGATTGCTAACAATAAAAACTTCTAGAATCTTTTACCTCAATATAATAGTGTCTGTTTCTTACGCTAAATAAGCAGTTTAGCGCAAGAAACAGAGTCCATAAAACTTTTAAAAGGTGTTGTTAGTAACTTGTTACCAAAGCGAGGACTATTACATAGAAAAACTGAAAAACTTGATGATTTCTTCATGTGTGGTGTTGTGTGTTGATGACTTGTGTGATGTCATTAGCCATGTGTCTACGACCCGAACGTTCACCCGATCGCTCGGCAAACGGAGATTTTTTACAAGTCTTTATTTTTACAAACTGCGCTTATCAGAGCAAAGATATTGGTTATGAACAAGTACATCATCAAGGTTAATCACGTGAGGAGATAAATTATATGACATTTAAGAGCCTAATGGCCACACAGATTAGCATCGGAGATGATAATCAGATATATATCATGTTTAAAATCCCATACACTTCACAAGCACAACACTGATACATGACAGAGAGAAAACGCGATACACTTGAGCAACGCAATGTTTTATTGCAATCGAATCAAGTTGTAAGATAATCGAACAACATTAAGATAAAATGTGCGCTTTGGGCAAACACCAGGCAGGACATATAAACACAGAGCTGCTGGCAAGAGACAAGTGATAGTGACAGTGATCCCTTTGACAAGTCTCAATAGCTGCTCCTACTTCAAATCAAAGCAGCAGAAACTTTATCGGGATCTGTCAAGGTAGAAAGTTTGCAGCATGCATGGTTGCCAGAAGAACCCACAATACAAACATAAGGCAGCAGCAGACGGGGACAAGTGATTTATTACGTTGGTCACTCATTTACCTGGACCACGCTGCAACCAAGAAATCTCGCTCACTTAATTTCCATTGCCAAAGCATGATGGATTTGTGTAATAGTTATATAACTACAGTAGAGTGAAAGGTTGCCGGCTGGAGTATAATAGTGTTTGCTGTATATTATTGGTGTGAGTGTTTGTTTTACAAAAGTTGGATATCAGCTGCTTTTGTTATAGGTTATATAGTGTGGGTTATTTGTGTGTTTCAGGGAAAGTTGGTAGATCTGGATTACACTTACAATAAAACATGGAAATGTTGTCAGTTGTGTGTGGAGGGGAAGAGTGTATGCAAGTGCGCTAGGATATAGTTAGGAATAGTTTTAGTGATACTTATATGGATTACACAGTGAAGGTGCTGAACCTGAAAGAGGTAGACTTTTATGTGCAAATGATGAATATTCATATTTCTATCAATTTTAAATTTTGTATCAACTATGATTTGATTATTTTAATTTTGTTCATTATTTATATATAATAGATACTTTTAGATTAAAGAGAAAATGATTTAGGGTTACTGTGAAAATGACATATTGAATTAAGTAATCTTTACATCTGAGTTTAATACTCATTACCAGTAATAAGTGACTCAAAATTGAATTGAAAACAGACAAAACAATGAAAATCAAATCCTGAATTTAGTTATTATTAGATCATTTTTAAATTATGATTATATATTTTCTGTAAGTGAATATGTTAAATCAATATTACAATTTTGAATTAATTTGCTCTGCTTTATAGTTTATTCGCTGATAGCCTTTTTAAAATTAAAACTACATATATATGTTTGGTTAGATAGCATTTATATTGTAGACACTGGGATATCAAAAACAGAAATATTGATAATAAGTAATCTGACGACTACTAATAGATAATGCGCTGGTATTAATTTCTTCCACACAAATAAAGATCGTTTAAATATAAAATGATAAAATACAATTATGTAGATAGAACCATGTTACTTGCAAAATTACAAAAACATATATTGGCTTTGTAGAAGCAGCAGGGAGCACTGTTGGTGTTTGTTGATAAGGGATCCAGAGATCTTATCACTTTGCGCTTCTAAATGTTCTGATAACACCAGACAACACTTATTCTTGTCACATGCAAATACTGACAAAATACTAGCTGCATTTAAACCTTTTGGCCAGTTTTGACATTTTTCATATCAAACACTGAGGATATTTTTGTAATTATAAAATCATATGACAGATCATTTTCAATCCTAAGCATATGAAAAAGCACCTTTACTTAGACAGCTTTTATATTTGACTATATTCCTTGATCATGGGAGTGAAGGTTTTCCAGATTTAGAAATTGACCAGAACACTCATGTTTATGTTTGTATAGTTAATGGTTAAATCCCCATAGTTTCTTAGTCTCGTGTTTAGAATATGTTTTCATTTCTTATTGATAGAAAATAATCATCCCCAAGGTTGGTATTTGAATAGCAAACAGCTTAAAACAAACAGGGTGGGAATCTACAGTTCACTTGGCGGATCTGTCAATAGTGGAAGATCTTTATCAGTGCAATCTGAACATTGGAAATTAAATGCAGATTTATCAGCAATGAAAGTTACAGTTTTATCAATTGTTTATAGAAATTTATCCTTTATTTGATGACATGTTGAATTTTGGCTATTTAAGATTGTGTTTGATGTGGCGCTTGATGTGAAAGAAATAGATTGAAAAGAGTAAATTTTTGCATCCCCCTAACAAAGCTAGAAATAAAGAATACATATTTTAGTATTTATAGGGTTTATTTTAATCAAAGTTCTTTTGTAGGTAAAGTCATTAGCTATCAAAATCCTCAAAGTCAAAATCATAGCCATGCATTTTTATTCAATCCGTTAACATGAATTAAAATGGGGATATCGTGAGAGTGTGCTCCGTAACAACTAATTGTCCCAGCAATACATGGGGTATTTAACCCCCACTCTAATGGTTATGTGGTCAGTACGGTACAAAACTAATATGCTCAATACAATATATGTGCAATGTCAGTCTTCTGTCAAGGTGGGAGTGGTGGGTGTGACTAGAAGGGGCATCAGAAAGTAGCTAAAAATCCACCTAGATGGACATTCAAAGTAACCACACAAAACCACTTGATAGATCTTCAGGAATCACAAATCAGCATTGCCAGAATGCTTCTGTGTTAGAAAGTGACCACCAGACTCTTATGTTACATTCAATGATCCCCAAATCCAGCTAAATGAACATATGAGATAATTGGTTGAAAGCAATTGGAAAATGTTTAATACATTCCCAGCTATAGTAAAATGCCTTTCCCAGAGTATTTCAGTGTAGTGGTGCGTTGTTCCCCACCCCCCAATATTCAGTTAGATGGACATATAAGATAACTAGTTGAGATTAATTCAAAATTGTTTGGCATGGTCCTAGTTATGTTGAAATGTCATTACCTGATTATACTAACACTTGACTACCAGTGCATATTCCTTCGTAGAGAAAGTGATTAGAGGGATGATCTGTAGTGTTTGTATTTGCTCATGTTGCAGCCGGTGAAGATGTCCTCATCCTCACGTCATCCGGTCATCGGTGGTGCAGCTGTCATTGGGAAACCCAATGAGTTTGAGGCTGCGTTCCGGCCAAGTATGATGGGACATCTACCTCCACTTAGCGCACCTCAGGTACAGTAAAACCTCTCGATCATCAGCCCAACTCACATTTAGGGATACTTTATTCATTCTCCTTGATAACAGATTGGATTTCACTTTTACGGACCCCTCTGAAATGGTGACAGGTGACAATTTAAATTCCGCCCAAGTAAGGTTTGTTAGCAGATCAAAGAATAAAGGGGGCCATTTTAATGATTGCTTTAAAACTCATTCAAGTAGAGACACAGATTTAAACAATACCATACAGTGAATGTATGTTTGATTCATCCTGGGTTTCTTTATTCATTGGATACCAATAGAAACCAAAGTTAACCATTTTTGGCGAGACTTTCGTTGTTATCGCAACAACTTCATCGGGCTGAGTGCACGTATGACATGTCAGCACTCTTTACCAGTATCCCAGTTGACAGTGCTGTTGACAGCATTAAAAGGAGGTTGGAACAAGATGACACACTTCATAAGAGGACCGAAATGAAGACCACGCATATATTACTACTTTTGGAGTTTTGTCTGAATACTACTTATTTTGTGCATGATGGACAGTTTTTCAAACAAACTCATGGAGCGGCAATGGGTTCCCCAGTGTCACCAATAGTGGCGAATCTCTATATGGAAGAATTTGAGTCTCAGGCCCTGAGAACAGCACCCAATCCACCACACCTATGGTATAGGTATGTTGATGACACTTTTGTTCTCATCCATGAATATTTCATCTCGGAATTTACCACACATATCAACAGCATAGACCAGAACATCAAATTCACCACTGAACCTGAGGTTGATTTCAAATTACCATTCTTGGACACATGCATAAAGATTAGTGAGGATGCATCAACAACTGTGGAAGTGTACCGTAAGGCGACCCACATGGACCAATATTTGAACTTTCAATCCAACCATCATCTGGAACACAAATGTTCAGTGGTCCGCACTCTGTTAAACCGTGCCAACAACATAGTCACCACTCCTGAAGACCGAGCCAAAGAAACTGAACATGTGAAAGCAGTGCTCAAAGACAATGGTTACAAACCGTGGATATTTAAATTACCTAAGCCCAAGTCCAAGGAGAAGCCAGAGGACACTACCAGTGGGGCGAAGGCCAGTTTTCCGATTTGTTTGCCATACCTAAGAGGTCTGTCTGAAAAACTGACCCACATTTTTAGACAGCACGGAGTGAGCACATACCACAAGCCATTCAATACCATCAAAGCTCAGTTACCGTCTCCGAAGGACAAGTCACCGGATGGCTCCAAGTGTGGGGTAATCTACCAGGTTCAGTGCCCCCAGTGCCAGTACTCCTATGTAGGAGAAACTGGTAGGACCTTGGCAACACGCATCAAGGAACACTTGAACCCCAAACGGACCCCAACCGCCATCGGAGAACACATGAGAGACACAGGACACACAATTAATGATAAGGACTTCAAGGTTGTGACAAGGGAGGAAGAGGAGTTCCGCAGGAATGTGAGGGAGGCCATTGAAATCCGCACACGCCGACCCGAGCTGAACCGTGACACCGGCTACGACTTGCCCCCCGTGTACTCGACACTGCTGTCACATGACTGCCGCCACCATGGTGGTCATGTGACCCTCTGAGATTTTGCACTCGGCCCGATGAAGTTGTTGCGATAACAACGAAAGTCTCGCCAAAAATGGTTAACTTTGGTTTCTATTGGTATCCAATAAATTCTTTAAATACCATACAGTGCATGACAGTTACCAAATAAATGGCATATAAATTTTACATTTATCTCGTTAATGAATATATTTACTGAATGAATAAGAAAATCAAGTGAAGTCAAATATTACAAGAAGATAAGACTCGTGCTTCTTTACAGTATATGTTGTTGATGTATATTTGAGTTATACATCATAGTTTGGTCCCCATATTTGAATTCCTCTGATCGATTAAAATAATGCATGTTAAAATTGTAATGAGTAATATAATATTGATTGAGCTGTTCATAAGTCTTCAACAGTTGCTCCTCGAATAGAGATAAGTCACCTCGTACAAGTGGCATAATAAGCCTTATCATTAAAACTTAATTTGAACCCATTTTAGGTCCAATTTCATTCTGTTTTAAGGGAGATTTTATGTGTAGATCATTTTCAACTTTGCTTTGAAACTTACCTGAAAGTCTGGTTTTTGAGTAAAAATCTGAAGCTCCAAAACGTATTAAAATATCCTCATTTTTATTTAGATATGTTGAAAAGTATTAAAGTACCATGTACATTTGAATTATTTTGTTTACCACTTCAAGTAATTGAAGTGAGCAGAAGACAATACTAATCATGAAAGATTCCTCACTTTTTGAAAACTTGTATGAATCTTTTAGCCTAGCAAAGAAACTTATTCATGAGTTCGTACTGACCATGTGATTCAGAACACAATGACAGGCAAGATATATAATAATTTTGAATTGACAAGATATTAAATTAACCCTTTTCGAATTAAATTTTGGTGAAAGTAGATAGTGTATAATTAGAAATATGATAGTGACAATATGGACAGATTTGTTGACATGTAGGCCCAATTGTGTCAGATATTCATCCACAAAAATGAAACTAAACTCATCAACAGTTACATGTTTTTTTTTTCAGTTTTGATAAATTTGAAAAGCAAATTAGGCATAAAACCCTTCATAGATTGAAATGAATGTCTTGTAATTAGAAATACGATGAAGATAAAGTTTTTATCACGTTATCTTACTCTTGTCAGGATGTCTATAAATGCTTGCATAGCTTTTGGTAATGGGCGATCAATTTATTAAAAGCTATTTTATGGCTTGAAGCAGATCCCAACTTGAATGGTGACCTGAATTCCCTGACGTTTTATTTTTAGGACGGTGTTCTCCGGTCAGATAAATGGATTACTAATTCTGTAGTTTACTTCATGCTAAATAAATCTTTTATCTAGTTAACATGAGTAAGATCTTTGCACTAAATTACAGTGAATTATTTGGAATTTTATTAATTGTGAATTACGTCATCTTACAGGTCAGGTAATACGTCATAACGACATTACCTGACATTATGCCATTAGATTTAATAATTTATGATAAAACAAACTTTATCAACAAAGCACAGTATTAATGTAGCTAGAACTTGTATCTATTTTATTAAACATTTTAATTGATTTCTATCCAATTTTCTTTTCACAAAACACAAAATGTACCGGGTACACATTTCGTTAGGCCTACTCTTTCAACCACTAGCTTTGCCCATTCTTTATCTACAAAATCTCCGTGCTCATGCTTTGTCATTCTGGATGACTTACATGTATGCCAAAAATGGGGTTGTGCGAAAGAGGGTAAGTCATGTACCAAGATGAGGAACCCTACCATGCCTCTTGCATGTAGGACCTCATTTTTAATATGAGAAGTCGTCAAGAATGCTCCAATATGCATACAGGAAATTCTAACGATGCCCGCAACTAGTGGTTGAAAATGTTAATTTGTAATGTTTGTAATTGTTTATTTAGTATTGTGTAGAAAGAAAAGTGATGAGATTAAGATTATAAAATGATGAATTAATTCACAGTTTTTAGTTGTTTAATAAATTCTACTGCAGTTAAACTTTATAATTGACAATTTGGGCCTGTAATAAGTATGTTAAGCATGAAAATCGGGCCCCTAGAAGGTGATTGTACACAAGGGAAGTGATCAGTTAGATTAGATCATGTATGAAGTAGTAATAAGTTCAATCTCCACCTAAAATTGACATGGTTTTCACAGAGCTGACAGTCAAAGACACCTTATCAATCGGTAATTTTGATGGATTGCAATTAGCATGTAATAGGTTGAGAATTTACAACTTTGATTATGTAGCGTCAGAGACATATGTGAGGTTTTGTTATCAATATCAGGGATCTTCTTTGAAGAATGTGTGATTTATGTTTTGTCTCACGTGCAATGTATATTAATTAAATTCTACCAGTAAACAAACCTAGGGTTATTTTGTTACTTATAAATGATGATTACTGTAACTATTTATGTTTGGTTTAATACATTTTAATTCTATGCAGTGTTTGTATAGATAATTTCTTAAGGAGTCATTTCACTAAACACGATATTCAATAGATGCAATAGACCATGCCCGACCAGGATTGCATGTACATCTTTCCGTTCTTTATCTCAACTCTGTGTGACCACTGAGTCGCAGGCCTGAATGTGTTAAACTTCTACAAATTATTCTTCTACATCTCCATCTATCTTTGTTTATGATAACACCAGGCCACGATTAAGGGACGACTTGCACAATATATAGTATCAGGTCATATCAGGCCATGGGACGAAAGCAAGTTTTTGAGCAATAAAGTGAGCCTTGATATACATAGTGGACTAGAATGATCATGAAATCCGAGCCTTAATTAAGCCCATTCTACTTAATATGATGTTGTTTCAACGGCACATATATGTTTTTTTTTTGCGACTGTGTATGATCTTCCTGCACTGTTTGTGCGACTTTTATACATAGATCATATATTTGATTTTGATCATATTCAAAACCAAGGGATGATCTTTGTTTTGAGGAGACTATCACTAAATTACATGCAACTATACAGAAACCCAAAGTGTGATTTAGCCTCAAGTAAATGTCCATATGCAACTTAATTTTTGGCAATCAAGCCAAGCACTCAGGTCGCAGCTCAGTTTTTCGGGAAGAACAATAGGTGAAATGAACACTTAAATAAGATAGTGGAAAATACTCTTTATATAACTATAATTACATGATTTTTTTATATGCAGGAGCAAAAGCCGCAAATTCCAGTTACCTCAAATCGAATGATTCGTCCAAGAAGGTTATCAACAATTGTCATCCAAAAAGTATGAAGATTCGTCTTTATAAGCATGCCACTGCAAATTATGTTTTTTAATACTTTAAACCCCACAGAAGGAATCCTAGGAAAAAATGTCACTTTGCATGCATCTAGAATGTATATCACTCTCTCGTTATTTAGATGTTGACATTGAATGAGTTACAAATTTGTTTACAGGGATCTTGTTATCATTGTAATATGTGAACGCATGTCACTGCATTCTAGAGTAGCACGTTCATAGTCTTATATAACACAAAAAGACACTTCAGTGTCGAGACTCAAATTAACTGCTTATGCGGGGCTGTGAAACAGTTAATGGCTAATCTTGACCTTGTTTTAGCTTCTATCAAATCAAAGATTGACAAACTGCAACTTGTAAATTGACAAAAAAAAATTAGGACAGGATTCAATACGTTTGGAAATTGTTTTGAGTTTTGTGCTTTACACATGATACACCATCTGGTATCATTTAAAATAGTGCTGGTTTCAAAATTTGGGATCCATCCACAAGTGTATATGAGACAATCATGTCCTTGTATTTAGACCAAATGAAGAAATGTCAAAAAGTGTTCTTTGGTTCCTTTATGTCTGTGATTTTCTGCACCCTATAAATAACAAGAGTACCAAGTTCTTACATATTATGTGTGCTTCAGAAACCAGACAAGTGCAAAAACCAATTGAATAATTAATATGAAATGATTTATGAATTATTGGACTTGGGTGTATATTATTATATGTTATTAAGTTCGAATCCCACCAGAGACTATGTGATATAGTCCTAACCTGACTTGGAGTCATAAGTCCAATGACTTAATAACATATAATAATAATTGATATGTTCTAAAGAATTTCTGGAGCATGATTTGGTAATGTTTAATGATTAATCATTTTCATAACAGGCACTAAAGATGGCGATAGTAATTCGATGATTCAATTACCAACATTTAGATCAATTACATTTTGTAAGATTATCTTGGAACACTGGATTTCTTTAGATGATGTGACTATTTAGAGCGATTGTAATACGTTAAGGTCATTTATCAGAGTAAATAAAGAGTAGTTCCACTTTTTGTCAAAGGAGTTCTAAATCCAGGCTCTTTATGCCCCTTTGTCCTGAAGTTAAGAGTAGTATATTTCAATATAGACTCAATCCTTCTGTAGAAATCTAAGCGGTCATTTCTACTTGTGAATCTCATCGGAGTAAACATGCTTTTGCTAATGTGAAATGTTCAATGTAGGAAACGTTTATAGATTTATAAAAGTAACAACTTTGCAAATGAAAAAGATATCATTTACAGTCTAATTTGGTATGTCTAAAGACACAAAATATATAATGATATTGCTCATTGATATATACTTAAAGAAAACCGGAATACGATGGTCTTATAGCTGTTGCAAGTGCACCAATCAGTGAAGATGAAGCATAGAGAAACAAGGCCCCCTACTGTTGTGATAAGCACGACGGAACAGTTGCAGGATGACAATGATGTACAATACTACAAACTGGGAGCTAAATCTCGCTCCTCAAGTATCACATTCATTAGTGAGGATATGAAACGACGAAAAAGTTCACTGAAAGATGAGGAATCTGGAATTCTGCCATCAATCACAAAAGGCAGAAGAGATTCTGGTGATGGGAGCAGTAGTTCACCGAGGAAACCTGCTCGATCAGCTTTACGGAGGCACACAATGCAAAATGTTGAAACTGTACTAGATTGGGATTACAGACTTGGCAAAGCACGCACGCAGTATAAACCAGGAGATATTGCTAGGATTGCTCAAAATTTGGATCGAGATGTGTCATCAAAAAGTACATTGCTTGGTCGTGTGGAATATGTTAATAAGGGATTCTTAACTGAAAGGGGGAACCCTCGCTTTGAAAGGAAACATCGCAGGGCTTCAACTTCTTTTTTGTCTTTACAAAGATCAAATTCAACAAACCTACTTAATACACGTAGAGGCAGTGAATGTTCTATAAAGGTGGATGAAGTCTCAGAAAACAATGCACAAAATAATGAAATCCGAAACGATTCTGAGGAAGAAGAAATTGCAGATGAAACTGACACACAAATTGATGAAGATGTAGAAAATGTTGAAACTGAAAAAATTAGAGATGAAGGGAATGAAGATGCAGAGTCTCTGAAATTCTTTCTTCGTACTCCCAAAAATGAAGGTTTTTTGAGTGATAATGCGAGTTATGATACTTTGGAAAGTGAAAAAAATCAGGATTCTCAAACAACTGTCAGTATGGAAAGTGATTTTAACGTTGAAGACGGGGCCAATATTCTCAAGAGATATTTCAAACACCAACTGTCTGCTGATCCTGAGTTAGAAAGCAAAGACATCAATACAGAGGATGAGCTCAAACTGATTGAAAAACAACAAAAGCCCAAACCTCATCTGCAAGGAAGCTGGTATGCTTCTTCCCAAAATTCAAACATGAACTTATGCAATTTCTTTTCAATTGACGTGTTTGATGATTTGCAAAGTAGATCGAAAAATGTAGAAAAAATTCAGAATCATTTGAGATTAGTAGCTGACTTGCAATATACAGTAAAAAGGGCAGAAGCAGAAGTGGAGGAAGTGACAGCCAACAGGTGGCTGTTGGATAGAGAGGAAACTTTTATCACAGAGAATCCTCATATTGAGAACAACGAGAAAACAGAAGGAAGTAATAACATTGTTGCCGATGAGGTATATTCAATGAGCTGATTTGTGATATGCATGTTTGTTTTTGTAAATAAACCACATGCTTGTTATTGTGTTTTCAGAGTTTCTGGTGTGTTACATTGGGTGTGGTTATGCATGATTATGTTGATGAATTTTGTTGGTTGATGGCATTAACTTATTTTCATGTTTATTTAAGTCACACAATGTTGTTGGTTTTAGCATTGAAATGTCCACACTTTTGTCCATTAACACCTACTTGTTTGTCATGAAAGTACTACCCAGTAAAGTCTCAGGCCAAAAGAGTCATTTTCCTATAAAACTGTACAAAAAATGCACAATGCACTATAAAAACATAACATGTACATCAATTCTAACTAATGAGTCATCATGAATATACTACATAACCAGAGTTGGTCAGTATAGGGTTAGGTATTGTCAGGACCCAAACATGTTGACTTATTACTAATCGATGCTGTATGCATGAGTCAGTTGAGTTTCCTAAATGTTCAAGTCTCTTTGAAATCCATTAAGATATAGCATAGTTTCTATATTGATGTGCACCTCTTCCATCTCCTTCTGCTCTCTACATGAGGTACAGTTAAATTTCTGTTTCATAACAAGTATGTTAAAATTAAAGAAGTGAATGATTGAGGAAACAGTCAGTAACTGGTAGCGGGTTGGAAATAGAGTTTTCTGCAAATTACCCACCATTGCCCCAAATTGCAAATCAACGTACTATACTTCATACACATAGGTGAAATTCCCCTCACGTTTGTAATTTGAGATTAGACACTGACTATAACCGTTCACCTCCCTCCCCCAGGGCACTCACAGCGAGAAGCCCAAGGTGCTGGAGCAGGGCAGCTGGACGCAGGCCACGCCATACAAGGAGTCCAAGTTTTACCGGCGCGTCAGTGACTCCATTGCCAACAACTACAGCCCAACCGCACGCAACCTCACCACGGCGCTAATCTACGACAACACAAAGTTTGGTGAGTGGGATTGCAGTATATGACCACAGATTAGTCAAACAGTTTAAGTTATCTGTGATATCACCATCCAAATGCCCCTGGGCTTTTAAGTTGAATAGTTGTTGATTTAGGGGCATGGGTTTTTACATGAATGTGTATTTACATTGAAATTTCAATGGTCTAGATTTTGACATTGTCCAAGTTTTAATGTGTAATAGAGTTAGGCCTTTCGAAAGTTATATATCATATAAAATACAGTTAGACCCATGTAGCTCAACCTAAAATGGATTAGATAGTAATTTTGAGTTATCAGAGGAGTATATAAAACATCATGAAGGGAAATTCCCAATTATTAGAGTTATCCATAAATTTGAGTCATTTGGTATTAGAGCTCATTTTTATAAAGAGCAGGTCTAACGGCATGAATAAGAGAATGTAATTATTATTACTGAAATTGCTGTAAATGAGAACACTAATTTGGACCTAGTCTGCAGCGATGCCATCTTATATGGTAACATAAAATTTGATAGGAGTGAAAAGTGCAAAAATTGAATTGAATACTTCAGGATGATTAACATTGAAATGGATGAACTTGCTTGTAAAACGGCTTGGCAGCTCACAGCTTGACCACACACTCCTATATATAATTGTGATTTGTATTTAATGGATAATAATGTGAACAAAGTGGCCCAGTGCACAATAACCTCACTCTCGGGTTGCACGTGCACTGCACACTGAACGGCTTAGAAATGGTTGGGGTCAAGGTATAGATACGTCTTGTCGTGCAGCCAAGTAAACAGACCCTGGTCCTGAAGAGGATCAGTACAGTAAGCTGGCCAAGTATGAAGCGTATTGGTTAACAATTGTAATGGTTAGCATGCCTGTCTTTATGTAAATCTAACTCCGTGAACTTCTTCCAGTTGAAAGATACCATTTAACCAACAGAGAGATATTGGACATGGTTTATGTCTGATTTAATGAATGGATTTGATTTGATTTGAATAGACCGATCTCAGATCTGTAAGGTAAAACAGGAGGTCGTGGGTTCGAGTCCACAGTCATCTAAAGCTTTATAGGCTTCCTCGAAAATATACTTCAATGACTCTTTAATAACAGAATTTGACCTGCGCATATAGTCCATTAAACAGTTATTTACCTTTATATGTAAGCAAAATGTAAGTTATACATAGGAAGACAATTGCTTAGTCTTGACCACGAAATAGATTGTTATGATTAGACCATTTATCTTCAGAAGAGTTGAATGCACCAATAGTATAGATTCTTTTTAGTACGTATATGCACGTATTTAGCAAATGTATAAATTAATTTAACAAACGGCAACCTCATTTATTTTGGGCTTATTATTCATTTCACAAAACTATTGAAAATAACCCTTCATACAAGCAGCCTAATATTTTACATGGAACACTTTTGAAGCCCTCAACCAATCAAAAGTTAAGCTAACTTCAGGTTCACTCATGTTGAATGTCCGATCTTAATCGCCAAGTAAAGATGAAACAGTATTGACTTTGCTTGCGACGCAAATCTAACTCGGTGAACTTTTTCCAGTTGAAAGATACCATTTAACCAATGGAGAGATATTGTAATACTGTAACAATAGTGTAATTGTATACAGTATAAAACATGATTCCTCATGACAACGAATAGCTAACTATGTAATGTTGCGCTGTTTCAGCACCCAACCCGGAGGAGGGTTTCTGCATGAGCCAGAAACCATACCAGAAAGACTCGCCACTCCCCAGACATGACGGTCTTGTAGCAGAAAACAGGAAACAGTGAGTCAATGGCTTATACAGAAGATGAATATTTAAGGACCCAACTTCTTTTGTGTAATGGCCTCATCTAGTAAAAGTCCCACTCTTGTATGGCCCTCATCCTTGCAAATGCCATACTCTTATAAGTGCACTGTCATGTAAGATTCCCCATCTATTGAGGGCCCACCTTTTTAAAGGCGCCAATCGTAAAAAATCCCGTATTCTTCTACGGGCCCTTTTCTTGTAAAGACCCCTATGGCCTTGTTAAGGGCCTACTCTTGTAAAGGTCCCACTCTTTTAAGAGCTCACATGGGTAAGACCTCCACTCATGTAAGTGCATAACAAAGGCGTTCTTCCAAATCACATATTCAAGTAGCCACTTTGAACACAGTTATCAAGTGAGGGCCTCACTCATGTTTATCAAAATTGGTCTCAGGCCACTTGGATGGCTATCTCTATGGTACTACATAACCATCTAACACTGTAACATCTTATTCAAAACCTGCTGACACTGTGACCATATTTTACAACATACAAATTGGAGATGTTGTCTCAGAAACATTTTACTCAACCACATAAATATTTTATATGCTTGAAGCACAAAGATTGGTCCTGTTGAAAGAATCATTTCTATAAGATGATTGTGCACTTTCATCATTGTGACATTGACATTCTCTTATTCAGTGTTATACTGTTTGGATTTTAATAAGTCATGTTTGCTTTGTCATTAGATAACAAATACTCTTACAATGTACCATTGCTCCACTTCTCTACATTTTATGACTACTATCAAACTTGTGGATTGTGGAATTCACGTAGAAAGTGTTTGCAATAATAGCTGCGTTGTCCCATATTTTGAAGTGGTCATACTATGTATGATCGTGACATTTACTTTAAACAAAGCAAATCAATTTGTTATTGAATCTAAACATATTCGATATCAAAACATTGAAAACAAATCGCAGTTGCTACAGAGGAAAGAGTGTCAAGAGTTGATGGTCCGAGACCTGTCATCACTCCTATCACTGTGCATGTCGACTCCAGATAAGGTAGCACAACGTTTTTATTGCCACTCCACAATCAATGTGGATATGCTGATTTCTCTGAATTATTATCAGTAGCGATTATTTACTGGTTAGTTTTAGATGGTCCCTGATACTATCTTGCGACCCGTTTATTGCTTGATTGTGTGTCATGTATTTACCATCACTATCTATAATCTCACCTGTTCATCGTTTTTTATGGCCGATTATAAACCTTATGGAATTATATTGAGATAACAAATTCTCACATATTTATTTTGTTTTTGTTTTACATGTGTTATTGATAGGTATTAAAATGGTATTGCCATTTTAGAACAATGTATTTGCTTAAATAGCTAGTTCATTATATACTGATTTTATAATAATTCCATCAATTGAGAGCCTAAAAGAATTGAAGGATGGGGGTGGGTGGGGAGGTAATCAATTATTTCCTCCTCATTCTTACTCACCATGGCAAAACATTCCACTTATCAGATACTCCAGTTAATTTCTGTCTCGCATACTATTGAACTCAAAACCTGTATACCGGGTATGTACAGTGTGTACATTACAAAACCAATGGTGACGTATTATTAAAAAAAATATTGACTTTTATAAACTACTGAACTACTGAATAAAAATCAAAGACTGGTGGTATGAATCATGGACCCACACTATACCTACACATTACTACATGTATTATTCTTATATTATCTAGTAATGTGTATGGCATAGTGTTTGTAAATCATAGTAGTATACGCTGGGGCTTAATGGTATGAATCAAACAGAGCCAGGCCTGTAGGGGGTTGCGAATTAGACTGGATAGCCAGGCCACACCCTCAAGATGAGGAATGACTAGGACCTCAAATAAACTACTGAGTGGCAACACACCAATTAGTTCCATGTAAGTTAACATTTGCTTGGCTGCTTGTATGGGCTATAACATGTGTCATTGTATGTTTGGCCTTATAAAAACAAGTCAAAACTGGAAAGTAAGTGACAAGTCTGTTCTACTTTTGACTTTGCTGGAACTATCAATTAGTCATGGATACATGCCGTGTATGTGTAATCAAGGTAGTTTTTAGCCTCAGCAAATATTATACAAGTGGCGAGCGAACATTGAAATGTATGCACCGTATATTATTAAAGCTTCACGAAGTTTCGTAGAAATGAAAATCATTACAATCATGCAGGATCTTTTCAACCGCATTGACATAGATTTTGAATATTTGCTCATAAAGAATAAGACAAAATAGCCCCTATTGAATGAAAAATAAAGGCTGCTTGGGTACAGTTGAAATCTTCATCAAATCCAGGTGCAAATCAGTCGTCCCTAATGTAAATGCTGATGATCTTGTGCAACAGTTTGACAATGTCAAGTTCATATTATGATTTCATATTTCAATTGTACTCTTTGTCCATGTATGAGGGATTTAGTCCAATAGAACACAATGGACAGCTCATAGTTAATTGGGGAAAACTTGCCCTTTGGTGCAGTCTGGGTGCGAATCCAATCTTCCCTCAATCCCAATGAATCGGTGCAACATTTAATAATTTTAAGGTGTTTTACTGTGAGCTTTAAGTAATCAAGTCAAATCACAAGCTAGATAGAACTGATTTTTTCCGACAAAACACACATTCATTGTATATTGGGGGACACTTTGAAAATTCAGTTTTAACATTAAAAGGAATGCTTTAAGATTGAGAGTGACAGTGAATATAAATTTCTTATTTTGATCACAATCATCACTTAATAGCATGCTTTATTTGATTAACCTTATGAATTTTCAAGCACATTTTCATTATATTTCATGAATGATATAAGGTTTGAAGTGTGTTAATGAGCACTAGTATAAGCCAAATTAGAGGTTTGTTGCCAAGCTGGGTTGTGTGTTTGGGACTAATGTGCCCACTCCATGCTATGTGGATGTCATCGGGGCTATTGTTGTAGACATGGATGACAAACAAAATGGCAGAATTGCTACATATATGTAATCAGTACCTTATTTGAGTTTGTTCTACCATGTAACTTAAATCACTTTCTTTACATTTTCACTTGATCTGAATCAGATTTGATTTTGTGTAATTTGTCATTTCAAGTAATGATATACTCACATATAGATGAGTATAATTGGTTTTCTAAGTGGTGAGAAATTATCTGGTGATAATGTACTGGCTGTTTAAAATGAACTTTTAAAGACTGTATTTTATCTGATTTCAAATATATGTGAGAGAGAAATGATTTATGGTTAAAGATAGACAGTTGTGTAACTGGAGTGACTAAAAGGTTTAATAAACCAGATTTGTTTCTATTGGCTTCTTTAGACATACCCCGGTAGTATGAATGACTGAATCTGTGAAAGTAGGCAAATAAATATTCATGTAGGCCATTTCCACATGAGTAAAACTCCACAGATTCAATCATTCAAGTCTCACATTGTACAGTAATGAATAGAAAATGTGTTTGCATAACTTATATTACCCCAAGTCAAGACTGAGAACTTGTATTGGCAGATTATATGAGTATATTCCACACGTTGGTGTGCATATCTTAGCATGAACTTGTGTGTTTCCAGGCCTAGTTGATAAAAGTTTGGAATCATGTCGTGAAGTTTATTGGTTTGAGTCTCAGGGGTGGTGAGGGGGTAAGCAAACGCATGTCTTGATTGGAGACTGATGCACATGGTACCTACATGTCAAGTAGACACAGGTCAATCAAGTGAACACTAGAGTTAGAGATTAGCATAATGCCTTTTAGTCGCACAAGGTGTATACTACCCTGCGATTTGAACAAGTAAATATCAATTGGCAAGACTGCCAATGACCTTGTGTAGATGGAAAATCATTAGAACAATATGAATTACAATGCTAATTCAGCACACTTACATTGCATGGTATGAATGACGACTAAATACAGTATGAGCCTAGTTGATATGGGACTATCACAAATCACAGATCATACATATTGCATTTTGTATCTTTACATATTTTGGGCAGTATTGATTAGAATTTTTTAAAACTAATCTTTAGAGTTACTCTTAGATCATTAGTTGAACATTCTGGTTGGTTTTAGGTCATTGTGGTTGTTTTCTGGCATTGGACTCAAAACCTTTTTCATGGACTCTTAGTGTTCTCATAGTAAAACTGCATGTAGTCATTTTAAGAACTTTGGCAAATATATGAAATTTCCCATCAATAATCATTTAGAATTTAAATTGATTTAAACCAGCCAATTTATAGTATAAAACATGTAATAATGAAGATTATAGATGGATTGAAGATGTAATCTTTCCAAGTGTATAATCTTGCTCTGTGTTCTCTTTGCAAAGGCTTCTTTATGACACATAATGCCATTTTCTATATATACCTTTTGTTTTAGAATACCATGAGATGAAAATAAAATCTTATCATCAATAAACATTCACAGCAAGTAAAATCTCTAGATAGATATCAGCAGTAAGGCACAAAGTGAACAATGGATTTCTAAAATATTGTGAACTTCAAAGACAGAAAGGATCCCTCCAGTGGGTAAACGTTTTAGGTCTCAATTTTATAGCTTTGATTATGTGCCATTTCGTTGATAATCACACAATGTGAATAGGTGTTTATGCTGCATTATGTTCTTTATGCAAATCACAATAGGACACATCACCTGACAACAATGCTCTTTTCCATCAAACTGACGAGAACAAAGCCTAAGATAAGCTCAAATTTACAATAATGTACGTCTGATTCACCCAAATAAGGTCCTGAACAGTCTTGTTTATTCTTAGCTTTTTTCTAACTGTTACCATATCAACTTTAAGATTTCATTTTAACTATTTTGTCCGATGTGTGCTGTAAATAGCATAATAATTGTCACCGTTTGAATGAAAACCTGGGGTGGTTAGTTTGAGATGAAAATCTTTGCTTTTAAGCGTTCTTAGAATAATTGCCAATGATCAGTTTTGTTAGCAGTCAAATTGTGTCAAATGGTATTATTTTGATTGTAATCGATTCATTTGATTTCTTGCATTGATAATACTCTAATACATAAATTTCTTAATAAATTCATCATATAGATTTTTCCCAAATATTTTTGACCGGTCATGACAGTTTTCATCAGAAGAAGACTATCTGACATGACAGCCAATGTAAACCTCAGTATAGTGATCATCTAACATTGGCATATAATACTTTTTGGCCAAGTGATATTTATGTAAACTTAAGTTTAAACACCTCCATATTTTCCTCCACAGTACTGAGCGTATAGACGTGGCGCGGAGCCCCCTCGGTGAGCCTCCCCACCGCCCCCTACAGGAGAACGGACACACCACGCACCTACACAATGGAGGATCCGTCCCGAACGGGACGCTCCCACCACTCAACGGGACCCACAACGGGCTGCACAACGGACTCCAAGGTATAGTGTGGAATGGAGTGGAATTGATAATTTAACCCTTTACTGGAAGGCTAGTCTTCGATGACCACTACAGCTGATGAGAACAAAGCTAAGATAAGCTCAAATTTACAATAATGGATGTCTGATTCACCCCACTTAAATTCTGAACAGTCTTATTTATTGTTAGCATTTTTCTAACAGTTACCATATCTAAGTAACCGTTCACCTAGATATCTGACCTACCTAACATCAGAAACCCATAAGAGCTCTTATGGGTTTCTGCTAACATTGATGACAACCTTCTTTAAACAGTAATTACATGTTTTCTTAGAGAAAACAGGGCTCAAATGTAGCATTAAATCACAGCTACAAAATACAAAACTAGTCAAACCAGTAAAATCACTTGTTTAATCGAGCAAGTCATGGAACTCACGAACAGCGAACCTGGACTGTTAAATCTTCATAAAGCAGTCATTACAATAGCTTTTTACATTCAGTTTTTGCCGTTTTATGCACTTACACCTTCAACTGTTTATGATTTAAATGCAAGTTTGTGTTTCCCTGGCTCTCTAAGAGACATATTGATCAGCTGTTAAAATCCCACACAAGGCGACATATTTTGTGAACAATGGAGGAATGTTGCTAATGAAAGTCCGTCTGCTGTTTTGGCTGCTCCGGGGTATTGATCAGAGTCTGGCTCTCTTAATGGAGTCATAACAATCCGTAATGGAACAAAAACTGAATGAAACTTTTACTTTCTCATGATATATAGATTACAAGTGACGTAAGTTCAATGTGTGAAGAAAATGTTTAAGGGAACAATAGTTATTTGATGGATTGTTGTGGTAACTTGGTAAAAATGTAAATCTATTTGTCTTTTTAGAGCTGCAATGCACGTTATCATGCTCTAGCTACTTAACATTCACACCAGGTCATTGCCATTCTTGTCACACTATATTGCCTTTCTCAACTCCCCTGGGAGTATACAACATTTGATACCATAGTGGATGATGTTCATTACACATTTGCGTAATGTGTATACTCACCTGACCTGTTTAACAAGTAGGTACAACCATATGTCTGTTTTGTTTAGTTTTAAGCAAAAATGATCAGATTTATTTAAATTAAATGTAAATTGGATCAGACAAATAAAACATTTGAATAGTTGTGTGATTGTATCTGTAAGCGAAGATGCACAGAAAAAAACACTTATTTAATCTAAATTTGAATTTGTGCTGTTTAAATAAAAATCCAATTCTAAACTAAATAGTAGGCAGTAGGCCAAGCTAATTCGTATGAATTTATTGGCAAACTTTCTTTTCATTTTTTTTCTCCAGTTTTTGACAGAGTAATGTTTCATATATTGCTACAGGCTCTTTATACATTCCTATGAACTCAATCATATCTAAAATACTGTGTGACACCTTTAAGTGACCTCACGTATATCTGAACTAGTGCTTTCATTTCTTTCCAGTGAAGGGAAATGTAATGTTCTTCATTTCATTAAATGCTCTGAGTAGGGTTATTGATGCATTAAATATATGTTATATTTAGAACTGAAACTTCTGGCAAGTGTGACTCCATTGTTTCCGTCAAAAAAAGGGTTTGATCATTGCACACAGGGTTTCCATGATCGAGTAAACAATATCTATCCGCTGTTCAAAAAGCAAACAAAATGAGGTGCTATAATATTTGAGAACCAACAATGGACAAGTTATGTAAATGGCAGACATTTATCGTGACACATTTTATTACTATAAAATCATATCACATTTCTATTTGTTGGGCATTGGTACATTGATTTTACTTACTTGAAAGGAGTCATATCAGTGAAATGAGTATTTTTTCCTAAATATTGATCAATTCATTGTTGAAAACAATGAGACATATTAGAGTTTATGAATGATATGAATACTAAAGTATAACTAATAACTAGTTTTTTAAGTTACTTGATGTTAAAGCATGATTTTGTAAATACCCAGACAACTACCACAACAAATGTATGCACAAATCCACATCGTACATTGGCCTAACTTATTAGGCCTACTAACCTCTGCAGAAAATTTTTTTTTATTACAGAGTTTTTACACTCTGAAAGGAAGGACACAGTTCACAGAGAGTAACAGCCGAATGAGCCATTTTCTGGCAGAGTCATAAAGAGACGAAGAATGAACATTTTAATAGCACATAATGTGTTTGATTGTTGATCATGGCGAATCTGTGTATTTGACTGTCTTTGTGTATTACACAATCATGTCATATCATTAGCATGTTAAGTCCTTCAAGGACCATCTTAGGGAAAAGTTCTTCACAGATCTATCTTTAGGCTACAAAACACAACCAATATTTGAACAAAAGCAAGAACTGATTCAAGGTGTGCTCAGCTTTGTATGGGCCTCATTTTAAATGCATGGCAAATAGATTTAAGTGCTTTTTACATGTAGCATTAAACATTCAACTGGTCTACAACATTGAGCAGCCTTGTGAAGAACAAAACTTTTTATTTATAGATATAGGCTCCAGTTACCTCGGCTTAACTAAGATAATTAATAGCAGAATCCCAATGGTCCTGATGATTTTATTGGCTTCGCCCATCAGAAATGTTAAAATATAAGACTTAAATAAATAATTTTCAGTAACTCATTAATTGAATAATAAGCCTATAATATATGAGGATGCACTTATATGTAATGTAGTGTATTGTGACAGAGCAAAGGTTAATATGGTCATTATGACAGTGCCTCCACAAAAAAGTTGTGTCACCTCAGCTGTGTTGCATGCCGGGATCAAACCTGTTCTCATTACACCTCGGCAGCCCATGAAAGGGGCAGCACAGTAGTTCCCAAAAGGCAGCACTGGCTGAGGGACATCAAGGGGATTGTCATGATAAAACCTGTCTATGTAGACTCTTGTCTATCTCTAATGGACACCCTTTGCTCATCATCCTCACGTTAATTATATTTATAAAATGAACGTGTGTATAGTTGACACCCACATTTATTATTTTGTCAAAACCTTTGGGTTATTCCAGTCATGATTTATCAAATTTGAACCTATGTTCAGTTGACGCCTATCTTATGCCCATAATCCATAAACCCTGATGGCAGTAACAAGAAATTACCGCCAAATTGGTCCAATGCTTTTTGAATGGGGTATTACTTATACACGCGACAGCGTTTGCAGTGCAGCCGCTGGTAACGAACCGCCTAGCATGAATCACCTTATTGTATTTTTAGTTGGTCAAAATCCATTACAATGCGGTTCTATGATATTCGTGTATAAATGTACGTTATATATGCATATATGTATATTTTTTACCTTGAGGCTGTAAGAAATGTATGGATTTTGAACTGCCTCTAGATAGAATAAGATTCCCACTACCTGTGCCGCTACCGCTCAAGTATGGATAATGTGCCTTATGTGGCCAATCATAGGGTTAAATTGGCTTTCTAGAAAGGTGTGCACAAACAGCACGTTCTACTGTACCCACTCACTTGAGGTGTCGTAATGATCCACCCCCCATAAAGAGCCACAGGATATTGTATAAACAACCAGAATAAACAACAAGTAGTGCTGAAAATACCACACAATCCCTTTGAACTTGGTACAGACATATGGGCATAATGTGTATCATTTGTTGAAAGTAAACCAAGAAAAATTCTATGTTAATTGCTATTTGCTTGATTTGTACAATAGATTTTGGGGTCAAAAATAGTTGGTCTTTTAATGAGAATACATGAACCTTTTACTTCTGACACTTTCAATTGAACATTGGCCCTTTGTCAACCAACTTCTATTGCTTGTGATTCCTCTTTGGATGATTTTGTCACCATTTAAATCCATGAATTATGCACGTCTCTTTGCATAGGCTTCCATATATGTAGGTGTATAGTACATGTACATTGAAATGAGTTCCTGTTACAGTGACCCAGTAAAGTTATCACTAAATCTATGTTTCCTTATCACAAGTGCACGCATATTGATATAATCAGAAACACTCCCGCTCATTGGCAGATCCAGGTCCACAGTTGAGGGGGGTAGGGCACAACCATTAGGTTTCATGTATTTTGTACATGTGAAAGTTGACAAAGATGCCAAAACCCACATGAACTTGACATCTTGTGGAATAAAAAGGGGGCTGTACCCCTTAAATGGCAGCCCCCCATACCCAACCACACAGCTAGATCTGCCTGTGCTGCTTATGTACATACACTACCTGGAAAATGCTGATGGCGTCAGCTTTTCCTTCAACCACAAAAAAGAAGATAGATTTATGTAGTGCAATAACCTTTCCTCTGTATTCTGGACTTAACGGATTGCACTAAGTAAAGCAAATAGTAGTGACATTACTCCCCGTCGTTGGCGCTTTGATGTTGGACAAAGTGATCAATGACCACAAGAGCTGCGCTTGTGGACAGAGACTGTGACCAGTACAATGGGCAGCATTGATCGACACGGTGGAGTGTTTTATTGTTGGCTAAAGCAAACAGATTTGGGGAAGAGCTTTGTTATTAATCTGCTGTGCAGGGACCTAATGATTCTTGTGTGTTACGGTATGGCTCTTCAGCTGCGAAATAATTGAAATTGTGATAGGGGACAGTAAAGGCCTAAATGATTCCATGGTTTCAAGATGAAATATAAATACAGTGACAGATTCAGGTAGTGGGTGTTCTCCTGAAGCCAAATTAATAATAATGTTGACCATACAAATCTGTTCCTCCCACTGCTATGGTTGTCTGGATTGTCCAAGCTGCATACAATTTGAGTCAATTTCTCATGTCCTAGTGTGGTTAGGCTTGGTTGGAGAAGCCGGGAGGGAGAAATTCAAGTTGTATCATTATTACTTGGCACTTTCACTACTTTTAACTGGGTTGCAGATCAGTCTGGTGCTCAAGTTTACTTATTGTGTTCTACCTGGATCTATTACCCTACATAATACCATTTTTCTATGTCTGTCTGACAATATATAAGGAGGTCATATTTGAACACATTCCAGAGCTTATCTGTATGTTATATACTATGTAGCAGTACTTTTTCTTTTTAAAAAGTTGAGTTGATTTTTATAATTCATTCTTGATGTGAATAAACATATTAATTTTGATTTACCACTGAATTTGTTTTTGGTTAAGCATTATATTTTACAGTAAATTTTGTAATCATAGGTAGGCGCGATGGAGTCCACCTTCGCCAGCTAAGTTTGGTAGACTCTGGAACTATCTATTTTGATCAAGATTGTCTATGTTTTTGTCCCTAGTCACTACCTGTAAATTATCAGTTTATTCAAATCTTGAATAAAATTTTGCTTTATTTTTCGTTTTAGAAGTATATGATTTCTTGGATTCAATTCTTGGCGGTAATTTTCTATTTACTAACATTTGAAACCTTTTTCTGCATGGGAGTTCCATCAATATGACCTGTTTTGCATGCTGATTGATGTTTCATCAATATATGTATGAATTAAATATGTACAAACGCGTTGATTGCATGAATTGGTCTGTTTTTGTGAATGTGTCTGTAATTTGGGCAAGAAATTTTTCTGTTTTTTTTTGCGTTTTTTTTTGATAAATTGTGTAAACATTTCTCTACAATTCTCAGTATATCTGTTTTGAAACACATAAGTAATACACAATGATATCATTGTAGAAATTACACATCCATATAGCATAGACATTTTTATATGAATATTTTAGATATTTTAAATAACAGTTTTCGATATGCGTTTTATTGTGATGTGCATGAAACCTGAAATAAGATTTTACAGGTACTTCTTGTACTTGTCTTGAAAAATATTGATAATGTAGTACATCGCTTTAATTAACCATTTGTCATTTTATTTAGCTCAGCAAAAGCTTTCGAATGATTTCAGAAGCTCTTCATTCTGACTAATTAAGACCTCCCATTATTTGCCCAGTGTTGCTCAATGAAAGACAATAGATCAGGTGTACTTTTTTGAAATTCTTAACAAACTACCTTACACGTTTTCAAGGTCTATGTGGGATGAAAGTGTGGACTAAAAGTAATCTCATACAATAATATGCTAATGAAA
>CM032663.1:30820358-30899272 GCA_019095985.1 Streblospio benedicti | reverse complement strand
ATTTTTTTTTTTTTTGGGGGGGCACCCGGGTTATGGAAATTTGGCTCAAAATTTTTTTTTTGGAAATTTTCAAAATTTCCCTTTTTGTTTTCCCCCCCCCGAAAAAAAAAAAGGCAAAATTAAAACCTTAAAAATTTTGAAAATTTTTTTTTTGTGGTTTTTAAAAAAAAAAAAAAAAAGGGGTTTTTGGGGTAAAAAGAAAAGGGGCTTTTTTTTTTTTTTTTTTTTTTTTTTTTTTTTTTTTTTTTTTTTTTTTTTTTTTTTTTTTTTTTTTTTTTTTTGGGGGGGGGGGGGGGGGGGGGGGGGCCAAGACCATTTAAAAAAGACTCCTTTTTAAAGTCTGTTTCTTTCCCCCAAAAGAACCCCAAAAAGTTTTGGTCATATCGGGCTTGGGGGGAATTCTATTGTGGTTTAATATCCTCAGGGGTCCCCAATTTCTAAAAACCCCCTGAACTTTCATTTCCACGTCCCTGAGGTAATGGTTTAGGGGATGTATGGGCCTTCTCTAATCTGGCCAAATGTTTAAATATTAAATTTGTATTTGACAAAACAACAGGCAGTTATCAATCTCTCTTGTTTCATGATGACAGAAGTGCGAAAATAATAACCTAAAGCCTTAATATGATGAACACCTGTGAAAAATGACTGAAGTTTTGCTCTACAACACAGTCACTGAGTTCCAATGTTTGTTTACATCTAGAGACACACATCCCGATTTACACTAAGTCCCAATGTTTGTTTACATCTAGAGACACACACCCCGATTTACACTGAGTCCCAACGTTTGGTTACATCTAGACACCCACACCCGACCTATGGTAAATATCTATGATAGATCGGGGGTGTGTGTCTAAAGATGTAAACAAACATTGGGACTCAGTGACTGTGCTGTACCATGTGTGATTATAAAACAAGTTTTGATTGATTTCTTGTGGTTTGAAATTGGGTGTGCACACTGGCAATTAGACAGTCTGTTTGTCTGTGGAAAATTGTGGTACTGGAATAGTCACTTTAGTTTGTCTCTTAATTATTTACACATAAAGACAGCAGATTTTAACAGTTTGTGGACTGATAGTATTTAGATCATGAGATACATTGGATGTGACGATATGAACTTTGACCCATGTAGAATATATTATGTAAGTGATACTCATACGCTATGTACGTATAACGTAACAGTTTCAACATACACAACTGTATTTCCCAAAATTATGCTGAATACACAAAAACTCAACATAGCTAATTGTATATCAGAATTTGGACAATCAAGCTATGATTTCTAACTACCCTTACTAATTATGCACAAAAAAGGATGTAACTTTTATTGAAATCCGTTTTGTTCAAAGGCAGTTATGGGGAAATCGGTGAGTTTAGATGATTAAAGTACGAACTCTAGTTTATATTTGTCCATGAAGTGGTACACATATAAAACTATATAGAGTTTGGGAGTAATTATTTTATATATAGCTAGTATAGTTCTACTAAAAGTTTTATTCATTTACTGATATTTAGTCCTGAGTAGATTGAAACATTAATGATTTGTGTGTAAGTTTGTGGAGTGTAGTCATTCATTTTGTTCTGCGAACATATTCAGAGGTTTCCATTCTTAAAGTTAGATATGACATTTGAGAAAACAAACTCTACAGAAATATATAACTTTTATTCAGTTTCCATCAATATGTTATCAGAAAATGCATCACTTATTACATAGCACATATGTGTATATGAATGAAATTTACTTCACGGTCATATAGATATTAATATGGACACAGATTAGTTTAACTAATCTGTGATATGGATTTCTGAATGCAGAAGACAGTTCTTGCACCTGTACCCAGTCAGTCCTAGTTCCCCATTTTACTACCAGCATACAACAAGCTCAGACCAAAAAAAGGTGAAGTCAAAATAGTGGACCGATCGACAATGAACCAATTCTATCACATTTTACAGTAGGATCCATTAATCTAGAGCTCTGATAACTATAACGGAAAACTAATGCAAATAATCATTTTTCTTCATGTTGTTTTTCATTATGATAACTTTAAATTTCAATATCTGATTTATTTATTCCCTCTCACCAAGCTGGCGTCAAACATGCCTACCTGTATATGAAGTTACCACCTGATATTGCCCTTTTATCCTCAGATGGCCGGCCCGGCTCCAGCACTCGCCCTCACTCTAGCAGCCGAGGCGGAGGA
The DNA here is from genome assembly GCA_019095985.1 of Streblospio benedicti. Classification (NCBI taxonomy): domain Eukaryota; kingdom Metazoa; phylum Annelida; class Polychaeta; order Spionida; family Spionidae; genus Streblospio; species Streblospio benedicti. The sequence continues at coordinate 30,897,074 of CM032663.1, read as the reverse complement.
GCCAAGAGTGTGGACACGTCGCCAGCGGACAAGTTCTACCGGCGGCTCAGTACGGCAGACGTGCACATTTCAGAGCGTGTGCCGCAGTTTGACGGAGACGAGTCGACAAACAGCAGCACCAGCCGGCCACATACAAAGGATGGGACTCACAAACGGTACGGGGGCATTATGTTTGAGGGGGTGTATAACTCTAAGTGGTCATCATAAAGATGTCACCACAGGAATGAAGACCTGATACATGAGGACAAATTGTACTTTTTTCTACAAGATTTCATTAATGATTTCAGAATTGGCAGTGCTAAGCGAGCAGTTAGCGTGAAATTTGTGGAGGAAGATGAAGTGGAGGAATCAGCGGCGGACACGACAGACCACACAGAGACAGAGCACGACAGTCACTCAGCTTCACAAGGTGCGTGTTGAACATTCATCTGTGCAGGTTATTGATTTGGGATCTTGATTGCCTGGAATATCAAGACCTCACAATGATTATGTCTGTCCCTGATAGGATATTATATAAAGTGATCTTGACTACATGTATATCCATTCGTCAAACATATAGGCTTTTGAACTGCACAATTTGAAGCAAATCTCGGCGATTCAGATCTGTAATAAGGATATTGTCAAACTTTTCATTTGTGAATTTATTGTAGTCGTCACAGCATATTATTCTCAGCCAGATCAAAGAACTTTGTCATATATCACAGCATGTTTGAGAACAATACTATTGAAACAAATATCAGTGCAAAAATACAATAGACTTGTAATTTTAGGTCATGCAAAAACAGTAATAAACAAACACGAATATTTTCTGTGAAGCGCCTGTGTAAGGAAAATTCAAGCTCCAGTCTATTTGCCAGTAATAAACTACAACAAATAAATAAACTGAAGTTTTTATGCCAGTAAACTGAAGTTTGTTTGCCAGTGCTAAATGGTTCCTCAAAATATAACTGAAGTTTTTTACCAGTGTTCTGCTGGAAGTACAATGTAAACTGAAGTTCTAGTACCAGTGCATTAACTGAACACATTTATTCTGTAAAACTGAAGTACTCTGGCCAGTGAATAATGGGTCATATTTTTTTCACTGAAGGAATGGGGTTAGTTGTAATTTGGTCAATACTTGTATGATAGGGTCAGGATTGAGTGGAAAAGCACTACTAGTCGGCAGGACTAACAACCCTTGATAAGATACTTATTATTAACATGTAAATCGCACTGCTAAAACCGTGACTAATGTCTACTTATAATGAATGAGTACTTAATCCAGACTATGGTGTGTTAACTAGCCTCGGTTTCATTAGAACGTCATGAAAAAAAGCATGTGCATGAGAAGAGTCCATTTTGTCCCAGGTGCGGATGCATCCTCACGGAGCAAGTCTCCGGCTCCATCGTCCTCCACAGACAGTGAGCACGCTCAGGACGCGCACACACAGCAGTGCCTCGACGTCATCTTCCCACCCTGGTACTTCTCCACACATGGACTGTCCCGACCCACCTCACCCACAGACACAGACAGGCACAGGTCAGTAGTGACAGCGTCTAGGCCCTGTGGTTAGCTTATTGTATTATGGGTCATTTTTATTCGTTGCAGAATTCCTTCTTCGTGAAGAAGATTTTGTGGGGATTTTGTGAAAGATGTAGGATCTTGTTGCTATTGTGTAATCGTTTATATTCTGTATCACCTGGCATTGTGCAGATACTGGCAGCTGGTGGAGAACACGATTGAGGATGGCATGATTGCGCCGCTTGCTCGAGAGTGGATCGAGCATATCGATAGCCTCGTGCCGGCCCCTTTGTTGACGCAAGGAAGCGCGCCGAGACTTCCTTGACGAGGTTAGTCACACAACAGGCGTCTGCATTGTGATAGTACTGAAAAACTAACCCCTACCTTTTTCCAGTCTTTTTGTCTGAACCATGTCATCTCCGTTTATGCTATTGCCGTTGCTGCTGCTGCTGCTGCTGCTGCTGCTGCTGCTGCTGCTGCTGCTGCTGCTGCTGCTGCTGCTGCTGCTGTTGCTGCTGCTGCTGCTACTGTGCTGCTGTTATTTTTTTGAATTGTAACTAAAAAATTTCAAATGAAAATAAGTCCAATATAGAACACTAATGTGCTTCTACATCTATGTGCACACAATCTAACGTAAAACGGTCACATGCTAATCACTCTTGACTGTACGTGTGTTGCGTAGGTGCGTGTGGATTACCGTGCGGCCACCAAGAAGGCCATGGTGGACTACGTGCTGCTGGATGAGCAGGAGCAGACACGGCTGGGCGTGCCCATGCAACACAAGGTAAAATGGTGTACTATACAAGATAAAATGGCAGGCCTCATTAGATGCAATAACAGATAACAGGGCATATAGGGTGAAATGGCAGGCTACTCAAGATAAACATGCAGGCCATATGAGATAAATGGCATACCATGTGAGTTAAAACAACAGGGAGGTAAAGGTAAAACACCGGTTGACACAAAGTTAAACGGCAAGCCATGCAAGGTAAAACGGCAAGTCATATAAGGTAAAACAACTAGCCATTCAAAATATAATGTACAGCTTAAACTTTTATTCCATATTTGGTAGAAGCAATCATACAATACTGTTACCTGTTACCACTTTTGCAGCCTTCCAACTCTGCGGGTCGCGACTGGTTCCCATGGCATGAGGCCGTCAACCAGGCGCGACGGTTTATGGAGACGGAGCTCTACCTGACACACCCCGTCATGCCCCGTATACTGTACCACTTCCACAGGAAGTAAGTGCTATGTACATAAAAACACATATCAATCTCCAGATTTGGGTAAGAAAATCTAATGCTGAGTTCTGCATTAAAATGATGCATAACCTTTGTTGATCATAGATATGGAGAATTCCGGTTGATTGACATACCAGAGCTGAGGAAAATCATGCCTGTTACAATGGAGCAATTCCTTGCTCATGTGACGGCATCCAGCAAAGGTACTCTCTATTTTTTATATAAAAACTAGAATCATTATATTGGCAATATCTGTTGGGTCTATTTTTATGTGAAAAATTCCATACTTTCTAATGAAATAGGATTAATAAATGTATACATGTTTGAACGATCCACAAATTCAAATTACAACTGCAACAATGATAGTAAAACTGCTACAGTGGCCTGCCTGACCTAAATTTGAAAACAGACAGACAGAGAGACATACAAACACACAAACAGACACACTCAAGCCAACACACACATAAGAATCCACACCATTTATATGTGTGATTTCCAGCTGGAGCTGAGAAGCTGGAGCGGGAGTGGTTGAAAGAATGCTGTGACATCATCGATGAGAACCGTGACAACATCGAGGCCTGGATGCCCATCGATGATCCCGTGAGTAGACTAACTAACTCTGTTTCAACAAATGCTTAATAGAAATGTGTTTTAAGACAAACTCAGTGCTTCTGAAGTGCTCTTCAATAAGCGCTTATCTCCTTTGCTCGTCTAGCTAATTTACTGGTAAAATCCAAACGGAACCAGTCTTAGTAATAGTCATGTATAACGATAGATCTATAGTCTGAAATAATGCAATAGAGCCCCAAGACAGCAACAAGGTGCATTGTTATTTATGACTGTCCTGATGTCCTGATTGCCTTTGTGTGTATGCAATACCAGGATTTTCATAGGAGACCTTTTGAACCAAATATTGCAAGAGTCCAGTCACGTACATATAAGACACCCGGGTACCCCGTTATGAGTATGTAAAGTGTCACCTGGGGTCTTTTAATCAACAAATTATGCTTTCACATTTATACTCTACCCAAAACCTGACTATGCCATGCCTATGTTGATTTAACTATCAACTTGCTGCCAGAATATAAAGATATCTCTTTGATCCTACAAGTTAAAAGAATTGAGATTGAAAGAAAGTTTGCACCAAAAATATATTGAAATTAGCCTCGATAGAAAAGTTAACAAAAACTGTATTTGATGCAATAGCAAAATCTGGCTACAGGTTGCATCCTCATCCAAGTATGGTCATAGATTTTTAATTGAAGAAATAGTTTAGTATTTTATTTTGTTGGCACTAATTATTAATGCATTTGCGTATTGTGATGTAGCATATATCTTAATTCTTAGAAAAGTAGTTGTATTCTTTATCAACAGATTTTGCAAAATATTTATCGTAAATCTTTTATTAGTGTATTTATTTATATTCAGAAGTAGTGTTTATTGTTTAGTGAATGAAGATTTTAGAGCTGAAATGTTTTAATCTAGTAAATATCATTATCACATCAGATTAAGAAATCTAATGCGAGCTTATTTATAATACTAACATTATAAATGCTGTATGAACATTAATCTTGTGGATTGTGGTATTTCACCTCATAAGTTATATGTATTATAACTGTCGATTGTCAGCTGCGACGGCTAGAGAGTAGAGGTTATATTGTGCCAAAAATGAAAAGAAAAACTGTAGGTATTTTTGTCTTGCCTGGAAAGTCAAAATGTTTGAGATGATTTTAAACTACATGTACATCAGAACATTTGTGTTTTGCAGTGACATTTACAATTTCATACCACGAAAAATTGAGTGATTTATTTATCTCATAACGTTCATAATTTTGAACAAGCACCAAAAATGTGATTTTGGCATGATTTCACAACCTTTTTTTTAATAAACTTCAAATTTATACAACACATTGGGGAATGATTAACAATTTTCATACTTTCAGATTTACTGTGAATATAATTTACATAATCTTATACTAACATTAATGAATTTTGTTTACTGTAATTTTGCATTGTTATGATGGATTTTTGCATGAATTTTAAAGCAACAGAATAATGAGGAGAATTTTGAACAGGTGAATTTTGTGGGTTTTTGAGACATTTGAGTGCTTATCCATTATCAATGTTTATAGATGTTGTCCATGTTATGATTTGTAAAGTGCTCATTTTGATTTCCAAAGTCAATATGCTTTTTGTGGTATTTTTTTCTGTTGGTTGTTGCTCTGAAGAATGTTGAAAGAAAGGTTTTCATTATCATACGCATACTTTAAAAAATCTGTTTGTTCATTTTCAAAGTGCATATGGTATATTATCAAACGTATATTTCCATCATAGTAGTAGTATAGTTATAGCTTTCATTGCCATTGTAATGTACAACTACAACATTGGTATAACTATAGGACTGGAGCTAACAACCCTGTGGGTCAGCTACTGTGATTGTATTGCATTTGTCAGTAGAAGGGGAAACGTTCCCTGAAACATTGTATTAATCTTGTAAAAAGTATATTATTATAACTTTCTGCTTTACAAACAATATGTTTGTATATAAAGTAGTAAATTTTGTTATTTAATTCAATAACTAGTCTTTCTTTTAATCTTATAGTAATTCTTTATACCCATACAGTGCTAGTGGTAGCTACTCAAGTTCATTGAATATTTTTCGTTAGCAGTAAATCTAATTTCCAATGCTACATTTCATCATTTGTAATGCCTGTCAAACAAATGCTGAAATCAAAGTCTAGATTTACTGTCGAAGTTGATTTTTAAACCATATCATTCACATGCTCCAGGAGCAGCGTATGAACAAGATGGACTGCTTCTTTGACAGTGTCGCATCTTTAATGTCAAACCTGCTGCGAAGTTGTGTGGAAAATTCCATGATGGACCTAGTCGACTTGATGGAAACTTACCACGAAGGAAATCAGTAAGTTCAGTGTTTTATGCAGTGTGGATGTGGTCTGGTAGCCAATCAAAGCAAATGTAATTGTTTTTTGACTATAGTCAGTCTGATAATTGTTTGGAAAAGTGATATAAAGAACTTGGTAGACAATGTCCAATACATATTATTCATCAAATATATAGGAAATGCATTTTCATAAACTTATTTTCAGATATGAAGGAGACTACAGCCTATTTTCTGGCCTCGCTACACCACAGCTCATTCATCCAGTGAAGATCTTCCTGGTAAGCTTCAGAAGTGATGGTTTGTCAACTCAGTTTTCTAGTTAGGAATTTCCAGAACAGGCCTATGTCAAGGTTTATTTTTCAATACTTTATTATTCAATATAGCTTATACAAATGATATAGTATACCTTGAAATGCATTTTGTATTTTTGTTCTTTTATTCTTCTTTGTTGTGGATGTTTGTGTAATGACTTTTTTTTCTTTTTTGTACAACATTTTACATTTATATAACAATTAGAATTCAATAGAAAATAGATTTTTCACATATTTCACATTGCTAATTTCTATTTTACGCTTGCATGTTGCTCTATTGATTTAAGAAGAAATATTTGGTCCGAGAATACCCTTTTTTATTTCGATAAGAATTAAAAAAAGAGAGATAAAGTTAAGGACCTTAGCAATAGTTATATCTGCTAAACAACATCCAAAATTAATTTATTTCTTCTTTTGGAAACCTGCAAGTTGTGGAACAGTTTTTAAAGAGAATGTTCTCACGTAATTTGTCACAATTTTAACTATGTATAGAGTTTCACATTGTACAAAGGTTAACTCACTATGCATTGTGTGATGTTATGATTTAGGAGCTGCAGATCTGGAGTTCAGCACAGGTATATAACAGAATGGTCCCGTGGTTAATGCATGTCCTAATGTTTTGTTACTCCTGGTCAGAGACAGCAATCTTACCCGTATCTAGCAACAGTCTCTGCCTGTTAATACTCATCCTAACACCCAGCATGTCCAATTTGCACCAATGATGCACCTGCATTGCAAAATGTTCATCTCAACAATTCACAGCAAAACAGCATGCACAAATACTAATTCATATGTTCAATGTCAAAAGATAATGAAAAAACATAAAGCCAGCAAACAGATGTGGGCGAATTTCGTGCAGCACTCTGATTGACTGCATTTCAAGGGCGAAGAACTAGGCTCAGGAGTTCTTAGTTTACAGTTGCCAAAATGAAGTGGTAGTAAAAAAAAAGTTGTACATGTTTTCTGAAAACAGGTAGAATTTATAGAGCTTGAAGTTGTCATTTGTATTTCTGAAATGCTTCGGTGCTTATTTTATTCATGTTTCCATTTTCGTATATACATTTACATTTGATTGTACATGTACATGTAGCTACTAGTTTCTGTAGATGTGATGGTTTGTTCTATAATCATTGTAAAATATAATCAAATGCAATAAAATATGTTTGATGTATTAAATAATTGACTGATCTATTAATCCATTATAAGGATCAGTTTCTATGCAGAATTATTGTAATGTTGAATACAATGATTTGCAGAGGGATTGGCATGTTTACAATAAAATTAGATATCCTGTGATACATTTTGTAGACAGTAACTGGGATTGAACAGCCTTTGTCAAGGAATCCTTACTTAATCAGAAGTTAAAATGTGAAGCAGTGGATATGCTTAAATAGTATATGCAGATTTGTTTTTTTGTTTTTTATTTATGATAAATATTACATTTGTACACACAATTATTTGTTTCAATGAAATCAATGTGCAACATCCAGCCCTATGAGCTCAATTGTCACATATTCGAACTTTGAAAAATAATAATACTCAATCATTCTATTGCAGATATTATTCATCTACTGAGAAATTTTTCTTGAAAAAATGATACTATATAATATGATTATTGTCATATCATAATAGTATCACCTATCAGTACGTAAACGTATATTTCAATAATGGTTCGGTTAAACTTATAATTTGTAAAAAGTAAACAGACACATTCATAGTTATACACATGTACGTTATATATATATGTACTAAAAAGTTGACAGTATTGTGTATCACCAAGTCAACAAGTTTAATTTTAAGAAAGTTTTTCTCCCTAAATTTTTTTCTTTTGAATACCTGTTTTGTATTATTAATATTGACAAACTAAGAAATACATGTGAATTTGAATAGAAAAAATTATGATCTAAAATGAAGTTCAAGCAGTCCTGTTGTGTAGCAACTGTTACCAACAACCCATTTCAATACCGGTGCCTGTCTTTACCCTACCAAAGCCATTGTCACCATTATCCGTGTCTCCCTACAGGATGAGAACCTGGCCCAGTCCACCACCAAGTTTGTGCCAACATTCGACAGAACGTGCGAGTTCTTCACGCAGATTATGGAAACCATGGTGAACAGTGTGACCAGGTTGCCCAGAGTGGAGCACTTTCTGTTTCAAGAGGTGAGGTGTGATGATGATAGTGCCATATGGTGGGGGCTATTCATGGAATACATAGTAGAAAAACCTTAAAAAAAAGTGTAGACTAAAGGTGTGCATCATGTTGTCAAAGATGTGAGAAAATAGGGCAATGCATAATAATTGACTGCTTATATGCGATTGATTGACCCACTCACTAATTTATTGGTGTTCTGACAACCAGACTGACTTACTTACCAATTTCTTTTTTTAATTATTGTTTGTCAAGTTGAACATTTGATGCCCCACGTCCTCTCAACGATCCTGCTACAGGACTAATTGCATGACGGACTGATTACCTGCCTGTTGAGATTCACTGTCTGACTGATTGCATGCCTGTTTGATTCAATGACTTAATGATATTGCATGCCTGTTTGATTCACTATCTGACTGATTGTCTGCCTGTTTGATTCACTGTTTGACTGATCATCTGCCTATTTGATTCACTGTCTGGCTGATTGCATGCCTGTTTGATTCATTGTCTGGCTATTGCACTATTGCTTGCCTATTTGATATAATGTCAGGTTATTGCATGCCTAATTGATTCACTGACTGACTGATTGCCTGCCTGTTTGGCAGGTTGAGGAGCTGTCGGCGCACTTCCTCACGACACTGCAGCTGGACGGGGAGCGGGTACGAGAGGAGATCCTCGACATGGTGAAGCAGCGCATGCACAGAGTGGTGCGCGCAAACAGCCACGGACCACGCAAGTGAGTGCAGGTCGAGGCTGGTCCAGTAAAGGGGTCAATCCATTACATGTGTATAAATGAATGTGATTGTGTACTTTTGAAAAAAAAGTAGTTGAACTGCTATGGGCCAAGCACATCAGTGGTCGGCGCTACAGGGGTGGTTTTTAAACAATAGTGGTGAACACTACATGTAATAAAAGTGGATTTGATCATTCTGTTCTGTAATGAGAGCATGCTCACCAAAATAGACAATGACTTAGTGGCACAGATATGCTTTAATACCAATTAGAATGTGCCATAATGTTGAAAGTTGTCTCTTTACAAGCATTTTAACAAGGTTTTAACAACATGGACTCTTCTTTTTAGATACACTGAGGTATACGAGCCGTTCAAGTACCTGCTCACCAAGACGGCAGACGACTTTGTGGCCAAGTTCATCTCGCGCGACCGCTCGCTGCGCGAGTACACACGCGAGATCGACAAGCTGCTCAAGATGGCCGCCGAGGTGGGCTCGCTGCCAGTCTACGTCCCCATGCACTTCTTCCTGCTCGACTGCACCAAGATCAACCAGGTAGGAGGAGTACAGAGGTTCTTTTGAACTATTTTACGAAGGTGGTTTTCTATTTGGGTTGCTGCATGTGTATAAACTGAACTTCATATGGACTACGCTTATAAAAAAAAATCATCAAGATCTACCCCACTAAACCCATATTTGCCTACCCCATATTAGAGGTTCTATTCTTCTCTCTCTCTCTCTCTCTCTCTCTCTCTCTCTCTCTCTGTTCTCTATACAAAGCAAGTTCCTACCACTGTATTGACAATTTGACATAGCTGAAGCCCATTGCTGGTCTAACAACTTTGGGCTCCTAAGTTCGAATCCGATCAGGGCTACTTGATATAGTTAAATGGAAGCTTAGGGCTGCCTTCAGCTATGTCAATACTTTGGTAGGAACTTGCTTGGTATAGAGAACAGAAATAGAAACAGAGAAAGAGAAGAATAGAATTGAATTCACAAACAAGATTAGGAAAAACTTATTAGAACACAATAGAAGTGAATATCTCTGATGATCGGGCTGTGTGCATAGGACTAATCTATTTGTAAAGAATCAGTAAAGAGCTTTTTACTTAACATAATCTTAACATCGTCTTTCTATATTCAGCTGTATGAATTCAGCAGATAAAAGACAATACAAGCTGGATAAAAAGGATTCTCTACATATTCTATCTGCCATTTGCAAGTGGACCATTTTAATCTGTGAATGTTAATGGTCTTGTTGTAAAAGGAAAGTTTTGAAAGTTTTGAGATAACTATTTCTTGATTAAAGATACAATTATTAGACCAACTTATTAGCAAAGATTTTAAATGCATTCTTTGCATTATTTGTTAGATAAGAGATAATGATTAAAATAGGGCAAAGTTGTTTATGAATAGATTTACAGATACACCCAGTAGATATGCAGATAAGGTCTGCTCCTCTGATGTAGTCAATCATTTTCATACAGTTATCAATTTGTCAGATTATCATTTTGATCAATGTACACAGTAGATAATCTCTACTGTGATGAATAGTGTAGACTGTGATTTTATAGTATTATTTTGTGTACATTATATCACCCAGTTTTACCGGTAATCTTTATTAGAAACCTAACCTATTTGTGAACATATTCAGATTTTTTACAAAGTCGTCTTTATGTTGGATCAAAGGTCTTTCCCTGATATAACTGAGCATTTTGCATTACAAAACATAGACGAGATTGCATGATACAAATTCAGCAGTGTTTCAAACCAGACCATGTAGTGCAATAACATTTACCCATGCATAGGCAGATCCAGAGATTGGAGGAGCAGAGGCCCTCTACCCCCCCCCAACAATTTATAATGATGCCAATGACCTGCTGTGAATGTAGAGTCGTCTGATGCTGCATAGCGGAAAAAAAGACCATAAACCAGATATTTACATTTATTTACATTTTTTTACTTTATATTCTTGGGGTTTTGGTATGTCTGCTTGTTTTGAAATAAATTCCCTTTTTGCATCCCCCTTTTCAGTAAACCTGAAACTAGTGTCATAGTATGTGTCATCAATGGTGCACTGTGCTTAAACTAACTTTTTTGAGTTCACCTTGAATACTCCCAGCAGGGCAAATGGATGGTCCAAATCCATGTGCCCCTTGATCTCATTTTTCATTTACCCCTGAAATTTTTAGTTAAACCCAGGACGTAATTAAAAAGAAAAAAAAGACCATAAACCAGATATTTACATTTATTTACATTTTTTTACTTTATATTCTTGGGGTTTTGGTATGTCTGCTTGTTTTGAAATAAATTCCCTTTTTGCATCCCCCTTTTCAGTAAACCTGAAACTAGTGTCATATGTGTTATCAATGCATGGCTTAACACTAACTTTTTTTTGGCGTGCCCAGCAGGGCACGTGATGGTCCAAATCCATGTGCCCTGATCTCATTTTCATGTGCCCTGAAATTTTTTAGTTAAACCCACAGACGTCAAAATCAAAAAAAAAAAAAATTCATAACAAAAAACAGTTCAACTATCAGATCAACATGAAAACTTCATTTTATACAATGTATACTTCACCATACAGAATACCAACATTATGGATATGATGGTCGAGTTTGGCTAAAATATGATTGGTACGTTTTTATGGCGTGCCTACCAGGGCACAGGAGTCTTAAGATTTTATGTGCCCAGGACACCAGGGCACTAGCTAGTGTTAAGCCCTGCAATGCCATTAGCACTAACAATTGACTGACACTTGAATTTGAAACATCAGTCCTCAAAATGATGTATTCTGATTGTACATTGTCAGTGGCTGATCGACCGGGCCCGGAACCTCGCCCAGACGCTCATCAACAACATCATCGCCACAAACCGCGCCTTTAACCGTGGCATTTGCACCCAGTACGACCAGATTGTGAAGCGCATCACGGCTCAGTCCGAGACCACCGAGGAACTCGTGCGCCAGCAGGAGTATGTTGAGAATCTCCGATGTGGCGAGCTACTCGATCTACGGGTACGTTATGGACAGTTTTAATTTCTTGTTATGATACTTTGATAACCTCTGTTTGGGCAACTTGCTTAAACTCCTGGTAGGTTATTTGGAAAGTTTTAATTTCTTGTTGGAAGTTTGAATATAAACAGATATTTCTCAAAATTAATACGTTACATCATATTCATTGACATCCAATGTATCTTTTCCAATCATGGTGTGTGTTTGCAGGAAAAATTGATCCTGGCTGGTTCCAACCTGCTTTTCCTCATGGACTATGCCTACCTTGACAAGGACGACATCTTCCTCAATTGGCAGACGTTCGGCTGGCCAGACAAAATACACCCACTCATTGCAAACACGTGAGTAAAATGCACCAGCTCATTGTCAAGTAATTGTGCTTGTTCCAAACATATATCAAACATGCTATAGTATGTTTATAAAAGAGATCATACTCATGAATGACAAGGACTCCATTGTGAATATTTTAGTAATCATATTTCAAATGTGGTATTCCATGTGTACGTGATCAATTTTTCAGCATGGGTCAATGATCCTAGATTATTTCTAATGGTCCACCTTGCATTTTTTTTAAACCAACCTATGATAAATATCAGGTATGAATGAACCATGATGATTGAAAAGGTCTCAACGTAGGCTGAACCAGTTGGGGCACCAGGGTTACTCACCACCCCAACACCTTGGCCACCAAAATTCTTTTTTAGTATATCTACATAAATTGTGCGTACAAAACCCAGGTCCAGGTCTAAGTGTGCCCACTTTTTTTGGAAAATCTTGGATCTGAGTGTGTCTCAATGCCCGTTTCAGTGAGCAGAAGCTGGGCAAGGAGCATGACATGGCGGTGAAGCAGCTGACCACGTGGAAGAAGGACTTTGTGGAGCGGGTGCTGGCCGTGCAGGCGGCTGTGCAGCAGTTCAAGTCCAACGACCGCATGTCCGAGGCCGATGCCTACGTCAAACAGCTTGAAGACATCACCAAAAAGCTTGAGGACTTCAATCTCGAGGTACGTGTCTTTTTCTCAAATACATCTCAGTGTGTAAACAATGTCCTGGTCTTGCCTTTTTCTCACCCTATTTCTCACAGTACTAGGCTGCATATTGGCTCCAATTTCAATATTGATCACCACAACACTAAGCATCGGTGCTTACAAACGATAGATAACCCATTAGTATCATAAGCAAAACAGTGCATTTTTTAACAACATGAATAAAACATCTCCAACATTGTGACTTAAAAATAGCACCAAATTAATGTATCGTGATTCATGACGCCTTTTTCTGAGCTAAAACATATGCTTGACCCCAACTTTGGTAAACAAAGTAGTTAAATAGGATGAAGTTAGTTAGTTTAGTACAGTAGAACCTCTCTATTAAGACCACCCAGGGGACTTACCACAAGTAGTCTCAATAGAGAGGTGGTCTCTGTATAGAGGTCCATTTTGATCGCTTTATGAAGGTTTGGGACCATGATGAATTGTCTCATTATAGAGTTGTCTTATAGAGGTGGTCTTATTTGGAGGTTCTACTGTACTGTGACGTGATCTGTAATGGCACAAGATGTGGACAAAACTGTCAAATGGACAGTCAGTTTTATGTGTTGTGAAAGATGAAAATAGTAAATTTACACAATTACCAACATGATAAACTCATTCAAGGACAAAACATCTCCTGTTTGACCTCATCTTTGGTAAACAAAGGAGTTAATTGTTTAGTTTACAATACAGCACTTTGTTGATTCCTCAGAAAATCCGTATCAACCGTGAGGAGGCGCTGCTGGGGACGGGCGACCAGACGGCGTACAACGTGATCGGGGACATCCTGGCCGCAAAGGAGCCCTATGAGAAGCTGTGGACGGCGGCCGTCAAGTTCCACGCGTACTACGACAAGTGGATGAACGGGCCGCTACTGCAGGTCAACGCGGAGGAGGTACGTCAGGGCACACGGGTGATGAGGCTGCCATGTTGCAACATGGTGCTCACAGAGGCTTGAAAAGTCATTGAAATTCTTTTTTTTTTTTTTTTTTTTTTACAAACGATCTTGAAAATTTATTGAATTTTGCAAGGAGTGATTGAGAAATGAAATTGAAAAGTCATTGGTGATTTGATTGCTGTTGGAGCAAGGATGAAATTTCATAACCTTGTCCCTTTAAAACTGTATTTTCTGTAGTGATTTTATTTGGTGAAAGTGACTGTATAAAAAGGAGGATAATCTAGGTTATTTTTGAAAGGTAATTAGATGAAAATGATTAAATGTGGTGACAAAATATGAATCTTTTAATGCATCATGCTTTCTTGTGTGAAAAAATGTCTATTTTTGAAAATGATTCCAATGGAAAATTCTATATACATGTATGACATAATTTTTAAAAATTTTAATGCATTAGCAAAAAGTAAGTAAATATATGCTCTGTAATTTTTGTTTTGCATGTATCTCTTGCATGAAACAATATTATATATACCTGCACAGGTTCAGGATCAGTCAGGTTTTTTATTCACTAACCACTTATAATCACGACAAGTGTCACAAATCAATAAAACAGTTTAACATTGTACTAGTAATGATGTTTTTCATATATGATAATAAATTATGTGCTCTCACAAGCTTGCATGAGCAGAAAAGAATCTTTTAAATAACTTTTTATTGCTTTGAGCATGCATTGATGGACACAATTTGCGCTAATCTAAAAACACCATGAAATGTTGAGTATTAAAGTAGTTTTCAAAGGTGCACAGTTGAACCATAAGAACAAGAAGAACCAAAGCCACATATTAGTGTACATCAACATAGTCCCATCATATCTGTACATAATGTACCATTGCTTTCTCAAGTCTGTAGCCAAATGCATTGACACCCTGCTGCAGGTGTGAGATATATATGTTGCAGCAGGTCACCCCCGTACTTAGTTCATTATTTATTGTATGCATTGATCTAAGGGCCCTTCCATGTAAGGTGCTGCCAGATAAAATTGGGACCATATTAAACCTAGACCAATTAAATAAAAAAACATTGTACAAATACATTCATGGATGAAAAAGAATACACCTTAATTGACAATGCGTTTAATTTAAAATCCCAATGTATGGTCCTGTAATTACACAATGCACCTCTGATTCATGTAGAGAAAGTCATCTTTGTGAAGGCTGTTTATTTATATTTACCCTCTTGGTGTAGGTTTCATTTATATTTCCACAATGCACCCTTCAGGTAGCTTTCAAATCCTATTCACAATGCACCCCTTTGATGTGAGATTTAAGTTTCATACACAAAGCCCCTGTGCTGTAGGTGGAGGAGGAGGTGCAGCAGCTGTGGCGCACGGCGTACAAGTTGACCAAGCTGTTCGCGCACCCCGACTTCCGTGGTCCGATGCGCGCCGCAGCCTCGATCAAGGGCAAGCTGGAAAAGTTCAAGATCAACATGCCGCTGATCAACGCGCTTTGCAACCCAGGCATCAAGGATAGGCACTGGGAGATGATGAGTGCCAAGGTAACGCCTTCAACTGTGAAATGTAAATGTCAGCTTTCGTAAGTAGATGGCAGTATACAATATAGGCTAGAGAAGCAAATATTATGCATGGCTTTTGTATTTCTTGTTAGTTTCAGTCCCGTTTCTTCTTGATTATTTCTTTCTGTGTAATCAAATATGTTTTTGTTTTTCCTGAAATTGTTTTTCTTATAGAAAAGGTATAGGTAAGGACAGTTGATTTTCATGATTTGAAAGAAATTTTATAAATATAAACAGCATGAAAATTTATGTTTCTAAATATTTTGAATGAATAGTGGAATTAATAGAATAATGGTGCCATCTTTGTGAAATATATTTCCGCCTGTTTTAGAAAATGATCAGCCCGGTAAGTGCAATGACTTGTGTTTGGATTTTGTTTTAAAATTATGAAACAAATTTTCTGCACAAAATATCAAATATATAACATATTTTACAGCTGCACTTTATATGATTCTTTTTAAATCTAATATTTAAAACAATGTATTATATTTTATAAGATGCAAGTTTGATTTGAAAATTATGATAATTAACTAATAAGGTAAAATGTCATCATGGTTCGTTTTGTGAATGAAATGTAAACCATATGTTTGTACTGTGAGAAACAGTGCTGAGAATTACAGGCACATGCACTTATTTTAACCACGTTAAACACAGAAAAGCAGTACACACAAATATTATAAACGGATCCAAGGTAAAGAAAATTGTTATAAAGTTGCATTCAAGGTAAAGAAAATTGATAATTTTTATATTACTGCAGTTGTATTCATGGACTAAGGTAAAACTACACACAACTGAGTTTGTCTTAATCTTTTTTTACTAATTACATCATCTTCCCCTTAGTTTGTCTTAAACCTTTAACTACCCAAAATATATGATAATTTATCAATAACCAGACCATTTAACTCAAATTGTCACTACATAAATGTATAAGCCTACCCAAAATATATGATCCCAATAATCAATAACTACATCATTTCCACTCTCAAATCGCACTTAACTTAGATAAACTGTCCATTCCGTGTCCTAGGTCGGTTTCAACCTAAAACCAAACGCCGACACTCCGTTGATGGAGGTGCTGCAGCTGGGGTTGGAGAAGTACCTGGACGAGCTGAGCGAGATCTCGGGCCAAGCCAGCAAGGAATACGCCCTGGAGAAGGCGCTTGAGAAGATGCGCGCCGACTGGGAGAGCATCCACTTCAACTTCGTGCCCTACAAGGAGACCGGCATCAGTATCCTGTCCAGCATCGATGACATCCAGGTAACTTTGAGCAAGATAATTTAGATACTAGATGGTCTGTTAAATTCAACAAAACGTGTTAACCGTGAGAGTGTGTGCTTCAACTATGGAGACTGGCAAAAGCATGCGGCTTGAAAATATTGGCTATAGCCTGTATTTATTAGCTTCATAAATACTATTTACTGGTGTGGCAAACTAACATTGGTTTTCAGCTTTAAATTCAGTGCTATTTTTCTATTGAGCGTGAGCTGTTGGTTATCATCCTTGTGTAGTACAATTTAAGCTAGTAAAAATTACAACCTGGATTTTTATTACCTTAATTCATATACATGCTGTTACTTGATGAACATTTTAAGTTGCATACATGACTTTTTTCAGGTGTTATTAGATGACCACATTGTGAAAACAACAACTATGAAGAATTCCCCGTTCATAAAACCCTTTGAAACAGAAATCAACGCCTGGGATCACAAGCTTGTGAGTATCTGATATCTTAGATAGTTCTAATGGTGTAGGAAGGGGATCTACAGAAATTACTTATCAGTTAAGTTAACCATGATAATAACCAATCATCCAGCTTTATGGTAGATCTTCTCTAAAATGGTTATGGTAATTTGTCTTTGAATTGATTAGCCAAGAGTAAAACATGTAAGAAACTCAAAATCATCCTATTCAGTGCTGCACTTTTCACAATAGTGACTACATTCAATGACCATGGGTCACTCTTGTGACCTAGTCACCACAATACAGTAGAACCTGTATTAGGAACACCCGTGGGACCAGTGCTAGGTGGTCTCTATACAGAGGCTCATATTGGTAGCTTTGTGAAGTTTTGGGACTGTGAAAAGTGGTCTTATTATAGAAGTGGTCTCAATAGAGAGGCTTGACTGTAACTGCTCATAAAGTGACCATCACCCACGTGTTTCCCCTGCAGCGGCGCATGAAGGCGATCCTCGACTCGTGGCTCAAGGTGCAGGCGGCCTGGCTCTACCTCGAGCCCATCTTCGGCTCGGCCGACATCCGCAACCAGATCCCTGTGGAGGGCCGCATGTTCGAGGAGGTGGATGGACACTGGCAGAGCATCATGACCAATGCCATCAGGGACACAAAGGCCCTGGTGGTCACCAGCCAGGACAGGATGCTCGAGAACCTACAGCACTCAGAGGTAAGCAGAAACTAGAAGGCCTGGTGTTCTAGACTTTTTTTTGCTGATAGAGGGCTGACTGGCTAATCTAAAAACTCCAATAACCTTTCCTAAGTGGTTTTAGAATAATAGCTACATCAGATTGAATTATTTTAATTCAATTCAGTAACATCTGAATGAAAACATGGTTGAATAAAGATATGTTATTCATTTTACAGGGTATGTTGGACGACATCAATAGAGGTCTCAATGACTATCTGGAGAAAAAGCGACTTTTCTTCCCACGATTCTTCTTTTTGTCTAATGATGAACTGCTAGAAATCCTGGCTGAAACAAAGGTATTGTCTTGTCTGCCAAGATTGTTCCCTTTTATACCTACAAATCATAAACTATTTAATGACTCTTTTCATAGAGCTTAGAATAGTATGATTGAAATATGTTTATTTGTGTTATCATCCAGATTTATATTAAAGCATTTTAAAAAGAAAAATAAAAAATGAATATAAAAATATCCTGTCTTGCCATAGGACCCGCTGCGAGTGCAGCCCCACTTGAAGAAGTGTTTTGAGGGCATCGCACAGCTGTCGTTTGATGCCAACAAAGTGATCACGGCCATGGAGTCAGCTGAGAAGGAGGTCGTAACGTTCTCTCGCAAGATTGTGCCTGCTGACGCCAAGGGGCTTGTGGAAAAGTGGCTCATACAGGTTTGGTCCAGGACTCATTTGATTTGATGCATCCCATAACTTCCTTCAATCTAAAATGATTTTGATAAAAGTTACCTTGTTTTGAGCAGAATGAAATATAGTATGTACTAGTATTAGCAAAATAGTGTGTCGCGTTTGAAATGATGAGGCATACCCGGTACTCATACTATAGTTTATTTCTGGCAGTTTGTAGTTAGTATATCTGTCCTTGTATCAGGTTGAGGAGGTGATGAAGCTGAGTCTGAAGGAGATCATGCAGCAGGCTGTGGCGGCGTACAGTGGGCAGCCCAGGAACGACTGGGTGCTCCAGTGGCCTGGACAGGTCAGTGGCCAGCTTCTACCCTTATCAAGCCCAACTTTAAGGGATTTATCCAAAATCATGAACTATCAAACGTTTATTATGTAATTTAGCATGAAGAGAAATAGCTTAGTTGTGGTCTGCCTATCAATTTGACTTGGAAGTTTGAGATGAAATGGTCCTAGTGTGTGTTTATTCTGTTTGTGTTGCAACAATTGTCAGCAACTATTACAATAACAGTTGTACTGATGAAGTCCTCAATTGGTCATCAACTTATCGACTGAGTCTCCCTCTATCAGGTGGTGCTGGCATCCAGTATCACCCACTGGACGGCGGAGGTGACCCAGGCTATGGGCGTGCAGGACGGACTGCAGTACTACCTTGCCAAGTCGAACCGGCAGATCGACACCATTGTGGAGCTGGTGCGCGGAGAGCTCACCAAGATGGCGCGCATCACGCTGGGGGCGCTCATCGTCATCGACGTCCACGGTCAGTGCTTTTCTTACATTCATGTACGTGGTGGGTTCTATGTTATATTGGTGAGTTGTTCCTTGTTATTGATATGCATGGTCAGTTCTTTTCTTACATTCATGTACGTCGTGGGTTCTATATGTTATATTGGTGACTTGTTCTTTGTTAAGGACATGCACGGTGAGTTCTTAATCATTATTGATTTCCACGTTGAGTTCTTTATTATATATTGGTGGAGTTCTTTGTTGTTATTGACATACACTGTGAGGTCTTCATGGTTATTGGTGAGCTCTTCATTGTTTTTGAGTAAGTGGTTAAAGTCATCAATCATCCGATTGGATTGGTTCCACTTGGCTTTATATGTCTGTGTCCCCAAAAACAATATCCATGGACACAGTTCAGTAATCTCACAATTTACTGTTCAATATAGTTTATCTGCAGACATCACAGGCAGCAGAATGGAACTAGCGCTATGTAAAACGTAACATCTCCATTTCAGCGCGTGACGTGGTGTCAGCATTACATGAGGAAGGCGTAAAAAGCCCAGAAGACTTTGCATGGATTAGTCAGCTCAGGTGATTACATCTTCTCTTGCCTGGGGGCATTCATTATTTTTAGAGTAGGCCCTATTGCACATTTACTATAGCAAATTCTTGAATATAGATTATTATATATCTATAAATGAAAATCTTTAAAATATTTTTCAATCCATGTGTGGATGCTTGATTAAAATATAGAAAATAGAGAATAGATTTACAGATGTATTTTATATTTGGCTTTTCATGTTCCACAGCAGTATAGGCTTAGCCAGTAAATTGCTTCCAGGTGTAACAAAGACAGCAACAGACAAACTTTAGACATGATTAGGAATCATTGCCATATGAATGATTTGAAATTTAAAATGCCAAAAATTAGACTACACAAAAATTTTAAATGATAACCGGAATGAATAATTTACTTGGCAAACCATCCATCAGAATAAAGAAATTCGTTAAGTGTATTGCTCATAATCTTGTCACAGGAAATAAGAAAACTCTTGTCCTATTTTGTGCATACCAGTAATACACGGTAGAAACTTGCTGACAAAGTTTATAATGCGGGTATTCAATGTTGCCCGTGTTGCAGGTATTACTACGAGGACCAGGAAGTGATGGTCCGTATGATCACCACCACTGTGCCCTACGGCTACGAGTATCTCGGCAACACGGGCCGCCTTGTCATCACCCCGCTCACAGACAGGTGCTACAGGTGCGTACACAGATATGACAGGTGCAATCGTGAGTGCTACAGGTGCTCTAAAGACAGATATTGTAGGTGAAAGGCCTTGGTAGTTAAAAAGGCCATCAAACTATACCAATGGTGCATTGCCATATTTTTGACGAAAGGATTTAAAATGCTGATATGGATATTTCCTGGTCTTCTCAAGACCCAAGTGAATGTTGTGATTAAGTTACAGTAAAAATATCTAAATGAATTATTTGACATAAAGTGTTTAATGTCTGTTAGAACATCTTCATAATTCATGACTATGAATATAGACGTTATCATCCATGTGCTACATTGAAGGGACCAATTCTGCTGAACCAGGACCATGGCCTTTTTATTCATAATTAATGGTTGTGGATACAGTGACATTGCACTCGCCTCCTTTTCAGGACATTGATGGGTGCGATCCAGCTGAACCTGGGCGGGTCCCCCGAGGGCCCGGCCGGCACCGGCAAGACGGAGACATGCAAAGACTTGGCCAAAGCCGTGGCCAAACAGTGCGTGGTGTTCAACTGCTCTGACGGCCTCGACTACAAGGCCATGGGCAAGTTCTTCAAGGGGCTGGCTCAGGCCGGCGCATGGGCCTGCTTTGACGAGTTCAACAGGATCGAGCTTGAGGTGCGTGCTATGGTGTGATGGAGGTACCGGTGTTTTCAGGTTCTTCTCGTAATCTGAATGGGGAGATTATCTTTAAAGGTTTTCGATGTATTTGAATGGCAACAATTGGATTTTGAGGGTTGCAAAGCTAGCAAGATGAAAACAATCCCATGAAAATAATGACATGCCAGTGACCAGTGCTGTTTTCTCTAACCCCCAAACCAAGTCAGCGCCTTATTGCAATCAACTGTTGATATACCAAATAGTTAGTGTCCCCACAAGTGTCATACTCTATAAGTGCTCTTTACGAGTCAAATATTGTGCTTCTCATGTGTAAGTGCCGCCCACAGGTGCTGTCGGTGATTGCGCAGCAGGTGCAGACGATCCAGCGAGCTGTGGCCGAGCAGCTCAAGTTCTTTGTGTTTGAGGGCACGGAGCTGAGCCTCGACCCGTCCTGCACCATCTTCATCACCATGAACCCTGGATATGCGGGGCGAGCGGAGCTTCCTGACAACCTCAAGGTGAGCAACAACGTCACGGTGAGGATCATTCACCATCAATATGAGCACCAGTCAGCGTCCAATTGAGCCTCAGTCAGAGTTAACATGATTCGGTAGGCAAAGAGAGCAGAGCTTCATGACCTTTTACTGTCTAAGTCACCAACTTAAAAAAAAAGTAGATACCTTTTATAATTTATCTTAATTAACCTTGTAAATCCCATCCATTATGTAAAAGACAACGTGTTAAATGTACTAGTATGAATTTCAGACATCAATGATAATTCTGGACCACACCATGAAATAAAAATATCAACCTTGCAATGAGTAAAAAAAGCCAAGTTCAGTGTATATACCTCCTGTGACTTTCAGGTGTTGTTCCGGACAGTGGCCATGATGGTTCCGGACTATGCCATGATTGGGGAGATTTCACTGTATTCCATGGGCTTTGTGAAGGCGCGAAGTCTCGCCCACAAGATCGTCGCCACCTACACACTGTGTTCAGAACAGGTAATCGCCATGTACATGGAGGGGAAGGGGTATGACTCGTGTCAATGCAAGGCAATTCTATACAATACAACACAGAACTGATTACGCACACATAACTGCTCCTTACATCTCAAACAGTGGACATAAACCATTTGCATCATAGGCATATAATACTTATCATGTACGATCACCTCTGGTGCTTTTTCTGGCCATGGTTGTGGCTGTAGCATCACTAATGCTCAGATTAGACATGGTAATGCGTCCACACAACAACGTTCACACAACACATGATGATGTGATGCAACGTCATAGTTATCACTGGACAATCTATACACGCATTGAACCTGAATACAAACACCTACACATACCCCATACTACTGTCCAAACCAGGGCCGCAGGAAGCCAAAGTCCATTGAGGGGGCCACATTAGGCATGGGCCCTAGGGCCTAGGTGGGCCCCAGAAGCCAACAAGGTTTTGATGCTGGCATGGCCCCCCTGGCTGCTACGGCCCTGCCAAACACCCATTATAAATTGTCAATGTTGTTACATGAATGTGTATTTACATTCCAATTTAAAATGCCTAGATATTGATAGTGTCCAAATATGAGTTTGAACCCTTTACAAGTGCATGTCCATAGACTTCTGTAAACGGGTAATAAAGAGACTTGCATTCTCTTGCTGTAGCTGTCGTCGCAGCATCACTATGACTACGGGATGCGCGCGGTCAAGTCGGTGCTGACCGCGGCCGGCAACCTGAAGCTGCGCTACCCGGACACGGACGAGGATGTGCTGCTGCTCCGCTCCATCAACGACGTCAACCTGCCCAAGGTCAGCAAAGGTCGCACAGAGTACATAAGGGTCGGGGTGTGGTGGGATGATCCCACAAGGTCAGCACCGGGCTGGGGGTCACACAGAGTACATAAGGGTCAGGGTGTGGTGGTATGAGCCTACCGAGGTCAGCATGGGGCGGGGTAAAGGTCGCACAGAGTACATACGGGTCAGGGTGTGGTGGCAAGACCCCACAAAGGTCAACACAGAGCGGGCGGGGGTGAGGGGGTGAGTTGGGGGGGCAAGGTCGCACACATTATATTAGGGGCAGGGCTTGATGGGATGACCCCACCAAGGTCAACACGGAATGGGGTACACAGGCTGATCACTTACTCTTACAGGTCACTCAACCACTCTTATTGATAAGATTGTCAATTTTGAGCATTATGAGTGGATTTTTTTTTCTTATTAAAAGTAAGTATATTATTACAAGTTACGTGTCCTGCTGGTAGCACTATCCCAACTAATCCTGACCCTGGGTCACACAGATAATGGAGAGATTAGGATGTGGTGACAAGGGTGTCAAATTGAAGACACAAATTCATAGTACATGTATATTCATAGGTCATTAGGATTAGAGCAGAATCAAATTTATCGGAAAGTGTGAGGAAGATAAAAAAGGGAATAGGTACAGTCAAAGGGCAGGTCAAAATCAATGGTCAAGTTCTGCTTCTGCCAAACATGGAGAGGTAATGGGGAAGGGAAAATAATATTGTGTAAGTACAGAGTAAGATTAGATCATCCAGAGGTCATGGGGAGGACATGCCACTGTTATTGGACGAGATCAACAGGGCAGTTCATGGGGATATTATGGCAGTTCAAGCTGCTCACAGTCTCTCACCAAAAACTGTGCTCACATAAGCATAACATAATGAACTCCATCTTTGAACCATGTTTTGTGTAACCTATCATTATGCCCCTTTATTGTAAAAACATTGCTCTAACTGTCATATTTTGCCTCCACAGTTCCTGTCGCACGACATCCCACTGTTTGAAGGCATCATCTCAGACCTGTTCCCGGGTGTGGCACTTCCCACGCCCGACTACGGCGCCCTCGAGACAGCCCTTCACGAAAACATCAAACGTCAAAACCTGCAGGGGGTGCCCTGGTTCATAGAGAAGATCATACAGGTCAGTGTTAGGATGTTCTTTCTGAAATAAAAGCTATCAAAACATGAATTTTATCTAAGAATGAACTCAAGGATCGCAATATTGGTCTGTTCAACTCTCTTCTGTTTGAATGAAGATGATTATGCTTAATTTGTGTAGAATTGTTTTATAAGTAATGTCACCTGCATTGGACTTATGGCTTGCCCTCAAATTGAGGGTGATTTTAGTTTTATTGTTCTGATGGATATAAAGTGAGTGACAGTCACATGATGGACAAATCTTTTGGTAGGAAAAGTGTATCTGAATCAGAGCTAGAGAGTGTGGGGTGGGGGAATTTATAAGGTTTGCCTATCACCCATCTCCTAAAACTTTTCTTGCCTCTATCCCATCTTCCACTTTTTTTCAGGCCAAATTACGACCTTCCGAACCCTTATACCCTTAGAGATAAATGGGTTCGACAGTAGCATCAGATGAATAGTATTATGTAACTCTATGCCATGCGCATTGTTTGCAGATCTACGACATGATTCTTGTGCGTCATGGTTCTGATGATCGTGGGGACCCGATTGCTGGCAAGTCGTCTGCCCTCCGCATCCTGTCTCAGTCTCTTGGAGACATGTGCAAACAGGTAGGGGCAAAAGTAAATGAGCTTATTTAAAGTCACATTTCACAGTTTGTTGTGCTCTAGTGACTTTACATCTACATCAGGTCATTGGCATCCTTGTCTCACTATATCTCAACTCCCTGGGGAGCATCCAGTGCACAAGATGGTGCCGATAGTCACTTCCTGTTGTCACGTCACTGCTTTCATTACAATATTGTATACACTGCACATGAACATGGCTAAAATAAAATACCATACTTGTACTAAAAACATAACACTCTAATCTTGCAGAATTGTCAGTACATGTGTACCCGCAAAATCTGTAAATGTATCTGTGTGCTCTACAGGGCCTAATGGAGGAGAACCATGTGATCTACCGCATCATCAACCCAAAGGCGGTCACCATGGGCCAGCTGTATGGCCGCTTCGACCCCGTGTCACACGAGTGGTCAGACGGTCAGTAATTATTGGATTTCACTGTAACAACCTCCTAGCTACAGCAAGGCTAATATCATTGCCAAATTTTCATGTTAACTTGATGAAATCAATCATATCTGAAAGTTTAAAAACCTTCTAAAGACCTTAACATCTCTTTCTATATGTGACCGCGCTGTGAGCAACATGTGACCTTGTATTACATTATTACTTTGATGAGGAGTAAATTGCAACCACGAAACCTATAAAAATCTGTTGAGATGGAGTAAGTGCTTGTGTGAAGTGACTGTGGCGTTTCGATTCAATGTCTCATAAGTAATGAGACATTGCCATGAGTAACTTAAAAGCCAACTGAGACAGCACCATGAGATTTTATCTGATAATCTTTTCATTTGGGGGCAAGTTGCGTGTAGTTCAGAACACCTTGAGTGGTCACCGGCTCATTGTGCGCAATGTGCTATATTTATTCTAATCTTTAGATGAACCATTATCAAAATAAGTTTGCATTATAATGCAATATGTGTACGTTATTAACATTATGTTGAAGTATAAGTTAATTTACATTATGACTGTATTTTTGCAGGTGTTCTGGCCAACACGTTTCGAGAGTTTGCTTCAAGTACAACGGAGGACAGGAAATGGATCATCTTCGATGGTCCCGTGGATGCTGTGTGGATCGAAAACATGAATACTGTGCTTGACGACAACAAAAAGGTGGGATCAGTCGTTGATGTATATCGTTATATTGGAAATTATATATGTTTCGAATACTGAGGTTTCAAATGATCTTGCATTAAAATATGTCATTGACAATAACAAAAGAGTAGATGAGTTCAATAGCAAAAATGCAATCTTTGGGCTTTTAAATGATATACATGTTGATATGATTAAAAATAGTTTATATGCATTAAGAACTCCTGTCTTAAACAATGTGCCATGCTTTCAGAAACTATAAAGAATATTCAGAAATCATCATCCAGGTTGCACTCCCAGATGACTTTGATCTTCAGGATATGTGCCGTTTAAAGACTAGTGTTGTCCTGCTGTTCTAGATAACTAGATAAAATGAACCCTTCAATGAAATACAGCAGTCCCATTTCTAGCTTTTCATCCCAGATGTACACGATCATCAGGCCTATCAGCTTGAATTTATAAATATATATTCCATCTCAAATATCAGTGATATTATACCACCACACCTCGTATCCTCTTTCCAGCTGTGCCTGATGTCCGGCGAGATCATCCAGATGTCTCCGCAGATGAACATGATCTTCGAGCCTCAGGACCTGGAGCAGGCGTCTCCAGCCACCGTGTCCCGCTGCGGCATGATCTACATGGAGCCCGCCCAGCTCAGCTGGCAGCCGCTCGTCACCTCGTGGATGGCCGCCTCCCTGCCTGACTTCATGACTGAGGACATGAAGGCAACAGTCCAGGTGAGGTCAGGGCTCGGAGATTAGGGGGTCATGTGGAGATGTCAGAAGGAAGTCTCTGTGGGTAAGAGTTGAGGGGGAGATTAGTGGCCATAGAGATGTCAGAAGGTAGTTGCTGTGAGTAAGAGGTGAGAGGGAGGTCCCATTGTTACAGATAGTGTGTGTTGGTGATGTGTTCTGCATATTCGTTCAGAATGTACAATAATGGAAAACAACTGTCAGATGTATATGTTATTGATGATTGAACCTGCTCCTGGCTGTCAGCAAGGCCAGTGTTCACATTTATGATTTAGCTACATTCCGGGTAACATCTTTGGTCTAAATTAAGTGAGCGTCATTTTGAAGAGGTGTTTGTAGAGAATATGAAAATGTTACAGTGTTCTGAATAGACATTGTGTGATTGGTTAGACAATGATGATTAGAACTGTTGTAGATGCTGTTTGAATGGCTGCTGCCTCCAAGCCTTAACTATGTGAGCAAGTACTGCAAGCACTTTGTCAAGTGCCACCCGCTGCATCTTACCGCGTCCATGCTCAAACTCTACTCTGCCATGCTTGAAGAGGTCAAGTAAGTGCAATTGGGTCAAATTTGTGAAACAAGGCTAACAAATACATATGCATCAGATAAGTTTTCTTAGCTATGTTGGATGGTGACAAGTGAAGGTTTTTGCCATAATCATTTGCCATACTTAATTAGAGTTAAGGCCAAAAATATACATAATGGAGATCAAATCTTGAAATGTATTAAATATGGGAAAATGTGTTTGCTTGTAAAACTATTAAAACTGCCTCAATTTCAAAATAACATCCTTGCTAGAATGGACAGACTTCAGGCATCATATTATCAGAGAAACTAACTTAGATATGCATAGCTATAATTGATGGTACTATTAGTTGTTGAAAGTCCACATCTCAACTTTTTGAAATAAAGTAGCTACATGTAGATCATAGATAAGATAGATTCCATGACACTAGTCTTGCTTGATGAGAAGTGCATTGCTATAATTGATAATACTATTTGTTATTGAAAGTCCAGGTCTTAACTGAATGAAATAAAGTAACTAGATCATTGATAAAATAACAAAAAAAATTGGTTGGCCCTTGTTTTTGCAGGTCACTGGGCGAGGAGGAGGAAGACGATGACATCATGATGGGGGAGGAGCCGGAGGAAGAGGAGGGCGGGGAGGTGAAGCCGGCCGCCTCGCTCAGTGAGCAGAAGATCCGCGAGGAGCGCTCAAACATGATGGTCGCTCATTTCCTCTTCTCTCTCGTGTGGTCCATTGGTATGTCACTTATCAGGCCTCACGCTTCATGTCGTTAGAACAAATGGTGGTTTGGATGGGATTGGAGATTTCCAGGGGCAGCGTTAACTATATTACTTGCGGAAAATGTATCTTAGTAGCACCTGCCTGTGGTAAAGTTATAGCTTGTGTCCTAAATTCATACAAAATCTTTTTATTGAGATTACACATCACATAACATGATATACACTTTAGAGTGTGAAGTGAAAGCCTAATACACACCCAAAAAAATGTAGATGTTCTTTTTTATAAGTACTTGTATCACTAAGCGTTAGTTAACCAATCAAACACAAATCAAGCGGCTTCTTTTTCTACTCCATCTCCATTCTAGGTGGTACATTAGATGGAGTGTCGCGCTTGAAGTTTGATGAGTTTTTCCGAGGTCTCTGTGAGATGGATCATAATGGAAAATATCCCAGGTATGCTTCAGACACTGAGAGACTGGAAAATCTTATGCACCCATTTGTCATAGTATTTGTTAAGTGCATTAGTTGAAGTCTTTTCACAAAATTTGTTTTAGCTCTGTAAAAACCATGCTATGTGCAAGTAATTTTTGTTACTGATAGCGGCCTTTTTGTGCCAAAACTTTCTTCAAATCTGATAGCAAGTGTTATATTTTGCGAAAATGTTAAATAAGTATCCTCTCGAATTATGATTATTTATTCATACATTTTGTAAGATAATTTTTATGTGTGGGCACATGCATATTGATAGCATAATAGCTCATTCAAATTGACTTACCGGGTAATCAACCCCAATGAAACTTGAATACAATATTGTTTATTATTGAGGTGATTGACAATTGAAAATTTTCATAGCAATTTTGAAAGAAAGACTGAATCTTGTATGAGCAGCAAATAAATCAATTATATTCATAGGGCAAATATATTATTTTAGATATTTCAAACTTCCTTTAAATTAATTCATTTAAGACTAGGAGGCAAAGTAATGACTTTTATCACTGTACATCAGGCCCAAGGACCTCAAATTTGCGAGGCAGTTGCTGTTCCCAAAGAAAGGAAACGTGTTTGAATTTCTTTACCGATACAACATATCATATGCCTCGTGGACAACATGGAGTAACTTACTGGAAAAGCCAGACTTTGGGGATGGTGCTCAGGTTTGATTATACTCAGCAAAATGACGTGTGAAGATATGTGTTTTTCTTGTAGGATTTGCAGTGTTTTTTTCTAATCAATCCCAATCCTTGACTTTTCCACCTCTTATAACTTTAACTTTTAGACTGTTGGCACAATGCTATGATATTTATAAAGTATCTGTAGCATTTGTGTCCTAAATAAAATGATAATCTGATTTATTTTGCAGTGTCTTAGCATTTAACTTGTGTCGTGATTTTGCTTTATCCTTATTTTCATTTCAATGTTAACCAGATTTACAAATAGTCATTATATCAGTATGCTTTATGTTTTGAAAACAGGATCATTTACACTAAAAGCAGCAAAACATAAAAATACTTGAAAAGTCACATTATTACAAGTAATCACAGGGCCACAGACAGGACCTGTAAAAATTTTGAGTGACTTGTCCTATGGATGAGTATTCTTAATCAAGACAGACATCAGTTTCAATTGAATTTTCATGTAGTTTGTTGATTTGAACGTATAAATCTTAGCTAGGTCAGGTATATTTTTCATGATACCTGTCCCATGGACAAGTATGAATTTTCTCCTATTCGTGGCCCTGTAATCGCAACCACAAATTCACTAACAAGACAATGCCAAAACTGGACCTGACTGCCCTAAGAAATCCTCCTTTTTGCCCGACCAACCATCTAAACATCTCTGCGACTATTTCATCCAGACCGAAGAGCCTTAAGTTTCCGCGGGTGAATCTGATCCCCAAGAAGGGCCTGATCTATGACCACATTTACCAGCACCGCTCATTCGGCTCTTGGGACTCGTGGGCCGCCATGGTGACCAGAGTAGACATCGGGGCCAAGGCCAAGGTTTGGTGGTTTCCATAGCGATGGCAACCTGTACATGTTGTAAAGCTGTCAGCTTGTCCTTACTTTTCCTCATTTTTCTTTTTCCGTTTCATCTGGTACAGTTACGATGGAAGGCGGTCATTATGATTGTTATGACTTGAGTATGTTGTAAGCCACAAGCTCTGCTTTTCTTTGACCTTTCTCTATAATGGAATCATCATCTTTCTCTATCTTGAGATAACTGTATGAGGTTGAGGCCAGCTGTTTATGGGATTGCGTTTTGGCTAGATTTTTATTTGTGGCCTAACTGTTGAATCACCAATTATAACATTGGTGATCAAACTTTTTCTGCCAGTAGTAAAAATCTAGTACACAGCATATAAATATGCTCGAGCTTGGACACCGTCACAATTTCACTTACTTCTTTTGCATGGCATCGGATTAAAAAATATTTTTTGCAGATTTTCTTTTTAAAGTTGTCTATTCTTGCTTCAATGTACAATGTTATATTTGATTCCATCTTTGTGAATAAGCTTTGCTTGCCCTCAAATTGTACAATTCACAAATTCAATTACCTATTTTTAATTGAAATCTATAAACGGAATTATCTACATTTACCATTGATGATTATAACCCAATATTTGTTGCAACACATAATGTCTTCAAAGGTAAATTGTTTTCCATAAATGACTTATGATATCTAATAATAATTATGATAGCACATGATGTTTACAATCAAATCACAAAAATAACTTTAAACTTCAAAGAGTGTACGTTTATCCATTATTCATGATTTAGAGAGTAGTTATAAATACTATCGGAACCTGTCATGTAGTGGTTTCTGCTGTCACATTACTGCCGCC
This sequence comes from Streblospio benedicti, assembly GCA_019095985.1. Lineage (NCBI taxonomy): Eukaryota > Metazoa > Annelida > Polychaeta > Spionida > Spionidae > Streblospio > Streblospio benedicti. The sequence continues at coordinate 30,866,501 of CM032663.1, read as the reverse complement.
ATCTTGGAGGTCATGGTACTGGCTGATGTTTTCATTCGGCCTGTGAATAAAGATGTTGCAACAACATCGAAAGTTGCTGACTACTACATGACAGTTTCCAATAGGTATCTATAAAATCTCTCTGAATTTTAAACTTGTACAAAACTGTGTTTGTAATGTCTTATTTCTGATGAATAATAAGTGGTTTATTTTTTCTGCGTTTCCTCTGATGTGATGATGTGCGTAACAGAGCATAAAGGTAATAATGATGTCATGTCTTACGAATTCACAATTAATATTATTACTATTACTTTGATAGAGCAGTGATCCTGTTTTGTATGTATGTAAGCCTTAATCCGTGTTGCCATCCTAAACAGGCTGCTTTAGAAAATTATCACAGCTTTGTGAATGTTATTTTCCAATGAATGTGATTTGAAACATAATAGCGGTCATTTATAGGATATGTGAGATCATATACTATAGTCTGGTAAATATTGTATGCTCCCCAGGGAGTTGAAAGAAATAAGTAATATAGAATCAAGTCTTAAGAATGTACTGTAGTATGATGGATTGGAACTCTACATCTATACAACCATATTTACATGTACTAGAAAAGCTCATTCCGTGTACATGTAGTTGTCCATTTAATTGACACACAGTGTATGTAGTAGACAGATAGAAGGCTATAGGTTTGAATCTTTCTTATCGTGCTTAATTCTACATTGCTCTATCAAACTAGCCACTAAGGAAATTTTTATTGCTCATAATTTGAATAATACATTTCTACCCGTGATGTATTTCTAAAGTATTAATGTCGGTTTATTATTTTTAAGCCCATCAATCTAATGTACGATAGTGAGATAAAGGTACATGTAAGCTGCATGTTTCAACCATATGATTATTGTAATCTTCACCATCATTTTTGAAATGCATGATAATTGAACGGCTTTAGCAAACAAATTTTTATATATTTACACTGAGAACAACATTGTAATCGATATTACGATGTAAATGCGTTTGAGGAAGTCCTTTTGTATTATCTTTTTTCCTTATTTTACTTATGTTGATACTAACATAATTTGAGTTGGTCATGTGTTTTGTTTATTTAACTAAAAATTCAATGTTTGGTTTGCTTTTGTCACTCAACCACCACCCATTTTGCATTTGGATTTTGAGTTTTTTAAATAGAAGTGAATTTTTATTGCTTAAGCAAACCAATTTTGTTTTTGATTCATAATGTCAGCGTATTTCTATAAAAAGGATTGAACGAAAATGTTTTTACATACAATGTATTAAATATCAGAATTTGATTTTTGTAAATGCCAAGTAACTACAGGCTATTATATTATGATATATTAGCCACGATTTTCGCAGATGATTATTTGTTCTAATGCTGCGTTCACGTGTTCTTCTGACCTTGTAAAGATACGAGCTTCACATAACGGACATTGCCAGTCGTAAATCATGATATTTCCCAGTCAGAAGGTCGGTAGATACGACTGGGAGTGCCCATTCAAGTGAATTTACCATATGGGAAGCTCGTATTTTGGATTTGGGAAAAAGCACTCAAACGCATCTATGAAATGTGCAGTGCACATTTTTCTCTGTATCATTTCATCAGCATTGACAATTTGGATGAAGTGAAATCTCAATCCTTAAGTAGAAATGTGCTATGGATGTTGTGGTTTTAACGTCTAACTCGTGTTGCCTTATTTCCCTGTGCTTTGCCGACCCGCCACACTCCTCCTTGCACAGAATGAGCAGGAACTGAAACAGTTGGTAAGATACCACATGTAGCACTGTTAGTCAGCATGGTTGTTAATGAGTTTTTTTAGTTATAAACAAGAACATTGTACTACATAATTTGCATATCAGAAATAAATAAAAGAGTAGTTAGACCTTTTTTAGGAAAACAACAGAGAAATATATATTACAGATTTTTCAGCTTGCTTGAAGCTTTAAAATGTGATAAAGTGTTTTTATAAGAGAACAGTCATTGAAAAATTTAGAATTTAAAATTGCCAATGTCAATACAAATGTAGTATATTTTAGACTCAAAGTTAAAATATACAACCATCAAAGCTGAGGATCCAAATGCCGAACATTCTAACTGATAATATTTTTTAACATGAGCAGGGCCTTTACACAGTGTCTTTTTCAATAGGGAACTTGAGACTTTATTTGATGAAATTAGATAAATGGGGTCCTTTTTTATGGTGATCTGTGTTAAATGGGTCATCTACATTGTAAATGCCAATTAGATGTTCTGCCCCAAAGTCAATTATGATGACATAATGTACTCTTGATGTTGTGTGGTGCAGGTAAATGAGCTCATCATCAACACAGTGGACACGGAGAGACAGAGGTATTTCCTCCAGAAGTTTGTACCCGCTGGACTCCCCATTCTGTTTGTGGGACCAACTGGTAAGCCACATTAGAAGATGCTTTTCGCATAATGTTTGCCAATAAGCGTGTGCTATTCTACGTTAGAATGAAGTTAATTTTCAGGTATTGTATCTGGGATTTTGATTCAATTGAATGTTTTGATATTCGGATTAAATGTCAGTAATTTGAAATATGAAGTGGCCATTGTTTGAGAGGACATCCAAACTGACTCATGACTCATTATGTTAATATTTATAATCAGGTGTCAGCAATATGTTGTATATAAACCGTTGCTGTGTAGGCACTGGTAAGTCGGCCATTACCAACAACTTCCTGCTGCATCTGCCCAAAGACAAGTTCATCATCAACAACATTGTGTTCTCGGCTCGCACCACGTCCAACCAGACACAGGACATCATCTTCTCAAAACTCGACAGGTCAGCATCCACCATGCAATAGTTATTCATAGTCTTTGCCGATGGTATGTTAGTTGTGTCAGTATAAATAGGTGACAAATACAATTAACAAAAGTTCTGAAAGATAGATCTAGGTAAATAAATTTTAAAAAGCTATTGTGATGAACTGCTGTTTTACTTCTTGTACATATAATGAGTTTACGCATCAACAAATAGTACCATCATAAAAACAATATTCCTGCTGCTACTGCTGCTAGTACTGCTGCTCTTGCTGCTGCTCTTGCTGACCACAGGGTGTAGAAGCTGCGGCTGAGACAGTCAATAACTTACCTTTTGTACGGTAGGCGTGGCAAGGGCAAGTACGGCCCGGCACCAGGCAAAAAGTTGTGCTGCTTCGTGGATGATCTCAACATGCCTGCGAAGGAGAAGTACGGTGCACAGCCGCCCATCGAGATCCTCCGCCAGTGGATTGACCAGGGATACTGGTTTGACAGGTATGGTGCTTATAATACACTATATAGAGCCGGAATGGCACTTATAACACTGTAAATGGAGCGGGTATGATGCTTACCAGTATACTACTGTAAACTGAGTAGGTATGGTGATTATCCTATTTGCAATGCTGATTAATGATACTGGTTTGACAGGTTCCGGTACAAAGATTGTAGTGCTTTAGGTTGAGGATGAATAGGTTGTACTGTGACAAGAACCAGGGTAATTGGTTTGATAATTTTGTGATATTATAGCACAGTATTAAATGTTAACGGGATGATTCCTGCGGATCAACTCTACCCACTTTTGCAACATTAGGAGAATCAGACAACATAAAATCTTACTAGTGGTAAGTAATGCAGGTTAAAACAAGATAAAGAGTATGAGGATAACGATTTGATTTTTCGGAATATACCATGAGATTGGAGTATACCACAAGATTGGATTTGAATATTTAGATGGTTTTCAGTAATGAGACACTTTTGTTAAATTCCAGCTATTTTCAACAATGATATAATTTGATGATGGTTTGAAAATTACATGTTCTTGATTGAAATTGCAACATATGGAGTTTTTTGGACATTGGCTGGACCTGCAAAGAGTAATATAAACAATCAGCCAAAGACGATTTGAAGTCCCAGGTGTAATTGTATTTCAAAGTACTAGTACTGTCCATGATATTTGTTGGTATGAAATCTGAGAGAATTTGATAACCCACTGGTTTATTGTATATATCAGGTTTGCAAATATATATATTTTTACATGTGTTTTTTCTGCATGATGCAAGCCAATGGCGCGTTCAGTTTTCCCCTTCATGTTTTCCCCATAAATTTTCTGTTTTGACAGTCACAGGTTGAAAGTTGTACTGAAGCTGCTGCAAAATTGCCACTGTTGCAAAATCTTCCCCGTGTTTAAAGCATGATTATAGTTTTATTTGCATTATAAAGCATACTTTATACACGGGGAACATTTTGTACCTGAAAGTTTTGCAGCATCTACATGTAGTTAGGAAAGTTTGTGAATTAGGAAGAAATGTGCATTCTAGTCTAGCTGATGATATAAATTGTTTTACCGTAGTGCTGCATAAACATATGTGCATATTGTTTTATGGTAGTCCTTGCCTAATTGTTCTCAAATAATTGGCCATGATATTTTGTATTTATTATGTAAAAAGAACATTTCTGATCAAGATAAGATAAGAGCTTTATAATGACATTGTGACTGTTAATGTGCTGACAGCAAGTTCATGGCGTAACATTTTCTATCGTAACTAAAAAATGCTACTGAATATCAAAATAAAAATTGTAGGAATGATTAAAACAGCAATCAATGAATGAATATTCGATTCATCCTGAGTTCCATTACTCATGATTTAAAGAATATTTTTAGATACCTATTGAAACCATAGATTTTGCTCTATGGCAAAGCATTCGTTGTTTTCTTATGTGACCAATTCCTGGTCGTAGGTGTTTTCGGCCCAGATGAAGCTATTATCAAGTGTCAACCCCTGCGTCACATGTCACGTGATCACACACCCGCTAGGTGATAACATTGACATGTGACCATATAAATGTACGGAAAAGTGGCTGCTTTTGAGGTGATATTTCTACTCTGTTCTGTTGTAAATTGTTTTGAATCAAAACTCATTTCATATTCATAATTGTATATGATACTAGACGTTTTTTGTAACAAAGGCTGTTAATAAAAGTTTCCTGGGGCTTTAACATAGCCAACCTTAATTCAGGAAATACCATGCCTTGCCAAACAATAACGTGAATCACTGTACGCCAAACGCTGCTTTTCCTTTGTTAAGAAATACGCTACACGTTCCAGACGTTTTCTTGTTTACGTCAATACAGGCACACATGTGTTTGTTGTCACTGTGTTGACCCATGTAAACAGGAAACGGAAGTGAGGATTTTCTAAAAGAATTGAGAAAACAGCGAAAGCCTCGCCGTAGAGCAAAACTGCTTAGGTGTGGCACTGCTTAGGTGTGAGCAGCCCGTTACATGCAGGATGTTAAATTGGTATTCTCATTACTTGTTTCAATAATTATTTTGAATTTTTTTTACTGTCCTGCTGTATGTGTTATCCTTGGTGCCCACAATCACAGTTTGAGTTGTTTGAGGCTATTCACAGATACAGCTAAGTTAGAAAGAAATCATTTATTAGTATTTAACTTTTGGTCAAGGATTACCAAGTACATGTAGTACCTTTTCTATGACTGTGTTTGTTTTTTACTGGAATTGCTTGGTTTTTCATAATCTGAAACAATTTTTAATCAAAAAAATAAATAAAATAAAACTGGGTCTTTGAAACAACTTTAGCTGCATTCTCTGGCACATTGATTGTTTTTTGGAATGCTGAATGAAAACATGTGATGTGGTTTTGGAAAATGAACAATTTTGAGAGCTTTATAGTTTTATTTAAAAAGTGCATGCATACATGCCCTAGTTTATAGATATTCTGATAACAAATTCAACTGACTTTAAATTTGTTTATTGTTCATGCATAGAAAATATCCAAGGTATGTAATACCACTTTTTTATGATTTACAAAAATGAAATATATGTGTATAGGAAAGTCTATGGCAGAGAAATTCATCAGGACCTCAATGATCGATAATAATATTTTTAAAACTATTTATATATAATACTTGCCGATAATTTGACATACTATTATTATTTGGTTTGGCAATGTCATTATGTGAAGTAGAATTTTTAAAACGATAATCCATCATTAGTTTTACTCAAATAGCCTTGGTTAAATAGTAATATTGAAAAATTAAAATGTGAATTAGTTTGTTTATGTGGCTGCTGTTTTCTCCATTTTAATTTTATAGTCAATATTTGGTTGCATAGCTATAATATTGCATTTAGGTTCTTAAAATAGGTGTTCTTTAATTGTCATTGTCAAAAAATACATAGGCACAATATCAAATCTGTCAAATTAGTCCTATGTAATTGTCTTTTCTCCAAAATTTTGTGAGCAACCACAATATCTGAAATTTAGACAGTTTTGAGCAACCACTAAATAATGGCAGATCTACAGGCTGTCCAGAAATTATCACTTTCACTGTTACTAATACAATTCAGTATATGTCCCATATATCTAGTATCAATAATAATATCGGGATGTAAACCATAAATAAATATACTATACTCTTTACAAACACACTATATTCAAATCTATAACCACCACCATAAGATACTACAGTATTACCGGCTTAAGTACTAGAAACACCTCAGAATTACTGAAGCGTAGGTGCATGAAAGGCTAATCCAGGTAGAGTTTCCCAGCAGGCACATCAACGTTGTTACAACGTTAAATCCAACATTGAAACCATAGTCTAATTAATTAATGATGGCTTTGCCCATATATAAATAGTTCTTTGCACTAACTTGTTAAAAAAGATAATGCTAGCCATATTTGTAATAATATAACATCGACATTTGCAGGGTTGCATAATGAACAAAAACATTAGACCAATGCTGATATACACTCTAAATTAAGACTGTTTATATCAGTATTTTCTTTAAACTGTAAAGAATAGCTATAAACTTGTATTTTTGTTATGCCTATTCATCACTTGACCATGACTCAGAACGACAATGACAGATTTTGTCATAGTTACACAGTCGTTTTGAGTCGTCCACAGTTGTAAGGTCTATGGAATGGTGGGTCAAGTACTGCTATATCAAACTTGAATATAGAAAAGAAATCTTGAGAGTTATTCAAAATTTCTACTTTTCAGAGAATATCATTATATTCCTTTAACTTTTCATGCGCATGTTTTTTCGGTATAACGACTAGGTCACGACAAATTTCACATTTTTGGTGGGAAAAAATTTCTCCCGATTTCATGGTCGCCATAGGTTACGACTTGGTAAAGACTGGTGAAGACTAAATCTCAGAAATTGGGGACCTGCCACGGCGACTGCTTCCGACTTGGTGACGACTTGAGGAAGACTTGTTTAGGACCACATCCCGACATGGTGAAGACCTGTTGAAGACTAGGTTGAGACTTGGTTGCGACATAGCCCGATGATGGCGATGTGGTTAAGACCTGGTAAAGACCTGGTAAAGACCTGGTAAAGGTTAAGAAGACTTGATTGTGAATAGGTCTCGAGTAAGTAGAGACTTGAGGAAAATTTGGTCGTGATCTTGGGTCAAAATGGTTTAAAAGCAGTACCCCATCCCTTGTACCAGCTCCCGTTAGTATTCAGGTCTGTGACGGATTAAAGACACCCCCATCACCTTCCTCCCATTGTCATATGTGAAAGTCACATACACACTACATGTATATGGCAATGATTGATCCCTCTCATATCCCTCGCCCAGCACCTGCTACCCCTGGTATACACGTGTGGAACAGATTAAGTATTACACCCTCCACTACTCTTTCTTCCACCGCCACCATCCCCCTCTTCTCTCCCCAACCCTCTCTACCTCAGCGGCCGCCAGAGACCTTGACCTGGGGTGACCCGGTGCACCTGGTTGTGGTCAGGCCCTGGGTCGGCTTATCAAAGGAATGATTAGGCGGCGTGACCTGAACTGACCGAGGGGTAATGTGACGTGGTGAAAGTAAGGCAGAGGTTAATTGGTCAGCTAGTTTGCATAGGGTTGAAGTCTGGTGCGGCCACGTGGGAAGCAGGAAGCAGAGGAGACAAAAGGCAAGATGAAAGGAGAGGGTGGGAAGAGGTGGGCGTTTAAACTGTTACCAGACAGGGTTGGACCTGTAAACTGCCTGTGGCAGCGGCAGCCAGGGTGCGGTCAGTGCCTAAAGTGAGGTAGGCGGAGCTTAATGTTCTTGGTGGTGCTACCACTATCATGTAATCTCCCAGTGCTGGGCGTGCAATCTTAAAAATCTGGGTGTCTGACGCACGGGGGCGGGTGTTATCGCTGGTCACAGGCCACGCTGGGCATGTGCAGGGCGGGCGTCGGCTGAGGTGAGGGCAGGCAGGACTGTTGACTGTCTTGGCTGCGTGTGTGTATATACTCCAGGAAGGTGGAAAAGCACCCGCCACCGTGAGCCTGGATGTCCCGCTGTGTAGCTCCTGATGATCAGGGATGTGGGACAGGGGAAAGGATGGGGAGGGAGGAGCATTTCATGTGTTACGGATCTCATCTGTTTCAACCCGAGCAACACTGGGTAAACATCTAGTAATTGTATATATTTATATTTGTAAGTTTATCACATATCCTATGTACTTTTATTAAAAAGTGTTCACTCGATAAACCTTTGTCATTCTATGTCTTACATGTGATTATCTCACTTGGGTAGCATCATAGGGGTTTCCTCATCGATAGCTTTGTGTAAAATGGACCAAACTCTAGACTTTTCCGTTGCTACCACGTCGTTATCAGGTCGCAATCAGGTGAAACAATTTTGTATTGATTTTTTGAGTCGCCAGCAAACCACAGCGACTTTTTTAGTTCAGCTGCATGCTGCCGGCGACTTTTTTAGAAGACTAGATAACAACTTGCTGCCGACTATGGAGACTAGATAGCGACTTGGTAAAGACATGATACTGACTTGATGGCGACCACCAAAAAATGACGAATTGTTATCTAGTTTTCGTCCAGGTCCCGACCATGGAATGGGGGGGGGGGTAACAATTTCCCAAACTTCCTCTAGCTATTACCAGATATTTTAAAAGTGTAGCATAGTTTGTGAATGAACAATTATCAAAATGTCTTTGATTTCCATAGTTATGGGTTAGAAAAATTAACAACTTGCTCCATTAAGATGATCCAATTTTTTATATTTCTAATAATATAAAATGCCAGAAATATTTTTGCATAGTCAGCAAATGATATATTACATTGATAGTTGCAGGGTTGCATTATGAACAAAAAACATTATATCAATGAAATACTAGTTATACAGACTTGATATTGAAAAATGGAAATGTTTATATTAGTATTTTTTAACTCTGAAGTAAAATAGTCATAAAGTTGGGAAAAAATTTTGTTATGCCATAAAATTCAGAAAATTTTGCATCTAATGATATATTACATTGATAGTTGCAGGGTTTAAAAAACAAGATGGAAAAAATATGCCATTTTTTTTGAAGAATAGTCATAAAGTTATGATTTTGTTATGCCCATTCAATTTCATCAATTCACGTATGGAGTTCAAACAAGATGGAAAATATGCCATTTAGAATATATTATATAATATTTACAAATTCATTACAATTAATTTTAATTACAATTTTAATTCGTATCAGATAATAAACCACCATATTTTGAAGACAGATATTTTATCTGTTGAGTGTTGTTCGGGAGCTTAATTTACCGCACACGGGGTGTTGGTTATTTGTGGGGGTGGGCGTCACCCAATTTTCATATTGAATATGGTGGGTGGGGATTAGGGAATGATCACTCAATTTTCTAACAATGTGGTAGGCCTACTCAGATTTTTTTTTAAATGACACAAATATTATACTAAACAATGTTCATCTTTCATAAAACAGTTTTAATATTCTTTGCATAAAATCATCATTTAGAAGTCACAAATCAACACATTCAATATGAATAAAAAATAAGATCTTTGATTGCTCGCACTGAAATAAAACTTTCCTATACAACCATATACAATCTAAGGCCGTAGTAACTTGATCCTCAAGATGATGGAAAAGTTGTTGGTCATAAAATTTTCCTCTTGGTTCATGAGAATAATGGGGGAAAAACAACAGTCTGTAGCGATAAGGAAGAGTGAAAAAATAACATTTGTTTTTAAAAAATGATGGAGGGGGAGTGAAAAATATATGTCATAACATACATTTCATCATGAAATAAAGTTCAATCTCGTATATAGATATCAGCTGGTAGATAGCTACTGGTAGATATGCATTCATATGTATTTCAATTGAATGTCGCATTTGTCAATTGTCATTCTCGAATATAGGAATGCATACTGGTAATCCATTAGAAATCTTATTCAAATAATCTATTACAAATTTAATACTTGCCAGAAAATAGGGGTGGGTGTGACAGTTTTTTAAAATTTCTAGTTTTCAGAGGATATGAGAGAGGATATAGACCCTTTTTTTTTCACATGCATGCATTTTAGGTACCTCTAGAACCTCTCTAATAGGACCACCTTTGGGCCCAGAGTTATGTGATTTCAATAGAGAGGTGGTCTCTATACTGAGGTTCATTTTGGTAGCTTTATGAAGGTTTGGTATTGTGAAAAGTGGTCTTATTATAGGGGTGGTCTCAATAGAGAGGTGGTCTTAATTGGAGGTTCTACTGTAATTATGTAATGTGGTGTGTAGGAAGTACATATTAGCGGCATGTATTGTTGGTGTCCACAGGAAGGACACATCCGCCCTGTACCTGGAGGACATTATCATGCTGGCAGCCATGGGTCCCCCAGGGGCGGCCGCAACCACGTCACCCACCGCTTCCTGCGCCACTTCAACGTCATCAGCATCGACTCATTTGATGAGGAGACCATGAAGAACATCTTCGCGCCAATAGTTGACTGGCACTTTGACAAGGGCTTTGAGGTCGGCCTCAAGAGATACTCGCGGGTAAGGCAGCGTGGGCCATGAGGTGCTTGGTTTGAAGGTGTTGACTTTGAAATAATGTCGCCTTATAGGCTACAAGTTTGAAGTTTTAATAACAATAATAATTTGTTTCATACCTTTGTCGGTAAGCGGACAGAGATTTTTTTTTTAGCAAATGCGCTCATTAACTATATTTTCAAAAAAAATATATATATATATGATTAAATTGAAATAATGGAACAATGAGGGATGGTTTTGTTTGGATATTTTATACTAAGCAAAAAGCTCAAAATGGTCTCAGTCCTTTGAATATACCTGTAAATGAGTAAAATGTTACACGGTTGACTATTGTAGATCATCATCTCGGCGACTATCGAGATCTACCAGAAAGCCATCACCAATTTCCTGCCCACGCCGTCCAAGTCGCACTATATCTTCAATCTGCGTGACTTCTCACGTGTTGTGCAGGTATGAGGCTACAGCAGTATACAGACATCATTCATGAATACCAGTATAAACTTTTAATGGTTGAAAGGATGTATTGTTATTAGAAAAAAAAAAAAAAGCACACGTCAGTTGAAGCCTGTGTGATGAGGTGGGACACTACAAAGCACTTGTTAGCAAAACCATTAAATAAAAACTTTATTGATCAAATCGATTTAAGCTGCCAGAATACTGTCTCTGTCTGTTCACATGTAGCATGCAAAGTTAGCTGATGCATGTTTTCCCTAATCCAGGACATTCTTCTGACTTGATAATATCAACTTACTGGTCAGGTGGTCATGCACACAGTTTTAGACACTTTGATTACCTAGACTCATACACAATTACACATGGCTGAGCTACCATAATTACCATGCCTCTCACACAGAATAGTCCATCATAAATTTGTATATCTTTGTGAAGGCTATCATTATGAAGCTATTATCAATGAAACACCATATAGTGTTCACCTTATTGCACTTTCGTGAAAGGACCCTTGATGGTGACTGAAATGCAATATTTCATTTGAGTTGTGAGAAGTAGTGCTAGAAACTTAACCCTTTATCCATTTTATACTTAATTTCCTCATACTATTAACAAGTTTGATCATGCAATGCCTCCTACCTACCATGCAGGGTGTTCTGCTGCTGAAGCCTGAGAAGTGTGGTGAGGGCCAGACTGGTGCCCACCGCCTCATCCGCCTCTGGGTGCATGAGGTCTACCGCGTCTTTTATGACCGGCTCGTCGACGACGATGACAGGGACCTCTTCTTCTCCATGGTCAAGGTATGACAATCGCAATCTCAATGTGTATGGCTTTATAGAAATGTTCGTAGAATTCATCAAGAATCTCGGGGATCGGGACCTCTTCTTCTCTATGGCCAAGGATAATACTCAGTGTTCTTGATTGAAACCTGTAGATTAAAACAGTTTGATATAAAAATCCCTCTCCTTTTAAATGTGTCCGTGGTATGGTCACATTTGTCAAAAATTTCAAGACATTAGTAATATGTACCGATACCAGCTTTTTATATTAGAATGATCTGTTTTGCAGACAGTCACTTTTTGCATACATGCGCATGGATTTAAACACAATATCCACGCTGCTCCATGTTTTAATGTAAATTTGTAAAGATTTCAGTCCTCTTCTCTGTGCTTATTATGGACACAACTTTGTATCATTCACACTAGCACATTGATAAAGCTTGCCACCACAATAGAAACCATAGTCATAGATGCATGCAAATATCATCATTACTTGTAAAACAATTAGAACATTTTGTTATCAACTGAAGTTTTGTGTTATCCTGCTTCATCTACTGTTTTCATTGTTTCTTACAAGTTTGTGATTTTCAAAATGATTCCATGCGGTTCAGTGTGTTCCTACCCTTTAAAGTTATTTAAAGCAATGTTACTTTTTTTCTAGATTTAATCAACAATTATTCTCCTGAGTGTGTCTTTAAATTGAAGAAACTGAGTGCTTAATTAAAGATTATGTGATTATAAAGTGTGATTGCTTTTCATTTGTTAATTTTTAATGGATAACAAAATGTTAATTTTGAATGTATAATAACATTTTGTGATTACCCATTACGTTTGCTTATTATTAACCAATAGAAGACAAAATATCAACCCTTGCTTTGAATTCTATTTGTATCTTTGCATTTCTTTATTTCAACGTGACTTTGCATGAACTTTCTAGGCAACATTTGGCAGCCAGTTTAAAACTAAAATGGAAGCCATCTTTGGACATTTGATCCAATACCGCACATATTCCGACATAGATATAGAGATGAATCGACGTGACTCGTTTGTTGGGTCAAGAAGAGGTTCAACTCTTGAACCGAACCTGGGTGCTGGGATGCGGCGTGGTTCTGTCATGGTGCAAGACGGAAAGGTGAAACTACGACAGCATCAGCGTCTTGTTCATATCACATTGCACTGTATATGACGGAGGGAGCACTTCACTATTTCAGATAGATGTGTTATAACCAGATATTAACATGTATGTCAAATCATAACATGTACAGTTGCTTAAAATGTTTAGAATGGAAAAGTTTGACATCGATCAGTTCATGTAATTTGTAGAAATTCTGTAATTTGGATAGTTTTGTTTATTCCATTTGCCGTTTTCAGTTCATACAGAAAATAAAATAGTGTCGAAATATAATTATAGAACATATTAGATCTCATGGATCTACAATCTACAGAGAAGATAAATCATGAATATTGAAATACATGAACTGAGTGGGAACCATTCTGTGTGTGTATATAAGGGGACAAATGTATTGCATGTTTTTGGTTTTCATTTCAGATACATTTATATGTACATTTATTTCAATTATTTAGCAAATTTTCATGTGAAGATTAACAGTTGAATGTGAAGGTGAACAGAATCCAGTATTTCTTTTGTTTTCATATTTATAGATGTGAAATATTTGTAGCGTATCTAAAATACTAAAAAATACATGTTTCGTGTGATGTTTTAATTTTTCACCTAATCACATAAATAACAGAAGGAAATGTACTTATTTTTCTATTTTGAGCCATTTTATTTTGATGATAATCGCAAGATGATTTTGAAATCAATGACAAGAAGAAAATCTTCAACTTTAAGGATTAGACAAAACTCTAAATATCAGCATCCTATTTGAGATCTGCTCTGATTTTGAAACAGATGCTTTTATGTATTGACCAATTAATTATAAAATAATACCCTGTGAATATTTTCATCAAACATCTGACCAAATCAAATGGAAAGACTGATGTCTGTAGCAACATAGCCTGGCCATTATGAGTGGCAACAACTTCTGATGATGGCTACACTAGCTTCAAAATTATATTCCATACGTACTTTGTTCCCAAAACTGTTAATGCCACAGGTACTTACATTGACTGTGGTAATAAGATAGTCTGCTATGATCATTGGTGAAAACAACTGTCCACAAAGAGTTGTGTAAAAAACGATCAGCATCGGAGGAAGCTAAGCTTATACCACAGTACAAATACCCGTGGTTAATGCTGTATTTTGTGCCATGGATGTAAAGATGTTTTTTGGGATCTGCAGCTGGCTGTGGAGGGTCAGTTCAAGGAGAAGATGGGCTCCGTGGTGGGCCACCTGGCAGTGCCCGGCAAGATGATCTGTGACAACGACATCCGCAGCCTCATGTTCGGCGACTACATGACCTCCAAGGACGAGGAGAGGCTGTATGATGAGGTCACTGACCTGGAGGAGCTGCGTGAGGTGAGCGGGGTGGAGGATGAGGTCGGTGGGTGGGGAGTGGGACGAGTTGTCGAGGGATTACACAAAGGGTCATAATGTGGAATGTGCAGGATTGTGTTTTTCTGTTAAGGGGACTACGAGAGGTGGAGTGGGCATAGTGGGTGGTGATACATATATAGTTACATGTAAGTCAATGGGTAATATGAGTGTGCAGACTGTTTTTGGTGACTATGCTTATGCTTAGTTGGTACAAGGCTCTTAGGGGGACATAATTGTTAGTTTGAGGTCTCAGTATAATTTTGTGATTCAAATGTAGACAGTGAAAATCAGGAAGTCTACAAGTTAGTTTGTAGTTTCTTACAGAAAATTGAAGTTGATAAAGATTTTGTTTTAGAAAATGGAGGGATACCTGGAGGAGTACAACCTGATGAGTAAGGCGCCGATGGACCTCGTCATGTTCCGCTTCGCCATTGAGCATGTGTCGCGGATTGCACGTGTCCTCAAACAGCCCAACGGTCACTGTCTCCTCGTGGGTGAGTCTCAGGCCAATGGTGCTTGGCTGGTTGGTTTGAAAATTCCCTCTTTTTTTGGGAGGGGAGGGGTCTAGTTTTTTTTTAACCAAATTGATTAATGTTTTGAGGGGTACATTCAGGATTTTGGTTGATTTTGAAGAGAATGGTATGAATTTTCATCTCCGGCCACCTCCCATGATTTGGTTTGTATATACAAAGGTTTTTTTTTTTTTGTTTTCAATTTTCGATCCTGCTGAATAAGAGCAGCTTTAAACTGTGTCCAAGTGTAAGCACATATACAAAAAAACTATCATGTCAATGCTGACACCTAAGCCCATATCAGAATACAGGTATCAGAGTGTCTTTGCTGCTTGTGTTGCAGGAATTGGTGGTTCTGGCCGGCAGAGCGCCGCCCGCCTCGCCGCCTTCATGGCAGACTTCGACCTCTTCCAGATCGAGATCACCAAAAACTACACGTTCAGCGACTGGCGCGAAGATCTGCGCAAGATGATGCGACGGGCCGGAGAGGATGGCATTTCCATGGTGGGTGCTGTCTGGGAATATTTGTAGGCTGGAAACAGTGTAGGCTTTTGAGGACTCTTACTTTAACCTCAACCTTCTATCCTGTTTGTTATATGTTTGACATATGGCCTTATACCTATGCCAATGCGTTATACATTGAGCTGTAAGTTAAGAGCGGCATGCTTATTCACTGTGCCATGATCAACATTAATTAAGGGCTTCTCAAACACCACTCACATGGCAGCTACGTAAAATGGAATGTTGCAGTAGCTTTAAATGAGTGATTTTATAGTTAAATGCTGATTTTTGTGTGTATAATGATATGCACATGGATATATCTTTTCGAGCCCAATGCACATTGCGTAAATCTAGTCATGGATGATTAACTTCTTTTTTGCTATTTGTCACTATTATGCTTTCTAAATTTAACATTAAAGAGATAGAAACATATTATTGGGAGTGAACTAGAAAGTGGTAAAAGGGAAGTTACCAATTTTAACAAGCGAAAGATTGAAGAATGGATGAAAGGTTTGTAAACTGTTTCACAAAAGTGAAAGTTCAAATGTGTGAAAATGATGGGCAAAATGAATATCCAAAGACTTGTCCCTCCAGATGTTTCTTGCTGGTGACCATCAGATCAAGAAGGAGGCTCTTTCATTGTGTCATACGATTTCACTTCTGTATGCTCCACATGATGAATTTCAAATCCAATAATCGCCCCCACTGCTGTTGGTGTGTGCAGGTGTTCCTGTTTGGTGACCACCAGATCAAGGAGGAGGCGTTCCTCGAGGATGTCAACATGATTCTCAACACCGCAGACATCCCCAATCTCTACGAGAACGAAGAGCGGCTTGAGATCATTGAAAAGGTACGTTCTAGAATTGTGCTAGCCATCTGCTAGACTCCTGGTAGATCTGCTGGGCTAGTACCACTATGTAGAACGGGGTATCTCCTAGACTATAGACATAGATTCCTGCTAGGTTTGTTAGATCAGTGTTCGTACACAGAACTGGCTTTCTGCTAGAGTATACAGCTAGATTCTTATAGGTCAGTTATGTGAGTTCTAGCTCTCCTTCTATGAGATAGATTCTTGTTAGCTCTACACAGTCATTGCTGACTTTCTGCAAGAATGCTTAACTAGAAACACAGCTTGAAACACCCAACTGTATTCCTGTTGGTTCTACGAGTCCGTGCTAGCTCTGCTCGACTACTGAGAACAATATTTCGTCTGGATTAATAAGTCCAAGATTAGTACTAGTTTTCTGATCACATTTATCTAATGTAGTGTTTGTTTTCTTTATAAAGACGCATTTTCTTGTTTCCCTGTTCTGTTGTAGTACATAAATAACTTTGTTAGAATTTATTAGAATTGAAAGTAGGTATTAAATTATATATACAGTCTGTAAAAACCTTGTGCAGATGAGTATTCAATGTAGTTATTAAATGTTAAAGTTATTTTGTAATCAGTACTAATAAAATTGTGTAGGCATTATTATTAATTAGATCTCTTCATATATTTTTTGCTCAATGTAACTAACATTGTTTATTTTTCTACTTAATCTTTCATAGTGCGATAATTTATCATTGAATATCATCAACCATTTTCACTATTTTTATTTCGTGATCTTATTTCTTTCTGTGACTAACTTGCTATGTGTGGGTTTCAACCTCATCAGATGCTCCAAACGGACGAGGTACGATCCAATACTTTATGCATGATGATTATGATAATGTACATATTAAAGGTGCTGTAAATAACAGGCTTTTATAAGATAACAATACCTTTTAAACAGTATGCTTTTAGAAATCTTTAGGCTGGCAAATTAATTCATTTGCATGTCATTTTACATATTATTCATATAAACTTCTGAATTTTTAGTAGCATTTATAGCTTTACATAAAATGTTCTGGTAGAGATATATTGTTTTAAATATGAAAATAGGAATAATGGGATTGTTTTTGTTCTTCAAACACCTTTGTTATATATTTATTTTTATATATAAAGTAGTTTTACATCTCTTTGAAATACCATAGGTTATAGAGGTATGACAATTGTTCAGCATGAAAGATTGATTATTCAAATAGGTCACATATTTTTGTGTTGCTCACATTGACAAAATAAAAGCTTTGATTTATATTTAAGATTTCGTTTGTGGTACAGTCTACAGTGTGTTCTATCATCATGTAGCCTGTGTATTTATTTCACATTGATGCAATTAAAGTATGAAATTAGATGCTATAAATATATTGCTCGATATATATTACAGCCCCATGCTCAGCCTTATTATATGTAATCTTCCATACCTTTACAAGTTTTCTATGGAAATGTCATATCTGATCTCCCCCTTGAGCACAGGCCTGTATTATGTATTTTACATATTTTGAGTATTTGAAAATTTTCATTGAAGCATGTTAGTGTTCAGAAATAAATGTGCTTTTATTTTTAAAGTATTTATGTGACAGTTTGAATATATTGAAAAAGCTTTATCATATCACGCTCTGGAGTTTAGTAGGTATGAAAGTACAATGCGAACATCCATATTTTGGATGGGTAGGTATTATTTAGTTGACCAGCTCTATAACACTGAGAATGTTGCCAATCAGGTAAAGCTGTCCAGATGACTAAGTAAAATCTCAAACAACTGTAAAACAATAACATACACTTCACCCCTTCTAAAAGTTAAAGAGCAAACAAAATGGTACCAAAGTATCATAATCTTTCAATTTAAAAACTTGCTCATAAGAAGATCGGTGCATTAGCCAGCTGAAGGGGAATGAATCTTAAAACGTAGCAGTTTTATCATAATAATGTGTGTGTCTGTGTCTCAAACAGAATGTTTGTGGTCAGTAACTTGCCCTTTGACCTCCAGATGCAGGTGATCGCTCAGCTAGAGAATGCCACGGTGGAGATCACACCGCTCAACATGTACAATAAGTTCATCGAGCGCATCCGGCGGAACCTCCACCTCGTCCTTGCCTTCTCGCCCATAGGTATGTGCATCCCCACATGGGGTCCCCACAAACAGCCATTTGAATGGACACTTTGGATTGTTAAAATTGATTTCTTTTTCTCTATGATTTGTTTCCCAATCGTTTATATTAGGAATCAAATTCAATTTTTGTGAGTGTGATGTAAAAATCATATTTTTGTTCCATAGAAATTCTGCGTTTCTCTTTGTATTGTTGTTTCTTACTGGGTATTACCTACGTGGCTATGAGGTACTCAATATTGTACATAATCCTCTAGTTCTAATTGGTAATCCACACGCCATAATGAGTATTATGTGGATGATCCACATCCTGGCTAGTCAGCCCGTGCCAGCTGGCTCTTGAATGAGATCAAAACACATTTAACTAAATATAACTAAATAAATTGCAACACTGTTCATCAAATGCAGTCTGTTGATGAGAATGTTCTTCATATTTTGTTCCCAGGTGATGCGTTCCGGAACCGTCTGCGGATGTTCCCGTCTCTCATCAACTGCTGCACCATCGATTGGTTCAAGGTATGACCATAATGCAGTCTGATGAACAGGTGACATAATGTAATCATAGTAGAACTAAGAGCTGGAGAACTTTAGCTATTCATATTAAACATTCTAGACAAACGCATCATCCAGATCAAATAATAATTTCCATGAATGACTTTACATGAATGTTCAAAATCTAAGTATCTAGCCTCAATCTGCTGTGGTTTTGTGTAGGCGTGGCCTGAGGATGCACTGGAGCTTGTGGCTCACAAGTTCCTGGACGATGTGGAGATGTCGCAGGATGTGCGGGAGGAATCCGTGGTGATGTGCAAGCACTTCCACATGAGCATCACCTCTCTCTCAGATAGGTAGACACTTTCACACTGGACATATATGAACACAATTAGACACTCACACACAAGCTAACACAACCAGACACACAGGCTAACACACAACCAGACACACAGGCTAACACACAACCAGACACATGCTAACACACAAACAGACACTCACACTGGCTAATGCAACCAGACAGTAGCACACAGGCTAACACACAATTAGACACACAGGCTAACACACAACAGACACTTGCACAATGTTTAACACAACTGGACACTTACACACAAGCTAACACACAACCAGACTCACAGGCTAACGCACAACCAGACACTGCCACATTCGCTAATGCAACCAGACAGTTGCACACTGGCTAACACAATTGGACACTGAACACACGGGCAAACCAAATACGACGCAATACAGACCATGCATCCTTATAACATACACAACATTACTTCTTACCAAAACGTGTGTTTTGTTAGGTACTATGAGACGATGCGGCGGCGTAACTACGTGACGCCCACGTCGTATCTCTCCCTCATCAAGACGTTCAAGACGCTGCTCGGCAAGAAGCGGCTCGAGATCCTCACGCTCAAGGACAGATACGTGGTCGGCCTCGAGAAACTCGAGTTCTCCGAGGGGCAGGTGTGTGCAACTCACTTCTCTGTTCTAGTTATTATATCAAACTTAGGTACAGCAGAACCTCGCTATTAGGATCACCTTTGGGACCAGTGTTAGGTGGTCTCAATTGATAGGTGGTCTTTACACAAAGGTTCATTTTGGTAGCTTTATTAGAGGTTTGGGACTATGAAAAGTGGTCTTATTATAGAGGTGGTTCAATAGAGAGGTGGTCTTAATGGGAGGTTCTACTGTACTAAGGGAACAGGCTAGCAAGGAAAAATGTTAATCAAACTCCCGCTCCTGAGAGACGTATAACTGCAACCTGGTTTGCCATGGAGATTATGATATCAATATTGAGGGATAGGTGAATACAACCCACTAGGCAGACATACAATACAATACAACATTTATACAGCGCTACTACTTCACAAACAGGAATTTAAGTGCGCTCCATTACTGTGAACCTCCCATTACGTGAATTCAAGGCATTGGTACATGGAACCTTGATTCCAAGTGATATTATTGGATATTAATCAAATTGAAATTCACTAAGGGACAGGTGCTTGCAACTGAGTTAGCCAGGCATACTACTATATGAGGATATAAGAAAACTTGCTAGCCAGGGATGTTACTTGAGTTCTAAACCATGTTTATAGTCATATCAGATTTATTTAAAAAAAGAACAAAATCAATCAACAGCCCAGGGTTTGGTAGTGAATGTTGAACTAAAAAGGTTCTGTATTCCAAAATGATTCACACAGATTTCACTATAATATGCAAGCAGAAAACCAGTAATAAATAACTTTTGCTCACCCCTTTCTATTTCCCATGCATATTGTGCTGATGCAGAATTTTGTTGTTTTATTTGATTTATTCATTTATTATTACAATAAGCAAACATTGTTATACAAATACACATCAAAGCTGAAACAACACTACAAACTAGGACAAATACATATATGTAATTATAAATTGGTTGATCTCAAAAAGTTTGAATATGAAAATATCCATAAACTAATACTTCCATGGTGGACCACTAAGTTTGCTCACCACCACGCGTCTGCATCATTTTCCCCCCAGATCGCGGTAATGCAGAAGGAGCTGCAGGAGCTGCAGCCGAAGCTGGTGCAGACGAGCATCGAGACGGAGGAGCTGATCGGGGTGATCGAGCGGGAGAAGGAGGAGGTGGGCGCGGTGAAGGCCGTGGTGGAGCAGGACGAGGCCGTCGCCAACAGGGCCGCCATGGAGGCCAAGGCCATCAAGGTAGGGAGGAGACGCGGGGGTCAGCAAAGTACTGAGATTTGGGGGTCATAGGGGTCAACAAGGTACTGAGATGCGGGGTCAGCAAAGGGGAAAAATAAGGGTTGCGGACAATGCGGAGGCCATCGAGGTACTGAGACGCGGAGGTTACAGTGATCAGCAAGATGAGTAGGGGTGTTATCATAGTGAGAATGGGGATTGCGGGGGTCATTAAGGTACTGAGACGTATGGGTCACAGGGATCATCAAGGTGATAACATGGAGCTGGGGTCATAATGTGAGAATGGCATTGTATAGGTCATTTTCGTGCAATGGGGTCACAGGTGTCATCAAGCTACTTATGATCATGAGACACAGGGTTGAGGGGTTATCGAGTTCAGAATGGGGTTTGTGGGGTCATCATGCTTAACGGTCAATACAAGGCCATGAAGTAGATAATTTTCACAGTTTCACAATTTCTCAAAATTCTCAAAGATAATGGACCCCCATTCTCATTTCTCATAAAAAAATCAAGGGCCATTCTCACATCTCAAAATAGGTATATTTCCCCCTCATTCCTGGGAGAATGAAAAGAACATGAGTTACATGCCACTTACATGCCAGGACAAGTGTCACACGTTGGGTTTGCCAATGATGGCTTTCACCACCAGTATAATGACCCTATAATCCCCAGAGAGTTGAAAAGAGCAATGTTTTTTTTTTCAGGACGAGTGTGAGGAGAAGTTGGCTGTTGCCATGCCGGCGTTGAATGCAGCCATCGCTGCTCTCAACACGCTCAAACAGAACGACATCACCATCATCAAGCAGTTCCAGAGTCCGCCACCAGGTGTCAGGCTCGTCATGGAGTCCGTTTGTATACTCAAGGTACTGAGAGAGTGAGAGGTGATAAACCAAAGTGGGTTGTGGAGGGCTTGGGGGTGGGGGTGATTGGGTGCTAGCCCTTTTTTTTATTCTTTGTGCTCTACAGGCGATGCAAGATTTAAACTACTTAACCTGTTCTCAATATGCTCTTCATGATTTTATTTGGTGGTAATGTCTCTGCCTGTTCAAAAGAACATATGAATGGATGCAAAGTGTGCTTCTTTGCAGTATATAATGAGATAAAAACAAAAGAAAAGGACAAAAAAGTACTTTTGGGTGCATATAATGTGCTCTGGACAGCCATAAAAATGCAAGAAATTATTGAAACCATAACTTGTACTAGTACTGTGTGTAAGAGTATCAAGACGCCGGTGATTCAAACAATGAATTTATCTCATGGCATTTATTTGAACAGAAAGCTGCATTTGCTGGTGTTTTGAAGACATTCAAAGTAAATTACCTACTACATATGTGCTATTTCAATGTTGAAGAAATATGTGTGAGCGAAAAAGTTAGAGGTAGCTCCGGAGACAGTTCAGTGCTTTGCAAATAATATATGAAAATACCAGACTTCGATTCCCTATGGGATGTGCAATAAGAAATTATTTCATAGTTACACCATAAAACCTACATTATTACAACATCAAAGACCACATAAAACAGCGTCCTAGTAGAAGGTATGAAGCGGAGTAAGAATTGAGATGTTTTTCTGATAAGATGAAACTTCACATAGCAATTAAAATGTTTCTGTCATGTTTTTTTTAGAACATCAAGCCTGAGCGTAAGGTTGATGGCAGCGGCAAGGCGGTGGAAGATTACTGGCCTGCCGCCAAGAAGATGCTGGGAGACCTGCACTTCCTCGACTCCTTAAAGGTAAGAGAAGCTTCGTAAACTAGAACTTCTATTGGCAAGTACAATATGAGTACTTAAATACTGACTGAATACAATATGAGTACTTAAATACTGAATGAATGGCGGGGAAGTGTATGATCGTGGTTTGTTTTGTAGGAGTATGACAAGGACAACATTCCAGAGCCCATCATCCGCAAGATCCGAGCCAAGTATGTCACCAACCCAGACTTTGTGCCGGATCTCATCAAGAATGTGTCTTCTGCCTGTGAGGGCATCTGCAAGTGGGTGCTCGCCGTGGAGGTGTACGACAAGGTCGCGAAGGTAAGGTCACAAAATGTGAGGTCAAAACATGACTGCAGAAGTGAGGAAAAATCAGGGAGAATCAGGAAAAATGCTGCAAAAATCTCTGGAGGGAAAAAGCAAGGAATTTTAACATTTTAATGAAACCATCAGGGAATTTTAACCTTACTCTGCTGAGGTGAAATCTTGGCAAAATAGTAAAGTGATAATCTGCATGGTGATAAAACAATCATATGCCATAAGCTACAATAATGTACCCATTAATATAAAAGTTGATCTATGCGTTAATCAATAAGTTTTCATGAAATCAGTCAAAAATGTTTCTCTGTGTATGATGACATGCGGTGTCCTGTCCCAGGTGGTGGCCCCGAAGCGTGCATCGCTGGCTAAGGCCGAGGGGGAGTACGGGGGCCTCATGGCCTCACTGGCAATCAAACAGGCCGAGCTCCAGGAGATCACTGACAAGCTCAACAACCTCATCGCCCAGCTCGCCGACAAGCAGGCAGAGAAAAAGGTATGTCATTCACTCTACTGCAGCGTTCTACATTTACTTAGTGATCATTCATTATCTATGAGGAGGGGGGCTGAGGAAATTAAGGGGTGGCCGCCAACTTTGTACATGGAAATTGACGGTGGGCCATCAACTTTGTACATGAAAAAAGTGGGGGAGTCTCTGTTTTGTACAGTAATTTTTAAAAAATCCTCCGTGCCCCCCTCTCCATAAGTAATGAATGGTCCATTACACAAAGTGTCTGCGGAACAGGCAGCACTCACAGTAAACAATGAATTGTATGAATTGCAGTGATATCATGGTATTTTCTTGAATACTTGTTCCTGTATATTTGCACTATTACGTTAATAAAAAACACAAAAATTGATTAATTTTCAATAATTGTTATTAGTTTCACTTTCACATATCGTTGATAGGTCTTGTGGTGGTGCATTGTGCATTTCACGACACCAAGCAGAATCTGTTAGTCTCAATCATCGAGGCTGTCTACCGCATAAATGATAGCACGCATAACCTGTGCTTCTTGATCGAGACTAAATCTATTTACGATACGTCATTTAAATCGAGTGCATTTTTGTGCGCCGGTAAAAGCGTGTTTACACAATGCCAGAATGCGTAGTTCAATCGAGTACATTCGTCAAAGATATGCGAGCAAAAACATCTGCATAAAAATAAGATAAATAAAATTTAAATTTAAATAAAATAAATAACGTACAAGTTTTTAAAATATTTGGTCATTTCCCCTGAATTTTGGAATCCAGACGGAATAGTCGGAATGTTCGGAATTGGCTTCATATTTTCCAATGATTCCGAAATTTCGGAATACTTGGCAACTCTGCAATTATATGCTTATAGCTTGATACAGTATCACGCACCAGTAAATACAGTATATAAACATAAAATGTAACAATATAAAACACTACTGACATCAAACAAACTCCATTTATGTGTTCCGCGCTAACTAGCGGGTGCTGCACACACTAAACATAACGTTCTTGTCTGATTTCAATTCCGACAGGTGTTTCTCTATGCGTTACGTATATTCCATCATTAGGCGGCAGTAACTTAATTAGTTGGATGACGAAAAAATAGAAGCTAAAATTTTTCGTCAGCAGGGGTAAATAATAAAAAAACATGTTTCATTTCTCAACGATACGGAAGGGGCAAAAATAAAAAAAAATATATTTACCTTTTCAAAAGAAAGGAGGGGGAATAAAAAAGCGACACTATTTGTATTTATATTTTCTGAAATAAAATATCCACCACATAAACCAAACATTTACTTCACTGACTGGCACGCACGCACGCACGCACACACACACACACACACACACACACACACACACACACACACACACACACACGTTGTGTAAACACTTTATATGGTTACTGGTTGGATACGCACTTCTGACTAGTTGCGTCGCTTCAGCTCAGCTGCTGAAGCAAGCATTGTGTTTGGTTTGTTTGTAACTATGTAACTATGTAACTATGTAACTATGTAACTATGTAACTATGTAACTATGTATGTATGTCTGTGGACAAGCTAGCGGGCGTACCGATGAACCGATTTCGTTCAAACTTTACACAACTATGAGGTTTTAGGCGACACCGAAGTGATTCAATTTTGGGCAATCTGCCAATTAAACTGAGCTTTCTAGAAGCGCTTTTATGACATTTTTAATAATATTCAATGCACTTGGCCTTCAAGAAAGAAATCAATATTCCAAGCAACAGCAAAATTGATTATTGGATTTGAAACAGATATTGATTATCATCTTGTTATTCAGTACTATTGTATGGCAACACAAATATCTTTTTGCTGGATATATTGATTCTGATTCATTCTGCTGTTTTCTCCTCAAATTCATAAATTTCTTGATTGTAAAGTATACATTATTTCAGTATATATCTTAATTGCCCATAAGTCAACGTCGTTCTAGCGACGCAGTGTTCTTTGAACACTTTTGATCTAGTTGATGTAGCGAATAAATTATAAGTGGTTTAGCTTCATTGTTCCCATCAATTGTTCTAAGGCTTATCATTACTATTTAGATGACCCGATGACCTTTCAAAAAGAAAACCTTTCAAAAAGCAACCATTAATTAGTGGATACATCAATTAAATAACACAATTGCCACAAGTAGTCTAACTAACATGAATGAAAAGTCATATGTACATGAAGTATAATTGCTGTAGAGTCTATTAATAGCTGCAGCTAGCTGTGGCTTTGCAGCTGATCCCGCGTCTATAAATAGCCTTGCTGCTGTGTGCTGCAGATTTTTCAATTATAAACTCGTTAGCAGTACTACAGTTGGGGAATCCCGGACTAGGAAATAAAAACAGCTACTGTCTTGAATGGTCGGCGCCGGCTATAAAAAGATTGTTATTGATCCCAATTTATTCATCTACCGGGAGCCTAGGCAGCAATTCGGCGGGTTCGTCATCCAACTATTTAAGTTACTGCCGCCTTATGCTGAGTTGCAGTGTGTACACATAATTCTTTATTAAGATGTATGTTACATATAATTGAGAAATAAATGTATGTCGTAATGAAGGTGAAAATGTTTGAGTAACAAGGGTGATTTGTGGAACTATTTTCTAATCGTACCTGTTTCATGGTTATGAGGCTGTCGCATGTTACCCTTGGCGAATGGATGCGCCTTCTAGGACGCATACCTTCTGTGCCGGCGTACGGGAAATGAAATCACAAAATAAAAACACCGACGAACAATGGTTTTGACAGTGTGATGCCCTAGACAAAAACTTTGTCTGGAGCCACGAAAAATGCTTATTTCTCTACATAAATTCATGTGTGCATTCAGAATCGTATATGCTTTCTTATTTTTAGCCCATGGTAAGAGTATTATGGTTTTATTTTTCTAGAATTTGTTCGTAACATTGAGCTTGTCTTGCTCTCGAATCGAAATGACAGCTTGGAGTTCACAATTATAAAGATGTTTTTCTGTCACTTCCCACCATCGTACAATAATGCCATTGCATCAGGCAATCATAAACAGTATAAATCAAACAAAAATATATATTATAATGCTCACATTCAATGATATCCAATACGGAACCAGGTTCACAACTTTAATTTCATATGTTGACATTCATTTTTCGTCCAAAAACATTGTCTGAGGACTTGGTACATTTCAGGTTGGATATCACGATGTTACACGATGCAGATGTAACTGTACTTCGGTATATCCTTATAAAATCGGTTTATGTGGTATCTGCTGTGTGAATTCATGTTGGATAGCATATTATATCCTCGAAAATCAATTATTTACAAAATTATTATACTTTCCATTGAATTCTTGACCTAACAGCCATTGCAATCTGCAGCAAATAGCTGGATGCGCTCTCATTGGCTAAAATTTAATGAGGCTGTCAATCATAGACACGTGGGTGGCACTTTAGCCTTTATCAAACGCGCACCGTTTCGCAACATCGAATAAAACATTGTTGTCGATCTAGACTAAATGTTAAGCTGCGATAAAAAAAGACTCGATGATGTATTCTGCACACAAATCTCTTGTTATCATAGCTGTTATCTGGTATTTCTTTACCTTTATTTACTAATGACGTCATTAAAAAATCAAACCTCACTTGTTCTCACCAGAGAGCGCGGGCTTTCCCGATTCCAATGGTATATAATTTGTAAGGGTGAATATCGTAGAAATACGAGTATTGTGGGTCCGATTTACGCGTCTTAAATGATTGTTAGATGCCTAATTAATTGTTCTTCCAATGGCTAATCAAAAAATAGTAATTTAATTCTTATTTGTCACAAAATTTAGATCAGAATGTGTTGTTTATGCTCTTTCAGTTCTCGAGTATTATTATGGGGTCAAGGTCGCCAGAATTTCTCTATGAAAAGATGCTTTGATTTCTTGTCCTTTTTTGCCAGAATTGCGTAGTTATATGCGTCTTCAAGGGCGCATCCGGCGGCTAGGTAATATTGCATTTCACATGGGCCGTCAATAAAGGGTTAATGTTTACAAAAATGACGCACAGCTAATGGTTTTTATTTTCAAGAAATCAGATAAGTGGTGAGAAAAAGGACAATGGTATGTTTTAGTGTTGAGATCACGCTATCTCTGCACTTGTGTTGTCTTTGTCTGCACGCGTTCGCTGACGCTCACTTATTCAGAGAAAGACAACACTCATGCAGAGATAGCATGATCTCAACACTAGAACAAACCATTGTTCTTATAAAATCATTCAATTTTTGTACAATTAAATGGATTAAAATCCCACAGTTTATGACTGCTGACGGAGCTCTGTAGCATATTGAAAAGTGTCTGCGTTATAGGACCTTACGTTTCTGCTGTCTCCATCTGTATTATCAAAGATATAACTGGTGAAAATTACATCATTTTTGTTGATATCGTGTATGCTACAAACATGATAAAAATCTGACATATTAATCACCACAATGAAATATACTTCCACATCGAGCATACGCTACATTGTAGTTTTTTATAGACCATGTTAAGATTCCCGTGTCAAGAGAATAATCCTGTAGCCACGTAACAAAAGACAATTCAGGTGAGATCACGATTGATTCAGTCTTGAAATATTACTATTTAATATGAAAGAACAAGATTCTGACTTTCTGTACACATTGATGGAATTAAAAGTTTCTTACTTAACCTGACTTGTATGATTACTTGTATGATTACTTGTGTGTGCTTCCGTGGCTGAATGGTTAGGAAGTTGCACTCGTGACCAGAAGGTCGTAGGTTCGATTCCTGATCGGGTCTAGTGGTAGGTGTTTGGCAAACCTACCCCTGGCAGATTGCACACTGCTCCATGGTATTTACACATTAAATAGGTACAGGTCATTGGGTTGAAAGAGTGAGTGATTGTGAGTGATTAGCATTGTGCGCTGAAGATGGCATCATTAAGGTCGCCTGTTGAAAACTGTCACATGTCGAAAACTGTTGCATGTCCTCTAGACCGTAAAACATTAACTAGAGGTTATTTAGATTATCTTAGAGTGGGTGAGTTTACAAATAGGGTAAACCAGCCTAATTTCGGTCCCTTCAGTTTTCGGCCGTTTACTGTATATAACGTTCCTCATTCTCTGAAATTACGTCATAGTTACGTGAATGCGTCATAAATAGTATCACACTTGTTCTATACGTCATGTTTGTAAACAATTTTGCTTTCACTTAATTTTTACAACGAGAATTCTGAAGGTAAATGGGGAAAGTTAAGAATTGCCGTATATACACTAAAATTCGCCCTAAGATTAAGGGCTACAAAAATAGTCTTGAAGTACCAAATCTATTTCGATTTTATTCATTTTTTTGTTGATGTTTGTCACAACTACTACTCCTACGTTGATTTGACCTTGACTTTAGCCGGCACATATACACTCGACTCGTGTAGGAGGGGGCCGAAAATTGTCACTTAAATCATGCTGACGGCCGAAAATTGTCCGAGGGGGGGGGGGCCGAAAATTGTAAACACGTGAAAATACATAATCCCAATTAATTCCTTATACAGGTGCTCTTTCGATACCATCCGTGTTTTGATGAATCATATTAGATAGTAAACTAAATATGTACTTGTAAGTAAAACATTTATGTAGAATGTGTGTGCCAGTTAATATAGCTATGACAGTTTTCGGCCTTTAAAGGGCCGAAAAAGTAGATGATGAAAGGGAATGCGCGGAACAACTTGCGAACAAGTTAAAATATTTATTTAGCATTCAAAAATAAGTTCTCACTTATCAAAATTATGAACTATTCAGAAACAATGAACATATTTTACAAGTCACTAAATTTGAATGTTGGAAGTGTGAAGTACACATTCTTGTAAGGTTTCTGTCTTCTAAACAGTCCATTTATAGTCATTTCCTTCAAATGAGAAGTAACCTTTTTTGCTAGATTGGAACTTTTCATATCCTCTATTAAACACTTAGGAAGTGCAAGCTTTTCATAAGCCTGGTCAGTTTTTGTGACCAAGTTATCATGAATTTTTAGTTGGCACATCTGTTGCAAGGATAGTAATTCCGGAGCTAAAAGTTCATGGAAGTCTGCTCCACGAGACAAAAGATTTTCAACTAAAAACCATTTGTGCTGGACGATAGCGAAGTCCAGTGCTGTGTACCCGCGAAATTCATCCATATTGATGTTCTTAGTTGAGATAAGCTCCGGACACCAAAGATTTCCTCTTATTACCATCTCATGCAATGGAGTAAAGCCAAAATTGTCAGACAAAGTTATGTCTGCTCCAAATTCGATCAGCAAACCTGTATATTGGTCCTTTCTATTTATGACAGCTTTATGCAATGGAGTCAAGCCATCCTTATTCTTCATATTAATGTTCTTGGTGGAAATCATGATTGTTAAAACTTTCTTCATTAAACGTGAGGGGTAATGGGTTAATGGACTTAATTTGTGCTTTACAAATGCATTGTGAAGTGGGGTGTTCCCGTTTTTGTCTGCCATATTCACATCAGCCCCTTTTTGAATAAGAAGTGGCACCAACCAGTCGAACATCAAGATAGGCTTCTTAAGCCCGTGTATAGTAATTTCTTCTTTTCTTTCTAGTACTGCCAGATGTAATGCAGTTCTACCCTGCTTGTCTTTATAGTTTATGTTTTCACCAATATCATTCACTAAAGAGTTAATGATATTCTTTGGAGCGCCTCCGTTTATTGCTGCATGTAAAATTTTGCCATACTCTGTGGAAGGTTCCTTGACTTGTTTGAGTGCACGTGAAACTATTCTCCATTTCTGGTGCTCAATGGCCTGAAAAGGTTGTCCACAGTGGAAACCTTTGGTCTTGTGGTCACTTTAGGCATTTTCTGCAGAAAATAATACTTTTTAATGAATATCTTATGTGGTAATAACTCTGACGGTAATAATTTTTACTTTACACTTAGTTCATACAGTGATATTCATCCTCTACCACTTGAGTACCTGTTTCTTTTACAATACAAACAGAATCTTTGTTCACGGGGAATTCTATTATATCTCCCTCTTTCAATATTTAACCTATGGGCACTTATTCTCAGCTTGCAAAGTGCTGCTCTGTCTTTTTTATAGTGATGTCCTGTAGGTAGCCCTCTTCGGTAAAACCCCGTTTTATTTCCCTATACAAAGACAATTTTCCACTCTTCCTGATATTACACTCATCTGGTTCACCTCCATGTACAGCCTCTCCCCATTCCTGTATAAATTTCTGTCTCAGCTTATTTCTAATTAAGTTTAAGTTAGTTTTGTTGACATGCGCCAAAAACCTGGGAGGCCGATTATTTTTACAATATTATAAATACAAACAAACCAGGATTTCTTTTTTAACTTATGTAATGTGGCACATTCTTGGTATGCTGCCCTGATCAATAAATTACCTGGTTCATTTTCTCGTACATGGATAAAGAATTTAAGCATTGCCATTATCATGTCAATATAGATTGGGCATCACCCAGTTCACCCTGAGTGGCACAATTCACTGCCTTGCTATGCACCCCAGTGTAAATTTACAATACCTTATGTGTACTTTCTCTGTCGGAGTTCATCAAATAATTTAAACAACCGTTTATCATGCAGCACTGATAAGCGCGGGGCAAAATTACCCCCATATCTCACTTCCATATGAACAGATAGGTTTTATAAGCTGATCGAACAGTTTGAGGGCAAGCCCTGGTTTTATATTACAGTTCTAAAAGTGAGCTTCGGGTTTAAAAGAATTGCCTTTAAGGCCCTCGATTTTTTATGCTATTCTGTGCAGTTTTCATACTCCAGTGCAGGTCAAACAGCACACCCTAGGTACATATATTCACCTACTTGTTCTAAAAACCACATTGTTAAGGGTAAAGTCAACCTTAAGGTACCTTGGACCTGCTTTTGCCGAGATCCTGCATTACTTTAGTCTTTTTAACATTTATATTCAGCAACCATTGTTGACAATAAGTTTCTAAACGGAATTGGCTGTAGTATCCCCTGTAAGTTTTAAAAACCGGGGGAATCTGATACAGAAATTCCACTGTATATTTAACTTGGTGGATTATTATGGTTTTAATACCTTATCATTAATATATAAGTTAAATAGAATTTGGGCCAAAATCACCCCCCTTCACCCATAAAAAAAAATGCTTCATAATGTCATTTCTTTATCACTTTTGCTTTAAACTTTTAAAAAAAAGTTTTTTAACATTAATTTGGATAATTTTGAAAACCCACTCGAACCTTCATATGCTTTTTAAAATCCCCAAACTGATTTGATTTTAAACCCCGGGTTTTTGAAAAAATTACAAAAATTGGAATAATAAAATATATTTTTGGGTTTTTTTTAACACTATAATTTTAAATTATTCCCAATTTTTAAATTTTAAATTAACCTTAATTTTCCGCAAAGTTTTATATAAAATGTTTATTTTGGGGGTTTTTTTGATCAAATTTATTTTAAGCCCAAACTTTTTCAAGGTCTGTGAAAACCCTTCCTAAAGCGTTTAAATTTCCAACCCCCCAACATAGCCTTTGGGGCCTTAATTCTTTTCCCCTTTTATAAAAAAAACCCAAATTAAAAACCCCCGTTTTATTTTTAAATTTTAACCAAACACTTACAAATTTAATTTTAAAAGGGTTACTTAACTTTTTTTGGGGAAAAAAAGTAGAATTTGGTGGTTTAATGTCAAACAATTTTAAATTTCCCCGTTTTTGTTTGGTTTAAATTTTTTATCCAAAGCAAAAGGCCCCTTTTTATTTTTCCCCTTTTTTTTTTTTTGGGCATATCTTTTTTAAATTTTTTTTTTTAAAAAATTTTTTTTCCCTTTAAATTTTCCCCCTTTTTTTTTTTTAAATTTTTTTTTTTTTTTAAAAATTTTTAAAAAAACCCTTTTAAATTTTTAATTTTTTTTTTTTTGGGTTTTTTTTAAAAATTTTTTTTTTTCCCCCCCCCTTTTTTAATTTTTTTTTTTCCCCCCCCTTTTTTTAAAACCAAAAAAAATTTTGGGGGGGTTTTTTTTTTTTTTTTCCCCTTTTTTTTTTTGGTCCCCCCCCAACCCCTTTTTAAAAAAAAAAAACCCTTTTTTTAAAAAAGGGGTTTTTCCCCCCCCCTTTTTTAAAATTTTTTTTTGGGGAAGGGGAAAAAACCCCGGGGGTTTTTTTTAAATTTTAAAGCCCCTTTTTTTTCCCCCCCTTTTTAAAAAATTTTTAAAGGGTTTAAAAAGGGGGCCCCCCCCTTTTTTTTAAAAAATTTTTCCCCCAAAAAAAAAAACCCCCCCTTGAAAATTCCCCTTTTTTTAAAAAAAATTTTTTTTTCCCAAAAAACCCCAAATTTTTTAAATCCCTTTCCTTTTTTAAATTTGGGAAAGGGGGAAAAAACCAACACAAAAAAAAATTTTTGGCCCAAAAAAAAAAAAAACCCCTTTTTTTTTTTTCCCCCGTAAATTTTAAAAAACAAAAAAACCCTTTTTTAAAAAAAAGGGGAAAACCCCCCAAAAAAAGGGCCCCCCCTTTTTTCCCTTTCCTTATTTTCCCCCCCCCCCCAAAAAAAAAAAAAAAATTTTTTTTGGGCCCCCCCAAATTTTTTTAAAAATTTTTTTTTTTTTTTTAAAAAAAAAATTTTTTTTTTCCCAAAATTTTTTTTTTTAAAACCCCAAAAAAATTTTTTTTAAAATTTTTTTTTTATTTTTTTAAAAAAATTTGGCCCCCCCAAAACCAACCCTTTTTCCCTTAAAAAATTTTTTTTCCCCCCCTTTTTTTAAAAAAAATCCAAGGTTTTTTCCCCTTTTTTCCTTTCCCCCCCCTAAAATTTTTGGGAAAAATTTTTTAAAAAAAAAACCCCCTTTTTAAGGAAAAAATTAAAAAATTTAAAGGAAAAAAAATTTTTTTTAAATTTTACCCAAAATTTTTTTCCCAAAAAATTTTTTAAAATTTTAAAATTTTAAAAATTTTTTTTGGTTTTTAAATTTTTTTTTTTTTTTTTTTAAAAGGTTTCGGTTAAAAAAACCCCAAAAATTTTTTTTTCCCCCACAACCCCTTTTTTTTTAAAATTTTTTGGGGGGCCCCGGGGGGGGGTTTTTTTGGGTCCCCCCACCCCCCCCCCCTTTTTTTGGGGGGGAAAGGGCCCCCTTTTTTTCCCCCCCTTTTTTCCCCCCGACCCCCCCCCCCGGGGGCGCCCGGGGGGGATGGAGGGGGGCCCCCCCCCCAAAGGGCCCCCCCCGGGGAAGCTAATTTCCCCCCTTTTTTTTTTAAAACCCCCCCCCGGGTTTTCCCTTTTTTTAAACCTTTTTGGGAAAACCCCCGGGGGGGCCCCTTGGAACACGACATTTAGGGATTTCAATGCACACATCTATCACTATGGACTCTCCACACTCCTCTACTGACTGGTCTCTTAGATTTCCCACCTCACAAAAATCGAGACAGACTTCGTCTGCATATGCAGACCGGTCCACAATCTCCTCTGGTCTTTCCAGGGGTTCCCCCCTTTTAGGATCACTTTGACTGGAGGCCTGGTGTAATCCGTTTTCATCCAGATTTTGGCCGAGTGAGTCCGTCCAGTATAAAGTGTGGCCTCCAGGTTTAGGTGGGTCTCCCACCATCTTTTTCTTCTCTGGTGATTGTATTCAGCACCATCTGTTCTGACTGGGCTCGTACCGTTTGGATCCTGGAAGAGCCCAGATCTGCACCCGAGCTCTGCATTGCAAGGATCTACTGCCGAGCCATGCGGCTGGACTCCCCTTTGTTCCTGCCCAACTTGGGTCATGGCTGCCATCAGTAGCGCAGACTCTCAAAACGCAGCCATTTCCTTGTTGCTTCGGTTGGTCTAGATCCCTCAGCTGTTTGCAGGTACGGGTGGCTTCATCTTTAGCTCCTCCTCCTTCTTGCACCTTACCGCGTAACTCAGCAACAGTCTCATCTAGAACAATGTTTGTCTTTTTGCACTAGCAAGTTCACCCCTGTAAATCCCTTCATTTTGTTTTTCAGCTTGTTCATATCCTCCTCCATTGTCAAGTTGTGGGCTACCAACTCCGACATTTTCTGTTCACATGCTATATGCGAGGGGTTTGTACTATCAGTATTACCACTCAGATCTTTCAGCCTACACTCTATTTCACTCACTTGTTTCCTCAGCTTTGTATTTTTCCACAGCAAGTTTATCGTGCAGATAGCTCCTGGATCTTATCCGTTGCGACGGCTGTATACATTGACCCCTGGGCCTCGAGTTCTGCCAGTAGGACCCCCCTCCATGTGAGCAAAGCGTTTGTCTACTGTACGGAGTAGGTCACTCACACTGATATCTGGTTCGGGAGGGACTGGCACTGGCCTTGTCCCAGTGGGCCGCCCCGCACTCAGGTCCTCCAACACACACTCACATCTCGTTGCTATCTGAATACTATCTCCTGGGTCTGAATCCCTCACTGGAGCCACTTCCTTCTTGTCATGCTGGTTTATCGCTGTAGCTTCGGCGTCCTCAGCCCCGTCAGTTGCCACCTCGCCATCCTCTTCCGCATCTGGAGACTCATCCCTCTCCTCCCCTCCATCTCGCTCCGCTGACGGCAGGTCAGAGCCTGGCAAGCAGCATACGCATGACCTTGTTCTTCGGGCTTTTGGTGCAGGCTTGTTGATGAGAAGCATCCAGGGCTGCCTTGGTTCGCTTCCGGGACTCTCGTTGATTGCATCTGCACGCGGGTATGCAGCTCCTCCAGCATCATGGGGGCACAGTTTGAAGGAAGGAGTGAACTCTCTTACCATTCACCAGTACTGAACTCTGGGTGTGGTACAAGTTCACAGTGTAGTGCCGCTTCAGGTGGAATGAGGTGCATACCATCCTCCTTCATCCACCTGACTTGAGCTTAAGCCAGTATCCTCAATGCCTGCGAAGTATTTGTCACAGGCCGCCCTGGAAGAGTTCGTAGCATCCGGTGTTAAACCGCATGACTACCTGACCTTCCTTCTTTTCAACGACTACTAGCTCTCTATCTGCAGCCTCCACCTTCTTTCAAGCGCCTTGGTAATGTCCAGCGTATAGTAAACTTTTTCGTGTTAACAAGGTTCACATTGTCGTCACTACCACTTTATATTCACAGTCATAACACTCACA
The DNA here is from genome assembly GCA_019095985.1 of Streblospio benedicti. Lineage (NCBI taxonomy): Eukaryota > Metazoa > Annelida > Polychaeta > Spionida > Spionidae > Streblospio > Streblospio benedicti. Next base: position 30,830,697 of record CM032663.1, on the reverse strand, counting down.
GCACTACACATTTAGGTTTTGACGCTGGCGTCGCCGCCATTTTGTCTTCAGTGTGCGCCCGAAGGAGCAAACTTTCTCCTTTTCACGGTGTTTACTCCCTCACCGTCCACTATTAGGCACACAAACGTAATCCACACCTTTCGGCAGCCTCGGCACCATTACATGTCTTGGTGGTGCATCACTGTGTCGGCATACATAGCCGATTTAGTCCCTGGATCTTGTGATTAGAAATAAAACACGTCCGCCATCACGGAAGTGGAAGATTGATATCAATTTCCCTAAACGTAGAGTATAGACTACCACGTCCGCCGTTTTCTACTATCGGACAAGTCAATTCACAACAATATCAAGCAAATTAAACTATATAGAGCTATGATAAAGAGAACAACTCTGCCCATCTTTTCATTGCAATATTGTAACTCGATAATCCAGCATGCAGATAAACTCGTCCTTCAACCTCATCTTCAAAAAATGCTAGCCTGCAGAGCATACAGACTGGAACGCATAATGTCTTTCGATCAGATTAAATTATGTAAGCTTACTACTCCGCACTTGTTTTGATTGGTGTGTGGGTAAAATATTGGCAAAACATCTGTAGAATGTGAAGGTTTTACATATGCAGATTCTTTTCTGAACTGGGGGTACGTGTATATTCTGATCAAACTAGGTGAATTTACGATGTCCAAGTTGCTTAAATACTGAAAAGTATACAGTCCCAAGAGAGATTACTATATAAGAACACTAATGATATAGAACGTACAGTGGATGTCCTACTATTCTCAGTAGCAGATTCACATCCCAACCACAACAGTGCCAGGTGTCAAACAAACATCTCCCGCACATGCCCCAGGACTACTGTTGCAAATGTTGTATACTCCCCGTGAAGTTGAGAAAGGGCCATATGGTGTGAAATGGATGTGGCAAAATGACCCCGTGGATGTAGTAGAGTTGGGTGAATACATATTAAATTGATTGTTTGATTGAATATAAATACTTAATTATTATCATAATTATGAATACTGACGGGCTGAGAAGGGCATCGACATTTGCCGACGGGTGCCGTCATCCACCGACGGGTACCATGGAAATTTGTATATTGATAATATTATGAGCATAAATGCTACGACAGGCCTGTTTTGGTTTATTTTGGTAATAAATCAATCTATATGGCATTTCAGATAAGAGACTGTGTCATGAACTTTGAACATGCACATGTAAAAAGTATGTACATATATCAAGATTGGAGAATGTTATTTGATGGATATTTGTTTATTTTGATTATAAAATCTTAAGAACATGCTTATTTTAGTAGTAGAAAATCTTGATATTTACGACTTTTGTGGTCATTTTAAAGAAAATATAAGCAATTTAGTAATTATGTTTCGATATTACATACATAAAGGAAGTCCTGTTTCTGTACTCCTCCTTCGTATTTATCATTGTCTTTAGTTCCTCCATATAGTACTATATATAAGGCCTCATGTGTCATCAATTGGCCCTTCCCGCTTGAAGTTGATGACATTATCTCCATTCTGTCATTGTGGTGTTACATTGATGTAGAGGGAGTTTCATGGGGCCTATATTTTTACAGTGTTCACGGAAGCGGGTGTAGACATGTCAACTTGTTTGTCCAAACAGCTACTTTGACAGTACAGTTTCAAGAAATGTCATCTTACTTAAAAGATAAAAAGTGAAATGAGACGTAACTGCACATTTGCACCATGAGGTTTGAACAATGGCAATGATTTACATGTAGGCCCAAGTCTTTTTTAATGGGTCACAAGGTACATCGCATCTCACCCCTAGTATATTATCATAAAAACTTCATCAGAACAGAAACCAGATACAGATAATCTTACAAACAAGAAAAAAGTTTGATAGTATACTTCCATCTTGATCAAACGCTAGTTTTCAGCAGACAATGATATGATGTGGGATTATGTGGTCGTAGCAAAATAGAAAACAATTAAGATAGAAAATAGAAAACAATTAAGATATCATTACAAAATGTCGGCGAATGATGGCGCCCATCTCGGACCGTCTCGGTAGGGTGTGCCCGTCCATATTCATATCTACTGTTTTGGACTACGCTCACAAAGAGTACTCCGCTCGATGGTGCCACTGAAATATGTCAATACGTTTTCTCTGAAAATTTCTAAGCCATCAGCAGGTGCCCTGAGCCACTTTTCCTACAAATGTTCTAAATATATGACTCTGACTCTGTTTCTGATAAGGGTTGAAAAAATGCCATTTTCATGTAAGTATTTATTATGATATAAACTATCAGAATTTAAAAAATACAATGTAGGCGCGGAAAAAATATAGCTTATCATTCATAGAAATTGGCTTTTGACAATTTGTACCATTTTTTTAGTTTTTCTAGAAAATGTTACTCCACAAAATTACTGTTAGCACATTATAGTGTATATATTTAACAGATGTTGGAAAGAGTTGAAGATGCCCTAGAGACTTGGGACGGCAACGGTGACATAGTGAGGCGTATCCTTGACGACCACGGCCTCACTGTCAACCAGAAGCTTGGTCCTTTTGGCGTCACCCTGCTGCATATTGCGGTGGAGAAACGTCAAGATGCCGTCATCTGGAGCCTGATCCACGACCATGGTGCTGATGTCGATGTGCAGGATGCATCTGGCTACCCGCCTCTTTACTGGGCTCTGCAAGACCAGTACTATGAGGTGGCTGAGTTGATATTAGAACGCAGCAGGGTGACAGAGGTGCAGGGAATGGCAAAGGATGAGGTGTGTGAGAACTCTACTTTCTAAAAAAACTTTTGCATATTGCAGTACGACATAGATATTCACATAAAAATCGAAGAATGAAAGAACAACAGGGAACCAATAAACTTATGGTTAATGTTTTCCCACACAATAATTTTTATATAGTTCATATCATTTATTTATATGGACTCTGAAAACCATTCATTGACATTTTCATTATTACTAACAAAACACGAATCATTAGCTCATATATGCATTTGGAGTATTCACGTATTTTAACAACTAAAGTAAAGGTTACTGAGGTATCTTTGTTGTAACTTCCATTTCAGTTGTTGAAGTACGTAAAAGCTGCTAAGGTCATCAAAACTGGCCGACAGAGAGACTTGACCATAGATTTCCTATCACCGGGGTGTGGAATCAGTGTCAACCAGACGTTTGGATGGAGAAAAGAAACGCTGTTGCATGTGGCAGTTAGGACTGGGCAAGATATCATCGCCAAAGTACTCATATCAGAGTATAAAGCTGATGTTACCATTGCAGATTGTGATGGACGCACGCCAAAACATGAGGTAAATGTCCATGAAATTCATATTATGCATACAATTGTGCAATCATCACAAAGTATATCAGCAAATACTTGTGCTCTGTATATCAAAATCACCTTTATATTCACGGTTACTTGCACCATTCTAGATGATGAAACATGTAGCAGATGCATTGAAAATTGGAGACTGGGCCGAGGCAAGCAGACTCATCCAAACGTACAATCTCAACATCAATCAGAAGCTTATGAGAAGAAATCAAACATTGTTGCATATAGCCGCAAAGGCAGGCAGCAATGAGATGGTACACATGTTAGTAACGGAACACATGTTAGTGACACAGTTTGGTGCTGACATCGAAGTCCTAGATGGAGATGGAGAAGGCAATACCCCCTTGGATGTGGCTTTCATGGAGCACCATTATGTGTTAGCCCAGGCTCTTCTAGAACACAGTGAGAAGCAACACTTTTGGGGCATGTCAAAACACGAGGCAAGTGATAATTGACTTTTACAAAAGAAAATATAAACTGATTAGATATAGAATTTACATGCACTAACAAAGAGAGGTAGGGTGGAGAAGCTCTCTGGTTTGGCACATCGGGTGATGCTAGCTTGTGTTGATTGAATTTTCACAAACGTGTATATTACAAATACATTTAAAAAATAATTTGGGATTTGATATCATAACTTAACCCAACGTAAGTTGAAATAGTCCTAGTTCATAGTTTCTCTTTATCAGTTGTTGCAGTATGTAAAAGGCGCCGCAGCTATAGAGACTACAAACTATAAGACCTTCAAGATGCTTGTTGACCTGGGCCTCAAGATCAACCAGACATTTGGGCCAAATGCAGAGACTTTGCTGCATGTGGCTGTGAAGATGAAGAGAGACACCATGATAAAGAAGTTGATCAAGGAATACTCGGCAAACGTGGACGTGAAGGATGGAGATGGTGTGACACCTATAGAAGAGGTACATGTACATAGAGTATATGGCACATTTAATTTTCGATAACAACACAATACACAAAACATGACAATCATGAAAACACAAGCAATCTATCCGTAGCTAATCATGATATGTATACATGCCACACCCATAGAAGTTGGGTATGCCGAATCTAAATATCACCTTAGATTTGACCTTGAAAGCATGCATCAAGGTCAAATCAGCCCTCGTAATACTTAAAAATCATGTTTTTCTGCTATTTTTCAAAAAGTAAGCAAATTATTCATCCTGAGTTTGAGTTAAAGTGTCAAGTGACACAATTGTGAGTATGAGGAATCTAAATATCACACAAACCATGACCTTGGAGGAATTCTTCAAGGTCAAACAAGCATAGAATTTTCACAAAGCATTTGTTAAATTCCTTGGTTAGTGAAAAGGTCCAATGCATCAAATATATGATGGTATAAACCATACTCATTGTGTTCCCATTATATTGGGTATGCTGAATCTAGTTAATATGTCAGTTTTGACCTTGAATGCACTATTCAAGGTCAAATAAGCATTTAAATACGTAAAGTTTGAGTGGTGGGGGGGAGGGGAAGGCTGTAGAGAAAATGTTTATAGCTAGCTATAACTATTTCTTGGAAATTGCTATTTCCTGGAAATTTATGAATTTTCTTGGAAATAGAGTAGGGTACCGTAAAATGGATCCTGCAATAAAATTGACAAACAGTAGCATATTATTTTAACGAAAAAGGAAATGATTGCTCTAAAACTCAACTAATGTCTACAACATGGCAGAAACGGCAAGTAGTATACCCACTAAAAAAGCCCGTCTTGATATTAATTATGCATTGTGTATTATTTGCCAAGATGAAAAGAATGAATGTCTTGTTGCTAATCCAACCTTAGACTCATACGACAAAGTATTAAACTGTGTGAGAAAACGGGCTGAATATGGAGATGGGCAATATCCAGTTCTTAGTATCAGGTTAAAAGGTATAACATCAGACAATTTGAAAGAAAATCATGCTGGGTACCATAGAGAATGCTATTCAGCAACATGTCACAAGAATATGATAGAACGAGCTAAAAGTCGCTTTGAAAGATCACTACAATTAGGTAAAACCTCTTATATTGGTCGACCTCAAATATCTCAAGAAAGATCTCAAGATACAAACTCAACAATTGAGAATGTACCCATACCCTTTACCAGATCATCTTCTGAACCATTTGATAGCAAGTTATGCTTCTTCTGTCAGTTTGATGCTCCATTAAATAAGCTACATGAAGTAACTACTTCAAACGCCGGAGACAAATTGAAATTGGCAGTTGAGAAATTTGGTTCAAATGCCTTGAAAGTAAGACTTAATTCGGCAATAGATCCTAAAGATGCTCATGCAATCGATGTTAAATATCATCTTAATTGTTGGGCACATCATGTAGGTAATGCTTTGAGAGGAAAAGGTGATTCAGTCAATGCAGTGAACCAATCAGGCGTGGAAGAAAAACATAAAGACATATTGGCAGACACTGAATTTGTGAATATGCTGCGAGTCGTATTACAAGATGATCATTTCGTTTCAATGGCACAACTACAAATGAGCCTCACAAGCATTAAAAGTGCCAATGGAATTGAAAATGCAGAAATTGATAGACGTACATTGCCAATGGAATTGAAAATGCAGAAATTGATAGACGTACAGTCAAAAAGAAATTACTAGAGCATTTTCCTGACGTTCAGTTTACACGTCCTTGTAATCCTGGAGAATCAGAAAAGGTTTATCTTAAATCGTATGGAGATAAAGTTGTTAACAATGCCAGTACATCCTCTGGTGATGACACAATGAGTACTATCTTCAAAAGTGCTAAGATTTTGAGAGAAGCCTTGAGAAATAAATGTAATGATGAATGGACATTTCAAGGAACACTCAAAGACACTGATGATCATATTCCCCCAGAACTGTATTCTTTTCTGAGATGGCTTTTGATAGGAACATCAACATACATTGAAGAAGAAACACGTGATAAAATAATGCACAGCAAAATACTAGCAATTGCTGATATAATGTTGGGTTCCTTTATGTCAAAAAAACAGGTGGGCTACAAATGAAAATCGTCTATGCAAAGTGTTGCTCCTTTTAGATCTCAAAGAGAATGGCCTCTGCAGCTCGAGGTAGGCATAGCAGTTCATCAGTCTACTCATAGCAGACACACTATTGATCTTTTACATAGCTTTGGTTTATCTGTTGACTACACCAGAATCTTGCGTCTTGAAACACAATTAGCTGATGCCATTGTATCGGAGACAACTGTTGAAGGCCTATACATTCCTCGTACTATACAAAAAGATCGCTTCATATTTTTTGCTATAGACAATTCAGATTTCAATGAAGATACTCCCGATGGCAAGCACACAACACATGCTACTGCCACTGCAGTTTTTCAACAGAAGTCTGGCAATGAAGTCTGCAATCCAATCATTCCGTTAAAACGTACATCAAGCAAGTCATTTAAATCGACTGTCGAGCAACCTTTCATGGAGTGTTCCATGTCTTCCAAATTAAAACCAACCTCTCCATGTTTTGAAACATATGTAATGGGAGAAAACAAAGATATACTTATTCAGACCAAAACAGATGATATGGTATGGCTTTTAACTAAAACAAGTGTTACTAAGTCGTAAGCATGTGTATCAGCTTGGGCAGGATATCATTCTCTTCTAACAGATACAAAGCCTCTCACTAGAGTATGTGTTCTTCGTCTTCCTATGGCACCTGCTTCAGAATGGTCAACATTAATAACAGTTCTCAAGCAAGCCCAGGGCATAAACGCAGCTGTTGTTGGACCAAATAAGAAAACAGTAATAACACTGGACATGCAACTTTATGAAAAAGCAAAACAACTGGAGATGTCAAGACCTGACTGCAAAAACCAATGGATACTGCGTATTGGAGAACTTCATACTACCATGGCAGCACTTAGAGCAGCTGGAAGCTATATTGAAGGCAGTGGTTTGAATGATGCTTGGGTTCAGGCTGATATATTCAGCCCGACAACGGTCAGACAAATTCTTGAATGTAAGCATTATAAAAGAACTTTAAATGCACACATTGCCAGTCTCCTAGCTCTTTTTAGTTTGTATCAGAAGGCATTCTTTGTTGATAACCCTAGCATATGTTATATGTAATATTGACAATTGTAAAAACACAATTGAAAATGCTAGTTTGGATTGGCTAAGTGATGATTTGTAAAGTTAAGTACAAGTTAGCCAATCATTATGATCATATGTATTTCTTGTCTAAGATGTGTGAATAATTATAAAATACAAATGAGTTTTGGATTAAGTAGGTAATTCAATTTAGATACCTCGATGTAAGGATGTTTGTTATTTTTCCTTTGGTTGAATTTGAAATGGAATTGATCTTTCCTGATATCATGGTAATTTTGACCTTGAAGGGTATTCCCAATGTCAAAGTAAGCTTTTTAGATTCATCATATCTATGATTCTTTAACATGACAATAAAATTATTATTCATGGTTGCTACTTTGTTTCATTTTTTAAAAATAAATTTATTAAACTCAAACTTTACGTATCTAAATGCTTATTTGACCTTGAATAGTGCATTCAAGGTCAAAACTAACATATTAACTAGATTCAGCATACCCAATATAATGGGAACACAATGAGTATGGTTTATACCATCATATATTTGATGCATTGGACCTTTTCACTAACCAAGGAATTTAACAAATGCTTTGTGAAAATTCTATGCTTGTTTGACCTTGAAGAATTCCTCCAAGGTCATGGTTTGTGTGATATTTAGATTCCTCATACTCACAATTGTGTCACTTGACACTTTAACTCAAACTCAGGATGAATAATTTGCTTACTTTTTGAAAAATAGCAGAAAAACATGATTTTTAAGTATTACGAGGGCTGATTTGACCTTGATGCATGCTTTCAAGGTCAAATCTAAGGTGATATTTAGATTTGGCATACCCAACTTCCTATCCCTTGACAATACAACCTTCCACTAATCATGACATGCCTTAGGGGGACTGTAGACTCTTTTCTTACGATTTTATTAAACTTTGATTTTTCTCACTCATTATTGCTTCAATTCTTACAAATTACACCTTATTTTGTAGATATTCATCTAATCTAATGACACAACATGTTTTTGAAATGTATGAACACACACACACACACACACATAGATTTAACCACTGTATTGTCTCTCAAAATAATCAGATCTTGCACAATCTTTGATGGCACTTCTATTTGTATAGCTTTATTTATCATTCAACCAGCTGGCGCTATTGAACATGGTATATATAGTGACGCAGGTGCCGGCTCACGATCAGACCTAAGATTATTTATCATCTACTTATCTGATCGTCTCAATATAGTCTCAATCATATATTAAATCTCAACCTTATCTTACATAACACAACAAAAGAATACTTTGATCACTATTTCATTTATTTCTATTTCAGCAAAGCCTTGGTTGGTATGGACGTACAACACTCATGGCTGCTGCTTTCTGTAAATCCAACAACTCGAAATCATCACTCGGCTCATCCAGGCTGGGGTCACTCAATCAATGCGGTATTGAAGGTAACAGCACTTGATTTATTTGTCGATTCCACAGTACAATGAGAAACTGTGAAAGCTCTAATTGAAACGGTATAAGTGTGAATGTGAAGAATGGTTATGGTAACATGTCAATACACACGGCAGCCCGCTATGGTAAAGCAGCCACAGTAGCCTTGCTCATCGCCAGGGAAGCTGGCGTACATGCACTCGGTCATCAAGGACGAACCACTTTGTGAAGGGAATACCCCAGGTTGCTTGCTGATAATAACATCCTGAAGCTGTTAATCAATGCTGGTGCAGTTGTAAATGCCTTAGCGGTGAGGTCAGTAAAGCCCCAACAGTGACAATGTCAGCCGTGTACAGATAAGAAGAACAACCCCTTCACTTTGCCTGCCTCCGGGTAAAGTGGAGTCCCCCTTCCCCAACCTGGGCGATGTCAACATCAAAAAAATGGCTGGGCGTCAGCCACACATTTTCTAGGGAACCTGCAGAGAAAAAAATTCATTTAAGCGGGTAATGGGAAAGGGGAAATCAGCATTCTCATTCAAAAAGAGCCAAGATAGATGCACGGGGCGGGTGGGGTCCCAGTTTTGTCTTTGCAAAGGAGGAAAAGGGTGTTTGGGTTTCCTGCTAATACAAGGCTGATGCCAACATTGGTGATGATGATGGTCAATGCCGCCATAAAAAAGCACAAAGTCACAACCCCTGGTTCTCAACCTTTTTGCCATATAGCTGATATAAACATCAGAGATGGCACGGCTGTACAATTACACCTTGCCAGTGAGGTTTGATAATGTTTTCCCCAAAAAAGGGTCAGTGGGCATCCAGAACGACCCGGGCCACAGCGTTCATATCCGCTCAAGCAGGGCATACTGAAATTATAGATATGTTGAAAAATTTCAATGCAAAACTTCCAAAAGAATAACAGTGGGGGAAAATGCTTTTTCATCATGTTCAAGATTAAATCTGATGATGGTAGAGTTCCTTTTCAACTCGGTGGACCCCCAAAATGACAAAATGGGGCAGCTTCTCCAGCGGGATCAAAATGAGTTCCATGCCTTTCTCTCAGTATTTGTTTTAGCCTTCAAAGCCGAAAAACCATATAAAGTCTTGGGTATATCAAAATGTCCCTCTTGACAGTTAAAAAAAAAGATGCAGACTTGGGTTTGTGTTAGCACTTTAATGAAGAGCACAGCACTGATTGAAAATAACAAGCATGAAAAAAATTATGTCTGCACCATTGTTTTAATATGACCGGCTTCTTCCCTTGGCCTGAACAAACCACAGACTACAACCAGCAGACCCACTGCCGGCAGCATCTGGGTTTCTACAGCGTGGTCTACCTTGTTGAAAGGGGCCAGTCATGGCCGACAAATTTGACCCTATTCCTCTCTTTTGGCATGGAACACACTAAGGGCTTCAAAACCTCATGAAAATCAGAAGCGCATTTGCTAGAAGAAAAATTTAAAAAAGCGTTGCCCCTTTTAAATCCCCAGAGTTCTAGAAAGTCCAT
>CM032663.1:30808836-30820258 GCA_019095985.1 Streblospio benedicti | reverse complement strand
ATGACACTGTAGATTCATCAATTATGTTAACTTGCGGGATGAAGTAATTCTCGAACTTTTGAAGTAGAACAGTAATCATTTCATCTGTCTCATCAACTTCTATGACCTCCCCATCATTATCAGGATTCGGGATAGAGACTTCTCGCCATGTAAAAGTGGCCATGATTTGTTCTGCTTTCTTGGTGCCCATGTAATAAATAAGAGCATCTCTCTGCACTGAGCCTTCATTTTTGTCTAATTTAGATCTACCTCGATATCTTAAAACTCATTTTCCCAATCTTTCCAATCTTCTGGCTTAAAAGTGAATGGAGGTGGTTCCCTAGTGAATGCTTGAGCCATATCTATGTGGGTGGTTGCTCAACTTCTGAAGGTATATTCTTCTTGAAAATATTTGATACTGACCGGCCAGCCCACATGATATTGCGCAATCCTGCAGATAGATCTAGAATGATGTTGAGGATGGCAATCTGAGTCTATAGCGATGCTTTCTTCTTCCAAAATGCATATTCAATTCGTGCACCAAAGGAGTTGCTTTTGTTCTGACACCATATCAAATTATTCAACACATGATGGCTGAGCGTTCAGACGTTTTATTTATTTTACCACATATTTTACATGTACACGTGAGGGAGCGGGAAACGGAAGTGTCCCCGTAGAATAAGTCACTTCACAGAAACGGACTTTCAATAAGATCAACAAGATCACCTGCACAAGACTTCCAATACTGTAACAGTGACCAGATTTTATGAATCTTAAAAGCCTTCATAAAGACTATATGTTTAAGGAATTCATCCTAACAACAGCGGAATATTGGATGTTTATATACCTCCAATATGTTAATGGCTATCAGTCCATTTTTTTCACAGAAACGAGGCCATTTACTCGGAAGTAAACAACATGGAAGGAGTGTTTCTGTGAACAAGATGGAGAGACAGCCATTAAAATGTTAGAGGAATACAAATATCCAATATTCAGCTAATGTTGAGATGAATTGCCTAAATATGTCGTATCAAATACATAGCTAATGAACTTGCTTAATAACGTACTTCCTAAAAACATAGCCACAAACCTTGATGAAAATAGCATGTACAAAAGTCGCAAAGTATACTTCAGTGTCCCCGTGCTCGACTTGATTGAGATATACTGTATTCTATATGTTAGACCATTGCTACAAAAATGCTCATTAAAATGGGCTTCCTTTAGTGTGTAATACATAAAACATTGCAAATGATAAAAAGCTAGAAATACATATTTTTGTGTCTTTATAAAGTTTAGACAACCCGGTTTTATGATATAATAGTAATTGTAGTAATTGATAGTAATTGTACGTAGTAATGAATCTACACAACAAGATTTGGGGCACTTACACCCTACACTGGTAGTATGTATGATATCTTTGTACATTTTATCCACATTTAAGTGGCATTATAAAATTGAGAAACATAAAAATAAAGAATGCTCATATATCAGTGGCTTCACACAACACACAACGCAAACTTCTTCCTTCTGGACAGTTCTCATTGTTCATTGGGTGATAAAGGTATTTTCATGGTGCAGGGTTTACCTTCATGAAGCCGCAACAGGATCTAGTCTATAGGGATGACTGTATTGATCAGAACCGGCAAAGACTGGTGTTAACATACATGCAGTTGATATTGAAGTTAAAATGAAATCTCTTCTGTGCCTACAATACACCTTACAATGTCAAGCCACCCATGCCATCTACCGGCAAAATATGTTGGGGAAGGATGCAGGCAAACGCCACTCAGGCACAGCTTTTTCTACGGGTGTTTGGAGGCATGTTCCAGCAAGAATTTTAAAAAAAAGAAAAATTTTCATAGTGTCTGAGGCTATTTCAGACAGAAAGATAACCACAAAACTGTTATGTTAAACTAAATTTCATTCAGGGTTTTATCTTATAGCAATCCTATCCTAATTTGAATAAAGGAGGCAGCTGGATCTGCCAGTGAGACATAAACTACTGTCCTGATAGTACAGTACTCCCTCCATATCAAGAACACCTGATAGTACAATACTCACTCCATATCAAGAACACCTGATCGCACAATACTCACTCCATATCAAGAACACCTGATAGTACAGTACTCCCTCCATATCAAGAACATCAGATAGTACAGTACTCCCTCCATATCAAGAACATCAGATAGTACAGTACTCCCTCCATATCCAAGAACATCCAGATGATCATATCCAAGAACAAGACACTCACTCCATAACAAGAACATATGAAAGTACAGTCCCTCCATATCAAGAACATCAGATAGTACAGTACTCCCTCCATATCAAGAACACCTGATCACACAATACTCACTCCATAACAAGAACATATGATAGTACAGTATGCCCTCCTTATCAAGAACATCTGCCGGACTCTGTAGAGGTGGTCTCTTTATGAAGGCTTTGGATCACGATAAAAATGATCCTCACATACACACAGTTGGTCACTTTAAAGCATTGGTCCTTAGTAGATGTTCTACTGTATAGGTTTCCAATATATAAAAGAAATACAACAAAGCTGCAGACGTTATGTAAACTTTAGTACCATTATGTACATGTTTGTCTTAATGTTCATAAAATCATAGAATCATTTGCAAGCGCATGGACTTTGTTCCTCTGTACTTTGGTAAACATTATTTTTCACTATAGGTATCACAGATACAAAATACAGATTCATCTGTACTATTCGACTATATTTACTATTATATGTTGAAACTTTCATCGTTGTACCACAACATAAGTCTGGTCTACACACCACAGACTACAACATAAAGACTAATAACCACTGATAAAGTTGGTCAATACCCGCATATTCAAAATCAATATTGACAATAAACATGGACAGTTATACTTTTAGACTTGAGATTTCTTTAAGATATTCCCCACACGCCCTATCACAGTGTTCCACTGTACGTTTCGTGAAGCCTATGGAAATCTTTCACAGTGTATTTGAGCAGTGTATGCGCCGACGTGTTTCTGACACACAACAGTCAACAAACTGGGATAATATCTGACAAATATGTATAGAGGCCCGCACAGTTGTAGATCTGCCCTGATAATGTTCACCATTGGCAACAGGCCGTGGCTCGTCAGACGATCGAAACGAGCCATTGATCGTCCAAACTCGTCCACGGACACCGGAGATACGCCTGTTTAGGTGCTGTAAGTGGCAGCATGCTTCGTGTAGTAACGGCTAAAAAGGTAGTAGATCACGGCTCACTACAAAGGTGGTCAGCTTAGAGGGATATAGGCTACAGTAGAACCTCCAATTACGGCGACCACCTCTATGAGATGACCACCTCTGTAATAGGATCATTTTTCATGGCCCCAAACATTCATAAAGTAACCAAAGTGAACTGGTATAAATGTGCAGCTTGCATTTTATTTCAGCTGGCAGCATCACATAATAAAAATCAATGAGCTTGAACACAGATATTGTCAAAAGTCATGGTCATAGATGGCTTTCTGGTTATATAACAGATCATTTACTGGTACATCGTCAATAAAAATTCTCAATGCTCACTGGTATTCAAATTGATTTCTTCTTTAGTAAAAGATCTGCCAGTGATGTAAAGAATTGCCGCCAGCTCATTGGATTGTTCTCTCTTTGACGTTATTCAGATGTCCAGTGAGCAAAATCTGTATAACATCTCCATACTACTTTTTTAATTCAACATTGACCTTACCAAGAGAAAATCCCAGGCTGACTTGTTAACTAAAAATGCATAACACTAATTTCTGTACAATGTTTAGGATTCAGATAACTTTTAACATCGAGAAATAGAACAATTCACTATGCATAGAGTGAAGTTATGCATGTGCAGGATATGAAATGAGGCCTATCTGGTGGCCAGGTGCTTGTTAATTTTAGTCAGGGCTGGTTTCAAAAGTTCACAGCTCGATGGATAAGCTACGTTTTGGGAGTTCTCAATATTAATAAAATTAAGGGCCGGACACATTTTTTTCGGGCTGGCAACATTTTATAGCTGCTAACAGTATGGCCTGTGACAAATTTTCATGAGTTTCATACCCTGTAAATGTCTGTAAAAAATAATCCTGTGTACAAAAGTCACTGACTGATGTTTTGGCAGTATTATTGGTGGCTTTTCATAACATGGTATTTAAATGAATTACTAAAAGATTTGAATGTGTGCACGCACACAAACATGCACGCAAACAAACACACACTACTAATGATCCGTCCGTACACTATACCGAATGCAAACCTTCAAGTATATAGAAACATAGATCTGGGAGTATCAGTTGCATGATGGGATAGGTCCATAATCACAAATATTTACCATGCATTTACGTCCCCGATCACCAATACATACCATCCTGAGGGCAATGATGAAAAGGCTGAGCTGGAAAAACTTGGCTTTAACGGGGACTCGAACCTACAGCTTTATGACATCACGTTTCTGACTCACCATCCTGAGGTCCATGATGAATGGTCCGAGGTAGGCGACGTAGCTGGCGGAGAGCAGCACGTCGCCTACGATGTTGTCGTATGTGTACGTGAGGTCTTGCACGTTCTGCGTCCACCGGTTCTTCTCGCCACCCAGCCCGCTAATCAGCTTCTCCGCCCTCACAATCTTCACCTTTGTCAGCTCAATGTTGTCCTCCAGGCTCTGGAACATAACATAAAAGGATATGCAGTTTACATATATCGCTCAGTGTTGTCATCATCAACACTCTATAATCAAACGTTGGCATGATTAAGTGTTCAAATGTATGCAGGTTTATAGTTTTATTTGGTTTCATATGAAAATACAGTTCAAGGTTTCAGTGTAAATATTGCCATATCAGACCCATGTTTTGGTTTGAAGCCTTGAAGCCAAATTGAAGCCAAATTGATTACATTCAGTAAACAAAACATCTATATATATATATATATATATATATATATATATATATATATATATATATATATATATATATATATATATATATATATATATATATATATATATATATATATATATATATATATATATATATATATATATATATATATATATATATATATATATATTATTTTAAAATTAGGAACTCAATCATGTTGAATGATACAACATTGTTTCTTCACCAAAGATTGCATCCAATCATCAGTTACATTTAAGTTTTAAGAACACACTGTCATTTAGCATATGAACATAATACAGACATGACAATGTAGTATCAAAAATACAGGGTTGAAATACAGACATTTGCACTAAAAAACATAAGTATAAACACAGTGTTGCATCTACAATTTTAATTTGCATAAGAGGTGTTTCTTCGATTGTCTGCAGACCTGGAGGCCAGTTCATTTCTGCTGTTCAAAGCTTGAGGCTCACCAGTCATGAATGCGGAAAAAAAGGTTCTCTCCGACTGAAATATTTACCAGTAAAAAATGTTAAGAGGTTTCCAAAGATTCAATACGGACTATTGAAAAAGCTACTTCAGAAAAAGTGACAGCACATATCATAGAATGTGATAAAGAGATCACATCAAAGGTGTGAATTTAAGCTGAAGTGTTGTTCCCAAACATGCCTTAGCTGCCCACAATGTTGAAAACTGTGTTTGTGGGTGGTATATCTTTGAAAATAAACAACAAATTTGTCCCTCAGTCAGGCACATGTAAGTTTCTTAAGTGCTGTTGTCATTTCTATGGACATGATAAAGACAATGCTCAGTTTATATAATCTAAAATTGAATAAAGGCATTTATTTTCTATGGGACAATATGTTGGTTGAGAAAACACGATACATTAAGTTTTCTTTTGGTTAATACCCTTGAAAGACTTTGAAATGTTTGATTTTAAATAGCCTTGTGAATCTATGTTCTAAATCTGCTGGACAAATTTTGGGCATGGGGCTATATGTAAATTAACATTACCTTTCTCAGTAATGTTTCTATTGAAGATTTTGTGTAGTTTATTTTCTTTGGGGTAGTGCTCATCTATTATCTGCTGAAGAACTTACATTTTTGCCGATGTTTATAGTGGAACGGTTTTATATATATATGGGGATTGAACCATAATATTTTTCTTTTCGAGAGTTGCTGTTGTTTTCTTATATTTGGCTTTTCAAATTTGAGTTTGTATATAAAGAGCTTTGATTTAATGCAAGGTCATATTCTATATATTTACTTGGATTGCTGTATATACCCGTTTATATATATAAAAAATATATATATATATATATATATATATATATATTATTGTAACATTATTAATTCAAAGATTTTAGAACCAACATTTGTAATGGCTATCGGTCTATAGTTATATTTATCTGTTATTAGACCTCACTGTCTTTATAATAGGAACTGGTACAGTATCCGTCATCTTCTGTGGCATATAACCATGGGACATACAAACATTAAATAACATACATAAGAATACACACAGTGTTGCATCTGCAAATTTAATTTGTTTGTTATTATCTAGTTCTAACCCATCCAGAAGAGGCCGTAGGGAGAAGAAACTCAGTCAAAGCTGAGGCTCTCATGAATGGCGGGAAAAAAAGGCGGAAAAATTTGCCACCAAAAAATGGTACAATTACTTCCAATAGATTCAATATTCTGATTAAAAACCCAACGCAGAAACTGGACAGAAACGCCACAAAGAGAGTAAAGGTGCCACCTGAGCAGAAAGCTCCCACACTGCCACCTGCCCACAATGTCCAAGCAATAATAACCATATCTTCTGAAAATAATAAACAACAAATTTGTCCACCAAATGTATGATTTGTAATAAGAACCTGACCTCATCAGATGATCATGATCAATGCTCAGACTGTGAAGCCTTCATACATCAAAAATGTGACAAAAACCAACCAGCGGCAGCACAATATACATGCCTGGTGTGCCATGCAGAAAAAGAGCAGGAAACCCTTGAAAGCTTGACGTTTAGTTGTAATAGCCTTGTCAACGTTCTCATTCCAACACCAAGTCTCTCAACGATGCGAGCAGGTTATGCCACACACCTCTTCAGTTGTCTGGAGTAAGCCTGTCTTGATGTTGTTCCTTATGCCCTCAGTGGTAGTATCATCACTTGAAACCACATTTACATGTTCTTTGAAGGTGTTATGGAACTGGCTGCTTACTTGTGGATCCTTCAGCTTCCAAGTTTTCAGCCTGGGGACAATTTTGCGCTTAGTCTTTTGTGGCATGTCAATCCTCATGTCACAGACAAGGAGTTGATGTTGCAAGGCTATTTCCTCACCAGGTATCACTTTCACGTCTGTCACAAGTTTGCGCATCTTCCCGCGATGATTTGTATCTGATTTGTATCTGTTAATGACAATAATTAGTTCATTGATGGTAATAATGCCTGTGTGCAAATGCAGCTTGGACATCACAGGATATCATTCATTAAGATCCACTGGATTCACCAATTCATCACCCAACTTAGGATATCATATCAGCCTCTATGACAGGGGGAAGAATCATAAGCAACAATAACAATAGGCCATTATGACTATAATCTAAATAATATGAGAGCAGATAAATGTGCACAGCAGAACTATATATTGTATTTATTGATTTCTGCTAAAATCATTTTAATAACTTTATCCAAGATAACAATTTCTTTTCTTATATTTTTAATTTTTTGCAAAAAAAACTATTACATGGCATGACTTTTGATCTCATTGTCAATAGGATATTTTCAATCTTGCACTAACAAGTACAGGGCCGTAACCAGGATTGCAAACCGTTCGTTGATTAGGATTTAGATATCAAACCAATCTATTCGGAACTCATTGCAAATGAATTAATACCTCTGGTTTTAAGTCATCTAGGCATAAGAGTTTAACTATAATCTTAAAAAATATGACACAGATAAGAGTGCCCTGAACTATAAAGGTTGATATTTATCCTAATGACCAGATGCTAAAATCAGGTTGGAATTTAACTTTTTCATTTGCACATTTAATTTTTGCAAGCCTTAAAGTCATGTCTCATGATTTTTAAAATGAGCCAGTAGTATAATGCTGTTTTTTGGTGCAAATTTAGGCACATTTGGAACCGTAACTTCAAAGCTATATTCTCAAAAAATAAAAAAAAGGTTAGAGATTTCATTGAAATTAATTTTACTGATGGAAATATAACAACAGTAGCACTGTAATTACTTCAGTACAGCTGCATACCAAGTAGATTTACGAAAGGGACACTTTAGTGTAATATTCTCACTTATCTCCTACATGTATATGGCTATGGTTATGGAGGCCTATTGCTCCATAAGTCACACAAAGTTACCCTAGATGATATTTGAAAAAGTTGACATATTTCCAATGATTATTAACACATAAGACATTCATTTAAAAGTGTTACTTTCTCCAGAAAATGCCTAAAGTGACCAGAAGACCAAAGGATTCCTCTGTGGACAAACTTCTTCAGGCCATTGAGCACCAGAAATGGAGAATAGTTTCACGTGCACTCAAACAAGCCAAGGAATCTTCCACAGAGTATGGTAAAATTTTACATGCGGCAATAAACAGAGGCGCCTCAAAGAACATCATTAATTCTTTAGTGAATAATATTGGTGAAAATATAAACTATAAAGACAAGCAGGGTAGAACTGCATTACATCTAGCAGTACTACGAAAAAGAAGAAACTGCTAAACTGCTAGGCAGCTATTCTTGATGTTCGACTGGTTGGTGCCACTTCTTATTCAAAAAGGGGCTGATGTGAATATGGCAGACAAAAAGGGGAACACCCCACTTCACAATGTATTTGTAATAACTCATTTAAAATCAGCAATGGGGAAAGTTTTAAACGTCCTGATTTCCACCAAGAACATTATTATGAAGAATAAAGATGGCTTGACTCCATTGCATAAAGCTGTCATAAATAGACAGGAACAATATACAGATTTGCTGATCAAATTTGGAGCAGACATAAATTTGTCTAACAACCTGGGCATGACTCCATTGCATGAGATGGTATTAAAAGGAAATATTTGGTATCCGGAGCTTGTCTCAGCTAAGAACATCAATATGAGTGAATATCGCGGGTACACAGGACTGGACTTTGCTATAGTCCAGCACAATTGGCTTGTAGTCAAAAATCTTTTTTTGTCTAAGTGCAGACTTCCATAAACTTTTAGCTCTAGAATTACTATCCTTGCAACAGATGTGCCAACTAAAAAAATTAGAAATAACTTGGTCACAAAACTGATGAGGCTTTTGAAAACTTACACTTCCCTTGTGTTTAATAGATGATATGAAAAGTTCAAATCTTGCAACAAAGTTACTTCTCATTTGAAGGAAATGGCTAAAAATGGACTGTTTGAAAAACAGAATCGTCCCAAGTTTGAGAAGTTTACACCCAAAATTCAAATTTAATGACTTGTGAAATATGTTCATTGGTTCTGAATGGTTCTTTTGATATATGAGAACTGAATCTTAAAATGCTAAATAGATGCGCATTTCCTTTTCATCATCTATTAAGTTTAGCACTTTTCTAGACAAATAAGTTTGAACTATCACTGACAAATTGAGAATTTGCCAGCAGCCTGAATGTATCTGTAAAATATTCCATCTACTAA
The DNA here is from genome assembly GCA_019095985.1 of Streblospio benedicti. Lineage (NCBI taxonomy): Eukaryota > Metazoa > Annelida > Polychaeta > Spionida > Spionidae > Streblospio > Streblospio benedicti. The sequence continues at coordinate 30,810,707 of CM032663.1, read as the reverse complement.
GTATTGCATCAAGTGCACTGTATGAATAGCTGTAATCTAAATAACATCTCTATTTTTTTTTTACCCATCAAATGTTCATCCCGAAGTGGAGTCAATGATTTTCAAACTCTAGAGCAAATGCGACATAAGGTCTAAACTTGTTATAAATATTGAACTAAATCCGTGTTGATAAACATTATATTCGTGAATAGACCACCGGATTCAAAGTGGCGGCGTCTAGACAGACAGCAAGCATCCTTATACCGTTATCAAAGCAGAGAAATTGTAGGATTTGACCACGAGATTGGAGTGTAAACGTAAAATTTAGCATGCCAATGCTTGATTAGACGAGCGAAGATATAATATGAGGGCTTTGGGCCTTAAGCAGGTGCTTATGCATAATATTTTTTGCAGAAACTAAAAATTAGGATTAGCATTATGCCTAATGAGCTCATCAGCAGTCATAAACTGTGGGATTTTAATCCATTTGATTTGTACAAAATTAAATGATTTTAAGTGGATGCAGACCATACATGGCCTGTCCTAAATTAGATTAACTCTTTGTCTAAAGATTTGCTTCTTCTGCTACTTTGTGTTCAAGTGTTACAATGTAGCTGTTGGCGCTTCTCTCACTTATGTTGAAAACTGTGACTGGCGTTAGAATAGAACAATGGTAGATATCTCTTAACGAACATAACGTTTATGTAAATAGATTTGAATATATTAATTTAGAAAGGGTATTCAATATTATTATAATTTTATATTTTAATATTTTTGACAATAAAGCCGTGATTTCATATACAAGTTAACAAAACAATGATAATGATGATGACACTAAATGTGACGAAAACTGTTGCATTTGCAGTGTATTAGTGACAATTTTTTAATCGGGTATGTATCAAATCAATTTTATTGTATATTTATTGTCATTGACAATTTTGTACATCATTATGCATGTTATATAAACTAACTGTTATATTTTGACAATAAAATTCTTGTATCTTGTATAGTTTAATTTATTCTGTAATTGTCATGTACAAATGTATAATGATCTAAAAATAAAGTTATAATAAAAAATTATTATTTCTATTTACTGTCTTTATGAAGAATGCATCAAATTTTAATTACAGTGAATGTCCTGTAGTTTTGGGCCGGCTCAAACAAATCTAAAATTTGATTAATATCCAGTAATATCACTTGGAAGCTAAGTTCCATATGCTATATATGCATTGTATTGTATACGTTTACTAAAAGGTATTTCACATAAAATGTATTGTAAAATAATAATACAGTACAGATTTAAATGAAAGAGCATATAGTTAAAATCATAATTTTAATAAGATTTCCCCCCACATTTACAGAGAATAGAAATACACTTTGAACTATATCATGTGTGATAAAATCATCACAATACTATATAAGTATCCCACATCACTAGCTCCATTCCTGTTTATTGTAGCCCTTGACTATGCCCTCCATGCGCAATCAATGGCAGAGAAGAAGAATTAGGGCTTCACACTCACTAAAAAGAGCCAGTCGCAGGGTTCCAGCCAAGACTCTTACAGACCTGGACTTTGCTGATGATATCTCACTTATCTCAGGCTCTGTCAGAAAGCCTGTGAACTGCTGGTAGAAGTTGAGCGCCAGTGTCTGAAAATTGGTCTTGGCATGAATACCAGGAAGACTAAGGTCATGGCTGAAAATGTGGAGAACCAAGGATCCAAACCCTTGACCGGAACTGTTCTAGAAGTTGTCAAAGACTTCAACTTCTGGGTACTGGATAGCCTCAACTCAGAGCGATATCCAGGATCAGGAGGCCATGCATGGTCCACTGCACAGCATGAAAGGTGGAATCGGGATGAATACGCCTCAAAAACAAACTTTTGTACCAC
>CM032663.1:30778292-30808736 GCA_019095985.1 Streblospio benedicti | reverse complement strand
GAAGTGTTAACCTCAGAAGACATCATTCTAACAGAGAATGAGGTAACAGCAAACCAGTTAGAACCACCACAAGTACACATCAATGAGGTTCTATGCTTCATCTGTAATAAGCTGAACTACTACCTAAAGAAATTGTTGCCAAACATTGTCGTGATTTCTACAAAGCAGATGAGATCTATTTGGCAAAAAAGATCTTTTTGTTTCGTACAGTGAATACAGATAGACGAATGAGCAGGTGTTTAGCAACTTTATGGAGCATACCACTAGCACAGAACTGAATTTCGACAAGAGAAATGACCAGTCCATAAATGTTCCGTCAGCAACTCATTTGCCTGTTACAAAATCCACTGTGAACAATACTCAGAATCACAGCACTAGATCTTGTGACCAGCCCACAATTGCTCCAACAGCAAATCATTTGTCTGATACAAGATCCACTGTTAACAACAATCAGGACCACAACTCTAGGTCTTGTGACCAGCCCATAATTCTTTCTAGTGACTCTGAAAGCAATGATGAAAATATGTTTGAGTGTTTATTCTACCACTGAAGTAATCAAATCCTTATTTAAAGTTTTTTAAAAGTTTTTAATTTCAAAATTTCACAAAAACGGTTTTCATCTCTAGAGAGACCTTTTCAATTACAATATTTTGGATTCAACCCCACGACCTCAAACGAGATGATAATTGACCAAGTATGTAGGCTGGGGGCTACAGAGACATCGGTTCGTCGAGGTAGCCTTTTTAACAGCCCGACTGCTTGGGATGATGGTATCATTCTGGTCTCACAACCTTATGAGGTCGTGAGTTCGAGAACCGTCTGGGCCACTTGATATAGTAAAAATGGAAGATGTGTCTTCCAAAGCTATGCCAATATAGTGGGTAGGAAAATGCTTTACATAGAAGAGAGATTGAAAAGAATATAATTGTATCCACAAGCAAACTTGGGAAATACAAATTAGAAAAAACTCCACTAAGTCAAAGGCAAAATCAATACCTCAATTTGGTTTTTTCTTATTCCACATATAAATCTTGGCTGAACTTGTTTCTGTGGGTTAATGGTGGTATAATAAATATATGTCATCTTTTTCAGTCAATATGTATGAATTCAATGCCCTCATTTTGGTAAATTCGGGCATATATTGACCTCAAAACCATGATCGATTCAATAATTTTTGACTCAAAACAAACCTGCCCAAAAGAGAATTAAAGAATTAAAAGCAACACTACATATATTGATAAATCACCGAGATAGAAATAGAGATGTTACAAATAAATGCTGTTGACCTTGTTTTTGTTGCAGTGATACCGGTATGGTGGACCCGGCCTGGCTGGGAGCGCGAGATGCGCGGTGCGGTGCTCTCCTATAACAACCTTGTGCGCATCAGTCGCCAGCTTGGACACCACGTCACAGGTACGGACACAAAGTGCAGATCCACTCTCTACGAGAGGTCTAGTTTTTTTTTCAAATTTATTTGTGTGAGTAATATTTTGTATAATTGTATTGATTTTTTTTAAATTTATTTGTGTGAATAATATTTTGTATGATTGTATTTTATAATTCATTTTGATATTTGTGATGTAAAAATGTTATAATATTATGAAAATTTTATTTTTATATATTTTCTATGAATCTTGTGCGAAAGCATGAGTACAGAAGAACCACTTTTTATTGAAAAAAATATTACATATACAAATTACGAAATATAATGAGCCTCTCGTAGAGAGAACGCCACAGTGCAGGTCATGGTACAGTAAAAGAGTTTTCAGCTGTATGTTTCACAATAACCAACCATACCATATTCTCATGCAGGTCATAATCAGGAGCCCACTGCGGCCGCAGGAGCTGCAGGCCAGTGGTCAGTGACCGTCCAATCACTAACACCACCAACCGACCACCTGGGATCTGTACAGCAACATCAACATGCACTAGGTAACATGTGCCGTTTTTACCATATTCAATTGTAATTACATTCAATTGGTACTTTGGCACGTACAGATCTAATAGGATTCCTCAATTAGTTTGGGAGGTCTTTTTATCTTTCATTTCTTCATACACTCTAGGTATAGGTTCAAACTATAAATACACATTGTGAGAGGAGTATGAGAAGATATGATAGATAATTTTTAAATAACTATATTGTGTAAATAACTATAAAATACGAAAGAAGCTTAAAAATGTTGTCTTTTTAAAGTCTAATTCAAAGTGAAATGATATGCGGTATCAGAAAAAGAAATTATAATCATAGTAAAGAATACGGCCAAAGTACAATACATTAAGTATAGTAACAAAAAAAGATGACTAGATTCTACATAGCAAAATATGCAGCAATATGACAATGACAATTCCGAACTTACACGTCCACTCCCACACAATCTTTTCTTAAAATCTGAATCTGAAAGTTGTTTTTCATCTTATCTAGAGGTCAGGGAGCAGTCACCATCATCTGACAGCCTGCAACGTAAGCGGAGAAAGACAATTGAAGCCGGTACCGTTTCTCATCAGGAATTGCACCAGCATAATAATAGTGCCCAGGTGGATAACAGTGGTAGAACTGCAGCCTCTGGACTTGTGCATGAAATGGACTGTGACCATGACAGGCCTGACAATTTCAAAGAAGTAAAAATTCCCTATGCAGAATTGAAAGACAGTATTGAGAACCCCATAACTACTAAGAATAGAACTATGTATTTAAAAATTTATCAAAAGTCTTCTTTAAATATTTCAACATGGTTTGCGCTTGCAGCGTAAAAAATGAAGAATAACTTTTACACGCCCACAAAAACTCCTGTGTTGAAGGCAAAGATTGTCCATAAAGAAAACAAAAAATCCAATTGTAAAAATACTCGTTACTGTGCTACTGTTGACAAATTCGATGAGAACAGTCAGTTGTGTTTAAATGTAAAAGGAAATGAATTAGTAGCCTAAGGTAAGAAATTGAATGATGGCTTACGATAGCTTGAAAGGTGTGTGAACGTTTGGCCGGATTGCATTTAAAGGTGATCATTTCAGATTATGAGTCTGCTCTGACACATTTTAATAGTAGACTTAGTGATTGGGATGAGGCCGAACAGAACTTGAAGACTTTGGTAATGGAGGAGGAGGATCTGTTAGCAGAGATTGAGATTGCTGCAGATTACAGGGAGATGGCAGAGAAGTACAAAAAAGCAGACTCATTTCTGCATGGAGGAGGGAGTGGAAAAGTGTTAGGAGCTCATTGGAGAGTGGTAGGACTTCACAGCAATTTGTTAGACTACCTGCCATTGATGTACCCGAATCTGGAGGAGATGTGGTGCTGCTTTACGCTTTGAGCGTTGACCAGCCAGACTGTGATTAAAACAGTTTGGACAGGAGAAAACAGAAAAATTGGTCTACCAAAGTTACCTTATGATGATAACAAACAATAGAATATCCATAATGATGTCATCAGAGCAGTGCTGCTGCTATGCGTAACTCTTTAGCGTTGACCAATGTGAATTATGATTTGTGACATGAAAAAACCATCCTAGTGTGTTTTGTTACGTGTATCTTAATCTAAATGTTCGAGAAAGACAGCAAATGATTGAGCAAAGTTGATTGTGTTTGAGATGTTTATGTAATTCTGGTGTTGCTGACAGTTGTGAATCAAACGGTTACCACTGTGAAATCGAGATGATCACTTAACATTACGTTTTGGAGTTGAAAATTAAAAAGAGTCAATCAGGGGTTGGTAGTGATGATTGTGCAGAGTTGGACAGGAGTTTTCTGCCGCAGTGCTAAACGCTAGTTCTCAATTAGGGAGCTCAAGCTGTTTCAGTGGTGACTTTGTTGAACCTTTGTGCCATTCATGATAGTGTAGTGGAGTCGTTTTGGGATTTAGAGTCAACGGGAAAAATAGATGATAACATTGAGGTGGATTCACTTTTCCACACGTTCAAAATTGCCATAGTTTTTGGGATTCCATGGGATCCTGGTGAAGAATGATGGGAGAATCTGCTGAGAATGTTGTCATGAAGACTATTGGGAAGATGTGGTTGTAGACTGAGTTTTAAAACTTGTTTGTGTGAAGTATCTGGGGGAGAAATCTGTTCTTCAAGTTGAGCATGTAGGAGATCGAGACAGTGTAGTGAAAGCATATGAAAAGTTTGCGGTGATAGGCCAGCAAGGGAGGAGACAATTCTTATGATTTTGTGATGTCCAATTGAACTGTGAAAATTGGTCGTGTTTGTGCAATATGTGTGATACAGTGTACATGTTAAAAGTAGAATGAACTCATATGTATATTGTAATTTGATTGATGTTATGAGATTTGGCGATTAGTCACATAAGATTTAATTGTTCAGTATCTGAGAAGTTTCAATTGAACTGTGTTATTTATATTTCAATATTGCATGTTGTTATCACATGCAAAGTGGGAGTATGTTGTGAAATATTTAGCAATTGAGTTTGATCTTAACATATTTGCACATAATTAATATTCGCTGTTTATAAATGTGTCCTGCAGTTAACCTCACAATAGACTGTCCTGCATAGTTCATGCAGTATTTCGAGGTAGATAAAAATGTCAGTAGTTTTAGTTTTATGTTTGGCTTCCACGAACGAACTTGTGAAATTATTAAGAAGTGTGTAAGGAACGAAAATATCTATAATAGTAGTGTAACAGCTTACCACTTTAGACATATATGAAGATAAGATTTTCCTGTTATCCTATAATAAATAAGATTTTTTGAAATCCTACAACATAGACAAATACTTTTTTATGCATACATGATATTTGCATAAAAACATTAAAGATGGCTATGTTGAGAGGCTAAATTGAGTATGCCATTTTAAAATTAAATTGTACTGGTACATATGAATATGTCAAAGTAACATCTGAATTAAAGCACTAAGACATTTTTTGTGTATTAGCTTACCCCTTTAATAAGAAATATATGATGATTATATCATCCTGTTATCCTATATTGAATGATTATATTATCCTGTTATCTTATATTGAATGATTTAGTTTCATCATATTAGTTATATGTATGTATTATGTGATATTTGCGCAAAACTATGATTTTCACAATAGTTACTGATAAAAGATGATTAAGTGAGCCTAATTTGAATATGTATTCCTAAGATATTTCTTTGAATGAAATTGTACTTAGTAGCTAAGTATATGTCTGAAGTACATGTATTCATATAATTAAATTCAAGGACTATGCATACATTGTTTTGTCCACTGTAACTAAATTGAATAAGTTAGGTGAATGTCTTAAACAGTTGACCAATCAGGTTATTTGTTGAGAATGATTTATTTTCTGGGAATTTAAGGAGTGTTGCAAAGTGTCAGTTCAGTTGTTAAAAAGACATGTATATCCTCTTAATAGTTCATTGAATATTGACATTCAAAAAATCATTACATACAAAATTCTATATTTCAAATGATACTGATAATACACATATAGTTAATCTTGTTCATACTAATGCATGGATGTAACTGTGAATTAAACTTTTAACAATATGATATTTCTAAGCAATTTCATAATATTTTTTCTTTTTCTACTAAAATCAACATTTTCTTCATCAATGCAGGCATATGTCTTTTTTTTCATATATCATTCCTGATTTCTATTATGCTACCTGTTAACACAATTTCAACATAACCATACAGTTTTCTTGCAGAAAGGTGTTTGCTTACTTAATTTTGATTGTTTTCTTGGGAGTCCTACTTACAACACTTCATAAGTTCCCAAATTAAAATGTTCTCAGCAAACAAATAACCTAATTGATTAACTAGTTAAGACATTCATGAAACTAAGTGACCTTTATTCAATTTAGTTACAAAGGACAAAACAAAATGTATGCATAATGCTTGAATTCAACTACATGTATATGAATACTTCTGACATAAACTTATGTACTAAAGTACAATTTCATTGATAGAAAGTTATTAGTATTACTCAAATTAGGATTTCCATAACCATCTTAAGCAGTATGAATAATCAAAATTCATCTTTTATTCAAATATCATGTATGCATAAAAAGTGGTTGACTATAATTTAACCAAAACATTCAATATAGGAAAACAGAAAAAATGTAATCTTATATTTCTTCTTGTAAAAAGGGTAAGCTAATACACTCTACTATTATAGATATTTCATCGGCTCCCTTCACACACTGAGGGTAGGCTAGGGAGCCGACAAATGTCTGAATTTATAACGAAATTCCATAATAAAATTACGTTCAAATTAAAGAGGAGTCGTGACCAACATTATATTCAGTCTATTTTAAACATGAAAGTGAACTGCCAATTGGCCATTTAACATGAGAACTTTCTTATCAAAACAATGATCAATCAATAAGTCTCTCCCAACTGGGTCTAATTGTTTTCTTACATTAATCACGCACCATTAGTATATGAGGATTTCCTAATTTATTGCATGCAAACAAAAACAAATGTATTATTGGGCTTATTCATGAAATATTGTATATTGTGTATTGTATTTATTTTTTTGCTAATTCTATGGACTTGAATAGAAATAAAATATTTATTACATAGCTTTTTTGGTTTTACCTTGTCTGGTCATTTTGTAACTTGTAGATACATGCCTCATAGTTGCGATTTATGTTTTCCCCAGTGTTGTTAGACCATTACTTAGTTGGGGTGTGTAAAAATATGGAAAAAAATTGTTTGTTCACCATACACATGGGAAAAAATTGTTTGTTCTCATTTAGAAAGGGAAAAAAATGTTTGTTTCTGTTTGTAGAGAAAAAAATGTTTGCACAAATGTCGATTTTTACGCGTTTATGGCATTTGTTTTTACGTACAGTATGTTTATTGATGGTGATGATGCTAATGTATTTCTTCTGTACTCTGTATTTCAAACATTAACACAAATATTCTGAATATGCCAAATACTTTATTATCTATTTTAAAGCAAATGCAAATTTTTCACACTGAAATGATGTACATTGTACATATTATGCCATGAGTTCCTTCAAAAAATTCTTTTGAATGTCAGTGACATCTTCCTTGTACTGCGAGCAGGTCTCTCAATCCGGCTATCAATACACAATTGAGTTTAATAACTTTATTTTTACATTTATCACTTAAAAATTCAATATGTTACCAACAGTTTTTAGTATCCATTACATATTCATAATTACATGAATGCGCCATTGCATGCAATCAGCATTTTCTGTTACCACATTCTGTAGAAAAACCTACGGCCTTTTAACTTTATCTTTAAAAATGAGTTTGATGCTTTTAGCAAATGAGTCCGATACAAAAGTGTATATGGGGAGGGAACTGCGAATTTATCAACCAATGTCACAAATACGCAATATTTCTAATATATTTATGTTCAGTTGATGAACAGATAATCATAAATTAGCATCAAAAGCCAGGTTTCAAAACGCATCCATGAATACACTAAAGTCTACAGGCAGACTGCCTATTCGGAATTTTCTCGTCCTGATAACGCCAATTGGGTTGCATATCCAGGTGATTTGAATGATCCCATGGCATTTTTATAACCATCTATTTTGTTAGACGTTTATAAACATACTAACAGTACATGTATATACTAAAATGACCAGAATATTCAGACCGTCAATGAAATATCTGGCTTGTTCTGGCTTGTGTTTACAATAGGTTTCCTAGAATACAGAGCGACCAGCGTAAAAACCACAGTGCCCCTTGACGTGTTCTTTTCAAACGTCAACCGTTTCAAACAATATTTCACACCGCATTTCTCTGAACGCCCTTGCACGCATTACGTGATCCTTTGTAGTACTGGTTTATTGCTGTTAGTACATTGTATAACCGAACATAGAAGTTTCATTGACGTAGTGTTTTAATAAAAACTGCGTAGCTTCTAACATTTGTATTCTTATATTTATTATTGCTGTTATTATTTTTGTATTGTGTTGAGGAAAACATAACAATGAACAGTGACCACTTGGCAATTCAAGCTCCTCCCAGAAGAAATGAATGTACTGTGAAATAGGACAAAAAGTAGTCCGGTGTACTGGTCTAGACCTGATACAGCTTTTCCATATGGGAACCTGTTCGGGTTCCTAACAACCGATAACCCAATGAATATATAGTGTTAAAAAATCAATTTTAACCAACGCCCATCCGATATTTATCAGTTTTCGAAACATTGACAATATTTTTCGGACCAATTAGTATATTCAGCTTGAAACTAATGTAGAAAATAGACTACAAACACAAACAAAAACAATAATTTATTGAACACGGCGCAACCGCTAGACATCAGAATGAATGAAAAATATACCACGGCATATAACGCTATTTGTGTTGAAAACAATAGTACTGTTTAATACTGAAAATGAAGAATTCTAATTCATTCGAACAAATTTGAAGAAGGCAAAAGTAGTCCGAAAACTGGCAGAATTCAATATTTGCAATTGGTTAATTTTTACACGGCAGTTTAGTAAACAATTGCAAATTCCAAAGTCAACCCAAGGCTTTATATCATGGGTTGGAATGGGGATTTTCACGGTGAAATATTGAATAAACTAGGTAAGAATATCAAGAATGGGCTCGGAAACAGGACAATAAATTGGCACTTGCCCAAAATCGAATCAGCTTGTGTTTTTAAGCCTCAAACCCTCATAGTTGTGTTAAGTTTGAACGAAATCGGGTTCATCGGTATCGCTTAGCTTGTCCAGATTTCAAAAATAGTTACATAGTTAAAACATAGTTAGGGAAGACCAAACACAAGGCTTTTTTCAGCAGAACCGAACAGAAACAACGCAATTACAATGTGGCTGATCGAATGATGTAAGCTCCAAAAGAATATGAGGCGCCTCAATAAAGGCCTCTATTTTAATTAACTGCACCATCCTTAACGAGCCATAAGTGGTCATCAGTGCGTGGTAAAGTAATAGTCTTAGCTTCACCCAGGTGTTTTTGAGCTGCCTCGGAAGGACTCCATGATGGATTCAGACCATATAATACCTTTCTTTTGATTCACGACCACCTGCTGCTTCATCCAGAGGGGTAATGAATTGGGCGCTGCCTGAAATTACTCTAGACAAGGCTTTATAAGCCCTTATAAAGGACCGGAGTCCCTTTTACTGTGGATGGTAGATCACAACTGCTGAGTGCTGAACTAAGTAGTATATGATTGTCTTCCCAGCGGTAATAGGCCTTTATGGTTTCTTAGCTAGCTTTTAGGTTTGCCATATCTAACAGATCGATACCTTCCGCCACTTTCTCAGCAGATCATCAACAGAGTTGCCTCCAACATACATATCATCTGCTACGTTTACTATGTACCCCTCTAGCATGCAGGACCCTAATACACGGCTCATGACCTCTAATGTAGTTTCCGATACTGGCATGCCCATTGCACATCTAGTATATACGCGGACACCACGATAGGTAGCCTTTTCAATGATATTTATTATTTAAAAATATTCATATTTTAGCTTCCTTCATATTAAAACACCAACAGAGATTACAACTCTGTTCACTGTACACATGTGCATATCTTAGACTGACTTGAATAGACTGATGTTTAAATATCATAGCCTTTTCTGAAGGCTGGCTTCTGCTGTGAAACAAAACACATGAGGTCAGAGTCCCAGCATCAATCCTAGCCATTTCTATGGAATACAGTTTTTATCAGCTTTTACAAAAACAAACCATGTGCTCACTGGCAATGTTATTCTAGAACATGTATTTTTGACAGCTGATTTTTGATAGTTTACAACAATATTAAATAATGTTTAGTATTTCAAAATACCAATAAATATGCCATTACTAAGTTGCTAAATATTTTAAAATAAGAAAACTTAGTGTTTCAAAAAAACCCACGGTATGCCCCTTGTTGAGAAAATATGGTGTGAAAGGATGCCAATGACCTGGTCAGTGGTGTAAAAAACTCACTAAAGCACAATAACTGTGACGCACTGTAATTGCATATTTACATTCATTACAATTAGAAAATTTGTTATTTCCTATCAGTGATAAAACAAAAAAATAATGTGTGATACATATACAATGTGCTGAGAGATGTACAGTGTATTTTCTATAAAATTTCCATTTTCCCAATAGAATCAAATATTCATGTTAATTACACATTCTTTGAAATTCCCAATTGAAGTACATGTATACAAATGTAACATTTGTCATGATTAAAAACACTAAATCTAAGCAATCTCATAGATCAACCACATTCAAGGCTTGCATAAACCTAGTTGTCATGCTGTTGGGTATTGGTGACAGAGAGATTATTGTTCCTCTGTGACCTGTATGGCATAGCATAAGTGATTTGTCTGTCACAGTAGACACTCATGCATATACATATACTGCCAGAAACATTGCTAGCATGAGATATTCTATGCATATGCATGTAAACAAAACATAGCCAGAAACACACTCAACTATGTATATATGACCAACACATGTGAGAGCTGATTACGGCTGCATTTATGTGCTAGTAAATATTCAACAGGCTGTGACACCAGTTTGCCAAGCTATAAGGCATGCTGACGTCACCAGCTAGGGATTAGCAAAGGCCAAGAATATCATCTCTGAGACATTTAGACTGCAGCTGTTTCTATGTGCTATGATCACAGGTTTCAACAATTTTTTTAAATGTTTTTCCTTGACAAAAGGCTACATATAAATTGTCAACGCCACAATACACATAGAGTCCTTTAATAGGTTTTGAAAATATGCTTTGCAAAAGCGGCCAATGTCTGCAAATGCAGTCACAGTGCGGGAATCTGCCCTCAAATTTTTTAAACTAGAAACGTGGGATTCACATATTCTACATTTATGCCCAGAGACTCTGTGTATTGCAAGCACCCCCTGTTCTTCAAGACGAATGTTCCTGGAATAGCTGCATGTTCTTTGCCGGGACCAGTGGTAGGCGGCCACGCCTCTGTGAAAGGTCAAGTACTTGGGAGCCTGAGGACTGGAACCATACGTAGACGTATCTCCTGCCATATGCTGCTAAACTGGTTGATTTATTTATGATGGTTTACGTTAGGGGCAGAAGTTAAGAATCTGACCTAAGCTCACGATGTGCTGCTCTAGGTCCTGTGAAACACTTTAGTGTTGTTTTTTGGACTTCTTTTTCCCATTCAGTGTCTATCAGTAGTTGGGGCTATCATTAGAAATTTAGTTTTTTAAATTTATGAACAGAGTTGATAGATCTGAAATGTAATCCTCCAATCTACTATCATCCGATAAATGGCAGTCTAGAATTAGATTACATTGGATGAATCTGTTATATCTTAATTTTGATGTGCCATAATGTGTTTATACTTTGTTAGAAAGTGTATAGTTCATAACTATTCAACATTGTTTGCTATTTTATATTCATTGTTATTAATTATTCCTAGTTAGCTATGGACCACTGTATCATATGTGCATGTTGTGTCTGAAATAAACGGAATTGATTGATTGATTGATTGATTGATTGGATTGATTGATATATCTTTTAAGGCATCATCACATGATAGATTATACACGAGGTTGTTCTTCCAGCTTTCAAAGCTGCTGACCGTTTCGTTGGTCGTAAGACACCATTGCCTAAGTGCACGTAAAGTAGCTGCCATGCTTTAAATCTAGACTACGTAAAACACAACAAACTGTCTCTAATACTCACTATTTTGCAAATTAATCAGCATAGGTCCCTGATTGAGCGCTTTGCCATCATGCCAATTAATTAGATAACAGCTTATGTGAGTTTAAAAGAAAGAAGTCCTGACATTTATGTGAGTTAGAGAAAATGTGACATTTAGCTTCTCAGTACTTTCAATACTTTGATTATGATTTTATATGCAAGATGTTCATTGCCATTAGATCCTAGTTTCTTTGTTACGGGAACACCACACACCATATGTGGATGAAACTGCCATATCCTGGTGGGTCTTTTCCCCATTCAGCGTGTTTGTCTATTTTGCATGTTCTGGCATCTTTGAAATTGCCATATATGCTAGTGTGTCATCAGTCGAAGAGTCTTACTGTGCAGTCACCTGAGAGAGTTTCCGGCATGTCATTAATGTAGTAGAGAAAGAGGGCAGGCCCAGCACCCGCCTTGGGGGGACACCCAGAGTGCACAGGAACAGTATCTGATGACTCTCCACCAACGACAGTCTGAACTGAACTAAGAAAAGAACCATGCATTTGTTTTTCCGCGAATGCCATATCGCTCAAGCTTGTACACTAGGAGTTGGTGGTTCACCTTGTCAAAAGCTTTTAAAAGTCCATTACAATCAGTCCATATCATGCCTTTTTCTAAGTTATTGGTGGCATCATCAATTCTATTAGTTGGGTCTCACAAGACAATTCAAACCGCGGCGGGGACCATGTTGATGAGGGTAAAAATACTGTTTATGTCTCCATGTTTCATTATGCTGCTAGTGATTACATGTTCCATGAGTTTGTAGCAAGTCAATGATACTGGTCGGTAATACACTGCATTGTAGCGCTCACTTTTTTTTGAATGAATTTTGCAGTTGCCCATATAGCTACTACGCCACTATCATACGAAAAGCGGAAAATCAGAGTCAAAATAGGTGCAATTTCAACTGAGACTTTTTTATACTCTTGGTCTTATTTCATCTGGCCCTCGGTGGTGCCTTATTTATGTTTATATTGGCTAATAACCTTCTTACGCCTTCCTCAGTGAAAAAATATGTCCCTTCTACTGTGTTCCAGTAGTTTCCTGGTTTCTATACGTACATGTTTTCAATAAAATCAGACTTTTTCTTTTAACAATAAACTGTTATCTAATTAACTGGCGAGTCATAACGCAATCTGTAAATACTTTATAATCAAATATTGCATTATAACTTTTGACCACACAGAACATGCTCTTTATAATCAGCATACAGTTTATTTGACCTCACAGAACATGTTAGGTGCTCATTACGGGTTTTTCCCTCCATACTCGAAAGTAGATCTATGGTGGTTTTTTAACTTTTGGTTTTAAATTTGAGCGAGATTCCTCAGCTGTCGTTAGATGGATTGGACTGGACAAAATTATCCGCCTTGATTTCCCAACGACGTATAGTGTGTCTAAGTCCTGAACTGAACGCCGAAACGCACCCGTTTGATGCGCGGATTTTACCGGCGGCGGGGCATTTGCGCACTGATATCAAAGAGTGAGACAAATGGAAATAGGGAAATGTCTTGAGTTCGTTTTTCATGCTATTTAAAACGGTATAAAAGCATATTAGTGAAATTTTCTTTCATCTTTCGACTTTTGCTTTCTGATTTACACAATCTACTACATGCATACCCTATCTCAGTATTAAGCGACATACTTCTCATATATGGTCGGTGATCCCCAATTTTTTCCCGGGGAAATGTCGAAACCAGATACATTACTTCATGTTGTACGGAAGTTTGACAAGATTTGAAACGTTATGACCGACCTGAAAATATTTTATGTAGAAAAACGGAGCATTTTTTTCATAGATGATGCTCTATAAAAAGCATGCTTTATTTACCAAGAAAATGTTAGACCTGTTTAGTGGGTTAAATCGATTGCAAAGTTCTTTTTGGTCAGTAAATGATGCCATTTGCAGACTAAATTATGAATATTTAACAATTTTTGGCCACAGAAGGATTTACGAACTTCATTTGAGATAAGAAAAAATTGTTTGCTTTGTCTTTATTGTTTCAGTAGTATGGTTGGTGACATAGCATTTTATTGAATAATTCTAAAGTAGAAGGATTGGAAGCTCATCTAAACTAATGTTTGAACTTTTCCAAAGTGAGAAACATTTGCGTTTCAGCTCCTTTGAACCATGTTCAGTACAACTCTTCAAGCTACATCGCAAAATGCCAGATCGGCCCGGTTCGATTTTTATTCATGGCCAAGCAGTGTGGCAAACTGTACGCAGGGAATTAGTTTTTCTGCTCGAATTTGTACTAGTTTCTCCGTGAGTGTCGTAGTTTTCCTATGAGTGTACTAGTTCCTTCCGTGAGTGTACTAGTTCTTTTTCGCTGGATTTGTAGTTATGGATATTAAATCCTCAATTAACCCCAAGTTTCAAATAGAGATCTAAACTTGTTGAAAATGTGAATATATTTAGATAAAAATCCATTTGTCTGATTCCCCAAAAGAAAATTCCAATTGTGTTGCTAATGTCTCGTTGTGAGGATGACTGATCTTGGCAAATGTTTGCCTTTTTTTTTTACTTGTTTTTTTATCCCTTTTACTAATGATAACTTTACAGGTTGTAGATTAATGATAAATACATCAGGAAAATCTATTTTCATGTTGAAATATGCACTCATCATAATGATATTATAAAACAAATAAAATTACCTGTACAAATTTTTGCGATGGACTCTGATGTACTGTTTAAGTTTTGCTGATAGCTGAACTAGTTTTTCTCTGCTGCACAACAGTTTTTATTTTCCCAGCAAAAGCTTAACACCTTTTATATATGAATGAAATAAAAAAGAATTGATTGTGACATGTCTTGTTAATAAAAAAAATTAATCCTAATGTATAATTTTGTCAAAGCAAACCACTTGAAAGGCCATTTTTATAAATTTGACAATTTTCCTCACATCTAAAACAGGGAGACACAATCCCATAACGCGAGTTCAAGCTAACACCCCAGAGGACATTGCTATAGATACTCCTAGCATGTGACACCCTATGATCCGAATATTTTACGGGGTCCCGAACATTCATATTTAGCTATAATTTGCAAACATCCTTAAAGTGACCAACTCTTTATTAGGACCAGGTGAGGCTAGAACCACGATTAATAATTGGCTGTACATGTGAGCGTTTCATTATCTGAAAGCCACAAAATAGCTACAAACGAAATGATGATAATACGTTGTTCTTGTTAAGTAGCTGTACACTTAACCAACCCAGGAATCCAACCTAAAACCATCATGTGCCGCCTGTGCCCATGCCCAGGCGGCCTTGGTCTATTTCCATATATTAGCTGGTTTTCTACATGCAAACTCATTTTTCCGCTGGAATACAAGACACATGCAAGAAAGCAAGCCACAAACTTGATATATTTTGCACGACTCGTATTAATTGTCTTTATCATAATAAATGCGTTGTAAAACGTGCACCATTTACTTAAATGTCAATACACTAAATAATATATCTACTTAATGCCATTGATGCTTGACGGGGTCGGGTGGAACCTGTGAATTTGAACATGTGAAAGCTTGGTGGAGATATAAAAACAACTTGCCGTTTCGTCAGAACCCAACAGCAATTTTAGGCGGAGTACGGTAAAATGACGTGCGTGCCGTGATGTGAGGCGGCAGCTCGAATTCACAATAAACGTTGTCATGTAATCTAAGCGTCATCGTGCTGTCGGGATGTAACTGTGTTACGTCATTGACGCTTCTCTTTTACTGGAGTTTAGATTTAAATATCTAAGATTCATCTGACCTGGAAATCTGCGAGAAAACCCCTAAGAATTTCATCATCCACAAATACTTAATAGCCGTCTTTTCACAGAAATCTTTTACCTAATATTTGTCCATATTCAATAACTATAGGTGGTGCCTCACTGACTCATAGGCTTTTCCTACTGACCTGTGGTTGTGCTCACTGACCTATAGGTCATGCCACTGACCTAAAATTACGCTCACTGACCCAGCTGTCTGACACTGGATCCGAGGTCAGACTCGCTGGAACTTGCCACGGGATGTTCCAGCGAGTGGCCCGAACTTCCTCCTCTCCTGCACGATGGCGGAAGAAGCACAGCGCAAATAGCAGCTTACGGAAACGCTGCAAGCAACACACATATGGGTCACTATAATCATTTTGTGAAGAAACCCATCAATCAATATGAAACTACAAAATACATTCGTAGGTTGAGACATACAATTGGACCTGTTGGACTCCCGACCCCTGAGGTGAGTGAATACAAAATTAAACATTTCTGAAATTTTGAGTGCTTAGAATGATTAATGGTACAAAAAAGTAACATGAAGGGAAATTGATATTTACCGAGTTATCTATAAATTTTGACTTTTAGAGAGCTTTATAGAAATAAAGGCCAGCTATATTATATCTAAACAATAAAAAAACCTGGCCTACTCACGCCTGGCTTGCCACACGAAGTGAAGAAGCCGGGGTCAGAGATAGGTCGTTGAGGTAGGACCGCAGCAGGTTGGCGCGCAGCCCCTTGGGCGGCTCGTTAGTCATCTTCCCACCGGTTCTGCAGGATGGACACGGGAAGTCGGCTCGGGTAGGGACGCCAGCCACAGCCGAAACGACGGCTTCACTTCACCTAAATATATATGGTTCCTTCATGGTTCCTTTAGAAATAGCGGGTGAAAATGGGGCTTGGTTGGCAACTGTTAACATGTATGTTTTCCAAATAACTTTATTTCATTTAGGTAAATTAGCTGATCATAAATACTAACATAGGAAGCCAATCAATTTTCATTGGTGGTTAAAATGTAACACCACATAATGGAAACTATCATTGACTACATTACGTTATCCCCCCGCCCTGGTGATGATGACGTACCTTCAGCGCCTGTAATGACGGCACTTCAACAGATGCGCCGAAGTTCTGGCAGAGCCATGACGCGCCAGGTGGCAGTTCTGTAGCAGCACCTATGTGCCGTTTCTCAATCCGCCTACAAGCAGTCAGGGTGTTAGTGACCCGCAGGTAGTTTGTCAGTTAGTGTACCAGGTGAGCAGTTAATCAGTTAGTGAACTAGGGCAGGTAGTCAGTCAGTTAGTGAACCAGGCAGCCAGTCAAAAACCAGGCAGACAGCCAGTCAGCTAGTGAACATGGGAGGCAGTCAGGGGAACCAGGCAGCAGACAGTCATTTAGTGAACTATGCAGGCAGCCAATCAGTGGCATAATCAGTGATCAGGCAGGGCAGACAAAGGCACAGTCAGGCAGACAGAGAGTAGCCCAATCAGGCAGTCAACAAGTAAACACGCCATGAACCATTTAGGAATTCAATGGCTGTCAAGCAAACAATCAGTCTAAAATTTACAGTCAGGATATTAATTAAAGCTATAATGTCCGATTCAGGAAACATGTGACTGACATGGTCAAACATGCAGGCAAACACCACTGAAATAATATTAATGTAATTATATGATGTATGCTCAAGTAACACCCAAGTACACTGTACACTGTAAACCTTGTAAACAAAACTGCAACTGTATTTTTCCTACTACATCGAAGTGTATGGTGCGGTTGGTCTAAATTTCAATTGTGATTGCATTACATACTAAGAAAATTTACACATTAGAAATATAAAAATATATAGCCCCTGTGCAAAACTGCAACGTTTTAAACATTTTTTGAAGTTCTCTGCAGATAACTAAGATGCACCCAACACTAATATTGATCCAAAATTATCTTAAAAACTCACAACTAAAACATAGATATTAGCATTAATGACAATACGTACATGCAGCTCTAGATAAAAGCATATCTGATCATACACAATAGCCTACAGGCAGTACCTCTGGATTTGGTGTCATGGGCAGACTGCGGATGTAGTCGAGGTAGCTATTGTACTCGCCAAACTTGGGAGCGTAGTACTGACCGCTCTCTGAAAACCGGTACTCGTCATCACAGATCACCTGCAACCAGGCGCAGAACCACGTGTGAGGGCAGACAAATTTTACTTGTAAAATGTTGACAGATGCGCAATTTAAAAGGAAAATAAGTGGTAGTGCTGTATATCGGTGACATTCTCAATATCGATTATCAGTACTGGGCAAATGATAGGTAACCAATAGTATCGTGAATAAAACGTTATACGTTCCATGTTGCCACCTGTGCATTTATTTTGTCTCTTTCCCATTGGTCCTTGTAGCAAGACGTTCTGGCGAGTCATATAAAAAAACATGATTTGCATATACTCGTTTTAACAACCTTTATTTACAATGTTTATCACATCAAGCTAAAGTTGCGTTCACAAATGGCCTCTGGAAACGTCAAACACAACACTATGAATCATACATTTTTATGATAATATTGGGATCCAAACAATCAATAATCATGCATTGTGCGGCAGACGATATTGAAGGACATCAACCGATTATCATCAGCTTGTCCTTGAACGAGCGATTAACCGATAGTGTGATATATCGTTGCAGCACTAATAAATGGGACCAGTACTACCAGTAAAATTTTGGTTGTTGTAAAAAAACATCTAACACAACAGTGAGATTCAGGTAGTGAATAACTCACACCTGTAAGACCTCATGGGCGGAAAATGTTATGCACAGTGACACGTTTCAAGAAGGGTACAGAGGACACCTGTAAAACCTGGATGTTGTAAATATCATCCAGACAGAATCATAGCTCCAAGAAGTGAACGATACCTCGTTGTTGTAGAATATGGAGAGCAGAGAGATGATGAGTCGTCGGTCGCGATCGTCGGTAACTCGCCCACCGTAGTTACACTCGCCCGTCAGGTAGATTAGAGCTGTCAGGGGGGGCTCCGCATACGCATCGATAAACATCTGAAACAGACAATAACCAATGTGAACATCTGAAACAGACAATAGGGTGCTATGAATATGCTGTAGATTTTAAATGTTGATATGTAATGAACAAGTAGTACACATATCCAGTATCATACAGTACTTTTAATATACATCATTTTAATATTTCAGTGTATGGTACAAAATCATACACATCTGAAACACAAAAGCCGGTGATGAAAGTTTACTGATCAGTGCATAGCTCATGCAAACTGACCTTTACTCAATAACTTATAGGTGGTGCTCACTGACCTATAGGTTGTGCTCACTGACCTGTAGGTCGTGCTCACTGACCTATAGGTCATGCTCACTGACCTGTAAATTACGCTCACTGACCTGTAGCTGTCTGACACTGATCCGGAGGTCAGACTCGTTGAACTCATACGGGATGTTCCAGCCGAGTGGCCCGAACTTCCTCCTCTCCTGCACGATGGCGTGGAAGAAGCACAGCGCAAATAGCAGCTTACGGAAACGCTGCAAGCAACACACATATGGGTCACTATAATCATTTTGTGAAGAAAACCATCAATCAATATGAAACTACAAAATACATTCGTAGGTTGAGACATACAATTGGACCTGTTGGACTCGACCCTGAGGTGAGTGAATACAAAATTAAACATTTCTGAAATTTTGAGTGCTTAGAATGATTAATGGTACAAAAAGTAACATGAAGGGAAATTGATATTTACTCGAGTTATCTATAAATTTGACTTAGCAGAGCTTTATAAATAAAGGGGCCAGCTATATTATATCTAAACAATAAAAAAACCTGGCCTACTCACGTCTGGCTTGCCACACGAGCGGAAGAAGCCGGGGTCAGAGATAGGGTCGTTGAGGTAGGACCGCAGCAGGTTGGCGCGCAGCCCCTTGGGCGGCTCGTTAGTCATCTTCACCCCGTTCTGCAGGATGGACACGGGGAAGTCGGGGCTCGGGTAGGACGTCAGCCACAGCCGGAACGACGGCTTCACCTGGGGGTAAATATACTTCATGGTTCCTTCATGGTTCCTTTAGAAATAGCGGGGTGAAAAATGGGGCTTGGGTTGGCAACTGTTAACATGTATGTTTTCCAAATAACTTTATTTCATTTTAGGTAAATTAGCTGATCATAAATACTAACATAGGAAGCCAATCAATTTTCATTGGTGGTTAAATGTAACACCACATAATGGAAACTATCATTGACTACATTACGTTATCCCCGTCCTGGTGACGATGACGTACCTTCTGTGCGTCTGTAATGACGACCTCACAGATGCGCTCGAGTTCTGGCAGCCATGACGCCGCCAGGTGGCAGTTCTGTAGCAGCACCCATGTGCCGTTCTCAATCGCCTACAAGCAGTCAGGGTGTTAGTGACCCGGCAGGTAGTTTGTCAGTTAGTGTACCAGGTGAGCAGTTAATCAGTTAGTGAACTAGGCAGGTAGTCAGTCAGTTAGTGAACCAGGCAGCCAGTCAAAAAACCAGGCAGACAGCCAGTCAGCTAGTGAACATGGGAGGCAGTCAGGGAACCAGGCAGGCAGACAGTCATTTAGTGAACTATGCAGGCAGCCAATCAGTGGCATAATCAGTGATCAGGCAGGCAGACAAAGGCACAGTCAGGCAGACAGAGAGTAGCCCAATCAGGCAGTCAACAAGTAAACACGTCAGTGAACCATTTAGGAATTCAATGGCTGTCAAGCAAACAATCAGTCTAAAATTTACAGTCAGGATATTAATTAAAGCTATAATGTCCGATTCAGGAAACATGTGACTGACATGGTCAAATATGCAGGCAAACCTGCCAAAGACCCAGTCACACTAACAAATTGCCAGTTAGTGACTCAGGCTTAATCAGCCATCAAGTAAAAAGGTCCAAGTTCTACACTCTGTCACACAAGTAATGCAGTTAGAAGTCAATACTAGTTGTAGCTAATGGTATTAACTTTTTGTAAAATTACACCATTATATCATTTGCTTGTCTGTACATGTATCATGTTACAACTATTATCTATTATAAGTGCTATATTACTTAGTCACTTCATGCGTAGTATATGCTATTATACATTCAGTGGCTATATTGGATGTGTAACTAATTTCACCTCTAGGTAAAGCAAACAAACTAATTGCATTGACTTGCAGCGTACTAGGGAAATAATATTTTTCGCGGTTCCATGAACCGTGATTTCACATCGTCTTGTTTTCTACATTTCCATAAAAATAATTCATTTTAAATTGAACAAATGTTCAACTGCTAACATTGCCATCAAGGATATGTATGCCTCTATTATTCAATTTAATTGTATGTTGAAATAATGATTCATACAACCTACTTTTTCATATACAGCCTCAGTTGCACTGTACCCAGACGTATTACCTCGCTGTGCAAATATGAGCAAACTTGGTTTAGACGAAGGAAAATGTTTTTCAAGATCAATAATCATTGTATATTATTTGCATATTCATGTGTGTTTTCATGTGGGTAATGAATTCATCTATTTGCCACAATATTCCTTTTGCAAATAACATATCTATCTCGGGTTGCTACCAACAAGTTCCTCACTCACAGAAACATCAACCACCTGCGAGAACAGATTCAACCATTGAATGCATTTTAACAGGTTAATCTTGCAATCAAGTCTTTACTGAATTGAAACAAACTCAAAGGAATGTCAATGCTGATCATCCTGTTCGTCTTGTGCCTGCTGATCCCAGAGCACGATAACCTTCAGTTCTCATGCACTGGACCGATTCCCACCGATCCAGTTCAGCGAGCAGTGCTCTCCGCCCGGTTCCGGGCATGTGACACCGGCAACTGGAGTGCCTGTCAGCCAGTGGCCCCCAGCTACTGTTCAGCGCTCTACACAAATGTCGACTCATGCGCCCCAATATGCAAAAACGGAGGACAGTGGATGACAGATAATGATGGGAGGAAGCTTTGCAAATGTCTGGCTCGATTCACTGGAACGATTTGTCAGATGTGTGTGGAAGGATTTCATGGACCAGCATGTGAATATAGCAAGGTGTTGAAAGTGGGCCAAAGCATGCTTGTTAAGGAAATTCTTCACTCTGAAAATCTGAATTGTGGAACCGTAGTGCAGCCCGATGGCAATGTCGTCACATATTGCTCTGAAGCGGCAATTATGTGGTCGTTACAAAAAAACAATGTGGTAGAGTTGAGGCTTCAGAGGGATGGAAACCTGGTTGCCAAGGATGACAAGAAAACCGTGGTGTGGGAGTCCAGCACAGCAGGGGAGGACATCAAGTGGCTCATGATCATGGACACCGGATCAATGGAGCTCCAGAGACACGATGGCTCCGTAGCTTGGAGCAGTATTTGAGAATTATGCAGAGAACTTCAGTGGTGTAGAAGAACATTCCATTTGAATCATACAATATAGCACGAAAGAATAGTGTTTGCGTATGGATGGCACCAACTTGATATGGTATTTTAGGATTTATTTAGTAAGAAACATCGAACACGCTGGATAACAGGAAGTCTATATTGATCTGATAATCGGCATATATTTTATACATACTAGGACAGACTATGGTGTAAAGTTGATTTCATGACAAATAGATATATTTATTATATCACAAATAGCATATTTACAAGTTTCTCTATTTCATATGCATGCAAAAAAACCTAATACAATGTACAAAGTAGAAGTTTTGATGATAGTTGCAATCCAAACAATACAGCAGGTGCAATGGGCATACATGGAGAAATATACGCCTGCTTATTTCGGACTTCAACCAGTCAGAACTTTGGATATGTGGTATGTGTAAGTGTATGCTTGAGTGGGCTTACATCTGACACCATTTTCTCAGCTATGGGTCCCTGGCCCTGGCCCAGAGAGATGGTCTTCAGTTTGTTGCCTCCGTAACCTGAAGGAACAAAGCATCAGTGTTAAAAAACACAGTGTACCACACAAAATGAGGCATTAGAAGCAGGAGTTTTGCAATGACACATCATGGCACTTGATTGTTGTTTGTAGAATTTAACAACCCATTGGTGATCTAACTTATTGACTTCTGACTGTGAACAATTTTTATAGGTTTGGGTTGTTGATAACATATAATCAAACAATACTTATCGTGTTTGAAGATCTTGAATTAATCTTTGCTTATTAACAACATAATTTGATCACGTATGATATATTATACAAAAATGCATTAATAAAAAAACTTTTATAGTGGTATATTCATACTTACCAGCTCTTGAACTAAACATAATTCTTTAAAAATTCTTTTCACGTTTAGCAACAACACATAACAGTCCAATAGTCCATACACAGTAATTACGTACAACATATATGACACACACGTATAGCCTCTTGTACTGGTGATATTTCAGAATAACTGTCCACATACATGAAACATGACAAAAGCGTTCAAATGGCACAATTATACACATATAACATTATTTGAAACATGGATACTCCAATAATGTGTCTGAAAATGATTTCTAAAAAGCCAGTACCGGTATATGTTCATAATACCAGTCATTATGAGTTTTATTTCAACTTTCGAGACCTGAAATGAACACAAGGTGACAAAATCAAAACAACCAGGTGTGTTGAATAAGTGACAAAAAGACGAAATGGACATGAAATGCACACAAGTCCCTGGTAGTGAAATGCTTTCATTCCGTTCATGAACAGTGGTGATGAATATTCATTCCTTTGGTGTCCCAAGTACGCCAAAGTGAGACTGGAATGTGAACAAATTAAAGTACAGAGGAACCTGCTCGTATGTATTTTGTAAAGAGACACCTCCCTTTTGAAAATTATGAAATGTCTGCAAGTGCGCACATTATTTTAGAAAAAAACTTAAAAACAGGAAACACTAAGTCTTTATGTAAGTGCAGCACTTTACTTCAAATAATTCTACTTTCAAAATAATCCTGGTTAACAATTAGTGGAATAAACTTATGGGAATTTGTGTCAGGGCAATGAATGCCAAACAAGCCAAGTTCCACTGTATATGTGAGATACGTAGACAGCAGCCAACAGTGATGCTATTAACCAGTCATGTGACCAAGACATGTGTCCGTGAGTGGAGTGCGGACTGCGCTCGCAGCCCCACGTACGTGCGTACTCCCGCTCGCCGATGCCCAGCAGGGCCACCTTGAAGGCGATCCGCACCGCCGACCACAGGCGCCGACCCTTGGCCCGCCGCGGGGGGTCAATCACCCCTGTGGGGGTCATAGGTCATAAGGGACTTGTTATTGGAGGTTGATCGCCCTACAGGGGTTATAGGTCATAAAGGGACTTATTATTGGGGGTTGATCGCCCTACAGGGGTTATAGGTCATGATTGCACTTGTTATTGGGGGTCGATCAGTCCTACAGGGGTCATAGGTCATGATGGGACTTGTTATTGGGGGTCGATCAGCGCAAGATTAGTAGAATGATTCTAGAGTTCATAAAAACAAAATCATACAAATGTGTATTCACTTTAGGTGTGACACAATCAGATTTTCTGTTTGCTTGTTACAGGCTAGAAAAATTGTCAGAATCATTTGACACATTAAAATACATGTAGATGGACAATATTTGAAGTCTACATTAGGCTGTGCGAATGACCTGGCCTATTATTGCATCTTTTGACTTGGACTGATTTTTCATAATTGTGTACCACCTTGTCCGTGTTAATACTAATAAAAGATAATAAAATAAAATAAATTTGCTAACTGAGATTTAGTTTATACACAGCAACACAGATTTTTACAGCACACTATGCTGCATTGCATGAATGGCAAAACCTACAATGTACATGTACTTCTATAATCTGATTTCTATTCATGCAATATAGAACATCTACTTTTTTATTGATAAGGAATCTAAGTGTACAAGTGTAAAAATGCACAATGAAAATATCAATAAGAAATCTAGAAACATGTACAAATACAATGCAATGAAAACCAATTATTTCTAAATGTGGACAAGAAATGTCTCACTTGCATTCAGATTCAAAACATAACCGAGAAGTTACACACGGCTTACTTGTTTTAGATTCAGACTCTTTCACATAAATGAAAAAAACTTTGCATATGTTCGATCAGAATCACAGAACTACACAACAAAAATTATCATACTGATACACACATCAGTCTCACCACACACGGCACAAATTCAAAACAAAACTTTTTCCTAGACTTAGACTAGAACACAGAATAAAGAGACACACAGCTCTCTCTCTGGTTCCCCACCCACCGAAACATCACAAAACCCACCTTTCTACTCAATACCACCCATAACATCCCCATGCACCCACCTTTCTCCTCAGCGAATCTGTACAGCAGGGCCATGGGGTCGGCTCCCGGAGACAGCACAAACACGAGCGGCGTGAAGAAGCTGGAGTCGCGGTAACTCAGGGATAGGTCAAAGGTCGGCGGCTCCACAAACTTCTGGCTCATGTACTCCACGATGAACGCCTGCACCGCCGGTACCATCTGGTGGCAGAAACCGGAACCATGAGACAGGAAACACACAGACATTTGAACACTTTTATATTAGAATTATTTACATTTGATTTATCATTTGATTTTACCCTTTTCCAGCTCTAAAGTTTCCATAATAAATGGCAGTTGAAATAAATATATTACAAAAATCTGGACATGGTTATGTTCTTAGTCCCATTTGCGTGCTTCTGTCGCTGAGTGGACACTGAATAGGGAGTCAGACTTGTGACCAGAAGGTTGTGGGTTTGATTCCTGGTTGGGGGTCTGGTTGTGGCCTTGTGGGTGCTGAATAAACTCATACTAAAATAGATGCACACTACTCCACAGTACCTATACGTTAAGCAGGTACATTTATTGGGTTGAAAGAGTGGGTGAGTAATTTTGCGAGTAATTAGCATTGTGTGCTAAATGTGCTGCAAATGTGAGAAATGATCAATTGATCAATAAATCTGCCAATGACCTGGTGTAAAATGTAAAGTTGTGAGAACAAGACTTGGATCATAAGTACAAACAACCACATTTACATTCAAGTAACTACTAACTATATAGGAAAAACTTGTGGTCCACAGTCCGGAGTCGATTAGCTGCATTACAAACGTCGCACATCTGTTACTGACCTTGTCTGGGCGGAGACAGCGCAGGATTATGAGCCTCTGCAGGTGGGTCAGCTCGCTGCCCCACTTGTCAGGAAACTCCTCCTCATGGGGGCTCGTAGTGTCATACACACACTTCCACGTCTTCAGCTGAAATCAGGTTTATATTGCCACAATAAACGTCTTTCAAATAGTATCTATTAAGGCATTTTATCACCTCCAGTCTCTATTAAACCTGAGACCTTTTCAAAGTATTTAAGGATACACATAATTAATTCTTTTACATTTTTAAAATCATGTTTGAAATAGGGGTGAATAAGCAAACAAGACTTTTTACAATTAAAAAGTACTGGATTATGATTATTTTTTAATTCCTTTATCAATTGGAACGCATCTACTGGTCATTTTGAGGGTCAATAATGGAGAAGGATGGAATAATTGTTGATGTATACTTCTTGTCATTTCTTTTTTGTCACAAATCTCTATTATGACATACATATTTGACTATGAAGTGGTCTTTGAAGTACTGAAGTGGCCTATGAAGTACTCATATTGGCCCTGAAGTGGCCCACACTCACATTTGGCTTGAAATACTCACGTTGGCCCTGAAGTGCTCCATGAAGCCCTTGAGGTTGGGCAGGTCTGAGGCACGCACAATCTCGCCCCATGACTTGTCTGTGAGCCACTCGTGAGCGGGGTTGGGGAACGGGTTCTCCAGAGCGATGCCGCCCGTCAGCAGGAAACGCCACTCCTGGTCGTCCACCGAGTTACTGTGCGATAGAGGTCAGTGATCAGTAGTTGACATTGACAAGTACCAGGAATTGAAAAATGAGCACTTATGGGGGGGGGCAGACAAAGCCACTTTAGGCCATGGTACTGTAAGCTTGCACATATATATAAACCCCACAAAATCCAATGATTGCGTCACCCTTTTCCAAAATCCTGAATCTGCTAGTGGACACATATAATAAAACATCCATGAAGATGCCGATAATGAGACAAGACAGACCAGCCAGCCAGCCAGCCAGGTACCCAGACAGGTACCCAGAGAGGTACCCAGCCAGCCATTTGGTCAGCCAGCCAGCCAGCCAGCCCTTCACATACCTGCCCTTGAGGATGCCGATGGTGAGCAGGAAGGAGAAGAGCAGCTTGTCCTTCTCAAACAGCGAGCGGCACACGTTCTGGTAGATGCTGTACGTGAAGTGGCTGTTGAGGTTCTCCATGCGCTGGGCCAGGTCATCACACTTCTCAGAGTGGTCGATTGACTGCAAACGATGGCTCGATTATCAGCTAAATGATGAATTAAACACTACTATATCATTTACAGAATAAAATAAGGACAAAAATGTGGTTCAAAATGTCAACAAATAGGGCTTGTATTTGAGATCTGTAAATTATACTTACCTGGGTAATCTCTACTAGCTACAATTAACTCAGAAAAATCAATTAGCAGGTTCATGAGGAGTAGCACGCGTACACTACTATTGAAGTGTCTGACTTATATAAGTGATCCATCAATGATAACGGAATGAACCAACAATATGTAATTGGAGAAAATTGTGATTTATACTGATCTTAATGAAAACATTAAAAATGTTCAATTCTACTCTCACTGTTCTAGTATTGCTTGGCAGAACAGTGAGAGTAGAATTGAATTCACAAGCAAACTTGGGAAAAAATATATATACAGTTATTCATATTAAAAATGTTACTATCAAAGTTCAGTGAAAGGTAAAATACACACTTGATGCTGACATGAATGATGAAATTAGTACTGAGACAGGTGCATAGGACTTAGTATGGGTACATTGTGATTTACACTGACAAAGAGGTTGGTGAACCATACCAGTGAGTACTGGTACATGGGGTCGTTGTGACTTACGCTGACATAGAGGTTGATGAACCATGCCAGTGAGTACTGGTACATGGGGTCGATGTTGGCCAGGTCCTGGATGGTGAAGAACAGGATGCTGCTGTGCTGCGCCACTGGCTTGTACCCGTCACGAACCTGGGGAAGTGAGTGAGTATTTAGGCCACCAGCTCTAGACGTATTACCAGCAGATTCAATTGTTAAGTATACCTTTTACTAGAGACACACAAACCAAATAAGAAAACAATGCATTATATTAGAAGTATATAAATTTGGTAGTGCCTATTGTTTCTCAATGAATCCCATAGTAATTGATTCATCATGGAACCTGGATGCAGAGCAAGACTGAGTTACTGATTTAACATGGTGCCTGGGTGAAGACCCCGTCCGTACCTCATCAATCTCAGCCTCTGTTTTGGAGGCCACGGCCTGCTTCACACTGATCTCCTCCGACAACACTTTACTTGACGACAGGATCTCTATCGCAGTCTCATCTTCCAGAATGTTACCCTAAAACATAACATAAACCATTTTATTGGTCCAATTAGTCGAAAGTACATGTACTCTGTTTTAATGATATATCACTATAAACAGTTTGAAAACATTTACTCAAATGACTCCAGTATACATACTCCTCGTCATAGAAATCAGTTGTAACCATTTAATCTGCAGTATTTACCTGGGAGTTGGACAGGGTTTAGACCCACATTACCGTGGAATTGGAGAAGTTGAGTCCCACATTACCTGGGATGAGGAGAGGACCTCGAGGATCTTGTCCTCAATCTCCTTGAGCTGGCGTTTGTTCTGCGCGGACTCAATGATGAGCTGATTCTTCTTCTCCTCGAGCTGCGGCTTCTCCTTGGCAGCCACGATGCCCAGCAGCTGGTCCTCCAGCCCCATTGGTGTGATCATGAAGTTCACCAGCGTCACCTGATAGACAAAGAGTATCATTGCTTCATAATGTGAATATGCTGCTCATCCACTCTGGACAGTTGCTTCATTATTTTGACCAGGTCCTAGACCCATTGAATCTGGGGTGAGTGGGGGTGCTTGCGTTCCACTTTGACACTCAGGCTTCACCTTATGAAAAAATGGATCTTCCACTGATTACTTGTAAGTATTGACGTTTGGTTTCTCCCTCAATGTCTATTAGAGCCTCAGATGGATATCCATATATATAGATAAGTTCCCCAGCATCATATTGATGGACAACAAATATAATTGTGCCAGTATGAACTTAAGTGCGGAAGAAAATATGTGATTCTGGAGTTCTGTTTTGTTGTGATATCCCGTCAATTACACTGTATTTTAACTGGCTATGAAAGATATACAAATAATAGCTTTGGGTCTTTCTCAAGACCATTGTTACCATAAAAAGATGGAACATATAGCACATTTCCTTATATGAAGTAAGTATTAAGTAATAACAAAATGCTACAACGGCATAGATTTGCCTGTAAAAACCAGTCCATTGACACTACTCACCTTGACGGAGACCTCTGGCAGGTAGTGGGGGTTGCGGAGCCGCGTGGTGATGTAGAACTTGAAGTCTTTGCTGTACTCGATGATGTGGTCGCCCAGGCGGATATACTCCATGTTGTTCTGCCGGAAGCTCTGGCGCAGCAGGATGGGCTCCAGAATCGGGTCGAGCTCCTCACCCACATTCTCCATCAGGCATGGGTTTCCAAACTACACATCAGGGCTATAGGTTAACAGCTGAAGGTGCACATGTAGACCATACGATGGGTTCCCACACTTTATAGTGCAGCAGATGCACATATATTACATTTTATTTTTTGCACTGAAATACCTAATTGCGAACTGTCATCAAGAAAAGGTTTTACTGTATTAGCTATTGAGTATTTGTATGGTTGCTGAACGGTAAATCATTAGTACAAAAATGGGTACCTGTATACAGTTCTCGAGGGTGCGCAGGTAGTTGGGGTCAGACAGTTTGACGACCTCCAGCTTGTTGGTTTTCTCCATGTTCTTAATCCACTTGTTGGCCTGGCCCTGGGGGTCGATCATCAGTGACCAGCGGTTCGACGAGTTGATGATCAGCGCATTGTGCACCGAGAAACTGAAAACAGAGCACATTTCGGACTGAGAAACTAAAACAGATGCATTGTGCACCTTTCAACATACTGGGGTATATAAAAACAGTTTGATATCATGGTTTATACATGTAATCATTATGGCAATTTTTACTTGTCAAAAGCAAGACTGGAGATTTTCTAATCTCAGATCTTCGTTGCTTGATAGCTCTGTTTGCCTGGTATTGTAAATGCTTAATTGTCAACGGGTATTGTTACAATGTTATGAATGCTTACTTGTCGACGGGCAGTCCAGCGATGTTCCAGTCACGGATCTTGACGGGATCGCCCAGTGTCTCAGACAGATTGAACTTGTCTGACACGGGGATGCCTT
This sequence comes from Streblospio benedicti, assembly GCA_019095985.1. NCBI lineage: Eukaryota > Metazoa > Annelida > Polychaeta > Spionida > Spionidae > Streblospio > Streblospio benedicti. Next base: position 30,778,937 of record CM032663.1, on the reverse strand, counting down.
TCTCCTGGCACATGCTGTGCCACTCAGTCAGTGTCTCCTAAAAACACACATCATTAGACATAAAAATTTATATGTCATCTTGCCTTCTAAACTTGAAAAGGTAACGCTATGAAAAAAAGGCTGAGTCCTGTTTGCAATTTTAACATTGGTTTGTCTAGTTGTGTTCAAAAAACAAAACAAAGCTTTTTATGCTACATTGACCCTCGGTTAGATTTCTGTCAAACAGAAAGTTATTATCCCTCATCCCCAGGTGAGAAATTAAAATTACAATACAATTATTTTTAATATTAGCAAAATTATAGCAAACCGTCATGTAAATGTTATATATATATATACCATATCTTATTACATACTATAATTGGAAAAAAATACATGTATTTTTACTAGACTAATGATTTTTGAAAAATTGCAATCTATTAAGAAAGCTTCTTATAAAGGCATAATGTGGCAAATAAAGGAAAAAAACTCCTTCGATATTCATATTCTTAAATGAAAACTTCATCTAAGCAATAAGAATAATCAAGTAAAATACAACTTTCACATGTTTTGTTTCTAAAAGTTAAATAGAAAAGAAGTTAAATGATCAAAAACTGAAGAAATGAGTTTACTCCTCGTAATATTATTTATTTAATTTCAAGTATCATT